>JARQOC010000002.1:248638664-249238664 GCA_033576535.1 Allobates femoralis | reverse complement strand
CAAAGAAGCTAGACACAACATCTCTCAACTACGCTTCCAAGTGTTAGAAAAGGTACATAGACCCAGAAGAGGGGGTAATCATATCAAACTTCTGAAAGAGCGAGAAACTTATTGGATTTACACACTCGACACCCTAGCGCCTAGGGGTCTCAACCGTGAAATAGAGTGGCATAACTAACAATTGACATTCTTCCCTAGGTCACCTAATCTATACAAATAACAGGGCACGACATAACTCCCTGGTAAGGACAAAAAGCATAGCATTAGTATTTTGGCCATAAGTTTCCTTTCTCTCTCTTTGATTTCTTTTATCTTATTTTTAAGTTTGGACTCCTACTTGTTTTTTTCTGATGTATTATGTGATCACAATGTCTATCAACATATATACCGTACTCACTAATACCCAACATATATCATATATATCATCAGATCTTTGACATACTAGCATCCAGACTCAGTAACATCTTTATGGCCCATACATAATGTACTTTAACTTTTATTGACTACAACACTGGTTATATAGTATTCAATGTTGTTAAACCATTGCCTCACACTAGTTGAATCTCAGTGTAACATCGCGGCCTTAAGTGTTACATTTAACCTTAAAATACATAACAAACCCCACAGTCTGACCACTGTTACCTTGTAACACATTGGGGTCACATCCCTAATAAACCGCTATCCTCTTAACAACATTGCCCTTAAGATTATACTATGATAAAGTATGTGGTGTATCATCACACTGTCATGTGACCCGATGTGATCACATGACTTCTATAAACCTAGCTACCAACCAAAAACATGGCCGCCGCCATAAGCCTGACACTTCATCTGAGCATGTGCGGTGATGTCACATCCTGTCCTGAGATCAGCAATCATCATTTCCTGTCACATGGGCAGAACAGAATAAAAAGGAGCGATACACACCGCCCCTTGTCACTCCTCCTTGCTACAACTGAGTGTAAACACACTCCACCGCCGTTCCACCACCGTGAGTGAGCCATGATGACCTGGTCAATTAAGTTAAGTACATTTTTCTCCGCACATTGACACAAGCTAATGTTTATAATAATAATAATAATAATAATAATAATAATAATGCTTTATTTATATAGCGCCAACATATTCCGCAGCGCTTTACAATGTAGGGTTAGAGTACAGAAAATATAATACAGTAAGTAATTACAGTAGAGAACAAATATAGTACAATAATTGGATACAAAACAATAGGCATAGAATCAATGTAAAAAAGAAAATACAATAAATAAAGCAAGAAATGAAGGTGACCCTGCTCAAAAGAGCTTACAATCTAAAGCGGGATAGAGGTTGCACAAGGTACAGGGGCTTATTGCACTGATGGTCCAGGCATCTTGAGGAAGTGGGGCATAGGACTAAGCTTACATGGATGGTCATTATACAATCTGTGTAGACCTTTTTGGTTTGGTGGAGTTTGTAGAGGAGTAATGTCCAGAGGGATAGCCCATTCACTGTCTACAGTACAATGGACTTCTATTAGGGAGTATGATAGGCCGCCTTAAAAAGATGCGTTTTTAGGGATCGCCTGAAGCCATGCAAGTTGTGGATAGTCCTGATTTCTTGGGGTAAAGCATTCCAGAGTTTTGGTGCAGCTCTGGAGAAGTCTTGGAGTCGGGAGTGGGAGGATCGGATTAGTACGGATGTTAGTCGAAGGTCATTTGAGGAACGTAGAGAGCGGGTGGGGTGATAGACAGAGATGAGGGAGGAGAGGTAGGGGGGTGCTGCACTGTGAAGAGCTTTGTGGGTGAGAACAAGCAATTTGAATTTGATCCTGTAGTATACGGGCAGCCAGTGCAATGACTGGCAGAGAGCAGAGGCATCTGAGTAACGATTGGCCAGGTGGGTGATCCTGGCTGCTGCATTAAGGATGGACTGGAGAGGAGAAAGTCTGGTGAGGGGGAGGCCACTTAATAGAGAATTGCAATAGTCAAGGCGGGAATGGATTAGGGCCACAGTGAGGGTTTTTGTTGTTTCCATGGTGAGAAAGGGGCGGACTCTAGAGATATTCTTCAGGTGTAAGCGACAGGAGCGGACGAGACATTGTGTGTGGGAGGAGAAGGAGAGATCGGTGTCAAACATAACACCCAGACAACGAGCCTGCTGCCTAGGCGTTATCGTGGTGCCGCAAACTGAGAGAGAGATGTCCGATTTAGGGAGGTTTATGTAACTTACCTCCACAGCCACATAGAGCGACCGCTCTGACCCTGGCTAATCTAAAGGCATTAGTGACCATTACCCTGTACAGGACAGCCCTCAGTTCAGAACTACTAAGGGTAAATGCCTATAACTTTATCATTTTCACCAATGGGGATTGAACTAGATCTTTCTAGGAGGTTCTATGACATCACAAGGGGTTTTAAATACACACTATGGCTATTAGGCACTTATATTTAGCAAACTCTTATCACCATGCATGATAAGTAACTATACCACCCTATTCCTCCACCATCATTAATTCCTTCTCCCCTTCTAATCTAAACATACAAATCCCTCTATCCAGGCATACCCGCTGTTCCTATACTGACCATAAGGACCACATCCTTCATGAACCACAACATAGCTCAAGGGTAGGCATGTTCTCTTGTTATTTTATGCTTCAATATCTTCTCCACACATGACTATTGACTTTGAATAATGATGCAACCATCTGTGCCCTCCTATCTCACTCTCAGTACTTGTATAGTCCTACTCTCATATTTACCATAGTCTTGGCATTTCTCTTATGAGCATCACCAGATGTCAGACATGGATACACTAGACTTTACATGTATTTTATGCTGTAAATATAATGTATATATGTAATATATGTAACAACAGCACCTGATTGTATATATCTCTGTTTTTTTCAGCGACTTATGTGATCAAGGTCTTGAATGACCGAAACGTCATTCTGTCGCAATCACTATAAGAGCACTTGTTTCAATAAATTTCACCAACAAGCAAAAAAACTCCTTAAGTGTATGTGTGCAGTGATTCTAATAGACATTTATGTGGGACTTACGAGCCTCCTTCACTAGCACCATACCCCCACACCTATCGTGTGCTAGCCATTGAATCTCATACTACATCCCCTCTGGTGGCACACAAATAACATGTGTTGAGCATGTACGGCTGCATGTGGCCAACCCTTGTAGAAGGAGCCAACATTGTGCTGTTGTGGAAATATAGTAGTGGCTATGTGAAGGGATATTATTACAAATGGCAGTAATGATTTTCCATAAAATTTGGTCATCACACAGCTCATACACACATAGGGTTAACATAACCAAGTTCTGCATTAAATATTGTCACGGCAAGATAAAGACATAACAATGTGTAGTACAGGACTAAGCTGGTCATTATGCTGATTCCACAACGCTAACTACACTTCTACATGACACTACCTGAAGTCTCTGGTAATGCGCACAAGCAGCATTCAACAAATGTTTGATTAAAAAGGCTAAAGACTGAGAACACCAAACAAAAACCCATGTGACCCCACGTACCGTCTGTCCAACAGAGAACTTGTGATAAGACACTACTAGCTCAATGCACATTCCAGTCGTGGCAGGGGCTAGCCAACAACAGGGTTTATTTAACCAGACATTGACCAATCAAAAAACACCAATTAGGCACATTACTTTGCAACACCTGCGTACACCCATGGGGCTGTTGATTCCAAGACGCCGCTGCGTTTGATTGGTTACTTCACATATAAAATGATCTCATGGCGCATGTGTGACACGCTTGCTGCCCAGAGTCATTAAGTAAGTAGTGATATGCGAACATGAATTATGAAGTGTGTGTAGTTGTTTTTTCGGAACAAGAACATTTGGTAACGCAATTGTGTAGTGTATGTGACGCACAAGTGGTGGACGTAATGTTGCTGAATGTGGTTCACATACACTATTGTGTGCTGCCAAATGCCTGCTTGCTTGATAATTTCAACCTAACAATTGTATTATTTAATTGGGCTTTTTCCATTGGCCATACAGGATCATGTTTGAAGGATGCGTGTGTCTTTATTAGCGTGGCTGATCATATTTGAGGACACATAGTACTGTTGGTGAACAACACACACTGGGACGTACATGGCTATGATCAGAAATGGATTTGGCCTTGTGGCATCAGCAAATGTATGGCTGTGGACATCCAGCCTTCACAACACTTCAGGGACTTGGGGACAACATGATGATGAATCAATAGTCTTCTTCGTGGCGTCAAATATTCATCATCACCCACAAAGGCAGTGGTACGTGTTTAATTACATAGTGTTGATGTGTATTAATATTAGAATGGAAATATTTTGCCATACATGTAGGGACCTGCCTTGTGCTGACACATGTACATTGTTGCCACAGATATGGGCTTATGTTTATTACGTTTGGCGTCAAGAAAGGGATCAAGGATGGCCAGGGCTGATCAGTGAGCATGTTTCCTTTGTTTCAGGGCAATGTGGTTTGTGCCCTTGGAAAGGGTAATTTTCTGTGTGTGCGATGCTCACCGCTGTTGGGACATGCTTTGGGCAAGTGGCCAGCAGATGCATCTTGAAGGATTACTTATTATGCAAACATGTTGTTACATTTGTGATTGTACTTATATTTTCTTTTTTGAATATACAGGTGCTGATACGTGATATGATGTTTGACCCTGATGGAGATGTTATCGTGGCTCTTGCCTTGGTGGAAGAGCAATTGTGGCTGGAGGATAGATATGAGAGATTGCGGGTTCGCAGACAACGTCGTGTGTGGACTCGGGATTGGCTTCGCCGCCGGGACACCCGGAGCCACATGCAGCTGTTGCGTGACCTGGAGGATCGTAGCCCGCATGATTTCAGGAACTACCTCCGTATGTCCGAGGACTCTTTCTCCTTCCTTTTGGAACGCATACGGCCATTGATAGACCGTCAGGACACTGTCATGCATCGATCAGTATCAGCTGAGGAGCATCTGGCAGTAACTTTGCGGTTCCTGGCTACAGGTCGGTCAAGGAACGACCTGCAATACGCTTCATGTGTATCCCTGTCCCTGCTGAGCCGCCTGATCCCTGAGACATGTGAGGCCATCTGGAGTTGTCTGCGGCCATCGTATATGCAGTTCCCAGAAACACCCGCTCAATGGATGGAAGTAGCCTGAGGCTTTGATAGCCGGTGGCAATTTCCAAACTGTGGTGGGGCTTTGGATGGTAAGCACGTGAGGATAACTAAACCCCCCAACTTGGGGTCTTTGTATTTCAATTACAAAGGTTATTTTAGTATTGTCCTCATGGTCCTGATGGATGCGAACTATGAGTCCCTCTACGTGGACGTTGGACTAACGGGCGAATCTCAGATGGGGGTGTGTTTGCACACTGCTCCTTGGCGTAAGAATTAAGGACAGGTGGTATGAACTTGCCCTCAAATGAAAAGACAAGCCATCATCTCAACTTTGCCTTTGTGGGGGATGAAGCGTTCCCACTTCAGGCACACCTACTACGGCCATATACCCAGAGGACCCTTACTTCTGAGCAGCGCATATTCAATTACTGGCTATCCCGGGCCGCCGTGTGGTTGAAAAAGCGTTCGGGATCATGGCCAATACATTCCGGGTTTTTCATACACGTATGCATATGAAACTGGAATCTATTGATGTGGTAGTGCTGGCCTGCTGTGTGCTACATAACTTCCTGCGTCGTAGGGATCGGTCATCATACACGCCGGCAAATTATGTGGATTCAGTGGACCCCACAACAGGGGAGGTCTGTCCAGGGGCTTGGCGTGAGACCGACCATGGTGTGGCGCCACTCCAGCCGCTGAGCCATGGTCGGACTCAGCAGGATGCCAGGAACAGTAGAGACGCATACTGCTCCTACTATAATGGCCCAGGGGCAGTGGCCTGGCAGCACCAGCAGGTGTAGTGTGGCTGGTGCTGTGAGGGCTGCACATGTTCTGCATGGTGTAGTGAGCAGGGTGGCTGCACCATGTAATTTATTTTTATTTGGTATTGTGTGCACATTGTTTAGTTGGTTAGGTAGTTGTGGTTTTTAACAATTTTGTGGTTGGTGCACACTTTACCATGTTTTATTTGATTTAATCTGTATTTCTCTGTCAATGTCTTTGTTGCCTCATGTAAACTTAAAATGATGGTTTCAGTGATATTGTGTTTTTTCCACATGATTTGTTTATTTAATTATTTAAAATAATAAGAATTTAATTTTTGATCCAAAAAACGTGTGTGACTCGTTACTTGGGGATGGAGGGCAGTTTAACATAGCTTTATGGTATGCAGAGTGGTTTGTCACCCATTGTCACCTATGGATGGGTACGTGACACATTGTGTGTTGATATGCAGGACCCAGGTTAAGCATTTTGTCCGACAGTGTATGTCACAAATGTGTGTACATATCCATTGTGGTGTGGTATGGGCAGAGGGACACCTGGACACATTCATCCAGCCCATGTTATTGTGGGGCATGTAGGTAGAGTCAATTTGTGCTAAACATGTGCACACACACATAGTCGAGTGGTCCCATGGCAGCTGGACAATGGCATGGACAAATGAAGGCACATATGTTGTAAGTATTTTGTGTATGTTCCCACCTTCACCTACAGACGTACACATAGCAAACCAGATTGTATTGTAAGCCACTGTGTAGCTACAAACCGCTTCTGTGTGACGCGTGAGTGTCTCCAAATTGGATCGCAGCACACTTGTCCACGACACAAGCGTGTATTCCGTGTCAAAAGGCAACAAAATTGCGTCACGTATTAGACAGCCTTCCTGCGCACCCTGGCCAATCAGGACGCTATTGCGTTGTCCAATGATTGTGTTTTGGGTGCGGTGTAGCGAAGTTTGGCACGCCTATGTGTTCGAGCCGCTGCACAGGTACGCCCACATTCCATTGGTGATTGCGGCGTGTGAAGCGGCGTCGGGAGTCTACCGGATGTTTCCTACAGTTTCTGTGGCAACTTCCGAGGAGCCACGTACCCTTGGATTGACGACGCAATTGCGCCGTGTACATGCGGCATCAGCGTTTTGAGGCAACTGTGAAAAACGTGCACGCGCACGTTCGGTTGCCTCCGATCGCCGCCAAAAATTGCGGCATGTAAAGGTACCTTAAGAGTGTATGGTGTGGCGTGTGAACAGTAAAAAACCTAAAAAATTATATAGAACAAGAGAAAGATTCAAATAGACAAAGCAAGCAAAGAAAGTCAGCATATGGCATGATGAACAGTCTCTCATAAGTAAGGACTATAGGTGACACATTCATTAAGACCATTAGGGGTCAAAGTTCCAAGGATCACGATCCACTTAGTCTCCAGACGTGCCAGAACCTTTTTTAAAAGAACATTTCCTATTTAAATAGTACAATGTACTTTTAAGGCTACTTTCACACCAGTGTTTTTGTAAATCCGGAACAGATCCAGTTTTCCAGCAAAAACCTGATCCTTTCAGGATCAGGTTTTTGCCCATTAAGGCTAGCTTCACACCACGGTTTTTGGGATCCTTTTCTGTCCGGTCTGAACAGGACAGAACAGGATCTGGTTTTGCCTCCCATGTATCCCTATAGTGCCGGATTCGTCCTATTTAGTCATCCGATTTTGTGTATTCTGTGCCAGATTTGTATTTGTCCGTTTTTTTTTTTTTGAACCATCGTTTTTTTTAATTTTGTATTATAAGTAAACATACAGTTGCATATATGACATAGTAATAACAGTAAATATCAATTGTCAGCATTAGAAAAAAAAAAAAAAAAGGGAAAAGAAGAAAGTACAACATGTTATATCACAATGCTCTGATATCAGTGACTGTTTTATAGGAATGTTCTATAAAATATTAACTAATAACTCCCAATCCCACCCACTTCCCTTCCTAGAGTGCATCTCAACCGGTTTTGTGTATATTTGAGTTTACTGGAAATTTCGTAGTGGAATTTTATGTCCGGTTGGCACATTTGAGTCTCCCCAACGTACCTCCCAGGTCTTCATTAGCGTACCATGCTGAAGATCTATGAGATTGCATGAAAGTCCCAATTTCTTCATCAGTGAATTCCTGTTCAATGAAACCTCTCCACTTATTAAAAAATTTTTTTGTTAGTTTACTAGGGTTACGTGTGGCATCCTGAGATTCGATTGTAAGTGTTTTACGTAGTGAGTTTTTGACCTGTGCCAGGTCAGGGGGTCTATCATTTAACCAAAATTGAAGCAGCAATCTCTTAGCAGTTATTGCAATATAGTGAAACAGTGCGTGTGGTTGTGTCGTTTCTGTCGAGTTATTCTGGTAATGAAAAAGCCATAACATTGGGTTCAGTTTGTCTAATCCTGCACATATTCCCTTCGCCCACTGTTCAATTGAGTTCCAGAATCTATGAGTAGCAGGGCAAGACCAAAGGCCGTGTTCTAAATCTGTCATGTATGCTTTACATTTAGGACAGTTTACCCATGTCTTTTGTCTACCTAATGTCGGGGGTATATTAAATGCCAAAATTGTCCCATGAATAATCCTAAATTGGGAGTCTCTCCAGCGCTCGTCCTGCACAAAACGTCTGCAGGTCCCCCAACCCTCTATTATTTTCTGTGTAAGATCAGGGTCCTCCATGTGTTTTTTTCCATTTTGTGAAAAGGGGTGTCTTCTTTGCTGGCCGCAAAACCGTCTGCAAATTAGCATAAGAGAGAGTTATTGATATGTCTTCTTCACTCATATCCAGTAATTTGGACCACAGATTATCACTGACCTCTCTCGATATATCATTCAATTGCGAGAGTAGGTAGCGATGAATCTGGCGGTACTGCATGGCCTGGTACTGAGGAAGGTTGTAAGTGTGGAGGACCTCACTTTCAGTCATCCATCTTTTTTCTCCTGAGATCATAAGGTCATTCAGCGTTTTGATTCCCTTCTCTCTCCACGCCAAGAACAGGCGGCTCTCACGGCCTAACGGGAATGCCGGGCATTTCCATGGGTTGAGTATTTTAGAAATCCTCCAAGACAAATTAAGTTTTTTCCTTACCCCCTTCCATGTTGCTATCGTGTCCCTAAATATTATTGTGTTCTTGATGTATTTGGGTAGTTGAGGCAATGGTGTATGTAGCAAAGCTGACAGCTCCCAGGGTTTAGTAAACTCTCCCTCCAGGGCTGTGTCTGAGTGTCTGCCCGTGCCCCTCACCCAGTCTAGGACGTTGCGTAGGATACATGCCAAGTTATAGCCACGGACATCTGGGAGCTGAAGGCCTCCTTCTTGTTTTTGACGTATCAATATATTAAAAGCAATTCTAGGTTTCTTCCCCTTCCACAGGAATTTCGAAAAGGCCCTGTTTACTCTAGTCAAGTCTGTATGTTTTAACAGCATGGGGATATTTTGGAGCGGATACAATAATCTAGCAAAGCTAATCATCTTAAGTAGATGACATCTTCCCATCAAAGAAAGTGGCAAATTGGCCCATCCCGCAAGTTCCTTTTCGATTTTTAGGAGGATTGGGATAAAATTCAATTTGTAGGTTTGAGTGGGAGTTCTGGCCAATTGGATACCCAGGTACTTGATGCTGTCTTTAGCGACTGGTATGTTGCAAAATTGCGGACATCGTGTGAGTCTACCTTTTGGGTTAAGGAACATTATCTCGCATTTTTCTTTGTTTAGTCGGAAACCTGATTGTTTACCTAAGGTATCAATGGTTTCAAGAACGTGAGGAAGATCTCTTTCTGGATTTTGCATGTACAAGACAATATCGTCAGCAAAAAGTGACAGTTTGGCTTCTTTGGTACCCACCCTGAAGCCTTCATAGATGGAGCTCTGTTCCAGGTATAGAGCCAGGGGTTCTATGGCCATGTTGAAAACAGAGGCGACAGTGGGCACCCCTGTCTCGTTCCCTTCTGTAAGGAAAAGGAATCCGACAGATAACCCGGCGTACTGACACAAGCTTTTGGGTTGCTATACAAGGATTGGAGATACTGCCTGAACGGGCCCACTATCCCAACCGAGTCCAAGACCCTGCCCAGCCATGACCACCTTACATTATCAAAGGCTTTTTCTGCATCCAAGGTGATCACGGCTGGGTCTCCCCTCTCCGTTTCTATCTGCTTTCCCATGGCATCAATCAGAAACATCGTTCGTCTAATGTTAGTCGTAGTCGATCTCCCTTTGACAAATCCCGACTGATGTGGGGGTATCAGTCTAGGCATGATTGTTGCCAATCTATCTGCCATTATTTTAGAGAGAAGCTTTAGGTCCTGATTTATCAGGGAGATTGGTCTAAAGCTTTCGGGGTCTGTTAGTACTTTACCTATTTTAGGGATGAGTTTTATGTGGGCCAGGTTCATTCTATCTGGGATAGGGGCTCCCTGAAGTATTGAGTTAAATAAGTCGCCCAAAACCGGAGAAACCTGGTCCCTAAGGGCCTTGAAAAATGCACCATTATAGCCATCCGGCCCAGGTGCTTTACCCGGGTCTATGTTTCGTATGGCATTCTCTATCTCTTCTATCGTGATATGACCATTCATGAATTGTTTGTCCTCTTCTGTCACACTCGGCAGACGTATCAGGTGTAATAAGTCAGGCTGCGCGGGTGTGGCAGAGTCGGAGTCCGAGTATAGAGATGCATAAAATTTTCCCAGGGCCTGACTGATGTCTCTGGGGTTGGACCAGGTGTTGCCTCGTTTGTCTATTATAGTTTGAATCGGGGGGGGATAACTGTTTACCACGAGACAGCCGCGCTAGTAACCGTCCTGCTTTGTCTCCAAATTTATGGAGATTAAGCTCCATTCTACTTTTTATATATATCTTCCCTGCGTCTTGCCCATGCATCAAATCTATCTTTTGCCTGTTGCCACCTTTCTTTGTCCAGGTCAGTCATCGTGTTTTTATAATGAGAGTAAGCATTTCTCACCTCTATGCTAGCCGCTACAAATTGCTCTTTCGTTTTCTTCTTTATCCCCATGCTGTATGCCATTATCTGGCCTCTCAACACCGCTTTCGCTGTCTCCCAAAACAGACATGGGTCGGAGCGATGCATTTCATTATCTGTTGAGTAAATTGACCACCATTCTTTAAGTAGGGAAACAAAATTTTCATCTTTAGTGTAAGTGTCAGGAAACCTCCACAGATAGTCCGTCCCCTTTTCGTAAGCATCCTTGGATTCCAACACCAACGGGCTATGGTCAGATATCACCATGTCCTCAATTTTGATTTCCGTTGTTCTCTGTATTATATTAAGAGATGTAAAGAACATGTCTATTCTGGACCAGGACCCATGGGGTGGGAAAAATGGGTGAATTCCCTATCAAGAGGATGTACCATCCTCCATGCGTCAATCATATTTACAGCCGTGAAAAGAGTGTCAAGGAAACCGTCAGTTTGTGTTCTCGTTGGTGGTTGAGAGTCTCTTCTCAGGGGTATTGAGTGTCTCCTATCTTCCTCCGCATCTAGTACCATATTAAAGTCACCCCCCACTATTCTGTAGTGACCGTTGTCTGTTAAGAGTCTAGCTTGTAGTTCCTGGCAGAAGGATTTTTGGTTTGTGTTTGGAGCGTAAATATTGTATACAGAGAAGACGTCTTTCTCAATTTGAATACTCATTTGGATCATTCTACCTACTTCGTCTGTTTGTGTGGACAGAACCTTATGCGGTAAAGATCTATTGATCAGGATTAGAACTCCTGCTTTCCTTTCCTTCGCACCGGAACCGTAGATCTCCCCTACCCACAACTTCTTGAGTCTGAAGAAATCCTCAGATGTCAGGTGGGTCTCCTGTAACAAAGCAACATCTGTGCGTAGCCGTTTGAGATGGCGTAGAATCATCATGCGCTTTGCTGGGGAGCGCATACCCTTTACGTTCCAGGAGACCCACCTAACCATCACGACCCCTTTTTGCTATGTGTCTGACAGGTGATGTTTCATAAGCCGCCTGTGTAGTTTTCCCCATAGCCGTGGCCAAGAGAGGATAATTGAATTCCAGGTTATACAGTGATACGTATTTGTTCTGTTAAAAATGCCTCTAGGTGCCCCCTCCCACCCCATTTGCCCCCCCATGTAAGTATTGTTCTCACTTCTCCTTTTCTGTCCCAATGCAAGACTTCTCTTCTTCCCTCCAATGCAGCTCATACATCCACATCTTGTCCCACCGCAGCAACCGGCAAATTGTTAATATTAAAGTCTTGTTCTGCTGTGTGCCCTTAACTTTCTCTCATTTTCTCCTTTACAATTTCTCCTCTCTCCTCCCCCCATAAACAAAAAGCATAATTTCCGCACAACAACTTACTTATCCACCTCCCCTCCCGTCTCCTCCCCCCAACCCTCCAGAACCCTTGTCAAGTGTTTAAGCAGTGAATTTGTAGGTAAATTATCCTCAGTGAGTTATCAAGCTGTCACGTGCCATTGTTTTACCATCAAATATGCTCACCATTTCCATTTCCCCCTCCCCACCACCCCCCCAAGGATAGGATCAGAGTCCATAGAGATTGTCCCAGAAGTGAACCTGTCTCAAGGCGGAATCCAATCGTCCTTTGTTTGGATGTTGGTTTGACTCCACCTCTCCTTCTCTCCGACCCCCACCACGGAAAACCTGTAGGAAGAGAGCGGGGAGGGGGAGAAAGAGGCAGAAGAAGAGATAAGAGAGAGAAAAAGAAAAAAGAAAGAGAGAGAAAAAAAAAAAAAAAAAAAAAAAAAGAAGAAAAATAGGGGGGGAGTTCGCATCGAACGCATAGACCAAAAATGAGGGTCGGATGGGGGGGAGTGTCAAAAGTTCTCCTGGGGAAAAGGTGAGAGTGAAGACGAAAACCGCTGGACCCGCAGGACACCTGGGGCAATGTCATTAACGGAGAGGGCAGTACTTTGCACTTCCCAGTCTCTGTATCTTATTTATTTAGTTGTAAAGTCATCTTCTCTTCTTCCCACATCAGCAGCAGCGATGTCTATTTTGTCCACCTTTTCTAGTGGCTACTTCAGCATTACTTCTTTTTTTGCCACCGAGATCCTGTCTGTCGCTGCTGTCTGGGCGTTCCGCTTCTGGATGATGGACCGTCATTCATGGCATTAGAACGTAGCCTGTATGATCTCACCGAATCACGTTCTTCTTCTGGTTCTCTCTCCGGGCTTTGTATTATTGGTGTTTTATCTGCGCCAGCGTTTGGGGGTGTCACAACTCTTGGCGATCGAGTGTTATCAGAGATTGCCGCCATTGCTTCATCTGGGTCTGTGAATGTCAATAGTGTCCCTCCTCTAGACCTGAACCTCAGGGTGGCAGGGAAGTTCAGCTGGAAGCGTACATTTCTTTTGTATAGAATGGAGCAAGCTTCGCTAAAAGCTCTTCTGCGGCGGGAGACTTCTGGTGAATAATCCGCAAAAACTAACACTCTTTGGCCATGTAATGACAGGGGCAGTTTTCTGGCCTTATAAGCTCTGAGAATTTCTTCTTTATCTCTATGGTTTAGAAATTTTGCAATAGAATGTCTCGGTTTGTCATTATAATTTCCCGAGAGAGAAGGTTCTCTAGAGGTCGCTGTTGTATGGGTTGTAGTGTCCCTGGGTGGCCCAAGTCTATGGGTGCGCTCTGTTTTGCACCTGTGTTGTAGGCCCAGGGCTTTGGGTAGGTCTACTTCGAATATTTCTACAAGCTGGTCTGCTGGAATAGATTCAGGCAGTCCCACTATCTTGAGATTGCTCCGTCGTGATCTGTTCTCCAGATCTTCCAATTTTAAGAAGGCATATTCAGAGCGCTTTTGTAGTGCCTCTACTTGATCTTCCAGTTCTAATATTCTGTCCTCAGCTGAGCCAATTCTGGTTTCTGTCTCTTTTAATCTCTGGTCATGAGCTTCTGTTCTTCTCTTAAGCTCTATAGTGGATGCAGCCACCATGTCAGAAATCACTGCCTTAAACTCCTCAGCCATGTGTGTGGCCAGTTCTTTGGCCAGCAGTTTATAATCTATATTCTGCGTCTCCTGTCGCCTGTTTATGTAAGTCTCATGCAGCTCCTGTCTGTCTTCCCCTATTCTTGTCTCAGTCTGAGCCTCTGTTCTGTCTTCCAGGCTCTCACTGGCATGATCAGTCGTGCCCCTTTGGTCTCCATCGCCCAGGGCATTATACTGCGGCCCCTTAGCGTTTCCCGTCCCGTCAGCTTTGTGCCCCGTCAAATCGTTTACCTCCCGCTCCTTAGTGTCTCCCGCGCTCTGGGCGCCATCAGCCGCGGCCTCGTGCTGAGGCGGAGTTCGTCCGTCACCTCCTTTACGTGTCACATACCGGTCCATTGCGGCCGCAGGGCGGGGCGTCCTGCTTCTCCGTCACCCACCGATTACTTGGAGAGAGTCGGGCGTTCAGAGGGCACTCGGATGGGGCCGGATTGCCGCGGCGGGTCCCGGAGCCCTGTTAGATGCGGCTAGTCATGGAGGCGCCGGAACCGGAAGTCACTTGTCCGGTTTTTAACCATCCCCTAAATCGGAGCCTGCAGCATTATTTGGTTCCGATGAAAAAATCGGACAAAACCGGACAGATATGGATCCGGGGCAATCCGATGCACATAACATGGGAGTCTATGGGTCCCGGATCCGTGAAAAAATTGGATTGTTTCCCGGATCCGATTTTAAGCACAAAAATCCTGCTGTGCAAACTCCAGCACCATGGACAGCACTACTTCAAGCACAGGCAGTGAATTCAGCACCAAGAACAGCGTCAGAGCAGACCCAGGCAGACTTCAGCACCATAGACAGCGGCAGAAAATGAATGCTGTTAAAAGCAGGATCCAGGACCATATTTGGCCACACTTTCTGCACATCCTGTCCTGTCAGGTTCTGACCTGGGAATCCTGCAAAAAAACAGGATCCACCCTGACAGCCAAAAACCGTGGTGTGCAGCTAGCCTTGCTTTTAATGGTGTCTGATTGCATCTAGTTGCTTCAGGTTGCTACTGAATTTGGTTGTATAAAAACCCCCAAAAAACTAGACTGAAGCAACAATTAGACTACATGCAGATTCTAAGAATGTTTACACTTGCCACTAAACAGACACAATCTAAGAACAAACTGTATGAAAAAATACCCTGCAATAAATAAGTAAAAACCAGGGTACTTAGTATATACATTTTTGCAAAAAAGTAAGAAGCCATCCCGACACATCAAGGTGTACCCATTATGGGACAGTACTTACAGTGGCGTAACTTCACGCCTCGGGGCCCGATGCGAAAGCTCCAACGGGGCCCCCAATTGTTGCAAATCTTTAGTAGTATTAGTCTTTTTCTATGGGCCAAAGGGACTTTTGGGGCCCCCCTAGGCTGCAGGGCCCGGGTGCGATCGCAACCCCGCACCTATTGTAGTTACGCCCCTGAGTACTTATCTCATTCTAATTTAAAACCTTTCCATGTGTCAATACTGACCTCAATGTAAAAAAAGGTAAAGAGTTACCTGGGTCCTAAAATGGATGGACACAGCGATGGGAAGGAATATAAATGCTCAGCTCATTGAAGGGGAGGGGGGGTGAGCACTCCTTAACCTTGTACTAAAACAAGAAACTGCAAAAACAAAACAAAAACTGAGCTGAAGCAACAATTAGTATTTATCTAGATTGGAAGAATGTTCACACTAGCCACTAAACAGACAAACAGATAGAATAAATACTCAGTGAAATGGGGACGCACGAATCAGGTTGGATGCCTTTGTTTTTAAAGTCCAAAAAACGTTGCATGCAATGCTTTTTGTGCTCGACAAATAAACACATCTTGCAGGATCTGGTATCGATTATAATGAAAGTCAATAGGTGCCAGATTCTGTTTTACCATATCATGCTGGAATGCCTGTTAGGCATGCGTGCTAATGTCACATGATGTAAAGTTCGAGGTCAGTACTGAACACCTAAGTGTTTGGACACGGATGCCAAACACGGACTTCACCGAGATGTCACTGATTAAAGCATTATACTCCCCAGTCTTGGCTCTGCGGTCACTTCTGGGTCCCGCTCATTAACCTCATGTAATATTCACTGCATTGACTACTGAACAGCCAATCACAAACCCCCAAACCCTGTGACAGCATCTGTGATTGGCTGTTGCACCCCACCCACTGTACCAACTACGAATCACAGACGTAATGGATGGGGCGCAACAGCCAATCACTGATGCTGTCACAGAGTGGGACCCAAAGTGACCAGAGCGCTGATACTGGTAAGTATAATGCTTTAATATATCCTTTATTTTTGCACTCGAACTGTTCGAATTCTGTGCCCGAATACTAGGTGTTTGGTACGGACCCAAAACAGGACAATAACGACAAACAGATCCAGCATAATACCGGTAATGTAACGTGGATTAAGGGCAAAAAACATTTTCTTTCTGGATCTGATTTTTGCTGAAGAACTAGATCTGTGTCAGATTATAAAAAAACGCTGATGGGAAAGTAGCCTAAGGATTATTTCTCCTCGTGAACCAGCATGTTGCTCATTCGTGGGGTGATCAGCAGCTTGTTTACACTGCACAATTGTAGTGAAATGACTTTTCCTATAAAGCCTCATTCCCAATAGTCGTGGATAGAAATGCTCCATTCCTTGTGGTCAGAGTAAAGGTCCCGTTACATGGTACGAGATCATGAATGCTATCACCCAAACGTCACGGGTTTGGAGTCGTTGAAATGACATTGTTAGGACCTCGTTGCTTGTGACTCTGAGATATGGTTACGATAAATCGTTGATCCCAAATTTGAGAACATGTTCTCAAATCAGACGATCCTCGATCAGCCAACCTGCTGCATCGTTCTGTGTGACACCGCGATAACGATGTCATTAACGATTTTGCCCATTCACAGCAATGAGCAGGGATCGTTAGCTGGTTGTGTGAATGATAGCTGCTCGCTGGATCGTTGGTGCGTCATGCACGATATCTATACGTGTGACATCTCACCAACGATGTCAAAAAGATGTCCTAACGACCGCGCGCCCATGAGATTGCTTAACGACATTGAAGCGTGTAACGCTACCTTAAGGCATTAGTGAACGCTGAGAGCAGCACTTCATCATTCTTCTGTAAATTCTAACAGACACTTTGTCAGGACATATCAGGAAGAAACAGCCATTTTTATTTGAGTTAGAGAAAAGGAACTGAGTCACAAGAAAGCAGCCGTTTTGCCATGCTGCAGTATGGAGATGACAATGTCTTGGTGACACAGCCCATGCCCCATGGCTGACTGCTCTCAGCCTGCCCTGTGGCTACACACATTCCTCGTCACGACATGCTGAGCATCACGACTCCATTCTGCGTGGATCCCCTCAGCACACTGTTGCTTGCAGAGAAGGAGGAGCCTGCAGTACCAACTGTACCCAGACTTGCAGCGTGCACTGCTCGGGCACAGCTATCGCCCACACACTCAGAGACCACTGTCGGGTGCACAGACTGCCAGTCACCATGGCCGCAAGCAAATCTCCTTTCAAAAAGAGAGCCAGCTTACAAGCCCCGAGCGCAGCAGGCAAGTATGGGCTGAGGGTGGGCGAGGGACGATCACAGGCACGTAGTACTACAGTGTGAGCATCACCTATGTCTGTGCCCTCAGGGGAATAGAAAATGGCGCGGTAACCAAATTACTGCTGGGAGGTCACTGTGCCAGATCTCCTAAGGGTATAGAATAGGGCTAGACATGACTGGACGAGTATGAGGGTGACAATGGCTGACATGACATTTCCAGCTGTGCAGCAGGGATAGGACAAGGGCATCTCCCCTCACAAGAGCCTCATGCTATAACATTACATACTGTATTCTGGGCATGGCAGGGGTCATTCCTGCCTGAGCCAAGATGGCATTACTATGCACAAGGGCTCGTTCACAAGTCCAATTTTCACCCATTATAGGGCTGTTCTCATGTGTCATGTCCATATGTTTTTTCAGACAGATTGGTCCTCATCAAAACATGGAGATGTATTCAGATATGATGCAAGTCACAGATCAAACTCACCATTGTAAGTCTATAGTTTCCTGAAAAACCCCCCACAATAAACCTTGAATGCCACCTGTGTGACATCCACATATTTCAATATCTGTTTGTCAGGGTTCTCACAAGGGTATTTGACGGTCTATATACTGACTGCAATGCCTGGTCTGTCAGCAAACTTACAGCTTCATATGTGTCCATTAGGGTGTAAGTCGCGGTCAGTCCTGGCATTACAATCCATGTACAGACCGTCATACACACTTATGTGAACCTGGCCTTTAATAGGAGAAGCGCAAGAAACTGATTAGAGATGAGCGGATAGAGAAATACGGGGTTTCACCACTTTCGTAATGATTAATTTGTAATACTCGCATATTCATACCGAATAGCGAGTCCAATGCAAGTCAATGAGAAACGTGAGTAATTTTCTGCTTGGACCCAATAAGGTGGTCTGGGGGCCTGAGGAAAAGGTTGAAATGGGTAGGTAAGTGATGAAACAGAATGGGAAGAGCCTGGAGAATATGCCTCCAGGTATTTATGACTCACAGGGTGGAGGCACACAGGCTTATAACTTGCGCGAGTGCAATGCGAGAAAAACTCGCATTGCACTGGGACCAGTATTAGTAAATGATACTGGTCATAATAGTGTGTTTACAACACACGTAACTTGCATTGCTAGAGAAATGCGAGTTCAATTGCAGCATACTGCGATTTAACACGATTTCCTCGCACGAGTGCCCATTGAAAGTATATGCGATAGTCGCATGCGTGTGCAATCTTTCAATGTCTTCAAACACCAAGCTGTTGCCGTCACAGCAACCAATCAGCTTTCACCGCTGTGACCGCAGTGGTGAAAGCCGATTGGTTAAATCGGCTGATAAATGCTTTCCATGGTGCTGAAGTTAAAAGTTTGAAAGTCCGGGCTTTCCATGGTGCTGAAGTTTTAACTTCAGCACCATGGAAAGCATTTACCGGCCAATTTAACCAGTCAGCTTTCACTGCTACTGTCACAGCGGTGAAAGCTGATTGGTTGCTGTGCCGGCAACATGGCAATTTCAAACATTGCTGCTGAGACAGCAGCAGTGTTTGAATATGTCGGTAAATGCTGTCAGCGGGGCTGAAGTTTGCACGGCAGGATTTCTCAGCACACTCATTCGCACCACACACTGACACTCACAGCACACTAACATGCATTCAGCCATGCACCCACACTCGCACCACACTCATGCAAAAAACGCACAGCATTCACATCACTGTGATGCATCAAAATCTCTCCGTTTTTGATGCATGACAGTGTGCCTCCACCCATACACATATTATGACTCAATTATAGATTCACAAGAATGCTAAAGCCGAGTTCACACACAGCGTATTGGTTTGTTTTGTGAGGATCCGTTATTGATGAAACAAGAACGGATCCTCACAGAACGCAGCGTTCTGTGTGTGAACGTCTATTCGCCTGTGCTTACTCACCTCGTCACGCTCCCCCCGGTGACCACCGGCGGTGATCTCTCATCCCCAAAGGCCGCATCGAACATGGCCTCTAGGACTCTGCAGCCTGCCATGTGACCCTGTGACATCGCTTGGGCACATGGTACAGTCTCGGGTCCTTCAAAGGTCGTACAGCCTCACGATCAGGAGAGATCACCAGGGGAATGTGGCAAGGTGAGTAAAAAGTGCAGGCGAATAGCGCCTAAAGAATTGACACCTTCATTCTTTTTACGCAACCGCTCTTCAGCCCAAAAGTGGACGTGTAAAAAGTACAGCATGTGAATGGAAAACAGTAAAATGCATTGACTTGGCTGGGACAGCTAACATCAGTGGGTTTCACTGCATTCCACTGCAAAAGCGGATCCGCATTTAGCGGACCAAAAGCGCTGCAATTGCGTAGCGTGTGAACGTAGCCTTACAAAACCTAACCTAAACTGCATTTTATGGGTAAAAAGGTTAAGAAACAGTTTTTCTTGCATATTTATTTGTATATAAGGCTAAATAAAGACAAGGTAAACAAAATATCCCCATTTAGCATTTGTTCACATGTTGCATTTTTTGCTTTTTTTTTTTCGTTTAACAATTGGAGGGCTTTGATTTATACATTTTCTAGGTCCTTCTCTCAGATAATTTTTAGTTAGGTATTCCCCAGCATTTTACAATGCCAGTTATAACGTGTCTCTTGGTACGTTGGGCTTTAGCTTGAGGGGCCTCAGGTGACCCTGTATCATACATTTGGGAGGGACTGCTCTTACTCATACATTTGGGCGGTCCTTCCCTTATTGTTGCTAACACAGCGGGATACATAATCTATAATGGTACCTTTACACGCTGCTACTGAAGGTTAGAAACCACCGGGTGTCGGAGACAATTGTAACTTGTACCTTCAAAACACCGCGAAGCAGTGGCGTGTAAATCAGGTTGTTGCCACCGGTCTCTGTCGACACCTGTCTTTCAGCCGTGCTCAAAAACAGGTAGGTTTAAACCCTATGGTAGTGGCGTGTAATCGAGGAACAGGAAGGTATTTTCGTCACCTAGTGAACTCCCTGGGGCGTGACACAGCCTCCGGGATACCGCGCCCCATCAGCGATCATTGGTGGAAGATCCTGCGTTACGATTGGTTGTCCCTGCATAGGGCGGCATATTTAAGGAGCTGACCAGTCACACTACACAATTGCAATAGCATCATGTATTAGCCAGCCTTCCTGTGCTGGCTGGCCAATCATGATGCTATTGCATTTTCCAATCACCGTACGAGCATCTCGTAATCCACAACTGTGGCACGCCTATGTGTTGTCCCTGCTGCCCCAGGTCCTCCCATATTGCCTTGTGGTAGCGGCGTGTAAATGAGGGAAGGTGCTCTACAGAAGGTAACCTGCGGCACCTGTCGGTGCTTCCAGGGATAGAAAAAACCTACTGTGGAGCACCTTGTAGCGGCATGTAAATGCGGTATCAGGTACCGTTAGGAACCGTTGAAACATGCACGTCCACGTGAGACACCCGGTGGTTTCTAACCTTCCGTAGCGGCGTGTAAAGGTACCATAATTGCCACTTTACACGCGGCAACAGGAAGATAGAAAACGGCAGGTGTTGGAGACAATTGTACCTTTTACCTTCAAAACACCTTGAAGTGGCTGCGTGTAAATCAGGTATCTGCAAGGTGCTTTGAAGGTAAAAGGTACAATTGTCTCCGACACCTGCCGTTTTCTATCTTCCTGTTGCCGCGTGTAAAGTGGCCATAAAGGTACCTTTACACGCCGCTACTGGAGGATGGATACAACCCGCTACAGGCTACGATTGTAGCTTGCATCGTCAATATTGCCCGTAGTAGCGGCGTGTGAAGACGGTAGGAGGCAACCGGCAACAGATACATCTGTTTCCGAGCACTGCTCTGAAACAGGTGGCTACAAAGCCGATTGCAGCGAGCTGTATCGGCGTGTAAAGAAGGAACAGAAGGGTTGTTTCTACACCATGCTATGTAGCTGGGGCGTGACACAGGCTCCGGGTTACCGCGCCCCCTTCAGCGATCATTGGAGGAAGCTCCTGCGTTGCGATTGGTTGTCGCTGCACAGGGCGGCATATTTAAGGAGCTGCCCAGTCACACTACACAATTGCTCGGACGTCATGTATTAATCAGCCTCCTGCGATGCCTGGCCAATCATGGGTTTCTTGTTGTCCTATTAGCGTACGGACGTCCCGTACTCCACAATTGTGGCACGCCTATGTGCTGTCCCTGCTGCACCAGGTCCGCCCATATTAGCTGGTTGTAGCGGTGTGTAAATGAGGTAAGATGAGCTACAGATGGCTACTTGAGACACCCGGCGATGTATCTAGCTGTAGATGTAGCGTAGCGTAGCGCACCTTGTGGCGGCGTGTAAAGGTGGTGCGTTTCCGTTTGTAACCGTTTGGGCGTGCTCGTGCACGTGAAGTAGCGGGTTGTATCCATCCTCCAGTAGCGGCGTGTAAAGGTACCTTAAGAGTTTACAATGCCAGTTACAACCTGCCTTTTGGTGTGTTGGGCTTTACCCTTCATCTCCTCCTGCAACACCACCTCCATGTCATTCTGCGGCCTTCAATTCAAGTTTTCAGGGTGCCAGCAGGTGCAAGGAAACTTGAGTTTGGCGAGGTGGCTCAGGTGGCCCAGTACCATACATTTGGGAGGGACTGCTCTTACTTATTGTTGCTGACATAGTGGGACAGGAATGTTATTGTGCCAGCAATGGTGACTGTCAATTTCTATTAAATATGTATTCCCTATATCAGTAACAATGTCGGACAGCCCAGGAATGTTGTTTGGTTCTCAACAACTGAAGCCAACCAAGGCTTTGCGTATGCCTGTTATTCTCCAGAGTATGTTACCAATGAGCTATTTCCAGACTCTGCAACTTTGAAATCCAACCAGGCTTCAAGGCCAGCTCTGTACCATGTTCCAGTACATTTAAGGCTGCAACGTGAAAAGGTTTGCGGAGCATATTACAACAATAATAGTGAGTGGTTCAGAGCAAAGCTACACGACTCAGCATGGGGATGGATGTTTTACAATACGTGTAAGACTGCGACCTGAACAGGTCTGCGGAGCATATTACCTCTATTTCTCAGGCGTGGATAAAATGCCCTGAAAACAGAGCATACAGCAACTACCAACCTTTTGGACTAAATTTAAAGGGAACCTGTCACCTCATTCTATCCCCCTATGCTATCACTAGCTGTCCCTGCACCTTCCTAGCTGATCCCTAACATCCCTGTCTCACCTAAAAGGGCCCTATAAGATTAAGAAAATTACTTATACTGTATACTTACATATAGTCTGGATCCATAGTCTGCGGTGGGCGGGCTCCGGGGCTCCATTCCTCCTCCTCGCTTGCTTGCAGCAAGTCCCGGTGGGCATCATCGTTTCTTCTGTTCATGCCTCCATTTGAAAATTCCTGCCACTTCTGATGTATATGCATCGGCCGGAACGTTATATCCGGCCTGGTGCATTGTGGGGGCTGATCAAGTGGTATGGCCCGGCTGCGGCGCATGTGCAGTGCGCAATTGAAGCCGGGCCGTACCACGTGATCAGCCCCCACAATGCATCGGGGCGGATATGACGTTCTGGCTGGCGCATATACATCAGAAGAGGCGGGAATTTTCAAATGGAGGCATGAACAGAAGAAGGAACGATGATGTCCACCGGGGCGTACTGCAAGGAGGAATGGAGCCCGGCCACCGCAGACTGGATCCAGACTATATGTACGTATATAAGTCATTTTCTTAGTCT
The DNA here is from genome assembly GCA_033576535.1 of Allobates femoralis. Lineage (NCBI taxonomy): Eukaryota > Metazoa > Chordata > Amphibia > Anura > Aromobatidae > Allobates > Allobates femoralis. The sequence goes on along the minus strand of JARQOC010000002.1, from coordinate 249,215,529 downwards.
TTGTAGGGCCCTTTTAGGTGAGATAGGGATGGTTAGGGATCAGCTAGGAAGCTGCAGGGACAGCTAGTGGTAGCAAAGGGGGATAGAATGAGGTGACAGGTTCCCTTTAAGGGCAACGACAATTTAGAGAAAGAGAGACAGTCATCTCATCTTGGACCCTGGACAACTGTTTTTTGGCCTGCAGTGATGATCATAAAGTGCTATCCCCTCTATCAGCAACAATGTGGGACAACCCCTGACAAGGACCTCCAATGAAAACATTGTTCATGTAGGTCTACTGTAGTAGTTGGGCCAGTGCAAAATGTGCATCAGCTTTGCAAAAAATAGCCCCGGGGACTGTGTCATAGACACAGGAAGACATCATGACAAGGGCCTCCAATGACAAATATTATAATATACTTATGTAGGACTATTATAGTAGTTGGTCTACTGTAGAATGTGCATTGTCTTTCAAAAAATTAGCCCTGGCAGCTGTGAATACCATAAAAAGGGCCTCCAATAACAAATATTATCAATTATTTATGTAGGACTACTGTAGTAGTTGGTCCAGTGCACAATGTGCATTGTGTTTAAAAAAATTTGCCCTGTGGGCAGTGTCATAGACGCCAGAACAGACCATGACAGGGCCCCCCAATGCAAAACATTAATAAATGTAACATTGTTTAGATAGGATATTGTTGACCATGAAGTTATATAGCAGAAGCAGCAGTAGGATTTTAATTTAAGAACAAAACAGGTGTGCATGGGAAGTGACAGACGTTAAGACGAGTTGCATAAATGAACATTTTGCGTGAATTTAGGTTCGGTTGCTGGTATTTGGAAGACTTACAAAGTCTGGAGAAATCCAGTCCTTATTGAATTTTATGAGAGTAAGCCTGTCTACATTTTCCATTGAGAGCCTATCTGTGATGATTGCCACGGTGGGACTAAAACACGCTCAGACAATAAAAACAGCAGGGCAGACCAGCATCTCCAAGGAGTATAAGGAGAGGTTGGGCCAAGTGTGCAGCTTGGACACCAAATAAAGGGAACTGAAACGTCACAAAAGATGCAGGAAGGATCACTTAAGTACTCCTTAAGCATGTTGGTCAACTTCTCCCTCGTTATTGTTACAACCCAGATAGCCCTTGCTGATGTGCTGGTTTATTTAAATTGGCTTAGTTTTTGCACATTATCCTCCTACCTCTGTGGCACCTGGTGTGTGTGTCCCTCCCCAGTAATCCTTGCTGTTGAAAAGAGCCGGTACCTCAGCCGCCAGCTTTGTCTGACGGTGATCTTTTCATCAACTGATCTACAACGACCCTCTTGAATGATTCCATTGTGCAATCCTTTTGCGCCTCCAAAATGAAAGAAATGTCTCCTTGTACAGTGGGTGGAGAAAGGTGGACAACCAGTATTGGTTGGTGGCCAAAATGTCTATCATGTAAGAGTCTTGGGAAAGATAGTTAAACATGAACTATGCCATGTGGGGCAAACTACAAAAATCGAAAAGTTCTGTCTCCCCACCAGGATGAACAGTAACTATCCTCATGCTGCCTCACCTCCTTCACCACCCCCCTCCTCTTTAGGCCATCTATGCTGGACAGACACAAAGCTGAGGTTGGGAGTCTCCTCTGTAGCACAGACAAAAAATTCCTGTTCCTCCTCATCCTCCGCTTCTTCCTCATCATCACCCAATATTGGCTGAAAATATTGTCTGGGCTGGGTAAAGATTGAAAAATCTTGCTTCATAGCCACCTGATGGGTAGTCATAATGTCTTTGAGATTCTCCACCGGTCGTTTCAAGAGACAGATCAGTGGGATTGTTATGCTCATAATAGCCTTATCACCACTCACAATCTTGGTGTAAGTTTTCAAGACCCTCACAAATGTCAGTGATCCATACCCACTCGACAGTTATGTGGGGTAGCTGAGTGTCAGTCTAGTGGACATGTTGAAGCTGGTATTCATCTACTGCCCTCTGCTGCTCACTAATCCATGCCAACATATGATATGTAGAGTTCAAGTGCGTGGGCAGGTCGCAAATGAGTTGGTGACTAGGCAAATTGAAGTGCTTTTGCAGCGCTGCAAGACCATCAAAAGAGCTAGAAGACTTTGGGAAATGGGTGCTAATACGGCGTACCTTCTCAAGTAGGTACGGCATGTAAGGGTATGTTTTTAGAAACTGCTGTACAACTGGGCTCAGCATGTGAGCCATGCATGGAACGTGTACCAGCTTGCCGAGCTTTAAATCCACCACCAGCTTATGTCCATCATCGCACACGACCAAACCTGGTTGGAGGTTCAGCAGGAAGAGCCACTTATTAGTCTGTTCTTTTATCTCTTGCAAAAGGTCTGCTGCAGTGCGTGGTAAATGACCCAAACAGATGAGCTTCACCAGAGCGTGTTGCTACCTAGCCAATGCATTGCTGCAGCGCTCCCAGCTTGGGAGTGGTGGGGAGGGTAATTCAGCAGAGGAGGAGTGGAGACAGGAACTGCGATATGAGGAGACGGAAACCCTGATGGAAGTTGGGCCCGCTATTGGCATAGGTAGCATTTGTGATGTTCCAGGTTGCAACTCTATGCCACCCTCCATCAGGTTCACCCAGTGAGCTATGAGAGAAATGTATCATCCCTGTCCACAATAACTTGTTTACATGTCTGTTGTTAGGTGGACCTTCCTAGTTACGGTATTGGTGAGAGCACGGTTGATATAGTTTAACACGTGGTTGTGTTACACGGGGACGGCACACCAGGCAAAATAGTGACGTCTGGGAATCGAGTATTGTGGAGCAGTCACAGCCAAGAGATCACGGAAAGACTGTTACCACAACACTAAACATCACCATTTCCAGGGCTAGCAATTTGTAAATGTGAGCGTTTAGTATTTATGTCTGTGAGTGCATGGCTGGATATTTACGCTTTTTTTTTAAGATCTGGGGCAGGGACAACTTTAGGCTTTGCTGGGACAATGAAATGGACATGGTTGTTGTTGATTGCTAAGTCTGTGTAACTGCAGAGTGTGTGCAGGAGGTATGAGTGCCTGCTTCCTGGACAGCATATTGTGAAGGACGTAGCACAGACAATAAGGCAGTTTTTTCACCCAGAGACACAGATTTTATACCCAGGTGTTCCGCCCACCTACTGGGATGCTTGAATGATGTGTGCTTCAGCATACTGATGATGCTCAGGTTGGCGATATTCTTGCCTCTGCTCAGCTTGGTATGGCAGATGCTACAAATTACTGTCTTTTTCGCTTAAAGACTATGAGAAAAAAATGTCATACCGTTGAAGAATGCCCTCTGGACCTAAGATCTGGCCGAGTGATGGTGCTCTTGGGAACAGTTGACCCAGTTCTAAATCTGGTCAAACCACTACTCCTTCCTGCCTGTGTTGGTGCTACAAATCCATCCCCCACTGTACTGCTGTGCTTGCTATGCGTGCCACTGGTCCAGGTTGGATCAGTGGCCTCATCATCGACCACCTTATCTTATAATTCCTCAATCTGATTTTTATTCCGAGTTGAGTTTTTAGGCTGACCTGATGACAACTGTGTTTCATCATCATCACCATCATCCACCTCTAAGGACTGTAAATCACGTTGTACAAAGTAACTTTCTTCTGGCCATGGGTGTTCAAATGTTTGTGCATCAACGCATGCCACCTCCTCACGTCCCTCGTAAATGCTGCATTATGAGAGTCCAGAGACAACAAAATAATATGTACAAAACAGATCCTCGGATTGGCAAAGTTTGCGGTCATATGTCTTTTGTGACTCATGATGGGGGGAGAAACGAGGACTAGGTTGAAGATAGGATAGCCCAGCTTTTTGGCTACCGAGACTAAACTGTGGAAGATTTGGTGCTGGTTGATAACTGACTGGGGGCCTTGTATGCCATTCAAGACAGAACCTGCTTGCGCTTTTTTGGCTTCAAGACAGGTTTGCAGTGCGGATCGGCAAATTGTAGCAGGAGCATAGTACTGTAGATGCATCAGCCTTCTTCTGACCTGTCACAACGTCTTGGACGGCACCACTGTCAACACCACACCCATGCTCTCGTCTACGTCACTCTTCCTTAACATCAGGCTTTGGCATATTGTTTTTTTTTGTGGCATATATTGTATACACTTCAGTTGGCATGAAAATGGTAACGCCAAACTTAGCGTGCACAGATGTCAGTTTTTACATGACAACCAAAAAATAGTAGTACTGTATTTGAATAGTTCACTAGGAACGTATTGGTATTTGGGACTTTTATGGCACAGGCCAAGCAAAGTCTGACCCCAAAAATGACCCAGGGAAGGAAGAGCAGTGCTTTTTAAAGAACAGCACAAAATGCCACTACTACTCTACTAGACAGGATTTTAACAGCACACTAGGATCGTATTAAATAATTTACTAGATTTTTATGATACAGGCCAAGCAAAGTCTGACCCCAATAATGACCAGTGGAAGAAGGACCGGTGCTTTTTAACGGACAGCACAAAACACAACTACTCTTTTAGATAGTACACAATATGTGCTGGAACTGTAGTTCTAAAAAGAGCTGTTGTCCTAATATGCAGATACTGGAATACTATTGTTTAGTCCGTCCCTGCTCCACAAACTCTTTCTTCCTACACTATTCTGGGAGTAGTTTACATTTGATGTAGCTCCTAAAAGAGCTGTTGTGTTGTTCTAATGTGGAGATGTTGGAACACTACTTTTTAGCCTGTCCCTACTCCACAAACTATCCCTACACTATTCATACCTAGTACAGACTCGATGGAACTCTTAAAAGAGCAATTGTGTTATATTTAGTTGGCAGAAACATTCTCCCTACACACTGCTCGGTCTGTCCCTACAATCTTTCTACTCTGTGTCTGGATGCATTGTACGCAAGATTGCGGCGGCAGGGATTATATAGACCCTGTGACGCTGAGCAGCCAGTCAATCACAGTAATGCCACAACCAACATGGCTACGACATTACTGTGATTGCCAAGCAAGCCAAACATGTTTAATTGCAGAAAATCAGACGCCAAACATGCTGGGTGGGACATTCGAATCTAGTGAGGTAGGCACAGAAATACTTGGCGAGTACCGAGTAGCCCAAATACCGTGATATCCGTACGAATACCAAATGGTGAGCAGATTCGCTCATCACTAAAACTGATGAATTACTGATGGTAAAAACTGATAAATTACATTGCTAGAATCAGGCCATCAATGAAGGCAAGTATAGGATTTTTCATTTTTATGGAAGTGCACACGGGGAATGGGAAAAGGTTGCCCAAGTGGACTACCCCCTTAATCTGCAGGTTAATAGCCTGGCGCTTACACATCGAACACTGCTGCCAGGAAGAAAAGAACTTTAAGCCTATGTGTGAACGTGAAGTATTTGGTGCAGAACTTTTCTGCACCAACTCTGCATCTCCAAGTAGAAAAATGCACCAAAAACGCAATGTGTTTTTTGACGCATTTTTGGTGCATTTTTTATAATTAAGTCAATAGCAATATATGCACAACACTTCAAAATTTTCAATGACGGTGATGCCATAAGGATAGGTATCAAAAACAAAGAATAAAAAGCACTGTATGCACATAGCCTAATCCTCCCAGCGCCCTCAGCACTGACAGCGGGGTTCAATGCTGAGCAGCCGTCAGTGCTACGGGTGCAGTTACAGCCTCCGCTCTCCATACACAGTGTCGACTGAAACCGAGCTGGCGCCGCCTTGTGACTAACACCCAAACGCTTCCATGGGGATTGTTTTTCTCCCGGTAGTGTGGTTTAATATGCAGGATTTAAATGCTATTAACTTGCAGATTAGCCCCATATCTGCAGGTTAAGGATATGTTCGGACAGAGCATTTGTGCTCCATTTTTTATTGATCCATTCTTGGTGCACTTTCTGTGCATACAAATGTATGTAAAGTGTGTATACTTAAAAATATTAGCTTTACATATGTATCAATATGTTTTGGGGCCTTGATCCACTTTCCCGTCCTCCCCTCCTTTTTCAGATCATGAAATAAAAATACTTTAATGAATTTAGCTAATGCTCTTTTTCTCTGTTTACTATATATGTTTGAGCGCTAACAAGGCGGTCATCTTCCGAGGTGCCTGCCCTTGTATATGGATAAGTTTGTGTTAAATATATGTATAGGATGTATACTACATAGCATTAGCACACAGTTAACGCCAGAGTCACGCGTCCATTGAAAAAACGCTTATGTCACTCGGTCCATTTTCGAACTCCGTATGGCAACCCGGGTGTCCATTTGAGTTATCTGTGTGTCATCTGTGTGTTCGTGTGACATCCATTTGACACATACTGAAGAAAATTGCATGTCACTGAAATGAATGATTTTTTTTATATATAAAAGAGGTGCAAAGGTAAATGAATGATCAATGATGATAAATGAAGAGAAAATAGAGATAGATGGAAAGAATATATGTATAGATGGATAAATAACACTGGGGAACAATTTGAAAAAAAATTTCTGTTGAGTTAGGTTTTTGAGCTGATTTATACTAAAATTGGCATGCTGATTCCAAAAATGTAGTCAGTTTTTTTCTAGCACGTCAAGTTTTTCCTCCACAACTTACCTGCCAGAGAAGCACAATTGCACTGATGTCTGTAATAAGACTTGTTATCTGATTACAATTCGATATATATCCTTTGTAAAAAACATGAGAGTGTTAAAAAAACATATTTGTCATGCCTATTTCTTATATATTTCATTTTTTGTCCATATTTGTACTATTTAAAAAAAAACCAAACCACTTTTTAGGTACAGTAGTTTACATATTTTTGAGAAGACAAAAATCCCATAGTTCAAAAACTTGACGTGATAGAGAAAAACTGAGATCATTTCTGGATTCAGCATCCAAAAATTAATTACGAACAGTTGTCTGACCTAACTCCTAAAAAAATTGTGTTCCCCAGTGTAATAGATAAAATAATATAGTTACTAGTGATGAGCGAGTGTAATCGTTACTATTCGCTACTTGCACGGATAGTTCGGTATTCGGGTTACTCATTGTGAGTATTTCTCGCGATATTCGTATCTCCCTCCCAGCAGTTTTGGAGCCTGATTTACAGCCACTAAACATGCTAGGCTACTTAACCTATCACATTAATGCCGCAACCATCTTGATTGTGGCATTACTGTGATTGGCTAGCCTTGGAGTGTCATAGTCTAAAAAGCCCTTCCACTGCCATTTTGCAAACATTGCATCCGGAACCAGCGTTGTAGAAGCGTAGGGAGAGAGCGAGCAGCTGCTAGGGAGAGTGTTTAGGCCTCTTTATAACACAAAAACCTTTTTCAGGGCTACTTACAGTGTATACTAGGTCAGTGTAGTGTAGGGAAGGAGAGTTTTTCGAGCAGGGAGAGAGTTTAAAGGAGCCAGTCTATCTACCTCCATAGCACCAGAATACCATAGCTCTTTTCAGAGCTGAAACCACTGAACAAGGTCACAGTATAGGAGGGGAAAGATTGTGCATTAGATAGGGAGAGGTTAAACTGTTTTTCCAGTGTCCATATAACAACAGCTCGTCAGAGGCAGAGGTCTTTTATTTCCAGCACACAAAGTAGTAGTATTTTGTGCTTCCTCTTATTTAGAATCACTGGTTCTTTTTTTCCCCACTATTTTTGGGGTCACAGCTTGGTTTGTGCTGTCCTCATCAGCCACATTAATATGGTGCTAGTGCCCTTGCCAAATACAAAGCAGAACTACTAGCATTTTGTGCTGCCTGGTACACTAAATGCACTGGTCCTTTTACCCCACTGTTTTTGGAGTGACATCTTGGCTTGAGCCATACACATCAGCCACATTAATACGGTGCTAGTGCCCTTGCCAAATAGAAAGCAATACTACTAGCATGTTGTGCTGCCTGTTTCACTAAACGCACTGGTCCTTTTTGCCCAATATTTTGGGGGTCATAGCTTGTCTTGTGCCGTCCACATCAACCACATTAATATGGTGCTAGTGCCTTTGCCAAATACAAAGCAGTATTACTAGCATTTTGTGCTGCCTGATACAGTAAAAGCACTGGTCCTTTTTCCCCAATATTCTGGGGGTCATAGCTTGTCTTGTGCCGTCCACATCAGCCACATTAATATGGTGCTAGTGTCCTTGCCAAATACAAAGAAGTACTACTAGCATTTTGTGCTTCCTGGTACGCTAAACACACTGGTCCATTTTCCCTGCTGTTTTGGGGTGACATGTAGGTTGTCATGTGCTACCAAAAGCTCACCAATTAATACAATCCTATAGTGCTTGTAAAATCCTAAGCAGTACTCCTACCATTTAATGGTTCCTGCCAGAAAGCACGCACTATTCATTCTTCCCCTGTCATTTTTGGGGTCACATTTTACTTGGCCTGTGCTAAGAAGTCCGAAATATAAATAGGATTATTGTGAGCTATTGAAATCCATTCAAATACAGTCTCTAGTAGCTGAGAATAGTGTAGGGACAATTTTCAGAGCAGGGACAGAGAAAACAGAATAGCATTCCAGTACCTGCATATAAGACCAATAACTTCAATAAGTCTTTTAGAGCTACATTTCCAGCATACAATGTGTACTGTATAATAGAGCAGTTTCATTTTCTGATGCCCTTTAAGCACTGGTCCTTGTGCCCCCAGTCATTTTGGGGGTCACATTTTGTTTGCCACCAGAAGTATATATGATATATGTCAACTGTCCAATGCTAAATGTTTGTTGTCTGTGCAACTGCAGGTAGGGCGCAGGAGGCATCTCCTGCTTCCAGGACAACATATTGGGAAAGCGGTAACACAGGGGAAGTGCCAGTGGTTTCACACTCATACAGAATTTTGTTTCTAGGTGTTCCAACCACCTAATGGGATGCTGCGTATGTCAGCAGTATTTTGAGATTGATGTAAGGGGTATTATGTTGAATTTCACTTTTTATTCTGGGTCAATTGTCGCATTTGGTCGTATCTGGGCATAATTTTTTTAAATGGGGAGACTTTTCTTGTATCTACGTTCTGTCATTTGTGAATTTAGCTAAGCTCTCTGAGCACCATGCCTACACCTGTCACTCATCTCCCTATTCCTGATCCACGTTGAAGCTTCACTTCTGCTATACCACTATTGTGGCAGCATTGATTTGAATTGGGATCGGTATTTCAGTGACCTTTTTGCTATAGTGGGTTAACGACTGCACCCTCTCCCCAGTTCCCCAAGCCAAGTGCCTCGGGGTAATCCTTGACTCCTCCCTATCCTTCAAGCCCCACATCGAGGCCCTCACCACATCCCTCCGGCTCCAGCTCAAGAACATCTCGCGGATCCGCTCCTTCCTCACCCACGACACCGCTAAAACACTCATTCATGCTCTTATCATCTCCCGCCTTGACTACTGCAACCTCCTTCTCAATGGCCTCCCGGCTAACTCCCTCACACCTCTCCAGTCTATCCTCAACTCCGCTGCTCGACTAATCTACCTGTCCTCCCGCTACTCCCCTGTCTCCCCCCTCTGCCAAGCCCTTCACTGGCTCCCCGTCTCCAAGAGATCCCAATTCAAAACACTAACCATGGCGTACAAAGCCATACACAACCTGGCCCCACCATACATCTCCGACCTGGTCTCCCGATACCTACCCTCACGCAACCTCCGCTCCTCCCAAGAACTCCTCCTCTGCTTCCCCCTCATCACCTCTTCGCACAACCGAGTCCAGGACTTCTCCAGGGCATCTGCCTTACTCTGGAATTCCCTGCCTGAACACGTCAGACACTCTCCTACACTGAGTAGCTTCAAGTGTCACCTGAAGACTCACCTATTCCGTCAAGCCTACAACCTGCCATGAGACCCAGGCGACCGCCCCATACCTGACATTCCCCCATCCTACTGTATCCTAACCCGCCCCTCATAGACTGTGAGCCCTCGTGGACAGGGTCCCTGCCCCTCCTGTACCTGTACGTCCTGATCGCCTAGATTTAGTGTACTTGTTCTTGTCTCCCTTATCCTCATGTACAGCGCCATGGAACCTAATGGCGCTATATAAATAAATAATAATAATAACAACATATGACTGTTTGGCAAACTGAACACAAACTTTAAAAGGTTTGGTCATCTCTAGTCAAGATCAATTTGAAAAATGAACACTTTTGTTTAATTTAAGTTGGGTTGCTGTCATCTGGAGGGATTACATTACAAACTGTGGGGAAATCCAGTCCTTGTTGAATTTAATCAGAGTAACTCTGTCTGCATTTTACGTGGAGAGGCATGTGCGCCTATCAGTGATGATTGATTATCTCAGCGTAACTGAAAATACGCTCTGCCATCACACTAGCAGCAGGGCAGGCCAGCACCTCCAAGGAGTATAAGGAGAGGTCAGGCCAAATGTTCAGCTTGGATACCGAATAATTAAAGGAAGTTGAAGTATCAGGGATTACACAGGTATGGTTACTTAAGTATCCCTTGAGCATGTTGTTCAACTTCGCTCTCCTTGGGATTGTTACAGGCACAGATAGCCCTTGCTGATGTGCTGGTTTATTGAATATGGCCCAGTTTGTGAACATTTTCCCCCGACCCCTGTTGGAACAGGTGTGTGTGTGTTTTTCCCTATTAATCCTTGCTGTTGAAAAGAGCAGGTACCTCTGCTACCAGAGTTGTTTGAGGGTGATCATTTTATCAACTGATCTACAATAGCCCTCTTAAAGGGTTCCATTGTGCAACCCTTTGGCTTCAAATGCGCTGCTTAAAGCCGGCCACTAAAAGAAGGTGTACTGACGTTATCAGAACCGGAAATGACGCGATGCGTGTCATACCCGGAACTGGAGAGTGATGTCAGACACAGGCTGGGCAGAGAGGATGCTTATTACAATATCACGCCCATTGGGGCATGATAAAGGATCATGGAGGCTGCAAACCAACATGCCCAGGGGGACTATTGCATATAGCCCCCGCTTCATTAATGAGTAAGTATAAAAACGTTTTTAGAACATTGAAAGCAAGCTTTTAGCAGAGAGAGGGATATTTATAATGGTAATAGGAAGGTGCAGGGACACGTATTGATAGGTCAGGTTGCTTTTAGGAGGTGACAGGTTCACTTTAAGGCAAAAATAAAGGTGATCCTGCTCAAAAGAGTTTACAATCTGCAACGTGATTGGGGTTACACAAGGTACAGGGGATTATTACAGTGATGGTCAAGGCATCTTGAGGAAGAGGGGGATAGAAATAAAGTTACATGAATGGTCAGGGAGCATGATAAGCTGCTTTAAAAAGATGTGTTTTTAGGGAGCGTCTGAACCTATGCAAGTTGTGGATAGTCCTGATTTCATAGGGTAGAGCATTCCAGAGAACTGGTGCAGCTCGGGAGAGGTCTTGGAGCCGGGAGTGGGATGATTGGATTAGTGTAGATGTTAGTCGAAGGTTGTTTGTAGAACATAGAGAATGGGTGGGGTGATAGACAGTTATGAGGGAGGAGATGTAGGGAGGTGCTGCACCGTGAAGAGCTTTGTGGGTGAGGCCAAGCAATTTGAATTGGATCCTGTAGTGTACGGGCATCCAGTGCAGTGATTGGCACAGATCCTGGCTGCTGCATTAAGGATGGACTGGAGAGGGGAAAGTTTAGAGAGGGGGAGGCCGATTAGTAGAGAATTGCAGTAGTCAAGGTGGGAATGGATGAGGGCCACTGTGAGGGTTCTTGTTGTTTCAATGGTGAGAAATGGGCGGACTCTAGAGATGTTCTTCAGGTGCAAGAGACAAGAGCAGACAAGAGATTGTGTATAGGAGGTGAAAGAGAGATCAGTGTCAAACATAGCACCCAGACAGCGAGCCTACTGCCTATGCATTATCGTGGTGCCGCACACTGAAAGAGAAATGTCAGATTTAGGGAGGTTAGTGGAGGGCGGGAGCAGGAGAAGTTCAATTTTCGAAAGGTTGAGTTTCAAATAGAGAGCAGACATGATGGTGAAAACTGCAGCTAGACAGTCATTGGAATTATTTAATACCGTAGGGGTAAGGTCAGGGGCTGAAGTGTATAGTTGTGTGTCATCAGCATAAAGATGGCACTGGAAGTCAAATCTGCTGATGGTGTGTCAATCGGGGCCGTGTAGAGAGAGAAGAGGGCCAAGGACTGAGCCCTGAGGGACCTGAATAGTGAGAAAAAGAGGAGAGGAAGTGGAGCCAGCAAACTTTACACTGAAAGAGGGGTCAGAGAGATAGGAAGTGAACCAGGTGAGAGCCGTGTCCTTTATGCCGATGGAGTGCAGCATAGAGAGTAGGAGATGGTGATCAACAGTGTCAAAAGCAGCAGAGAGGTCAAGAAGAATAAGCAGTGAACGTCAAAAGCAGCAGAGAGGTCAAGAAGAATAAGCAGAGAGTGTTCACCATTACATTTTGCCGTCATTGGTCATGTTGATGAGGGCGGTTTCTGTAGAGTGAAGGGGGCGGAAACCAGACAGTAATGGATCTAGAAGAGAGTGAGTGGAGAGGTAACGGGTGAGGCGGGTGTAGACCAAGCGCTCCAAAAGTTTAGAGATGAAGGGGAGATTGGAGACTGGTCTGTAGTTATTTGTGCAGGATGGGTCAAGAGAAGTATTCTTTAATAATGGAGTAATGATAGAATGTTTGAAGGAGGAGTTGAAGATGCCAGAAGAGAGGGCGAGGTTGAAGATTTTGATTAGGTGAGTGGTAACCGAGAGAGAGAATGAGTAGGTATGAGGGAATGGGGTCAGTGGTGCATGTTGTGGGATGAGAGGGGGAGAAGAGCCTGAAGACTTCTTCTGTGACTAGGTCAAATACGGAGAGTGAACTGGAGGAAATGTGAGGAAGAGTGAGAGTAGAAGCGCTTGGAGGCTGGGCGCTGATTTTCCTGGTGGATGTTGTCTATTTTCTCCATAAAGTAAGAAGCCAGATCATCAGCATAGAGGTCAGTGATGGGGGCGTGCACTTTAGGACTGAGGAGAGAGTGAAAGATGTCAAAGAGTTTTTTTGGATTGTTGGATAGTGAGGGGACCAGGGTGGTGAAGTAGGTCTGTTTGGCGAGGTGAAGGGCAGAGTTGTACGTTTTTAGCATGAATTTATAATGGATAAAATTTTCTGATGAGCGAGTTTTCCTCCATAGGTGTTCAGCACTCCTGGAGCATCGCTGGAGGAATCGAGTTTGCGATGTGAGCCAAGGCTGTTTTATTCTATGTTTGGAGGTTCTGAGGGTGAGGGGTGCTTCTGAGAGTGTCATTGTAATGATTTACTGCCAGATCAGGACAGGAGAAGGAAATTGGGGACAGTGATGTGTATAGTCTGTGAATGTATGAGGATTAATGGCCTGTAGATTTCTGGATGAGTGATAGGTAGGGGTGTGCTGTGGTGGGCGAGGATTTGTGAGCATGAAGGAGAGAATGTTATGGTCAGAGAGGGGAAGAGGTGAATTATCTATGGAGGAGGTTTAGCAGAGCCGGATAAAGACCAGGTCAAGGGTGTTACTGTCTTTGTGTGTCTCAGAGGTTGAGAGCTGTGAGAGGCCAAGAGACGTGGTTAGAGATAGGAGCTGGGATGCAGATGGGGAGATGGGACTGTTTATGGGAATGTTAAAGTCTCCAATAATGAGGGTTGGTAAATCTGAAGACATGAAGTGCGGCAGCCACGCGGAAAAATTATCAAGGAAGTGGGTTAGTGAACCTGGGGGCCGGTATACAACCGCTACTCTGAGGGGGAGGGGGTGGAAGAGCCTAATGAGTTTTCAGGTTCTTTTTGAAACTCCCAAGGGTAAGTGAGTGTCTGATGTGCTGGGGGAGAGAGTTCCAGAGTATGGCGGAGGAGCGGGAGAAGTCTTGTATGTGGTTGTGGGAGGATGAGATAAGGGGGGAGGAGAGGAGGAGCTCTTGGGAGGAGCGCAGGTTGCGTTCGGGTAGGTATTGGGAGGCCATGTCAGAGATGTAAGGGGGGGACAGGTTGTGGATGGCTTTGTATGTCAGGGTTAGGACTTTAAATCGAGGTCTGTGGGGGGTGGGGAGCTAGTGAAGGGCTTGGCGGAGGGGGGAGACGGGAATAGCGAGGAGGCAGGTGGATTAGACAGGCAGCGGAGTTTAGGATAGTGCGGAGGGGTGCAAGGGAGGAAAGAGGAAGATCGGTGAGCAGTAGGTTGCAGAAGTCAAGGCGGGAGATGATGAGGGCGTGAACAAGAGTTTTGGCAGTGTCCTGATTAAGGAAGGAGTGGATCCGGGAATTGTTCCTGAGCTGGAGTCGAAAGGAGGAGGCGAGGGCTTGGATGTGGGGCTTGAAGGAGAGGGAGGGAGAAGGGATATGGGGTGGTAGTTAGAGACAGATGATGGGTCGAGGGAGGGTTTTTTGACGGGTGAGATCCAGGCATGTTTGAAGGATGAGGGAAAGACGCCGGTAGTGAGTTATAGGTTGAAGAGGTGGGTTAGGGCAGGGATGAGGACTGCGGTGAGGTTTGGGATTAGGTGGAAGGGGAGTGGGTCAAGGGCACAAGTGGTGAGGTGAGATCATGACAGGAGGGAGAACTGATCATCAGTCACGTTGGAGAAGGTGGCGAAGTCGTGGGCAGAGATGAGGGGGGAAGGAGGTGGTGCTGGGGGACGGAGTAGGGAGTTGAATGTTTTGAATAGTTGATTGGGGTTTCGGGACAGTGTGTTCATTAAAGAAGAGAAATAGGTTTGCTTTGCAGCTGTGAGTGCGTCCTTGAAGTTGGAGAGGGATTGTTTGTACGTGGTGAGGTGGGCCTTGGAGTGGGATTTCTTCCATCTCTGTTCGGCTACCCTGGACGCTCGACGTAGTTCTTTTGTGATAGAGGTGAGCCAGGGTTTCCTATGTGTGCGGGTTTTGGTGTGTGTGAGGGGGCGGCCTAGTCGAGAGCCGCAGTTAATGTGGAGTTATAGAGGGTGGTAGCAGCGTTGACGTCGGGTGAAGAGGCGAGGTCTGTGAGAGGGAGGAGGGAGTGAGAGATTGAGTTGAAATCGATACGTTTAAGGTTTCTGCGGGGGTGATTGAGTTTCCAGAGAGGGGGGGGGGCGAGGTAGAGGGAAAGAGGGAGGAGAAAGTCAACAGATTGTGGTCAGATAGGAAGAGGGGCGAGTTTGAGAGGTCGGTGAGGGAACAGAGGCGGGTGAAGATAAGGTCAAGCGTATCTCATCTTTATAAGTGGCTGAGGAGGACCATTGGGAAAGGCCAAAGGAGATGGTCAGTGATAGGAGTCTGGAGGCAGCGGGGTCGGGGGTGTCGATGGGGATGTTGACGTTGCCCATGATGATGGTGGAGATGTTGGAGGAAAGGAAGTGGAGAAGTCAAGTGTTGAAGTGGTCAAGAAAGGAGGCGGTGGGTCCCGGGGGGCGGTAGAAGACAGCGAGCTGGAGGTTGCAGGGGGAGAAAATGCGGACTGAGTGCAGTTCGAAGGAGGGGAAGGAAATAGAGGGAGGCGTTGTAGTTGGGGTGAAGGAGCAGCTGTCTTACAGGAGTATACCCACACCTCCGCCGCGGGTGTTACTTGGGCGGGGTGTGTGTGGAAAGAGTGAGTCCGCCGTAGGAGAGTGCAGCAGGGGAGGCTGTGTCGGTGGGGGTAAGCCAAGTTTCGGTGATGCAGAGGAATTTGAGTTTGTTGGTGATGAAGAGGTCATGGGTGAAAGAGAGTTTATTGCATACTGAGCGGGCATTCCACGTAGCTCCAGGCAGGGGGACTGGGGTTGGGTGAATGGGTATAAGGTTGTGGGGGTTGCGAAAGTTTGTGATGGGGGATGGGTACGTGTTGGAGGCGGGCGGAGGGATGTGGTGGGGAGATCCAGGATTGGGGGATATATCGCCTGCAAATAGGAGAAGCAGCGAGAGGGTTAGAAGGTGAGAGCAGGAGAGTTTGCGTGGTGGCCATGCCTGTGTGGAGAAAAGGGACTGGGTGTGGAGGAACAGTTCGGAGAAGGGGGTGAGATGGATGGGTAGTAAGGAGGGAGAGATCACTACAGCCTTGGTGGGTGGAGGGATGTTCGAGGATAGAAGGAAGTGAAGTAGTATGGGGGTGAGGGTGAAAAGGAGGGGAAACATTGTGGGTAGCGATTAAGTGTAGATTTTAGCAGTAAGATATCGCAAGAGTGGGATGGGGCGGGGGAGGTGCGCAGATGAGGCGGGAGCGAGGTAGGGTTGGGGATGGGGTCAAGTTGGGGGGAAGTTGCCGGGGTCAGGTGACGGAGAGTGAGGATGGGTGGATCGTAGATAGGGAAGCGGTGCAGACAGGGCTAGGGGGCAGCCGAGGACGGGGTACAGTCAAGGGTGGCACACGGTTCAGGATATGATGTGGCCAGGAGTAGGGTGCGGTCAGGGGGTGGGGTGTAGCCTGGGATGCAGTCGTGGATTTGATTTAGCCAGGGGTGAGGTGTAGCCAGGGGTGAAAGACAGCTTAGGAAGTGGTGCAACCAGGGACACAGGAAAGCCAGGGGTGAGATGCAGCCAGGGGCGAGATGCAGCCAGGGGCGAGGTGCAACCAGGAGCGAGGTGTAACCAGGGGCGAGGTGCAGCCAGGGGCGGGATGCAACCAGGGTTGAGATGTAGTCGAAGGTTAGATGCAGCCAGGGGGAGAATCAACCAGAGGCGAGAAACAGCCGGGGATGAGATGTGGCAGGGATGAGATGCAGTCACTGATGGGATGAGATGCAGTCACGGAGGAGGTGAGAAGCGGTCACAGAAGAGATGAGTTGCAGCCACGGATGAGATGGGATGCGGCACAGGAATAGATGAGATACGGCACAGGGTGAGATGACATGCAGCACAGAATGAGATGAGATGCGGCACAGGATGAGGTAAGATGCGGCACAGGGTGAGATGAAGATGCAGATGCAGCCACGGGTGAGATGAGATGCAGCCACGGATGGTATGAGATGCAGCCACGGGTGAGATGAGATGCAGCCACGGGTGGGATGAGATGCAGCCACGGATGAAATGAGATGCAGCTATGGGTGAGATGAGATGCAGCCACGGGTGAGATGAGGTGCAGCCGCGGGTGAGATGAGATGCAGCCACGGGTGGGATGAGATGCAGCCATGGGTGAGATGAGATGCAGCCACGGTTGAGATGAAATGCAGCCACGGGTGAGATGAGATGCAACCGCGGGTGAGATGAGATGCAACCACGGGTGAGATGAGATGTAGCAGCTGGTGGGATGCAGGCAGGGATGTGATGCAGCCGTGGATGAAAAGCAGCCAGGAGGGTGATGCAGCCAGAGATGTAATGCAGCTAGGGGAGTAATGCAACCAGAGATGCAATGCGGGCAGGGGTCGGAGGCACCGTGAGGGTTGTGGCGGCTCCGTGCGGGCAGGACGGAGGAGGCTGGTGGTCTAGGAGATGAGGGGTCCTGGTCAGAAATAAGAGGCTTCAGTGGTGCAGCATCAGGATCGGCAGATGGATGTGCCCCGTCCCTCAGTGTAATCCTATGGCCAGGGAGGATATGGAGGGAGCAGAGGGCAGAAGTACCTGGGTCGCACAGCAGGCCCTGGGGTCGGTCGGGAGCCGGGCACCGTAGGAGATTCAGGGCAGGCAATTGATGGTGAATGGGGGAGCAGTAGAGGGGGGGCGGAGGGCAAATGCCCAGCACTCACCGCAGGCGCCCGATTAGTTTTCGGTGGGCAGAGTCTCTTGCCGCGTCTCAAGGTCCCTGCCGCTGGTGTAGGCAGTGGTATAGGCCAGGGTCGGTCTCCAGCAGGGGGCGGGCCCTCACCTCTAAACTCAGGCCGCGGCTTCAGCCTGAGCGCTGGATCCCGCAGTACTGGCACACACACATGCTCCCAGGGCTGGGTTGTCGCTTGGAGCGGGTTCAGCGCGGAAGAGCTATGCTCCTCCTGCGCTCAGTTAGGAGGAGCGGTGTAGTCCAGTGAGTACGGGGAGGCCCGCGAACTCGGGGCTGCGGCCACGGCGTGCCCTGCCAGTCCCCACGCTCTGGTAGCAGGGGACAGCGAGATGGACGAGTTTCACCTCACAAGGGTGGGGAGGGAGCACTCCGGCCGGTTGTTAAAGGGGCTGGTGCCAAGGCTGGGCTGGATGCTGAGGGCCGATGCTAGGGCCGAGTCCAGGGGTGTCCCACGCGCGTAGGTGAGGGCGCACTCGAAAAGCCCGGTGGACGGGCGGGTGCAGGGAGCGGCAGCCGGTAGAATGTTGTGTGGGCCGCAGCTCAGTGGGTCAGCCGGTGCTCCAGATGGCGATGGATGGTGAGGAGTGCATAGCCGCACGTCCTCACTGCACGGCGACCATCTTTTTTCACCTCACCTCATGCATGGCACGAGTACCAGCTTGCTGACCTTTAAAGCCACCACCATCTTACTGCCATTATCGCATACGAGCAGACCCATATAGGAGACCCCTCCCAAATGAATAAAAAAGAGCCCTCCCAAATGAATAGAGGAGGAACCTCCCAAATGTATAGAGGAAGGAACGCCCAAAAGTATAGATGAATATATAAATAAATACATCAGTGCCCTTCCTAATGTATAGATAACCTTCAGTGACATCAACCACGGCTTTTCTTATGCCGTTATTCATAAGGCAATAGTTTCAAACCCAGATGTATATAGGAGGACCCTCCTGATTGAATAAAGGAAGGCCCACCCAAATGTATAGAGGTGGGCGCTCCCAAATGTATAGAGGAGGGCCCCCCAAATATATAGAGTACTCTTGGCAAAGAGATAAAGAGAGCCGGGCACTATCCGTGGTAAGGCATATACTAAGTCAGTTCAAATGATTGAAAGCACAGAGTCAAGTGGTGCCCGCTTCAGGTAAGTGCAATCATATCACAAAAAGAGAAATCAGACCAGCGGCACTCACCGTAGTCAGGACCAGTCGAAGCAGCTGTCCGCTGCGAAACGGTCGTCCATCTGACGTCTCCGCACCTCCCTCCCCTTCAGCACGATCTCCTCATGCAATTGTCTGGACTCGTTAATAAATCACAAGATTCAACTACGGTGAGTGCCGCTGGTCTGATTTCTCTTTTTGAAATATATAGAGTACTAGCTGTACTACCCGGCTTCGCCCGGGTTAATAACTGCTGTTAACAAAATAGAATGTGTTAACAAAAATGTATTCAGCACACAAAAACCACAAAACAAATCGATAGAAATGTAATTATTAAAAGGCAAAAACTAAGCTAATGGAAGCATTTCACAACATATATTTCAACACCACAGATATTCCACACAGATTTAACTAAATTGGCCAAGTAATGTGAAGTAATCTTCTACTCCTTATTCGAGAGCCTTTTGATAGACGACATTCTTAGTTCTTCCTTCAGGTGCAAAGACGAACAGATTTTTGGCTGTTCCAACTCTTGAACAGACCACATAAAGTTGACCATGAGAAAAGCATGGAGATTGTAAATCAATTCCAACTACTTTCAAAGACTGTCCCTGAGCCTTGTTGATGGACATAGCAAATGCCAGTCGAACAGGAAACTGGAGGCGTTTAAAATCAAAAGGCAAATCAGATGGAATAAGAGTAATTGTTGGAATGAAAACATCTTCTCCTGTGGCACATCCTGTCAAAATGGTTGCCTCAATTACATGTGGAAACAGGTTCTTAATCAAGAGTCTTGTTCCATTACACAACTTTGGTGGATCCTCGCTTCCCTCTCCTCAGAAAGTTCATTGGCCCTTGAGGAAGCAGCTCTTGTTTTCATGTCTGCAAGCTCCGGCTTCCCTCTCCTCAGAAAGTTCATTGGCTCTTGAGGAAGCAGCTCTTGTTTTCATGTCTGCAAGCCTCGCTTCCCTCTCCTCAGAAAGTTCATTGGCCCTTGAGGAAGCAGCTCTTGTTTTCATGTCTGCAAGCCTCGGCTTCCCTCTCCTCAGAAAGTTCATTGGCTCTTGAGGAAGCAGCTCTTGTTTTCATGTCTGCAAGCCTCACTTCCCTCTCCTCAGAAAGTTCATTGGCCCTTGAGGAAGCAGCTGCTGTTCTCATGTGTGTCAGCCTTGTTTCTCGGTCTTCACATTTTTCACTCACCCGTATTGCAGCTTTTCTTTTTGCATCAGTTGACATTCGTGCCAAGGAACTCCTTTTCTTATGAGGCATTATTGTGGTAAAAATAGTCTGTAACTGGCAGTTTCTATATCCTCTCACATAGAGGTAATGTGACTGACATCAGCCTTTCCACCAACACACCCTAACTGACATCCTATTACCTCACAGACATCCTATTACCTCACAGAAGCTTTACTGAGAATGTCCTTTGTTGTCTATATTAACCAATCAGAGCTCAGATTAACAGTAGCAAAATAGAAGCAGAGCTGTGATTGGTTGCTATTGGCAGCCTGATAAATCCCCAGGCAACAGGAAACCCTCCCCCCTGACAGTATATATTAGCTCACACATACACATAATAGACAGGTCATGTGACTGACAGCTGCCGTATTTCCTATATGGTACATTTGTTTCTCTTGTAGTTTTGCTGCTTATTTATCAGATTTTTATTGTTGGAAGGATAATACCAGACTTGTGTGTATTTTAGGGCGATTATGTGGCGAGGTTGGTGTATGTGTGGTGAAATGTGTGCTGAGGGTGGTATATGTGTTCAAGCACGTGGTAGTGTGAGGCGGATTTTGTGTGTGTGTTCATATCCCCGTGTGTGGTGAGTATCCTATGTTGGGGCCCCACCTAAGCAACTGTATGGTATATACTCTTTGGCGGCATCGCTCTCATTCTTTAAGTCTCCCTTGTTCACATCTGGTAGCTGTCAATTTGCCTACAACACATTTCCTTTCACTTTTTCCCCATTATGTAGATAGGGGCAAAATTGTTTGGTGAACTGGAACGTGCGGGGTTAAAATTTCGCCTCATAACATAGCCTATGACGCTCTCGGGGTCCAGACGTGTGACTGTGGAAAAATTTTGTGGCTGTAGTTGCGACGGTGTAGATGCCAATCCCGGACATACATACACACATACTGTACATACACACATACATACACACACACATTCAGCTTTATATATTAGATGGCCCTCTCAAATGTATAGAGTAGGGCCTTCCCAAACATGTTACAGGGCCACCTCAGGACCCTCACCAAACTTATGTTTCCTGAAGGCCCTCTAAAAACTTGCATTGAGGGATGCAGAATGACATGGAGGTGATGTGGCAGGAGGAGGGGAGACAAAAACTGGCATATGAGGAGATGGAAACAATGATGGAAGTTGGGCCCACTATTCTTGGCATGGGTAGGATATGTGATGTCCCAGGCTGTCACTCTATGCCACCCTCAACTAGGTTCACCCAGTGTACCATCGGAGAAAGTATCATCCTGTTCATAACAACTTCACGTGTTTGTTGTTAAGTGGACCTTACCGATTACGGTGTTGGTGAGAGCACAGTTGATATTGTTTCACACATACTTCTGTAATGCGTGGACAGCACACTGGGTAAAATAGTTGCGGCTAGGAACCGAGTATGGTGGGGCAGTCACAGGTAAGAGATCATTGAAACGCTCTGTTCCCACAAGCCAAAATGTCAACATGTCCACAAATAGCAGTTTGGCAACGTGCGAGTTCAGTATTTGTGCCTGTGGGTGCATGGCTGGGTGTTTACATTTCATTTCCAAGCTCTCTGGCTCAGACAACTGGATGCTTCGCTGGGACAAGGAAGTGGATGATGTTGATGTTTGCTTCCAAATGAATAGAGGAGAGCCCTCCCAAATGTATAGAGTAGGGCCCTCCCAAATGAATAGAAGAGAGTCCTCCCAAATGAATTTTAAACTGGAATATGTATTTCACTATCTGAGTCTCAATGAGGGAGGGACCACCCAAATGTCTTAGTAAGAGCAGTCCCTCCCACAGGGCCACCTCAGGGCCCTCACCAAACTCAGTTTTCGTGACTACTGCACTCCCTCTGAAAATTTGAATTTAGGGACACAGAATGACATGGAGGAAGGTGAAACCCAATGCCACAATGGGCGCATTATAAACTGGTATAGCATATATATTACACTATCTGAGTCTCAATGAGGTAGGGACTGCCAAATGTATAAGTAACAGCAGTCCCTCCAAAACCCATGTTACAGCCGGCCCAGAAATTGGCTCATTGATTAGAATCACCAAATCTTGGCCCTTTACCCGCCTCTTCACGATGCCGTGGTACATTAGCTTCGGTGTGATAGAAGGGATTTGTCATAATTGTTTTTATTGAGAAAAGAAAAGTTTTATGTTTCTCACATACACAAATACACAAATAAAAGAGAAAATAACAAATACATCCCTCAGTTTTCCGCACCAGCGACCACCAGCACGCACATCGGGAAGCATTAACAATTAAACTTACAAACATATAGGCATAAGTATCAGGAAGGGGGAGAGAGGGGAAGGGGGGGGGAGGCATAGAGGTAAGGGGATAGAAGAGATAAAGATAAGTAAGAAAGTGATAAAAAAAAAAAAAAAAAAAAAGAGGAAGAAAAGAGTTTAGGATAAATCTCATCTCAGTCCAGTCCCCGTGTCTACAGGGAGAGGAATCGCCAAGGGGTGGGAAGCCCAACACTCCCATGCTTCCCGGACATATCTCCTATGTCCGGATTCCATAGCCAGGAAGTATTCATGGGTGAACATTAGATTTAGTCTGGCAGTAAGATCAGCCATCCCCGGAGGTGAAGCAGAGCGCCAGTTAGACGCAACACAAAACCTTGCTGCAATCAGAACGAAGGAGGCCACCAGGCGGGGTACCGGTGGAAGACCCATCAGACCTATATGCAAGAGAGCCATTTGTGGCGTGAGGGGAACAAACACCTCCATTAGGGACCTCAACAACCCCTCCACTAGGGCCCAAAATTGTGTCACCCGTGGGCAGTTCCACCATATATGAGCCAGTGTTCCCCTCTGACCACACAGCCTCCAGCACAGAGGGGACGATCCGGCGCCAAAAGCCGCGACTCTCACCGGGGGAAGGTACCATCGTAAGTGTAACTTCTTGAGTTGTTCGAGATGGTTTATACATTTAGTCGCCCTGGACAGAACCTGCACAGCATTGTCCCAATCCTCCTCATCTGTCGTAAACCCTAATTCCTCTTCCCACCTCTTCCTGTATGACGGAGCCATGGGTGTCCCCTCATCCAGGAGGCCCACGTACAATTTGGCGAGGCCCCCGGAAGCATTATGGCCCGCTGTCAGGAGGGACCGAAGCGGCGAAGGCACTGGCGCCGTCCACCACACCCTGTCACGCCTGGCCGCCATAAAATGGGAAACTTGGTATAGCTGGAAGTAGGTGCGCCAGAGAGACGGAGATCGAGCCCCAAGGTCCTCTCCAGCTATCACGCCAGAAGGGCCAACCAGGTCAGCCAGGGTTCGCAGTCCCTGAGCTATCAAATTCGACACTCTCAATGAGGGAATATGCAGACAGAGAGATCCCAGCGAGATCTCCGCCACCTGCACTTTGGTCCATCTCTCCGGAGCACGTCTCCAAGCCCTCACCACCGCCTCCATCGTACCCAGAAGGCCCT
Organism: Allobates femoralis; assembly: GCA_033576535.1. NCBI lineage: Eukaryota > Metazoa > Chordata > Amphibia > Anura > Aromobatidae > Allobates > Allobates femoralis. Next base: position 249,192,142 of record JARQOC010000002.1, on the reverse strand, counting down.
TTGAGTCCACCGGGCCCAATGCCTCCGCCACCAGCAAATCTTTCAGGGACCCACCTCTCACCATGGAGGCCTCTATTCTTGCCCAGCCCAAGAGTCTCTCCTCCGCCCACCACAGCCCAGCGATCTCCAAAAGAGAAGCTCTATAGTACGAGGCTACGTCCGGCACGCCCATACCTCCCCTGTTCATCTTTCGGTACATCACACGTCTCTGGACTCTGGGATGACCCGAGGCCCAGATGTATCGATTCACCCCCCTCTGTAATCGGGCTAGCAATTTTGCAGGGAAGATCAGAGGAATGCATCTAAATAGATAAAGAAGTTTAGGCAGCCACGACATTCTAAATGCCTGGATTCGGGCAATCCAGGAAAGGGGCTGAAGCCCCTTAGGATCCGCTGCTCTCTCCAGTGCTTCCAGAAGAGGGTCCACGTTACGCTTCACAAGCTCAGCTGAGGGACACAACGTTATTCCCAAATACGGGATGCCCTTAGGAGACCATCTAAATGGAAGAGAGCCCGAGAGAGTTGCAGCCTGATCTGGGGGGATATTGACCGGGAAAACCAGGGATTTAGCCGCATTGAGCTTATAGTATGACACCTGAGCAAATGAAGAAAGCAAAGACAAAGCCCTCGGCAGGGATACTTCCGGCTTGGAGCAGGAGATGATAATGTCATCGGCATATAATCCTACGACATGACTCTCCCCCCCACCTGTATCCCCTCTAGGACCTGGTCGGAGCGGAGGGAAACAGCCAGCGGCTCGACCGCCAGGGCATAGATCAAGGGGGACAGGGGACACCCCTGTCTGGTCCCATTTGTGATCTTAAACGGACCTGAGAGATAGCCTGAGGCGAACACCTTAGCAGAGTATAAGCTCAGGACTGCCGTCAGGATCGGGCCCTCCAGCCCGAATCCTCGCAGAACTCTTTCCAGGTATCCCCAGTGCACCCTGTCAAACGCTTTTTCGGCGTCTAAGGACAGGAATGCACTGGGGAGGCCCCTCCTCTCCGCCAATTCAATCAATCCAGCATTCGCCTCGTGCCATCTCTTGCCTGTCGGCGACCCACAAACTCCACCTGGTCCGCCCCGACCAGCAGAGGTACCACCTCTGCCATTCGTAGAGCCAACAGTTTAGAATAGATCTTTACGTCAGTATTAAGCAGTGAGGTCGGGCGATAATTCTCAGGTTTCTCCGGGTCTTTACCAGGCTTCAATATCGTTACTACTGTCGCCTCAAGAGCCTACGTCGGAATAGATCCCCTGGCTTTCCATTCATTAAATAATCTCAGCAAGAATGGGGAGAGGGACTTGGCAAAGCATTTATAATAGTCATTAATAAAGCCGTCAGGCCCTGGGGCCTTACCTGACTTCAATGTCGATATGACTTTTAGTATTTCTGGCTGGGAGAATGGGCGATTGAGAGACTCAAGGACATCAGGGGGGACTCTGGGAAGCTGTATTTCACTCAAGAAATCATCTATCAATGCCCCCGTGGGTTGAGGAGTATCGGGGTCCGATCCCAAATTGTACAAGGACGAGTAATAAGAGGCAAAAACCTCCACTATAGACCTCGGGTCTCTGACCCGCCGACCCTCAGAGTCTAGCATTGCTGTTATAGTCGATCTGAGTTCACGTTTTTTTAGTCGTCTAGCAAGTAATTTACCTGCCCTATCCCCCATGGCGTAATAGGAAGTCCTCATTTTACGGAGAGCCACCTCATATTGTCTTAACATAAGGGATCTTAATTGAGTCCGAAGGGAAGTGATCTGTGTTAATAGGGATGCGGATGGGGATGTTTTATTTGTCGTTTCAAGGGCTTGGATTTGGTCCACCCACTCCCGTCTCTGTGCATCCCTGGTTCTCTTGCGTCGCGCCGCCATCTGGAGTAATTGCCCCCTCAGGACTGCCTTATGGGAGGCCCAGAGGGTCTCGTCCGAGACCTCACCGTTGTCATTAACGACGAAGAAGGACTCAATGTTTCCTCCAGTTGTCTCCACCACATCCTGATCCAGAAGGAGGTCCGGGCCCAGGCGCCACATCCTCGGCCTCTCCCCCCCCCCCCAGAGCACCTCCAATGACCCCGGGGCGTGGTCAGACCACGTGATCACACCTACCTCCGCCTTCCGGCACACTTCCAAGGACCCATCCCCAACCAGGAAAAAATCAATCCTAGAGTAGGATCCATGGGGGCCAGAATGGAAGGTGTAATCTTGCTCCCCCGCATGGAGGTATCGCCAGATGTCATGGAGGCGGAACTCCCGGGTGAGAGGGAGGAGGTCCCCCCTCGGGCGGGCTAGTGGGGCAGAAGAATCGAGGCGAGCTTCCATCACCGTGTTAAAATCACCACAGAGTATCATATGGCCTCCCGCCTCTTCCCGCAACCTGGAAAAGAGTGACCTCAAAAACTTCATCTGGGCCAAATTGGGGGCGTAGGCCGTCGCAAGTGTGAACGGGACCCCAGATATAACACAAACCAGGATGAGATATCGCCCAGCTGGATCCACTATCACCCTTTTAAATTCAAATTGCAGAGTGGAGCTAACCATTAGACACACCCCCGCTTTCTTCGCCTCATTGTTGGAAAAGTAGATATTGGGATATTTGGGGTGTGACAGCCGTCTATTATCCCCTTGCAGGAGGTGTGTTTCCTGCACGCACAAAATATCAGCTCTGGAACGAGCAGCCTCCCTCCACAGGAAGGATCTTTTGGCCGGTGAATTGAGGCCCCTGGCATTTAACGACACAATTTTAAAGCTCATATCACCTCCCACACACCACGTACAAGCCCCAGTCTGGTCTGACGGTACGCAAGCAAGGAACGACTGGTAAAGAGACGAGTAAGTGAAAAGAACAAAGCAAAGCAAGAAACAGAGGAAGAGATGAAAATAGTAATAGCAAGAGAGAGAGGAGTAGGGCAGGTAGAAGAGACCCCACTAAGGGGGAAAAGAGAGCGCAAGTAAGAGGGGGGAGGGGGTTAACCGGGAAGGGGAAACAGGTATAAACAAACAGCCAAAAGAAATGTAAACTTCTGAGCGCTCACAACTGGTGAGCTGGGGACCGTACACAAAAAAAGACCCAGCCCCCTTGTCCCCCCAGCTGGAAACAGGGGACGGGGCAGGTCAGGAGGTGTACGTCTAAACTATCCCACACACCAAGGGAGTCACCCAAGGTATATGGGCAGTTCCAATATCCCAAAAGGGAGATCTTCCACAAGAGGAGGGCCCCGTTAGTGCCACTGCAGGTGTCACGGGATCAGCGGTTAGAGTTCACCTTCGAGTTTTGGGACACCGGAGAAGAGGAGCCCTTAGGCGGTGATCCCCGTTTATCCATCAGGCCCGAGTCCACCAATGCGCCTCGCATCTTAGACGCCGAAGTAAAGCAGTGGCGTGTGCCCTTGTACCGAAAGGAGACATTAACTGGGGACCCCCAGGCGTAGAGAATGTTCTTTTGTCTCAGTACAGCACAATACGGAGCGAAGTCTCTCCTTCTAGCGAGGGTGCCAGGGGAGAGATCCTGTAGCAGAGACCAGGTATTGAAAGGCTCCTCTGTGATCGGTTTCCTACGCAGGGCGAAGATAAGGGCATCTCTCATCTTTGGTATAGTGAAATGTACCATAATGTCCCGAGAAACATCGCTGCTGATGCGGTTAGATCGGGAAAGGCGATATATTTTTTCAACACCAAAATCTGTCGGTGGTGCGTCAGGAAGTATGCGGCGGAAGAATGGTAGAACAGTCTCTAGTGCGACGTCTTCTCCCTCCGCCTCCTCGACCCCTCTGACCTTCAAGTTACCACAGCGAAGCTTATCCTCCATGGCACACATGGAGGCCTTCATGTCATTGACGTCTAATTCTAGATCGTGGACCCCGTCGGAAAGTTCATTATGTGCCACTGCGAATTCCGCCAGTTTGGTCTCGATATGGCCTGTACGCTCCACAACTGCGGTAATGTCGGCCCGCATTTCTCCCACAATGCTCCGTATATCTTCCCTCATGGATCTGCGCAGACCCTCCAGGAGTCCCTGTATAGAATCATGCGTGACCGGGGGGTAAAGGCGCCTGAGTCCCGCCGAGACCGCTCAGCCTGCTCGCGGGGGGAACGAGGGGTCTGTGGGGAGCGAGAGGTAATGTCTTTCTCAGGTGTCATTTTACCTGCGGGTAGCAGCTCCGGGCGTTCCGCTGTAAAGTAGTTTGTGAGCTTCTGAGATGACGCCCGTGAGCGAGAACCGGTTCTGGGCATCTCGGCCGGATAGGGAACGCTTCACTACCGGTTATGTGTCAGTACGAGGCACGGGAAGCCGGTAAACAACGTGTAAAAGGCCCCCCTCTTGCAGAGCTCCGGGATTAAGTGTCCATCATGTTCTGAAGCAGGACACGCCCCCCTAGAAGGGGTTAATGACAACTAAGTATTGACAGCTTGTCATTTAGCCCAAATTGGTAGTATTCATGTGTCTGTGATACACGCCCATTACCAATCAGGTAAGGATGGAATGAAGGAGGATCTAGGTGTTCTTATCTGCATGCCTTTTTATCTGAACAGAGAAGCCTTAGTCTCGATCTAGATCTCTGTGAAAGTCTTGATGAGAGCATCGACCGCAGGGTTACTGTAGGTGATAGCCACAGGAGAAGAAATGATTATTATAGGAGAATTCCACCCAGGGCAGCAGCTTGATCCTGTCACTGTGGTGTTCATTGACAAAGTTTTGCAGAAAGTTTGTCAAGATCTGATTGACCTGCTCCACTTGACTACTGGACTGCGGATGGTAGGCCGATGAGAAGCACAAAGTGACGTCCAGTAGCTTACAGGTGGCCCTCTAGAATCAGAACATGAACTGTACACCTCTATAGGACACAACGCAGAGAGGCAGACGGTGCCGGTGGAAAATGTTCTTGACAAAGTGCACAGCAAGCATAGGTGCACAGGGAAGACCAGACTGCTCGCCTTGGAAATGTTGACTGCAATACCAAGACAGGTTATTAAACTTGGGGTTATTTAGTTTAGAAAAATGAAGATTTAGGGGCCATCTTAATACAATGTAAAAATATATGAGGGGACAGTAGAACTCTCTACTGGATGATGTTGTAATGATTCACTACTAAAATTAAAGAATGGCCTAGATGCCTTTCTTGAAAAATATAATATTACAGGTTATATATACTAGATTCTTTGATAGGGCATTGATCAAGGGAACTAGTTTGATTGTCGTATGTGGAGTCATGAAGGAATTTTTTTCCCCAAAGTGGAGCTTAGCATTTGCCTCATGGTTTTTTTTTGCCTTCCTCTGGGTCAACATGTTAGGCTATTGGTTGAACTAGATAGACTTAAAGTCAACCTTCAACCTTAAAGGGAACCTGTCAGGTGGTTTATGCCTCCCCAGCTATCATTGTCTGTAGCTGCAGCTTTATAATACCAGTCTAATCATCCCTGTCTGAGCTCAGAGCGTAATGTGAAAGGTGAAAGAAAAGCATTTATACACTTACATTTCCTTATGTAAGGAGGCAGTCAGTCCCCAGCTTGGAGGACAGGGACTGTTTGGCAGGTTAATAGTTAACATTTCAGCCTTGTGCTAGAACATGTTGGGAGACCTGATGTGATGTCACAACCATGTGACTACAATAGGCGGAGCTAAGTTCTCAAAGAACATAGTACGTTTGCTGGCTTAGCTCCGCCCGCTATGGTCACATGATCGTTACATCACACAGGTCCTTTAGCTATCCAAATTAAAAGTGAGTTAACTATTATCCTGCCAGACAGTCCCCCTCCTCCAAGGTGGGGACTGAAATGTGAGTGTATAAATGCTTTTCTTTCACTTTTCACATTACACTATGAGCTCAGACAGGGATGATTAGACTGGTATTATGAAGCTGCAGCTACAGACAGTGATAGCTGGGGAGGCATAAACCACCTGACAGGTTCCCTTTAAAAACTATGAAACTATGTTGCCGTTTCAGGTTGATGAAACTGAGTCTTTTTTTGGTTGCCGTCCCACGGTACTCGGTCCCCAGCCGCCACTATTTCTCCCAGTGTGCCATCCCCGCAATACACAAGCATGTATCCAACAATATCACCCATGCTCTGACCAACGCTGTAACTGGGAAGGTCCACCTAACTACAGACACATGGACACGTTCTTGTTGACAGGGACGCTACATTTTCCCGACGGCACACTGTTTAAACCTGGTGGAGGCTGGGAGAGAGTTGGAGCCTGGGATATCACACATCCTACCAATACCAAGAATACCGGGCCCAAGTTCCATTAGGGTTTCCCTCTCCTCGTATGTCAGTTCCTGTCTCCTCCTCCTTCTGCTCCTCAACCTCGGATGAATTACGGTACCCTCCCCATTCCTCCCAAACTGGCAGCTCTGCAGCACTGCCTCGACAAAACGGCAACAAGCTTTGCTGAAACTCATCTCTTTAGGTGATAAACCACACACTGCAGCAGAGCTGTTGAAAGGTATAACAGACTAGACCGATCAGTGGCACTCCCCTCTGAAGCTCCAAACAGGTCTGGTCATGTGTGATAATGGGCAAAACCTTGTGTCGGCTTTGAAGCTTGACAAGCTGGTACACGATTCATGCTTGGCCCACATGCTCAAATGAGCTGTACAACAGTTTCTGAAAATAAGGTGGCTTGTCAAGGCTACTTGTCAAGGCACGCCATGTGTGCACCCATATCAGAAAGTCACCTCCTGCTGCTGCTGGTTTGGCAGTGCTGCAGCAGTGCTTTCATTTGCCATCTCATCAACTGATTTGCGAACTGCCAACGCACTGGAACAATACACATGTTGGCAAGGCTTAGTGAGCAGCAGAAGGCAATAGCTGAATACCAGCTTCAACATGCCCGTCAGACTAACACTCAGCCCCCACACATAACAACTAATGAGTGGGTGTGAATCGCTGAGATTTGTGAGGTTCGTGAAATTTTTTAGGACTCCACCAGTGTTGATAAGGAAACTTTGAATGTCAAGCAGTGGCTGTTGACCAATATTTTACAATGGATGATACTACCCATCCCAGCTCCATCCCATTTTTTCAGCTCACATTGGGTGAGGAACAGAAGGAGGAAGAAGGCGAAGAGGAACAGGAACAAGACTTATTTGTATGCGCTACAGAGGGGACTACCAATCCTTGCTTCCTGTCTGTCCAACGTGGATGGTTTGAAGAGGAGAAGATGTCTAGTCTTCGTCCTGTTGGGGACACCAATAGATTGCTTCTTTGTATTCTGGCACACATGGCACAGTTCTTGGCCTGCTGCCTTACCCAAGACCCTCACATGATACAAATTTTGGCCACCCCAAATACTGGTTGATCATCTTTCTCGACCCACGATATAAGGAGAAATTTCCCTCTCATTCCGGTGACAGAAAGTTGTTCTGGAGTGCAAACATACAAGAGGGCCATTGTTGAACAGTTGCTCAAAAGATTACCCTTAGACAATGCTGGCGCAGAGGTACTGTCTCTTTGCATCTACAAGGATTACAGAGGAGGGACATGCACAGCAGGCCCACCACAGGCAAAGGAAGAATATTTAAAACATGGGGCATTTCATTTTCATGCAAACAGTACATCCCCAAGGATTAAAAATAAAGGGAATAGAACACACGGAAGTCCCTCTTAAGGCCAGTCACACATAAAAATATCATTAGAGAGATCGTTGTAACTGTGACGTTGCAACGATCTCTCCAGCAATGTTGTTATGTGTGACACTTAGCAGCGATCAGGCCCCTGCTGTGAGGTCGCTGATCGCTGCAAAGTGCTCTGGGTCATTTTTTGATTGTTAGTTTCCCGCTGGTCAGCACGCATCGCTGCGTGTGACAAACCAGCGATCAGTGACCTCAGAGCTGGTAACTATGGTAAACACTGGGTATCCAGGCAGCGCGCGCTGCCTGGATACCCGGTGTTTATCATAGTTACCAGCGTCCTTCCTGCTTAGCGCTGCCTGTAAGCTGGGAGGACGCTAGTAACTATGATAAACAACGGGTTACCAGCGTCTTCCCTGCTTACAGGCAGCGTTAAGCAGGGAGGACGATGGTAACATCGCATTTAGCGATGTGGGAGGTGGCTCCCATGCCCCTGATCGCTGGGGAGATCTGCCTGTTTGACAGCTCCCCAGCGACCAGGTAACGATGCTCCAGCGATGCCGGCAGGTCGTTATCGCTGTCGCGATCGCAGGAGCGGTCGTTGTGTGTGACAGGGCCTTTAGATTTTTCGCTGCTTCTATAGTAGGGAAGGAGGGGTGGTCTTCCTGGATCCAGTGTAAAAGCAGTTAATATAATTATATTTAACACCCCCAAGGGCCAGCTGTGCAGGAAACACTGTCAAGGAGAAAAACGTTGACCCACATGGTGAATGAGTACTTACATGACCATACAAATGTCCTTCCTGATTCTTTAAAGCCCTATAACTTTGGGTGTCGAAGTTGGACAAGTGGGCTGACCTCTCCTTGTACACCCTGGAGGTGCTGGCCTGCTCTGCCACAAGTGCCTTGTCTAGGTGGGTGTTTAGTGCCGCTTGAACAATCATAATGGATAGGAACACGTGCCTGTCATCGGCAAATGCAGATAGGTTGACTGCACTGAAATTGAACAAGGGCTGGATTTCTTCAGACTTGGCAAGCCCACTGGATGACACCTACCAAACCTAAAGTCACATAAAATGTTCACTTTTGTAAGTTGGATATCTGTGCACCTCCTACCATCCAAACCCTTTGATTTATTTTTAACACATCCTACTCCTCCTCCTTCTGCACCATGCACTTGATTATCATATATGTATGGGGTAATTTTTTTTCCTGCCCTTACACATGACCCTACCACTGTAGGAGTCCCACTACAGCATGTATCACATACCCCCAGGGTAATTTTTTTTAGCATTCTCTTGCACAAACTGCATTGGCCCAACTACACTAGTAGTCCCACTCCTTACCAATGCTAACACAATGTTTTATGAGGCCCTCCTCCTCATGGTATCCTACAGCATGTAATAGAGAGCCTGCTTCAAATTTTTTGTCATACTCTGTCCTAGGACGTCCTTCAATCGAGTGCTGTACCAGAGGCTATCACCTGTGTAATACGCTCCACAGATCTGTTCAGGTCGCAGCCACACACATATTGAAATATGGGCACTGTCATGCTCAGTCATTTACCCAAGCTCTGTACTGGTGCCCGTCGCCTGTATAATAAGCTTGATGTATTTCATCTCTCTGGGCCATATCCTAATTACTTGGGTGTACAAAACCCTGCAAGGCAGAGATTCTGTCTGCTTGTGTAGTTACCAGAAGACGTCCCTTGACTTGTGCAGTGGTCAATGACATTTTTATCTCTTTCCCTGGAGGAGGCTGCTACAAACCACAGTGAGGCTCATGCATTCTCCGGACATGGGTTTTAGACCTGAGAGAGTGTCCATAATACAGGGCCTGCTTGGCTTTGTTCTATTGAAAATTTTGATCAGATCCTTGGGTGTGTAAAAAGATCTATTTTCAGCATACATGGGTTCCATCGCTGACAGAATGTCCACAACACGGACCTTTGCTGGGCTTTGTTCTCTTCAAAGTTTTAATCAGATCCTTTGGGTGTGTAAAAAAATCCATCCATTTTCAGCATACATGGGTTTCAGGCCTGAGAGAGTGTCCACAATACAGGCCCTCGCTTGGATTTGCTCTATACAAAATTTTATATCAAATCCTTTGTGTGTGTAAAAGGATCAATTTTCAGCGTAAATTAGTTCCAGGCCTGACAGAATGTCCACAATTCAAGCCTTCGCTTGACTTTGCTATGTTCAAAATTCAGATCAAATATTGTGGGTGTGGTAAAATCCATTATCAGGACATTGCTTGCAATGATAGACGGGTAATACGCTCCACAGAATTTCATTTACATAGCGCAAACATATTTTGCAGCAATTTACAGTGTCCGGTTGTGACAGAAGACGTATACAAGATTGACCGGGGTCCTAAATGACACCTTTGTCTTTTTCTCTAGAGGAGGCTGCTTCAAACCACTTGTGCATCTTCTGGACATTAGGGATGGGCATACATCCCTTTTTTCCCAGACATGCTGCATTCAGTGTTGCCCTTAGCTTCATATCCATGAAGGGGGGGGGTGACAGGTCCTCTTTAAAGTTTCCTTTACCTTTACTTTATAGTTGTTGAGGCAAACCGGGGCACTGGTAACAGATTGTAGTATAGATCCGGGAAGCAATTTGGGATCTACCTAGCCAAGTGGGTTAGACTCCTTCTTTCTACAAGGTTCAATTTGGCCCTTGCTGCCTGAAGCTGAGCTGCAGCCCTCTTCCTGTGTGTCTAGTCCTTTGCACGTATGGCAGGCAGCTCGAGCCTGTCCAGGTGTCGCTCCTCCGTGGCGGCTCCAGGCTCTCGTATGCTGTATTGCCGTTGGGTGTTGAATAGAGCCAGAGAACTTGCAATTCTCTGCCTTCTGGATTTAGCTGCCGGGACATAAGTACCCGAACAACTACAGACTCCGGCGTCCAGTTTTTAGCGCTTTCCTCCGGGGTGAGCTCGGTCACAGCTCCACTTCCCGGGCTCTCCTCAACTCCTCTGTCACACTAGCTTTCCCCTGACCTGGGACGAGCTCCAACCAGCTGCAGTCCCCAGGATGTCTGTCTTCTTCCTGTTCTTAGACTGTCTGTCTAGCCCCCTCCCCCGGGTCAAAATTTATAGGGAAGCTGCCCTGACACCGGGTTCAGAGCTCCACCTTCTAGTCTGGAGTAAAGCAAGTGTTGGATGCTGGTGTTACCTGACAAGGGGACCCCTTCTTACTTTCAGGCATGACATCATCCTACTGTGTGGGAGGCAATGCCATTGTGGCAACTGGACTCCTGCGGTGCCACAGGTTTAAAGTAGATGACAAGTTCCCTTTAAACATTTGTTGTGTATAGTTAAGGCACCCTTCACATCTCGATATTTTCCTGTCCGTGGGGATCCTGTTTTTTCGTGGGACCCCATGGACAGGTACGGATGTGTACCTCTGGATGCTATTTCTGTGTCCAGATCCGTGATTTTGACGGATCCGGACACAGAGCTGGGAGGAGCCCAAGCCTGCAAAGTGCAGGCAAGTGGTGTCGGGGCTGACTTTCACTTTCAGAATGTATCTAGATACATTGTGAAAGGGAAAGCAATGGTTAAAAATAAAAAACAAAATGCTCACCTTTCTGCTGAGTGTCCCTTGATGCGCGGCATCCACCTCTGATGGCTGAAGGACCTTAATCAACTGACTGGGCAGGGCAACCCCATCAGCTGAAGAGTCATATAAGAGCATCAGCTGAGCGGTTTAAATCGCCCGCCCGCCGATCGGTTTAAACCGCTCAGCTGATGCTGTCATGTGACACATCAGCTGATTGGGTTGCCTCGCCCCGCCCGATCAGCTGATTAAGGTCCTTCAGCCATCGGAGGTGGATGCGGCATTGCAGGACACTCAGCGGAGAGGTGAGCATTTTTTTTTTAACACTTTGCACTTTAATTTCACTTTAGCAGTGTATGTAGATAGTGTATGTAGATACACTGCTAAAGTGAAATTACAGGAACATAGACTTTTTAGTGTACTGAGCATGCTCAGTTCAGTAACACTGGATCCGGGAAAAGATCCTGTTTTTTACCCGGACCTAAACTCCATAGGTCTCTATGTTATTTGCTGCGGACCACGTCGGATCTCAGTCTGTCCGATTTGGTCCACTGTGCCCAAAATCAGAGCAGTCTCCGGTTCTGGGTACATAAAAAAAACAGACACAATCTGATCCATGACAATTTGTACATAATCGGATGCCCATATAGGACCAGTTTGTCCCCATTGGGATACATGGGGGTCAAACCGGATCTGTGGCTATCAGTTTTTCAACTGATAGCCACGGATCCCAAAAACCCGTGATGTGAAGGGGGCCTTAGACTTGCATAAATAATGTGTCTTCTCATATTAATAAATATGTGTTATATCCTATATCCTGTCAGTTGTGAATACCGAAGGCTAGCATTTTGCACTGTTATTTCTTAATCACACTTTATCTGACGCTTCAGATATTGTGGTAAAATAAATGTGCCTGATGAAAAGACCTGAATAAGTTGTCATATCATCTTTTCTATCAATCGTCTACTGTCTTACATTATACATAGATATATATTTCCTATATAGCCAAGACGCACCTCCCGAGGCATCAGAAGTGCAGCAGAAGCTGTGCAGAACTGCGAGGTTTTCTACTTCATTCCATAAACTCTCACTTTTGAAGCCAGATTGTCACTTAGGGTACGGACACACAGAGAGTTGGATGAGTGTCACACGATTTTTGCTCCGTTTTGCATCCAACTGCTATGCGACTGTCCGACATTTTCTTGGATCACATCCGAGTGCTGTCCGTGTGTAATGCGTTTTTAATATGGCATTTCTCAGCTGTTTAGTATAAAGTGAGAGAAGAGTTGACAGAATAGATAGATAGAATAAAATAAACAGATAGATAGATGCTAGAATAGCTAGATAGGGTTCACCTGTCTCCTGCTGCTACTTCCGGGGCCGCCTATTAGGCTAATTACGGTACATATTCACTGCACTGTCAGACAAGCAGCCAATCAGAGAAGCTCACACTGTTTGAGAGCTTCTGTGGAAAAATGAATCCGTTTTTTAAAGTGTTGTTTATGCCAAAAAAAAAACGGATCCGTTTTTTAGAGTGTTGTTTATGTTAAAAATGGCAAAGTCGCAAAAATGTTCAGTGGCACAGGAGGCACAAAAAGCAGCCTAGGAAAAACAGATTTGGCATGGAAAACACTTCCAAAAACGGATTGCTATGTGTGACCCAAGCCTCACACAGCAGATCCTGAGCTGAGTGCCATTAGCATATCACATGAGATGCCATACACTAGTCTGACTCCGGCCTAACTCTTGTGGTCTCACAGGGAGGGATGTGCTTTCCTATTCCCCAACAGAGTCTGTGAACAGAGGTATAGGGACTGTTTCGAGGTCAAAGTTCACACAAAATTTGTCTGAGGCAAGGGTCACACTCACCTATTTTAGCTGAACCGCTAAAAACGTAGAGATTTTCTGCTGAAGTGGACACCGTTACCGGTATTCACTTTAGCAGAGTGGTGACCCATAGGAACCCATTCTGTACCTGCACAGCGGCCGCACACAGTCCATTTCGGAGGCTGCTTTTCAGGGGTGCACAGGAAACGTTCTCTACGTTTTTAGCGGTTCAGCTAAAATAGGTGAGTGTGACCCTTGCCTGACTGGAAATGTTTTCTTCTCCATGTTTCTCTCACTGTAAAACTTCATGTAAATATACTAGAAGCAGTGCTGAAGTGAAGCACACAGCTGGCTCTGCACTACATTGATGTCTTCCTAGCCAACCAATGTTTATCTGCCATTATATGCATTCTCAGCTTGGGAGGCCACCATGTACAGTGCTGTGCAAATTAATTGGGACAAAGCATTTTTGTAAGTGAAATCGTTAGGCCACTTTCACATCAGTGTTTGTGTTAAAATTGCGCAGTTGCGGTCAAAAAAACGCATCTGCCGCCTAACCGTCACACTTGCAGTTCACCTGCGGCAAGCCCCATGCGGTATAGTTGCACTTGCGGCAGCAAAAAAAATGCAGTAAGCAGTGTTTTTTTCGCTGCCGCAAGCGCCAAAACCACAACAATATCGCACTTGCCGCACCTGCCGCAAGCCCCATAGACATTGCACGGGGCTTGCCGCAGGTGAACCGCAAGTGTGACGGTTAGGCGGCAGATGCGTTTTTTTTCACACAAATGCTGATGTGAAAGTGGCCTAAGTTGGTTACCAGTCAGTGATTCAAACCAGTTTTAACTGCTTTGAACAGGTGTGAGTGTACAACCTTGATTAACAAAATGTGGTTGGACTGGTTTTAGTCAGAAAATAACAGCTAGCTGCCCCCTCAGCTTCAGTTGAGAGCTTGTTTCTGTGAGGAGTGGTTTAGTGTACTTTTTCTCAGTGTGATTCGTGATTGTAAAAATGGACGTTACTCCACGGAAGAGGTCTAGAATTATTACTCTTAATGGCTACTTTACACGTCCCAACGTTGGTCCGATATTGGATCCGACGCCACGGGAGCTCGCTTTTTCTGGGCAGAATTCCAAGATCGCATAGGAGATGTTACACAGCACGATATCGGCAGGCAACGCTCCAACGATGTCTACGCCCCCCTTGTACGGCCGACCCAGGAACGACCATTTAAAATGGGAGAGAATAGAGGACGTTGTACTTCACATCGTAGTTGGGCTTTTACACAGCCCGATCCGGCTCCAACCTCCAACCAATATCGGGCCGTTGGAGAGCACGCTCATTCGATCCCCGATATCGTTTTGGCATCGTTCGTGCATCGTATTGGACATTTATACTATACAACGCACGAACGATATCGGGGACAACACACGAACCATGTGACTTTTGGTCGGAGTTGGACGCCGATATCGGGACGTGTAAAGTGGCCATTAATGAACATAGTCTGACTGTAAGGGTACCTTTACGCGTCGCAACATTGCATGCAATTTCACTTGCAACTTAGTGGTTGCAGTGAAATCATGGACACATTTGTACACAGCAACAAAATGTAACAATGTGTCCATGATTTCACTGCAACCAGCAAATTGCAAGTGCAATTGCATGCAATGTTGCGACGTGTAATGGCTCCCTAAGAGAAATAGCTTCCACCGTTGGTATTGGGAAATCTACCGTTTCAAGAATAATTCGAAACACAAATGAAACTGGATCGTTTTCTCCAAAAGGAAAAGGGAAATGTGGAAGAAAAAGGAAAACAACACCAAGAACCTGATAAAACACTTATCAGAAATAGTAAGGGCCACGTCACACGGTTCAATTTTCAGAACGATATCGCTTATGCGATCTGCTTTTTTGATCGCTTACGCGATATCGTTTGTGCATCGCTGCATGTGATCAAACGATTTTTCAAAGAAAAATCGCTTGATTGTTTGATTGCAGATTTGTGAACATGTTCACAAATCTATCGTTGGTCGGCCGGTGAACACGCAGCATCGCGTGTGACACCGGCAGGGCAATGATGAACGAGCTCCCAGCGCCTTGCAGCCTATGCTGGGAGCTCGTTTCCATGGTAAACATCAGGTTACTAAGCGCCACGCGGTACCTAGTAACCCAATGTTTACCATGGTTACCAGTGTTCTCGCTGGTCCACATCGCTGGTGAGTCTGCCTGTGTGACAGCTCACCAGCGATGTGAACTATATTGTTAGCGATTACGCGTGCATGTGATCGCTAACAATATCGTTCACTAAATTGATGCGTGTGACGGCACCCTCAGACTAAAACCCCCATCACACATAACAAGATTGTTAGTGAGATCATTGTAATGTCACAGGTTTTGTAATATAACCGCGATCTCGCTAACTATCTCGTTATGTGTGACACCTAGTAAAGATCAGGTTCCTGCTGTGAGATCGCTGATTGTTACAAAGCGCTCTGGGTCATTTTTTGGTCGTTACGCTTCCGCTGGGAACGCTGCATCGTTGTGTTTGAAAGGGACAACGACCAACGATCTCAATACTACGCTGAATGCAGCGGCCAATCAGAGGAGTGGTGCGTTTTGAATGCCGCTCCTCAGATTGGCCGCCGTGTTCAGCGCTGACCAATCAGGGGTTCTCCTGACACACAGCTTTGCCACTGATCACAATGGTTATGGATCTCTGATAGTACACTTAGGAACTGCAGTGGGTACGAGGTGATGTTAAACTGGACCTTATGGTCATTTTGGGCTCTGGTTTTGCAATGTGTTGGATGTAAAACTGCCTTGTTGTAACCTTGCCCAGCCATATATGTATATATATTGTCTTTGTTTACATAGACATTGCATGGGGCTTGCCGCAACTGTGTCGCAAGTGCAGCCGTTATGCGTTAATCGTGGCAGATGCGTTTTTTTCACCGCATCTGCCGCGATCGGCGAAAACCGCTGATGTGAAAGTACCCTTATTTAATCACAATGTCATGTAATGTTGTTTTGATGCACTGCACTTTATATTAAATTTCAATTTTAACTGCATCTAGACTTTACTTTGACATTTTTTATGGGATGCATTTGTACATGTTCTTGTTCATCGTATCTATAATGCTGAGATGTAGCATCCAATTATTACTAAGATCCGGGTGGTTCCCTATTAAGATATTAGCTGACCAATCAGAATAGCAGCGCACGCCATGGCGCCATATTTAAAAAGTATTTTACATATGGCGCCTTGGCGCGCGCCGCTCCTCAGATTGGTCGGCCGCGGCTACCAATGAGAGACGTGACATTCAAACCACGCGCCAAGTCCCGCTACTTATCTGATTGGTTGTCGCGGCGACCAATCAGAAAAAGTACCGTGGCTTGAATGACGCCGATCATCTCCCGGCTGGCTCACCGCGAGCCTCTCTGCGGCAGATGGCCGCGGCTGAGCTACTGCTGCACAGAGGTCAGTGACTCACCAGCCGCGAGATGACCGGCGTCATTCAAACTGCGCGCCAAGCCGCGGTACTTTTTCTGATTGGTTGCCGTGGCGACCAGATAAGTAGCGGGGCTTGGCGCACAGTTTGAATGTCACTGATCTCCCGACGATGCCTATGGCCGGATGCGTGTATCCCGGCGACAGCGGCGCCAATGCGCCGCTGTCGCCGGGTTTCAGCTTGGCGCGAATTTTGCGGCTGTTCTGCATACTCCTCGCTCATTGGTGGCAGCCTCTGGCAGTCAATGAGCACCCTGGCATTGGCGTGTGATTTCGGTGTCAGACACGATTAGGAGATTATATAGTAGATAGTAGATACTGATGGATACAGTACGGGATGGATGCCATCCTGACATACCCACTGGAGCTTTTCTATACTGTATGTACTGAAGGTAGTGGCACTGTCTGGCCTGGTCAGTTATTTAGGACCCCTCACCCACAGCTGGCACGTCCCATCCTCCATTATTCATGGGCAGCCTGACCTTGTGTCTTATATAACATCCTCCTCATTACTTCTCACGTGTAAGCAGCAGTGTCTCCCCTGGCTGAAGCGTCATCTCCGCACACGAGCCTAGTGACTGACACGTCTCTCTCTCCCCGGTAAGCTTCCCTGTCATGTTCCCCTGCCTGGCAGAGTGACATGCCCGCCCTCATCTCTGTCCCTGTCATGTTCCCCTGCCTGGCAGACCCTGTCCTCTATCTCTGTGTGACAACTCCCCCTTCCTCCCTCACACAGCAGCTCTGCAGCTGATCTTCGGGTATGTAGGGGCTCCCCCTCTGTCTCACCACATGGTACAGTCCTAGCCGCTTCTTCCTCTAACTCCTTCGGGACTGCGGCTAGGACAATTCCATAGCCTTGTGGAGCAGAGGGGGAGATAACCGGCTCAATGCAGGAGTTCTGGAACAGCTGTACGGTCAGTTCTAAGCACTGGGGAAAGATGGGGTTCACCGGGCAAAGGGAGGCTGTCAGCACGGTTAGAAGGGGGGGACAGCGGGGCGGGGGTGACACTAGAGGGGTGTGATGGGGACAGGGTGCTGTGTGTGCTGGTGAAGGGCCCCCACATCAGGGGCCTGTGATGACAGGACACAAGGCTCCAGTGTGTGGCTCCCAGGTGATGTATGGCTGGGATGGTGCCAATAATCAGCCCTGGAGGTACCAAAACAATGTATGCTCTATATAGATGGCAGGCGAGCAGATGTGGAATACAAGTTATAGGAAGTCGTCCTAAGGATGAGAGTAGAATTGTAGGTTACTGACACCTATGGAAAGTGAAGCTGGTACAGGGCTTCCAGACCTTCCCTCTCTGGCCTGTGCAGAGAGACAAACTGCTCACATTGAATATTACAGGGACTCACTGAGCGGAAGTAAATGACATTTGTTTCGCTCACTTTGTTTCATGGCTGTTCCCAAGAGTTGTCCTTGGAGACCGTAAAAGCCCTGTAAGATCACAATCCATTTTCCAATTAGTTAATGTAATAAAATGCTTGTGTGTGTACTATCTGCGCATTACTGTCACAGGCTGCTATTGGCGCCCCCTGGTGTTCATACCATTCCTTCTAAACAACTTTCACTAGTGTGATTAATACTGGGAGATTTCTTAAGGGTATGTGCCCACATAGAGGTTTAGTGACATTCAAACCGTCAGTAAACCGGTGGAAATTTGCAGGAGCCTAGAGTTCTGAGCTCTGAAGTCTCCAGCTGTTTTCCACCGGTTTTCCAGCGTTTTTTTCAGCGTTTGCACAGCGTTTTTCAGTCGGTTTTTCCAGCGGTTTCTAAGCGGTTTTCTAGGTAGGATTTTGTTGATTGTAGGTTACAGTTTGTAACCTGTAAAAACGATCACAAACCGCTGAGAAGAATTGACATGTTGAATGTTCCTAAACCGCTAGGAAACCGCTCAACCTCTGGCAGATCCGCTCACATAAACCGACTATGTGTGCACAGCGTTTTCTAAATTACATAGGGTTACTTGTAAGTCCTAACGCTGCTTAGGATTTACATAAATTTAAATAAAACCTATGCTAAACCGCTGGCGGTTTTCGCTGCTAAACCGACGTTAAACCACTATGTGGGCACTTACCCTTAGGGTCCCGTTACACGCTTCAATATCCAAGCGATCCGACCTGGCTGAGATCATTGGAACATCGTTTATTGATCGCTAGTGAGGTGTTACACGTGCAGATATCATGAATGACACAGCAAGGACTCCGCGACAAGCAAACGATACTTGCGGTCGTTTGGATGCCTGTGTTCCTCATTTCTGAATAGGCAAAGTCGTAAACGACATTGTTATCAAGGCGTCACACACAACGATGCTGCAGGTTGAACGTACGATCAATGACTGATTTATGGTCCTGTTCATAAACCAACCATCAGCCGACTCATCGTTGGTCATATCTACATGTCACATGCAACGATGTTGTTACAACGTTGCTGCACCGTCCCAAAAGCTGTGACGTACCAATGATATTGTTAATGATATCGTAGCGTGTAACGGGCCCTTTAGACTGGCCTGCATATTGACATTAATCATGTCACATTCTGGGTAGTGATGGTGAGAAACTGTGACTGGGTATGTGTGGCGGAGGGCACAAGAGCTAAGGCCTCGTTCACACAGTGCGTATTTTGCGCGCCTTTTTGTGCGCACTTTTCCCCCCAATGCGCATCTGCGTTTCACAGCAAAGTGAATGGACTTTCACTTTTGCTGTTCACACAGCGCAATTTTCGGCTGCACTTTTATGGGAGAAAGCGCATGCGTAAAAAGAATAAACATGTTAATTCTTTCCGCCTTTTTGCGCACAAGTTCTCCCATAGGCCCCATTATAACCACTGGAATTACGCCGCATCACCGTTCAGACAATGCGTAATTCCAGCGGGGATACGCCAGCACTGATGTCACAGAGGGGAGGGAGAATCCTGTTCCTTCTCCCCTGTGTGAAATCTGTCACAGCCCCATTTGATTTCACAGTACATTATACACTGAAAAATCAAATGTAAAATAATGACAAATGTATTAAAAACAATAAAGATTCTTATACTTACCCTCCGCCGGGTGATCAGTAACCAGGAGCAGGCATTGACCTGCTAGGACCTTGCATGATGCCAGAGTGCTTGGGGAACCACCCACCACCACACATGTCCCAGATCCCCTTTTTTACCACATCCCAATCAGCATAATGGGGAATATGATTTGTTAAATTTGGAAATTTTGTAAGGGGTCACATATCAGTTCATATGTATTTTCTTTAGATCTAGATGATTAATGCAGGAGGAGTGCCTTTGAGTAAATGTGGCTGAAGTCCACCAATGTTCAGGGGTGAATGAGAAAGAAAGTGCCTCCTCCCAGACATTCATATAAGGAAGTTTGACCGACTCTGCTGGCGAGTTAGGGCCGCTTCACACTGCTTCATGATCCGGTCCGGTTCTGTCCAGGAGGACCCAGACAGCTGCAGACTGGATCAGCACACAGGACTGGGGGGATAATATGCCCTCCGGTCCTGTGTGCAGCGCGCGCAGCTGCAGCCGCTGACAGGTCAGGACCGCGGCGCCCACATCAGCAGCGATGCGTGCTGATCAGCGGGAAACCAACAATCAAAAAATGACCCGCAGCACTTTGTAACGATCAGCGACTTCACAGCAGGGGCCTGATCGCTGCAAACTGTCACACAGATCGATATCGTTGGAGAGATCGTTGCAACGTCACAGTTAGGCGGCCGTCACACAGTTCAATTTAATGAACGATATCGCGTAAGCGATCTGCTTTTTGATCGCTTAAGCGATATCGTTTGTGCATCGCTGCGTGCGATCAAGCGATTTTACAATGTAAAATCGCTTGATCGTTACAACGCAGATATGGGAGCCGGAGCTCATATCAAGCTATAGTCGCTTGTTCAATCTGCTTCATCGTGGTGTATGACACCGCGATGAACGATCTCCCAGCGGCAGAGCCTATGCTGGGAGATGGTATCTATGGTAAACGTCGGGTTACTAAGCGCAGCGCGGCGCCTAGTAACCCGATGTGTACCATAGTTACCAGCGATCTCGCTGCTCCACCAGCTCACCAGCGATGTGAGCAATATCGTTAGCGATCGCGCGTGCACGTGATCGCTAACAATATCGCTCACGATATTGATGAGTGTGACGGCCGCCTTACAACGATCTCTCTAACGATATCATTATGTGAGACAGGGTCTTTAGGGATTTTAGCAAAGCCTCCATTGTTTTCTGTGTAAGGGAAATATCTGTCTGAGGTTCCCCTCCACCTTCTGAGGCTGCTGTGTGTGAGCTACATTAAAGTGATCCTAAACCCACAAACTGACCCCCCACATCTTTAGACCTGTCCCTGCACCCCCTCTTATCATTTCTAGCCATCCCTTTTGCAGAAAAAAATCGATTTTGTAAAGTAGAGAAAAAGTTATATTACTTTGTCCTGTGTGAGTTCTCTCTTTCTGAGGAAGCCGCAATGGGCGGGGCCTGTCTGCTGCTGCCTTGTAATTATGCATGCCCAGGGATGACTAGAAATGATAAGAGGGGGTACAGGGACAGGTCTAAAGATGCGGGGGGGGGGGGGTCGTTTGTGGGTTTAGGATCACTTTAAGAAAAGCAGGGAGAGGGGGCTGGGGAGTGAGAAGCTGCAGCCATGTTTTTTTTAAATCAAATACTTTTTTATTGAACTTTTGATAAACACATGTCAGTAATTCCAATTCAGCATGGCATAAATACAATCATTTTAATATGAACCCCACCCTCCCCATCCCTCGGCAGCAGTACCTCCCTCCATTCCCTTCACAAACAATGCAGCAAGGAACTATATGTTGTTTTCCCTTAATCTGGCTTCCTCCCACGTCAGCAGCTCATCCTCCCTCCCGCACACCTCTCAGAACGTACAGCAGATCTCACAATCCTTTAAACTGAATCCATAGTCCCCATATGATGTCATGTAGGGATTGCTTCCCTCTCTTTTCATAGATGCCCCTTTCTAGTTGTATGATATACTCCACTCGTTTGGAAAACTCCTCGTTAGTAGGAGGGTCAGTCCCAGTCCAATGTTGCGCAATTAATTTCCTAGCACAGTAGAATAACCTTGCAATGGCTATTTTCATATTAGACACAACTGGAATCTCCTCCACATACCCCAACAAGCATGTAACAGGATCTCCAGAAACCACACATCCGTACACCCCTCCAATCATATCCAATACTCCAGACAAGAATGTGGCCAACCTGGGGCATTCCCACATCATGTGGAGTATACCCGCACCGTCACTCCCACACCTAGGACATGCAGAGGTTTCCCTCAGCCCCATTTTATACAGTCGTAGTGGTGATCTATAAACCCTGTGGAGTACATAGATATGTGACAATCTTGCAGGTTCACTTAAAGAGAGCTTTGGAATATATTCCAAGATGGTCTCCCATACATCGTTTTCAATATGCCCAAGCTCTGCCTCCCATTTTTCCCTTGCCTTCAGTGGAAACTGAAGCAAAAATGTGTGCATGAGATCCCCGTATGTGCTCGAGATAACCCCTCTGGTAATCCCCTCCTGGCAGACATAATCAAGGACCAGGTCTACTTCCACCTTCATATTTTGTGTATTCCTCTGGGATTTAATGGCATGTTTAACTTGTTCATAATGATACCACTCCGTGCCCGATAGTAAAAATTCTCCCTGCAACTGTTGAAATGGCTTCATATTCCCATTTTCCAAAATTTGATCCATCCGAGTTATTCCTTTGGCATCCCATTCTCTTATAGTCCCAATATTTTGTAACTCAGGGAGACCATTGTTATTCCATATGGGCGTATACTTGGTTAGTCCCTGTATCCCTCTCACCTTCTTCAATGAATCCCAAACCCTTTGTATCAGGTCCAGCGTGGGACTGGCGCCTCCCAGCCGTTTCATAGACCTCCCTTCCAGGCCTTCCATTACTGGTCTCCCACTCATACAGTGCTCCAGGAGATACCATATGGACCCCTTCCCCCCCGGACATGCCCATCCCCTAAAGTGTTGGCTTTGAGCCGCTAAGAAATACAATTCAGGATTCGGGAGTGCTAACCCCCCCTCGTCTTTGGGCCTTTGAAGTATCTCTAATCGAATTCTTGCCTGTTTCTTGCCCCATACCAGGGTTTTAAACAAACTATTTAGTGACCTAAACCATTTCTTGGAAATCCAGATAGGTGCGTTGTGTAGGATGTAAAGTAATTTGGACATTATAATCGTTTTAAGAAGGTTGATCCTCCCCACCACCGTTAAATGCAACTTAACCCAAACCTCTATCTTCTCGGAGTTTTTTAACCAAAGGCACAAGATTGACATTCAAGTAATCTGAAATAGGCATAGAAACCTGCACCCCCAAATATTTAAATACCTCCGTGCACTGCAACCTATTCGCCTCTACATTTCTCTCTGACCACTCCACTCCCCGATCTACTTTGAACAGTACAGATTTGGACCAATTAATCTTCAATCCCGATATTGTCCCGAAACTTTCAATGATCTGCATGGCACAGCTCAATGATCCCTCTGGATCTCCAAGAAACAACAGGAGATCATCAGCATACAAAGCAATTTTCTCTTCCAACCTCCTATATTGGAATCCCTTGATCTCTCGCTTCTTAAGCTGCAGCCATGTTTGAGGCTGTATTGAGTACCTGGTCTCTGGAGAAATATGCAGTCACCTTCTTTGGAGATCTTCTTCTTGCTGACTTGCCATGCACCATTGGAACCACTGTGCCCTCAGGTCACCAGGTAACTTCTTTAGGGCTTCCCAGATTGTTTTTTCACCTTATTGTGCTGAGTTGAAGCCGATCTCTACTGGAGCTCCTGCACTAAGCAGCCTGTGCCATTCAAAGCTTGGCCACGCCCCCCCGGGGGAAAAAAATCCTTCCTGAATCCACACACCGCAGTCAAACTAGTAAGGCTTATTTCACACGATCAGTTTTTGTCAAAATAGGCTAGATCAGGTTTTTCAGTAAAACCTCATCCTTTCAGGATCCAGTTTTTTGCCTATTCACTGTAAAGGTACCTTTACACGCCGCAACTATCACCAGCAATCGGTGGCAACTGAACGTGCGCGAGCACGTTTTTGATGGTTGATATCGATCGCCGAAGGCGCATTTAGACGACGCAATTACGTTAGCAGCCTAAGGGAACATGGCTCCCCAGAAGTTGAGACAGAACCTGCGGGAAACATCCGGTTGAGTCCCGACGCCACATCACACGCCGCAATCCCTAAAGCAATGTGGGCGTACATATTCAGCACCGCAAGAATATAGGCGTGACAGAGTTGTGTATTCCGCGCCCCAAACACGCTGATTAGACAACGCAATAGCATCATGATTGGCCAGCCTGCACAGGAAGGCTGGCTAATACATGACGCCATTGTAATTGTTTAATGTGAATGGACAGCTCTTCAAATATGGCGCCCTATGAAGGAACAGCCAATGGAAACACAGTAGCCACCACCAATCATCGCTGATGGGGCGCGGTATCCATGACGCTGTGGCACGCCTCTGGGAAATCACTAGGCGACGCAGATTCCATCCCTATCGCCCGTTCACACGCCAAAACCAGGGCAATTCACCTTCAGGGTTGCGTCTGTTTTTTGAACAATGCTCTGAAACTGCAACCGGGAGCAACTTCTAAAATCACCATCGCTTTCCCCAATTACACGGCGCAATTTCATAGCAATTTCAAGGCAACGGTGACGGAAATCCTGATTGCCTCTCAGTTGCTACACCGTAGTTGCGGCGTGTAAAGGTACCTTAAAGGGAACCCGTCACCTGGATCTAAGCCCCTACACTATCACTACCTGTCCCTGCACCTTCCTAGCTGCTCCCTATCTATCCCTCTCTGAGCTAAATCCGCCCTATAAAACAGCAGAAAAATAACTTATAACTTACAGCAGTCCCTGAGGCTGGGGACTGGAAAGGCGGCCCAGGCTCCATTCTGCCCTCCTCGATGCAGCAGCACACGCCCCGCTGGGCGGCGTTATTCTTTCTTCATCGCCTCCTCCATTTGGAATCTCCCACCCGCTTTACACTGTAAGGTAGTAGTTAGGATCGGCACGACAGAACGCAGTAACTCAGGTATTTACTCACACAGCACACAGTTTAATGGCACAGTTCAGGTGTTCACAAACGTCCAGGTTCTGGGGCGCAGCCGAGTACAACCTCATACAATCCCAACAACTGATATAGAAGCTCTGTACCTTCCCCGGTGTAGGCTGTGTTAGGTCAGCACACAACCTTTCTCTCCTCATCGTCCGCTCATTAGCCTTATGAACATCCACTCAGAGAGCTCACAGGCTGTGTTAAATCTTCACACAGCTCCTGCTGCTGTCCTGACACACTCCACCCCCTCCCCACAGCCCGGGGCAGCTCATATCATCTCCTATTCACCCGCACACCTGGGCGTCAGTGCTTTCAATCAGCACTCAGCTCCAGCAGCAGCTAACCCTGTGTGTGCTGCTACCGTGCAGAAGATGCAATCCCCCATATGCTGTGTCCCGGTCAGGGGACACATTGAGGTCGCATCACAACATGATAGGTGTAAAGCAGTCAGGAGATTCCAAATGGAGGAGGTGGCGATGAAGAAAGACTAAAAATGCCGCCCAGCGGGGCGTGTGCTGCTGCATTGAGGAGGGGCAGAATGGAGCCTGGGCCCGCCTTTTCAGTCCCCAGCCTCAGGGACTGCTGTAAGTTATAAGTAATTTTTCTGCTGTTTTATAGGGCGGATTTAGCTCAGAGAGGGATAGATAGGGAGCAGCTAGGAAGGTGCAGGGACAGGTAGTGATAGTGTAGTGTAGGGGCTTAGATCCAGGTGACAGGTTCCCTTTAATAGTGTTAGGTAGCAACCTAAAGCAACAGGATGCTACTTGATACCATTAAAGTGAATGGACAAGAAAACTAGCTCCTAAAAGGAATCAGTTTTTTTGCTGAAAGACCTGATCTTGCTTGTATTGCCTATATTTTTCAAGAAAGGTATCCAGGCCCTTCATTATTATTATTATTATATTATTAATCATAATTATAGCGCCATTTATCCCATGTCACTTTACATGTGAAAAGGGGCATACATAGACAAGCACAATAGACATGAGCAATACAAGGCACACACAGGTACAGAAGGAGTGGGGACCCTGGTTGTGGAGGCTCACAGTCTACAAGGGATGGGTGAGAATACACTAGGAGAGGGTAGAGCTGGTTGTGCGGTGGTTTAGTAGACTGAGGATCACTGCAGCTTGTAGGCTTGTTGGAAGAGATGGGTGTTCAGGTTCCTTTTGAAGGTTTTACACGGTGGGTGAGAGTCTGATGTTTTGGGGTTGAGAGTTCCAGAGTATAGGGGAAGCACAGGAGAAATATTATATGCTGTTGTGGGAAGTAGAGATGGAGATTTTGAGAAGATCAAAGGTTGCGTGTAGGCAAGTACCGGGAGACCATGAAGTTTAGTCGCTCATAACAACATCATTCAGCAGAGACTTCCATAGTCTCACTGCTCTTACAGTAAAGAATCTGTGATCATTATTAATCCTTCTTTCCTCCAGAAGCAGAGATCAGTGAAGAAAAGGGCATGTTCCTCTCTCCCCTGCTTGTTGCTGCCTTATTATGAGTTTTCATGAAATCACATGCAGTTTACTTCATCTGTTTTGAATTGTGCACACGTTGCTTATTTTTTCCTTGCAAATTGGTGCAGCAAAAAAAAAACACCAGCATGTTGATTCTTGGTGTGTTTTTGTTGTGTTTTTGCACCTATTAACTACTAGTAAGCCAGTAAAAAAATGCTTGAAAACACAGGTATAATACTTGCATTTTTGGTGAGTTTTTCCTACATGATGTTTTAAGTTTAGTTAAATGATGTTTTGGTATCAGGAGAGTTTCAAAGAGAATCAGTCTATCTTTATTTCTCTCTAAAAATGCATGCAAAATGCACCATAATCATGTCAAAAACACATTGCGTTTTTGGTGCGTTTTTCTGGCAGGAGATGCAGATTTGTTCCAAAAAATTTCATGCACAAAATTCTCAGTGTGCATTGCCTTAAATGCAGCAGAGTTTCTGCACTTAAAAATGCAGTGGTAAAAGGGCTACATTTATGCTTTATGGGAACCAGGGCTGTGGAGTCGGTAAAACGAACATCCGACTCCAACTCCGACTCCTTAATTTCCCTTAATCCAACTCCACTACCAAAATGGACACAAACTCCCAACTCCACAACCA
The DNA here is from genome assembly GCA_033576535.1 of Allobates femoralis. Lineage (NCBI taxonomy): Eukaryota > Metazoa > Chordata > Amphibia > Anura > Aromobatidae > Allobates > Allobates femoralis. Next base: position 249,165,461 of record JARQOC010000002.1, on the reverse strand, counting down.
TGGCTGTGAAGTCAGTAAGCCAAACATCTGACACCTCAGTTTCCCTGAATCTGACTCTAACTCTACAGCCCTGATGGGAACATGTCCTTAAAGTGAGCATTTAGGGTGAGCTACCTTACATTTTTATGGCAGGGAACTGGTGTGAATGATGACAATCGCTACACAGCACTGGATCTATAAAAGCAACTGAAAAAGATGAAAGAGCAGACATTGACAACATGACGGCTGTCACAGCATCGAGAACACTGTCCTGTGCTGTTTATATATTTGTAAGGCTTTTTATTCATTTCTTGATTCCTTCTCATTGATCTTATAGCTTTTTAAGTTGTCACCCCAATCAAACTGCATATATTATTGCAATCACATAGATATAGTATTTGACGTTTTTATTAAAATAATAACACTTCTCTTTCAGATTTTCGGGGGTCTCCTCTCCACCTACTACAGTCTGCAAAATCCTTCTCTGGTACCCCTCATAGTCTAAAGCAATTGAGTCGAGAATTAAGAACATCCATGGAAGGCAAATACAAAGAAATAGCAGAGGTATTTAATATGCCCCATGCTGTCTTTTCAGAAAAACTCCTCTTAAAATGCCCCCCATCCACCATCCCCAAGAGGCTCAACTGATCACTGCTGGAAACGCGCCTGGAATCCTAAAAATAAATCTCTTTTTGTTCAGGGAAAATATATTCCAAATTATATGTAAAGTCCCTGTCTTACAAGGATGTCTCCATTCCTTTCATAGAGGAGGGCCAAGTAATAGGGATGATCTTGCCCTTTATTATCCACAATTTGTTTGTATTTTTAACAAACAATTTTGTCATCTATCCCTCAGGAACTGTTCAGTCGTTCTCTTGCTGACAGTGATATGCGTTCTGCTCCATATGAATTTCCAGAGGAAAGTCCCATTGAGAAGCTTGAGGAAAGGAGACAGCGTCTAGAGCGACAAATAAGTCAAGATATCAAGTAAGGCAACAGAGTGAAAAAACAGAAAAGAAATCTTAAAGAAACAGATATTATATAAATCATATAATTATATCATATATAAATCATATATCATCAAGTCAAGTTAGAAAATTTAAAGGGGATGAACCAAGATTGCAACTCATCTATTACCTATCCAGAAGATAAGTCATTATTCATCGGTGGAGTCCCTCTGCTGTCACCCTCATCCATCATTGAAGTGGATGTCTTTAGTCCCCTTTTTGAAACTGCTGTTGAGTGGTCATTTCTCCTCGTTAGCACTATAGACTTTAAATGAGGTGGGAGATTGTGTGCTTGTCCACCGCTTCATCCAAACTAGGAGCTCGGGATCCAATAATGATTGGTTTTGAGATATGGGCCTCCAGTGATTAGTAGGCCATCATGTATTCTGTGGATAGGTGATAAATTGTAATGTTTGCAGATCCCTATTAACCCCTTCCCACAAATAGTTATAATGCTTTGTCCATATTGTAGGTGATTTCCCGCAGTTGGCAATACAGTTACGTCTGATGGATGGCATGAGTTGTTATTTACACCGGACATAGAGCTTACCTCAGCACTTTGAGGACTTGCTCAAACAGTGAGTTTTTTGCTCACATTTCTCAAGGGTAAGGGCTGCTTTACACACACCAATTTCTGTGTCCAACTTCTGAACAGATCTCTGGTTGCAGTGAAATCATGGACACATTGTTACATTTGTACACAGCCACAAAGTGGAGCAATGTGTCCATGATTTCACTGCAACCAGAGATCTGTTCAGAAGTTGGACACAGAAATTGGTGTGTGTAAAGCGGCCCTAAAAGATGCTGAACTTTACAACATCAGCAAACTGATTGACATTCCTGAAACCAATCTCTGCCCATTTTGTCCTTGTCAATTTGAGCCATCAAAGCATTTTTCAGGTTTACAGCATATCACTGCCATCAGCGTTTTGTAGTCATTCTTACCTACTAAAATCAGTGGGAAAAATTGCAAGTGGAATCATATCAAAACATGCATATTTTACACCGGTTTTTCTTCTATTACTCTGGTATTTGGTGCTGGAAAATACTCAACCTGCACATATACCCTAACCCCCTCAGATGCCGCTGCTGAAGGCAGCATGAGGAGTTTGACTAAGGGTGATTGCTTTGCTAGTGCCGTTAGGTTGCAGAGAGACAATTATGAAACTTGTGACTCTCAGAATATGGCAACCAAATAGCAAATGATTACTTTTTTCAAAGATTGTATCAATTGTATAAAACATAAAAATATATAAATTTATTATTGCCAAAGACATAGTGACCCAGTACTATTCAGACAGGTAGGTCTGCAGTTTCTTCTGCCCTGGATGGACACGTCTCTTCCTGCATGTATAAGGAGAGACCTGTCTTCCCAGGACAGCGGGAGTAAAGAAACCGCCATGGATAAAAACACTGCAGGGTGTCAGAGTCAAGCTCAACCTACCTGAAATGATGCAGTCATGGTCTGATACATGCATCCCATGGATCAGGCACATGTATCAGCTGTCAGGTTCCTCATAAAACAAGGCATTGACAAAGGTATAAAGAAAGTGTCAAAGCTTAAAAAAACATCTAAAACATAGGGTTAACTAAATGATAAGGATAAAAAAGAAGAAATTACTGGGTGCATGTTAGGAATTAATGGAAGCAATGAGATAAAGGAAAACTTAAATAATAGAGTTGTCTACTAGTATTATTACTTAATGATAATTATTGTACTTCTTTCTGCTTCTTTCCTTGCTTTATGCTATGTTTCTCATTGCCTTTCTGTTGTTTTTATCTGCATTTTGAATCTGCTGTTGATTCTCCCTAGACTTGAGCCCGACATTTTACTTAGAGCAAAGCAGGATTTTATGAAAATTGACAGCAGCTCAGACTTACAGTAAGTCACTCCTTTTACCTTCCTGGCATTGTACTGTCTGCTTGTACGTATCACTCACTCCCTTTTCTGTTCACCTTTTCACACTCCACACTCCTCCTCTTGTCTCTTTACATTCTGTTGTGCTCTATTTTGGTGTCCCTTTTTGTTTCCCAGAGTATACAAAGAAGAACATGAAGATTTGGTGGATCATTTCTCTAAAGAAGCTTTTCTTGAAAGAGAATATCTCAGAGTGTCTATCTCAGGTGATGAAAAGTGTGGGGTAAGTACTTCATTTATTAGATAATAGAACATTACATACATAAATATATCTTCTCTGCATACCATCTGCTACGTATCACAAAGTTTGGGCTCCCCTGGTCATAATTACTGTTGGTGTGAACAGTTAAGCAAGTTAAAGATGAAATGATTTCTAAAAGGCATAAAGTTAAAGATGACATATTTCCTATATATATATATATTATATATATATATATAAATATATATATTTTCACCTTTTACATTTTAAAAATTGCATAAAGGAAAATGGGTCTATGCAAAATTTTGTGCATCCTTCATGGTTAATACGTAGTAGCACTTTATTTTGCAGGTATCACAGCTTGTAAATGCTTTTTGTAGTCAGCCAAGAGTTTTTAAATTCTTGTTTGAGGAATTTTCATCCATTCTTCCTTGCAAAAGTCTTCCACTTCTGTGAGATTCTTGGGTTGTCTTGTATGCACAACTTTTTTAGGTCTAGCCACAGATTTTCAAGGATATTTAGATCAGGAGACTGTGAGGGCCATTGTAAAACCTTCAGCTTGTGTCTTTTTGAGGTAGTCTGTGGATTTTGATATGTACTTGGGATCATTATCCATTTGTAGAAGCCATTCTCTTTTCAACTTCAGTATTTTTTTTACAGATGGTGTTATGTGTGCATCAAGAATTTGTTGAAATTTCATTGAATCTATTCCCTCTACCCGTGAAATGATCCCTGTGCCATTGGCTGCAACACAACCCCAAAGCATGGTTGATCCACCTCCATGCTTAATGGTTGGTGAGATGTTCTTTTCCTGAAATTCTGTGCAGTTTTTCTCCTAACTTGCCTTTGATCATTGTGGCTAAAGAGTTCTATTTTAACCTCGTCAGTCCTCAGGACTTGTTTCCAAAATGCATCAGGATTATTTAGATGTTCATTTGCATACTTCTGATGCTGAATTTTATGGTAAGGATGCAGGAGAGGTTTTCTTCTGATGACCCTGCATAAAGGCCATATTTGCACAAGTGTCTCTGAATAGAAGAACAATATACCACAACTCCAAAGTCTGCTAAATCTACCTGAAGGTCTTTTGCAGTTAAGTTGGGGTTCTGATTTGCCCCTCTAGCAATCCTACGAGCAGCTCTCACTGAAATTTTGCTTGGTCTTCCAGACTTTATCTTGATCTCCACTGTTCCCATTAACTGCCATTTTTTAATTCCATTTGGAAGTGAGGAAGGGGCAACTTGAAAAAACTTTTCTATCTTTTAATAGCCTTCTCCTTCTTATTGGGATTCAACCATTGTCATTTTTAGAATGGTAGGCAGCTTAGAAGATCCCATGGCTGCTCTTTTTTGGCACAAGGTTAGATGAGGCTGAATTTCTATAAAGCTTTGAAATTTCTATCACGGGGCCTATTCTAACAAAGATAGTGAACAAGCATAAGGGTACTTTCACATCTGCAGGAAAAACCTGAACTTATCAACTTCAGTTTTTTTTTATTATTTTCATATCAGTGTATTTTCAAATTCGGCAGAATTAAAAAAAAACAAAAAAAACAGCAACATTGTGTTCTGTCTAATGTATTTGTATAGGAGTTCCGAACTTGAGTTTTCATTCAGCAAATCCGCCACTTCAAGTTTGTCTTAAAACCGCAGTTATCAGCGATTTTTGTCCGGTACCTGAAGTGCCGGATTTGAAAAAAAAAATAAGTGCCGCACATATCCCAGAACTCCATTACAAATGTATTGGTCAGAATGCAATGTTGCCCAATATTGCTGCATTAATTTTTTTTAAAAAAGGCATAATTCCGCGGGCTTAAAAAAAATGCTGATGTGAAAATTATTAAAAAACCTGAAGTTTAAACGTTCAGGTTTTGTCTGAAGTGACTGAACTGAAACTAAATGCAGATGTGAAAATAACCCAACCCTAACAGGCTAATTAAGGTCTGAAACCTTGGTCAAAGTTATCTGAGCACACAAATCTCCAAGAGTGTCCAAATATTTGCATCGACCCATTGTTCTTTCTGTACATTTTAAAATGTTAAAGATGAAAATAATTTTTTCCTTTCCCCATGACAGCACTGCCAGTGAGAGGGTGGTACCCGCCCCCAGGAACAGGAAACCTACAGCAAAAAAAAAATGGGGGCGGCACCTCTCCCCATTTAGTTTGGTTTTCTGTTTCTGCGGGAGCGGGTGCCTGCAGCAGTGCTGCGAACTCCCTGGAGGGAGTTCCCTGTGGAGATGCCATTCCTGTGAAGGGGAAAGAGGCCCGAGGCGGTGATGGCGGCTAGACACAGTGGTGTGCGCCTGTCATCCCCAGCATGAGGGGAGGCTGCGGCAGCTCTGGAGACGTATCAAAACCTTGGCATCAATCATCTTCCCTTTTCGTCTCCTTTCAGTGGACAAATAGGGGAAAACAGGCCTCTAAATCCATGATTGCTCAGTAGCTTTGTATTGCTATATCACTTTCTTACTCTTCTTCGGGGCAAAGCCCTACACTGCATATTAGGGCTCACTCTACTAAAGCCATTGGCACATCCTGGGCTGAGAGGGCTAATGCATCTGTGGAACAGATATGCAGAGCTGCAGTTCGCCTATCGGCTCTGACCTTTGGGAGAAACGTTCTTTCTGCTGTTGTGCCACCCTAGGAGTCTCTTCTGTTTAATCCTCTCACTGTTGATGCTGTCATGGAGAGGGAAAAAATGATAATTACTTACTGGTAATTTTATTTTCCATAGCCATGACAGCACTGAGCAAGTTCGCTCCCTATCTTGGTGATGGTTGTGTGGTGCACAAATGTGTAGGGTGTTGCATAAAAAAAAAAAAATTATATATCTGTTATGATGTTGTGCCATAAATATGTTAATTAGGCGGCTACCTTGAATGCTCTGAAACACACTGAGTGGGGAGAGGTGCCGCCCCCCCTTTTATTTTTTGCTGTAGGTTTCCTGTTCCTGGGGGTGGGTACCATCCTCTCACTGTCGGTACTGTCATGGCTCTGGTAAATCAAATTACTGTATATACTCGTGTATAAGCCGACCCGTGTATAAGCCGACCCCCCTACTTTTGCCCCAAAAATCTGGAAAAACCTATTGACTCGTGTATAAGCCGAGGGTGGACCCCAGCACAGGTATACAGTCCCCAGCAGTGTGGTATACAGGCCCCCCCCAGTGGTATACAGGCCTCCCCAGTGGTAGTATACAGCAGCCCTAGTGGTAGTATACAGCAGCCCCAATGGTAGTATATAGCATCCCCAGCGGCCCCAGTGGTAGTATACAGCAGCCGCAGTGGTAGTATATAGCAGCCCCAGCAGCCCCAGTGGTAGTATATAGCAGCCCCAGCAGTAGTATACAGCAGCCCCAGTGGTAGTATATAGCAGCCCCAGTGGTAGTATATAGCAGCCCCAGCAGCCCCAGTGGTAGTATATAGCAGCCCCAGTGGTAGTATATAGCATCCCCAGCAGCCCCAGTGGTAGTATACAGCAGCCCCAGTGGTAGTATATAGCAGCCCCAGCAGCCCCAGTGGTAGTATACAGCAGCCGCAGTGGTAGTATATAGCAGCCCCAGCAGCCCAGTGGTAGTATATAGCAGCCCCAGCAGTAGTATACAGCAGCCCCAGTGGTAGTATATAGCAGCCCCAGTGGTAGTATATAGCAGCCCCAGTGGTAGTATATAGCATCCCCAGCAGCCCCAGTGGTAGTATACAGCAGCCCCAGTGGTAGTATATAGCAGCCCCAGCAGCCCCAGTGGTAGTATACAGCAGCCCCAGTGGTAGTATATAGCAGCCCCAGTGGTAGTATATAGCAGCCCCAGTGGTAGTATATAGCAGCCCCAGCAGCCCCAGTGGTAGTATATAGCAGCCCCAGTGGTAGTATATAGCAGCCCCAGTGGTAGTATATAGCAGCCCCAGCAGCCCCAGTGGTAGTATACAGCAGCCCCAGTGGTAGTATACAGGAGCCCCAGCAGCCCCAGTGGTAGTATACAGGAGCCCCAGCAGCCCCAGTGGTATATACAGCAGCCCCAGTGGTATATACAGCAGCCCCAGTGGTATACAGGCCTCAGCAGTATATACAGCAGCCCCCAGGGGTTATACAGCACCCCCCAGGGGTTATACAGCACCCCCCAGGGGTTATACAGCGGCCCCCTGGGGGTACCCAGCAGCCCCCTGGGGGTACCAACAGCCCCCAGGGGGTACCCAGCAGCCCCCTGGGGGTACCAACAGCCCCCACAAGCTGGCACTGTCCCCCCTTGTAAGTGCCCCCCCCCCCCCCGCTACTTATACATTACCATCCCGGTGTTCTGATCGGCGCCGCTCCTCGGTGCTGCGTCTTCATCCTCCCGTCTGCGCTGGCTGCATCCGGGTTCTCCGGCGGTCGCGCGATGACGTCATATCGCTGCGACAGCCGGAGATCTCGGATGCAGCCAGCGAGGACGGGAGGATGAAGAAGCACCGAGGAGCGGCGCCGATCAGAACACCGGGATGGTAATGTATAAGCACCGGGGGGGGGCCCTTACAAGGGGGGACAGTGCCAGCTTTTGGGGGGCTATATGATCTGCTTCCCCCTGCCGCTGATTGACAGGGGGAAGCAGTGCATATATAATGAGCGGCCCCACGTGACGGGGCCGCTCATACAGCAGCCTCCCCCCGCCTCCTCCAACCTCCACAGCCCAGAGGTACCGTATTGACCCGTGTATAAGCCGAGGGGGGGACTTTTCAGCCCAAATTTTGGGCTGAAAAACTCGGCTTATACACGAGTATATACGGTACTGGTAACTAATTATCATTTTTTGCGCTAAAATACAAAGGAAATGTGTCATCTTCAATTTTATGTTTTTTACAGATCATTTCATCTTCAACTTGTGTAATTGTTCACAATAACAGTAATTTTGACTATGGACACCCAAAGGTTTGCATGCCACTTTAAGCATGCAGTGCGATATGGTGCTAATAGTCTTACACTGCTGTATTAAAAACAGTAACAGATTACAATCTTTTTTTTTTCCTTAAAACTAAATACTATTACATAAAATGGTGTAGTTTACTAAGGCTGGCTTCACACCATGGTTTTGTGCATCAGGTTCTGTCCGGTTTGAACCGGACAGAACCTGATCCGGCTTTGCCTCCAATGTATCCCTAGGGTGCCGAATTGGTCCTATTTGGCTATCCGGTTTTATGTATTTTTGTCCGTTTTTTTCCCGTCCCCAAAACCAGAGCCTGCAGCATTTTTTGGCAAAATCGGTCAAAACCGGAAAAAAACAGATCTGGGGCGATCCGTCGCACATAAGATGGGAGTCTATGGGCGCCCGATCCGTGAAGTAATCGGATCGTTTCCCGGATCCGATTTTTTGCACATTGCATGCTCAGAAATCCTGCCGTTGTAACTTCAACACCATGGACAGCAGTATTGCATGCACAGGCTGTGAATTCAGCACCAATGACAGCAGCAGAGCAGACACAGGCAGACTTCAGGACCATGGACAGCAGCAGAAAACGAATCCTGCAAAAAACAGGAACAGAGGGCACATTTGCACACAGTTACTGCACATTCTGTCCTCTCAGGTTCTGTCCGGTGGATCCTGCAAAAAACAGGATCCAGCCTGACAGACAAAAACCATGGTGTGAAGCCAGCCTAAGTTGTTCCATACTACAAAGAATGGACTGGTTTTGGTTTACCTTGGGAAATTGGGGATCCCTGAATTCCACTAGATTTTCTGATTCCAAAAGTAGAGCTAAAATTTGATAAGATAGTCTTAGGAAAAGTCTTAAGTAAAGCTAACACCTTTAATTAAAATTGGCTAAAAATATATCAGATGCAAAATCTGAACATAGATGCCCATAATCACCTTTAATTTAATAATCCTCATATATGGTAATGTCACCCATATATGGAAATATCGCCCATATATGGTAATGAATGTATGTTTGTGAATGTATTGTAGCCCCGCCCCCTCCCGTTAGCCCTGCCCCTTCACAGCTCTGCCCCTACACATAGCCCCACACCTTCCAGTAGCTTTGCCCCTTTCATAGTGCACACTCATCTGTAGCGGGGTTATGCGGACTGGGTATGACCATATGGAGTGGGTGTGGCTTGATGCACACTCAGCTTTGAGGAGGGGTGTAGCTATTGGAAGGGTGTGGGTATGTGAAGTGGGCGTGGTTATGAGGAGTGGGTGGGGCTTAATGCATGCACTCAGCTTTGTGGCGTGTGGCTGTTTGGAGTGGCCTTGGCTATGTGAAGTAGGCGGGGCTATCACAAGGGTGTGGTTCTGTGGTGTGGGCGGGGCTTGATACATACATACACACTCAACTTTAGATAATAGATTGCATTATACAGGTACATTCTTGCACAAATCTAATACTAATACTTACTAATTTTCCATTTTATTTACAAATAAAAATCTTTAAAAAACCCCGAGATTAACAAATCAGTATAGATAACATTTTGTGTTAATGGGAGTTTTTACATTTCTATTCACTTTTTACTTATGTATTAACTTGTTATTTAAGTACTATGTCCTATTATAAACAGTAGTAGCTGGCACTCTAGATATCCATTTTTGGGGCAATTGATAAGAAATGTATTTACATCATTTTCTCAAAAAGAGTGATATCTGGAGTGCCAGTTACTACGTTTGGTAATGCTGATATTTTTTTCTTCCACTATGAACTATAGGAGACAACTAGTACACCCGATATCGCAGACATTGTTGAAGCTAAAATATAATATTACACTGTATGAAGTATGGTGAGATCATGTTGGACCCTTTTCTTGACATATGCTGTCATGGGAGAGGCAGGATGGTCCTATATATACTAGATTGACTACTGATTGTGGCAAGATCGGTCAGTTTGGTGTAATATGTATGAACACTACACCTGCTGTCCAGGGCAGATGTTTTATGCTATTGTGAAGATTACCTTACAAAAGGTTATCTACACTGATACATTTTACATGCTCCAAAACAACCTTCTGGAACCGAAAGTGTATTTTCTATCTCCCTCTGCTCCCTTCCACCTTGTTTAGGACTGTTATATGTGAGTGCAGACAGAGAACCTGTCAATGGGGGACTACATGAACCATCAGGGGGTATTAGAAGCACTTTGACCATGAGAGGAGCTTCCAGAATGGGCATCTGGAGCACAACATTTCTTAGCTGAGAAACGGTGGATTCAGGAGATCCAGCTCTTTCAGAAGTCTTCAGCCAGCTCAGTCCTCGCTGTGGCTTTGCATCCATGGCGGGGTATATTTTAGCACTTTACATTCTTTTTCAGTGCTTTCTGGCCTTCTGCAAGTAGGTTAAAGGGAAACTGTCATGTCGTTTGTGATATTAAATCGCCCCCAATGTGTTGTAAATGATGCAATGTGCATCACTAACATGGTTTTCTAAAAACCAAAATTTCACATATTTATCCTAAAAAAATACTTTATATGCTGATGTGACTGCACAAACACATCTTTGCTTCAGTCATAGTGGAGGCGCTTTTGCTTATTCATAATATTTTTTCAATTTCGTCATGCCTCCTGCATTGTAAGTTACTGACATCAGTGCAGGATGTGTGGTGATGTCACGTCCATGTGACCGAAATGGGCGGGGTTAAGCCTACATTTCCTTCATGCCAGGCCTGTTTAGCTCTGCCCATTATGGTCACATGGTCGTGACATTGGCACAGGTCCTTCTACAACATATGTGACTACATTTAAAAAACTGCTTGAGTGAATGTGGACTGACGTGACTGATTGTCCGCTGAAGTATCCACCCCGATGACTGCTTATGCAGGTACCTAATGTAAACATATAAGCATCTAAGTGCTTGTTTATGATAAATGCATGGATTAAAAAAAAAAACGTACTGCATAGTGCATAATCTAAATAACATTGTAGGAGGTTTAAAGGTTAGTCTGAGGCAGGCAACTTTTCTCCTAACTTGCTAACTAATTTATTCCTATAATCTAAGCTATTTTCTAATATGCTTCCTTTATTAACTCCCTACGGATCTTTCGCTACGCTATCTAACAGCTATTTTTTTTTTCCTATTACCTACCCGATGATATACCATGTGAGTGTCCCAGTGCATCCTAATATCCTCACATGGAGCGTCATCGAGCTGACAAGAAAAAAACCACAATAGATGTTAAATAGTGTAGAGAGGGAAACAAAAGGAATTATTAAAGGAAGTACATGAGAAATTAGTTAAGATTATAGGAATTAATTAGATAGAGACTATAAGACGGAAAATCATTTCATTGTCTTAATAAGTAGTACATTTTTGGGGATTCCCAGCCCCAGTGAGCCTTCAGGAAGTTCTCATTGTTCAATTATTGAATTTCACCATCTTTCATTTTTACCAGTTTTCCTCATAAATTACATTCCTGCAATACTGGAGCTTTGCTGTTCCACAGTCTTAAGGTTCCGTTACATTGCACAACGTTGGAACGATATCCGCAACGATCTCATGGGCGCGTGGTCGTTGCAGACATCGTTTTGACAACGTTGGTGAGATGTCACACGTATAGATGTTGTGAGCAGGTATCGTTCGCAAACCCCGCAAACGATCCCTGCTCATTGCTGTGAATGGCAACGATGCACTAATGATGTAGTTTCTACGTCGCTCAACCCGTGACGTTTCAGTTATATCACCCACGATATTGCGCCGTGTATCGGTACTATTAGAATCACAGCAATACATAGATTTCACTGTCTTATTCCAAAAAGTATAGAAGGTCTTATTATTGGAATTGGACGATACAGTTCTTTTGATAAAGGCTCGTGCCTGAGCCAAAATGTCAACATGTAGAGACTGTTTTCCTTTTTCCCACGATTCTTCACAATAAATATAAAAAACCAGACATGTGGAATTCTCCTGATTTTCTTCTTACTCAACATTGTGTGTGCCAATGTTTATTTATACTACAGGACTCTTTCTTATTTCAGAGCACCAACTCTGACAGTGAGCAAAGTATATCCTTTTTGTATGGCTTCTTGGCCAGAAGATGTGGTATAATCAGACCATGTCCCTCTATGATCAGACACTGCCATTACACAGTACATAGCAGGGACACGTATATAAGATTATCACAGCACAGGAGATGTGAGATGATCAGACCATGTCCCTGTATGTTCAGACACAGTCATTACACAGTAAATAGCAGGGACACGTATATAAGATTATCTCAGCACAGGAGACTATGTATGATCAGACCACATCCCTGTACGGTCAGACACATCCATTACACAGTACATAGCAGGACACATATATAAGATTATCTCAGCACAGGAGATGTGGTATGATCAGACTATGTCCCTGTACGTCAGACACATCCATTACACAGTACATAGCAGGACACATATAGAAGATTATCTCAGCACAGGAACATTTTTTAAAACTCATCCAATTATGTTAATTATTATTATTCCAAGAGCTATTGATTAAAATGAATTTTGTTAGGCCGGCTTCACACTCCGGCTGGGATACGATTTGTGGCTGTCCGCTTGAGGCAGACAGCCGCGGACCGGATCAGCACACAGAACTGGAGGGCTAATTTGCCCTCCAGTCCAGTGTGCAGCCGGCGCAGCTGCCGCCACTGATAATTCAGGACCGCGACTCACAAGGAGCGAGCTGCATTCCTGATTTGTCAGAGGGGACAGCTCCGTGGTGCTGAAGCTCAGCACCGGACCCTCCTGACAGTTCAGGACTGTGGCTAGCTCCCTGCGAGCCGCGGTCCTGACCTATCAGCGGCTGCAGCTGCGTGCGGCTGCACACTGGACTGGAGGGCAAATTAGCTGATCCGGTCCGCGGCTTTCTGCCTCAAGCGGACAGTCACAGATCGGATTCCAGCCATAGAGTGAAGCCAGCCTTATGGGAAAAACCCTTAGGGCTGCTTTACACACACCAACTTCTGTGACCAACTTCTGAACAGATCTCTGGTTGCAGTGAAATCATGGACACATTGTTCCATTTTGTTGCTGTGTACAAACGTAACAATGTGTCCATGATTTCACTGCAACCAGAGATCTGTTCAGAAGTTGGTCACAGAAGTTGGTGTATGTAAAGCGGCCCTTAAGCCTATTAAGGTACTTTTACACGCGGCAACTTTTCTAATAATTTCACTGGCAACTTACTGGCTGCAGTGAAATCATGGAGACATTGTTCCATTTCTACACAGCAACAAGATAGAACAATGTGTCCATGATTTCACTGCAACCAGCAAATTGCCAGTGAAATTCCTAGAAAAGTTCCCGGGTGTAAAGGTACCTTTAGTGGCATGGCATATACTCATCGGGCTGTGTCCCCTAATGTATTGAATGAAAAAGGTATTTTACAGTAAATCCAAAATAATTTTTTTATATCAAAATTATACAGTCATTCTAACTTACATTGTCACAGTAACTGCCCCAGCCTCATCAGGTCTCAGAGGAATATTTAATAATGTGTGCAGTTTGCATTGTGAAATCCGGTCACATCCACTTTAAGTTAATCTGTGTTTTTCTTGAACCGATAATATCAAATAAGTTGAAAAAATGTTTGAGTCATATTATGGTGTTAGTATTTACCTTGCCTGTAGCAAAATGAATGCAGAGCTAGTTGAGTTTGCATATACAAATGTACACCAGCAAGTCAGTTATGCAGGTGTGACCCCATACACAGCACCTAAGAATATATCACATCTAAAATGCATAGTCAATAAAAAGGTAGTGAAACAATAAGCACTATTATCATTATTGCTGATTAAGGTCTTTCACCAGATGTTCATGTTGTAATCGGAAACAGCCCTGACTTCTGAAAGTGTCCAAAATGGCATTTTGTTCAAAGGTCAGAGGAAAGTGTGACAGATACTTGGTGATAGGGAACATCCAGGGGCGATATTTCTGCAGAGTCATATACATTTCAGTTTGCAATATATACCTGTAGCAGTACTAAATCATATCACGCCTCATTTTTTTATGCTTGGCTTCTCGTCTTAAACCACAGGTAGATCTGCTCGACACTTTAAATAGTAGATTCTTATGTAAAGGTGCATTGTTAGGCAATACTTTTTTTATTTGACTTAAATGCATGTATTTTTAACTAATAATAATAATACTTTAACCCTTTCATAATATGGCTGTTTTCCGCTTCATTGCTTTCTCCTTCCAAGAGCGATAACATTTTTATTTTTACGTGCACATAATAGTATGGAGCTTGTTTTTTACATAAGTAGTTGTTCTTTTGAGTGACACCATTCATTTTATCATGTGATGCACTGGAAAGTGAGAAAAACATTACAAGTGTGATGAATTTGCCAAAAAAAGTCCACAATGTTTTTTATTTATTTACCATGATTACTGTATGGTAAAGCAGACCTGGCAGTATGATTACCCAGGTCAGTATGATTACACAGACACCATACATATATATATTTTTTTATATATCCTAGAGTGCTTTCACACTGGCGGTTTTGCCCGGATCCGGACAAAAAGCCGCATCTGCCGCAAACCCTATCCATTGTCTATGGGGCTTGCGGTAAGTGTGCGGCAGATATGGCAAGTGCAGTTTTAGCAGATGAGGCCGCGAAAAAAAACGCCGCTGACTGCGTTTTTTTTCACACCCTCAACTGCCAAAACTGCACTTGCCATGTCTGCCGCACACTTACCGCAAGCGCCATAGACAATGCATGGGGTTTGCCGCAATTGCCGCCGTTAGGCGGAAAATGCCACAGGTGCGGTTTTTTGACTGGATCTGGCGCATTTTTTCAAAAACGCTAGTGTGAAAGCACCCTTATACAGGTGCATCTCAATGAATTAGAATATCATCAAAAAGTTATTTTATTTCAGTAATTCAACACATATAGAGTCATTACAGAGTGATCTATATCAGCAGTTTATTTCTGATAATGTTGATAATTATGGGTTACAGCCAATGAAAACCTGAAGGTCATTATCTCAGAAAATTAAAATAGGGAGGATGAAGGGTCTGAGAGATATAATATTACCTAAATGGGTATCAAAGGCTTCACCTCGTGTGGTTGTGAGAGTTCCCTTTAAGAGCATGTCATGGCTGCTGCAGTCCACAGTGTGGTGCATATAGAGTAGGAAGGATGAAGGGCTAAAACCCTCGCTGTCATATTCCATGAGACATCAAAAGGTAAATATAATATTGATTTATTAGTCAATGCATTTAAGGGCTTCATAGCTCCTTCCTCAGGACAAATCAATGTAATATTGCTATGTTTCAGAGTATTTCAGGGAGTCCTGAAACATATTGAGTATTAAATCAATATTATATTAAGCCTTTGATTTCTGTTGGAATACGGCAGTGTGGTTTTTAACCCTTCATCCTCGCTAGTTTAATTTTCTGAGATAATGACTTTTGAGTTTTGATTGGCTGTAAGCAATAATCATCAACATTTACAGAAATAAACACTTGAAATAGATCACTCTATTTATAATGACTCTATATAATATATGCGTTTCACTTTTTGTATTGAATTACTGAAAAAAAAAATTACTTTGACGATTTTCTAATTCATTGAGATGCACCTGCATATAAAGCTGGGTGTGTATATGGATCTATGTCCACTAAAGGAATCCGCACCGTCGCATTTACAATCACAAAAGTTTGCACAGCCACCCTATTTGACTCAGGGAATGTCATAGGGCCGCTTTACACACACCAACTTCTCTGACCAACTTCTGAACAGATCACTGGTTGCAGTGAAATCATGGACACATTGCTCCATTTTGTGGCTGTGTACAAATGGAACAATGTGTCCATGATTTCACTGCAACCAGAGATCTGTTCAGAAGTTGGTCACAGAAGTTGGTGTGTGTAAAGCTGCCCATAGACTAAGTTTTGAGGGGAAATTTTAACCCCTCGCTTTACAGTTAGTCGCAAAAAAAAAGGCTTATTTACTGTTTGTATGTGTCACGTAAGGGCCCTTTCACATCAGCGTTTTTTTCAAATCGCGGCAGATGCGGTGAAAAAACCGCATCTGCCGCGATTACCGCATACCGGCTGCACTTGCGGCACGGTTGCGGTAAACGCCATACATGGTATTGGCGGACTTGCGGCAGGTGCGGCAAGTGCGGTTTTGGAACTTGCGGCAGGTGCGGCCGCGAAAAAAAATGCTGTCAGCCGCGTTTTTTTTTCGCGGCCGCAAGTGCCAAAACCGCACTTGCCGCACCTGCCGCAAGTCCGCATATACCTTGTATGGCATTTACCGCAACCGCGCCGCTACCGTGCCGCAAGTGCAGCCGGTATGCGGTAATCGCGGCAGATGCAGTTTTTTCACCGCATCTGCCGCGATTTGAAAAAAACGCTGATGTGAAAGGGCCCTAAGGCTGTTTTCACATCAGCGGTAATAGCTGATCGTGGCAGTTGCGGTGAAAAAAACGCAACTGCCGCGATTAGCACATAACGGCCGCACTTGCTGTTCACTTGCGGCAAGCCCCATGCAATGCCTATGGGGCTTGCGGTAAGTGTGCGACATGTGCAGCAAGTGCGTTTTTTTCGCGGCCACATCTGGCGCAAGTGCCGAAACGGCAATTGTACCGCACTTGCCGCAAGCCCCATAGCCATTGCATGGGGCTTGCCGCAAGTAAACCGCAAGTGCGGCCGTTATGCGGTAATCGCGGCAGTTGCGTTTTTTTTTCACCGCAACTGCCGTGATCAGCGATTACCACTGATGTGAAAGGGGCCTAAAGGTGCCGTCACACATAACGATATCGTTGCCGATATCGTTCAAAAGGGACGTGTTCTGTGACGCTTTAAGGATGTCGAAACGACATTGTTGCGTGTAACACTACAAACGATGAACGATCAGTCGGCTGATCGTTCATCGTTTGATTTAAGGTCCTGTCCTCAAATCAATCATTGGTCGGCCGGTGGACACGCAGCATCGCTGCGTGTGACACCGGCAGACGACTGATAAGCCAGCTCCCAGCGCCTCTCACAAGCGCTGGGAGCTGGTATCCAAGGTAAACTGCGGGTATCTAGGCAGCATGCGCTGCCTAGATACCCGATGTATACCTTAGTTACCAGCCTCCTCCGCTCACCAGCTGGTATCTAAGGTACACAGCGGGTAATTAGGGACCCTAGTTACCCGCTGTGTACCTTAGATACCAGCCGGTGAGCGGAGAAGGCTGGTAACTAAGGTACACATCGGGTATCTAGGCAGTGCGCGCTGCCTAGATACCCGCAGTTTACCTTGGAGACCAGCCTTCTCCCGCTTTCCGCAGGCTGGCAGCGGGAGCAAGACATCGTGGAAACGATATTTAAATAGTTTCCACAATGTCTCTGATCTATTGATCGCTGGTGAGTCTGTCTGTGTGACAGCTCACCAGCCATCTGAACAATATTGTGCGTGCATGTGATCGCTAACAATATCGTTCATAAAATTGACCCGTGTGACGGCACCCTAAGACATACTGCCTTGCCTGTTTTGAAAGTTAGCCTGGATATTTATCAGGTGGCCTATAGAAACCAATCACAGCTCAGCTTCTGATTGGTTGCTATAGGCAACAAAGGACATTCATAATATAACAGGTTTATGCATGTCTGTGAAACATTCAGGAAAACATGCCAAAGGCACTTCTGGAAAATTCTGCACACTGGGACATGCCTCTCAGTGAAGCACCAGCCACACAAACTCCAAATCAGGTAAGATACCTCTTTGCTATTCTTCTAACAGCCTTCTGCACATAGCCCCCAGTATAGAGCAGGAGCCTGTACACAGTTCTCAGTATAAAACAGGAGTCTACACAGCCCCCAGTATACAGCAGGAGGCCGCAAGCAACCCTTAGAGTACAGCAGGAGGCCACATACAAACCCAGTATACAGCAGGAGGTCACACACAGCCCCAGTATACAGCAGGAGGCTGCCCCAGTATACTGCAGGAGGCCTCACAAAGCCCCCAGTATACAGATGGAGGCTGCACACAGCCACCAGTATACAACAGAACGCCGCACACCGACCTCAGAATAGAATAAAGGACACTACAGCCAACAATTTACAACAGGAGATCACACACAGCCCCCAGTATACAGCTGGAGGCTGCACACAGCTACCAGTATACTGCAGAAGGCCGCCTCCAGTATACAACAGGAGTCCACACACAGCCCCTAGTATAGAAAGGAGGATGCACACAGCCCTTAGTTTACAACAGGAGGTCACAGCCCTCGGTATACAGCAAGGAGGCCGCACACAGCCCTCAGTATACAGCAGGAGGCTGCCCCCAGTATACAGCAAGAGGCCACACACAGCCCCCAGTATACAGCAGGACCCTGCACACAGCCCCCAGTATATAGCAGGACCCTGCACACAGCCCCCAGTATACAGCAGGAGGTTGCACATAGCCCTCAGAATACATTAGGAGGCCACATACAACCCCTGTATACAGCAGGAGGCCGCACACAGCCCCCAATATACAGCAGGAGGCCGCAGACAGCCCCCAATATACAGCAGGCAGCCACACAGCCCCCGGTATACAGCAGGAGGCCGCACATTGCCCTCAGTATGCAGCAGGAGATCACATATAGCACTTGTATACAGCAGGAGGCCACACACAGCCCACAGTAATACAGCAGATGTCCACATACAGACTCCAGTATACAGCAGAAAGCCACACACATCCCCCAGTATACAGCAGGAGCCCACGCACAGCCCCCATTATACAGCAGGATGCCGCACATAGTCCCAAGTATAACAGCAGGAGGCCGCACACAGACCCCAGTATTATTGCAGGAGGCCTCACATAGCCACTAATACACCAGGAGCTCACACATAGCCCCCTATATAGAGCAGGAGCTCACACATAGCCCCCTGTATTACAGCCTGTGCCCATACATAGTCCCTGTTTTACACTTGAAGCCTGTGCCCACACATAGCCCCTGTATTACACCAGGAGCTCACACATAGCCCCTGTATTACACCAGGAGCCCACACGTAGACCCTATATTACACCAGGAGCCCACATACAGTCCCTGTATTACACTTTCAAAAGATGTTTTTGCTTGTTTCACCATGTTCCAAAACTTGTAATGTTTCCAATTTTCAGCCTATGGGGCTTTGTGAGTGCTTGTTTTTGTTGGACCCCGAGGTGACCTTTTACAGATTTCATTTTGAGATAGATATAATGTTTTGATCGGCTGTTATTGTACTTTATTGCATTTGTTACGACCAAAACAAAACGTAATGGGTTTTGGTTCTCTTTTTCGATATGCTGTTCGGATTCATTTATTTTAATTTGATAGATTGAACTTTTATGAACTCAGCGATACCAAATATATTATTGAAATGTTTTATTTTTAATGGGCAAAAGGGCGGTAATTTGAATTTTTTTCATATTTTACTGCATTTCTTAGTGCTTTAGGGGACTTGAATCTGAGATCATCCGATCACTTGTAGTATGTACTGCAGTACATCAGCTCAGAGGAGTTCTGAAAATTACACATAAAAGAGTTACAAACTTTCCATCAGTAGAGCTCTCTGACCAATTTCCAGTTAACTCATTCTACAGCCAGCAATGTGCAGAGGAACAAAGAGCCTGTAAAAGCCAAATGGTGACATTTTTGTTTTTAGTTGAGTAATTATTTTAAGCTTTTTTGCACATAGACAAACATAATATAGCTTCCCCCTCTGGTGCAAATGTTTCATTTAAAGTGAAACCCAAATGCATACATTATTTTTAGCCCCAAAATTCATGAATTTAAAGTGGTTGTCCACTACTTGGATATATCCTTCTCAATCATGTTTGCTCCCATTAAAATAACAGCGGTTATACTCAACTCTGCTTGCGCTTTTTCAGCGGTGTCAGGACTCTTTTTCCCGTGACTCGATGTTTTATGTCATGGGAGTCCCTGTGCCAAATCAGCACTGGCTTCAATCTTTCCTTCTTCAGAAATATCAAACATCAAGAAGAAGTGAGCGACCAGCCGCAGATCTGACTTACTATTGATGTTTGATTTGTCTGAAGATGGGAAGATTGAAGCCAGTGCTGATTTGGCACAGGGTTCCTGTGACATTAAAGCAGGGCCGGCTCCAGGTTTCTGTGGGCCCCGGGCGAAAAGGTCTCAGTGGGCCCCCTTTAAGTACATATCGCGGACTATATATATATATATATATATATATATATATATGTATATATATATATTGCCGCACACTTACCGCAAGCCCCATAGACAATGCATGGGGCTTGCTGCAAACATGCAGCAAGTGCAGCCGCTAGATGGAAAATGCAGGGTTTTTTTTACCGCAACTGCCACATTTTTAAAAAAACTCCTATGTGAAGGCAGCCTTAGGGCCCTTTCACATCAGCGGTATTTTCAAATCGCGGCAGATGCGGTGAAAAAACCGCATCTGCCGCGATTACCGCATAACCGCAACACTTGCGGCACACTTGCGGCAAGCCCCATGCAATGTCTATGGGGCTTGCGGTAAGGGTGCGGCAGTGCGGCAAGTGCGGTTTCGGCACTTGCAGCAGGTGCGGCTGCGAAAAAAACCGCTGCAAGAAGCGGTTTTTTTCGCGGCCGCAAGTGCCGAAACCGCACTTGCCGCACCCTTACCGCAAGCCCCATATACATTGCATGGGGCTTGCCGCAAGTGTGCCGCAAGTGTCGCGGTTATGCGGTAATCGCGGCAGATGCGTTTTTTTCACCGCATCTGCCGCGATAGGAAAATACCGCTGATGTGAAAGGGCCCTTACAGGAACAGTGACTGCTGAAACCAGCAACAGCTGTTTCTGACAGTGAGTATATTACACATTGTTAGGAGCGGGCTAAAATGCGATTGCGTTCCCTTGCGCTTTTTAAAAATACCCTTCAAATGCAAAATGTTGCATTTTTGTGCGTCTGAGGATGCTTGGTATATACACAAGCATTCTCAAGCACACAAATAACGCAAGCAGCTCAATGGAGCCGCACTGCCATATGGTGGCACCGCAGTCAAGCGGAGTGTCTGGCCGTCCAGATCTCTCTTTCTCCTCACCTTTCTTCTTGCCGCTCCGGTCTCCTCCGGTCGCTCTGCACATATCAGCACAGTGATGACATCGTGCCCCTCCATGCTGAGCTGCAGAATGCAGACAGCGGCAGAAGAGACTCTGGAGAAGAATGCTGCTGGCAAAGGCGGCTGGGACTATAGGAGCGGAATCAGCGGGGGGCTACCACTGGTACACATACTTCGTACACATGCGGCTCTGCTTCGTACACCTCATACACACGCGGCTCTGCTCCGTACACCTCGTACACATTCGGCTCTGCTCCATACACCTCTTACACATTTGGCTCTGCTCCGTACACCTCGTACGCACGGCTCCGCTTCGTACACCTCGTACACACGCGGCTCTGCTCCGTACACCTCGTACACACGCGGCTCTGCTCCGTACACCTCGTACACACGCGGCTCTGCTCCGTACACCTCGTACACACGCGGCTCTGCTCCGTGCACCTCGTACACACGCGGCTCTGCTCCGTGCACCTCGTACACACGGCTCTGCTCCGTACACCTCGTACACACGCGGCTCTGCTCCGTACACCTCGTACACACATGGCTCTGCTCCGTACACCTCGTACACACATGGCTCTGCTCCGTACACCTCGTACACACACGGCTCTGCTCTGTACACCTAGTACCCACTCGGCTCTGCTCTGTACACCTAGTACCCACTCGGCTCTGCTCCGTACACCTCGTACACACATGGCTCTGCTCCGTACACCTAGTACACACATGGCTCTGCTCCGTACACCTAGTACACACATGGCTCTGCTCCGTACACCTAGTACACACATGGCTCTGCTCCGTACACCTCGTACACACATGGCTCTGCTCCGTACACCTCGTACACACATGGCTCTGCTCCCGTACACCTCGTACACACGCGGCTCTGCTCCGTACACCTCGTACACACACGGCTCTGCTCCGTACACATCATACACACAGGGCTCTGCTCCGTACACATCATACACACAGGGCTCTGCTCCGTACACCTCGTACACACATGGCTCTGCTCTTTGCAGTAATGTGCTCCATCCTGACCCTCTCCTTGCAGTAATGTGCTCCATCCTGACCCTCTCCTTGCAGTAATGTGCTCCATCCTGACCCTCTCCTTGCTGTAATGTGCTCCATCCTGACCCTCTCCTTGCAGTAATGTGCTCCATCCTGACCCTCTCCTTGCAGTAAGGTGCTCCATCCTGACCCTCTCCTTGCAGTAATGTGCTCCATCCTGACCCTCTCCTTGCAGTAATGTGCTCCATCCCGACCCTCTCTTTGCAGTTATGTGCTCCATCCTGACCCTCTCCTGGCAGTAATGTTCCTATCCTAACCCCCTTCTTGTAGTAATGTCTTTATCCTTATCCCCTTGTAGTATGCCCCATCCTTGTCCCCTTCGGTAATGTCCCATCCTTGTCCCTTGTGGTAATGTCCCCATCCTGCCCCTATCATGTAGTAATGCCCCATCCTGCTGTAATGCCCTATCCTTGTCCCCTTGCAGCAATATGCCCCATCCTGCAGTTATATGCCACATTCTTGTCCCCTTGCAGTAATATTCCCCATCCTGCAGTAATGCCCTATCCTTCTCCCCTTGCAGTAATATGCCCCATCCGTGTCCCCTTGAAGTAATATGCCCCATCCTGCAGTGATGTGTTTCATCCTTGTCCACTTGCCATTAATATGCCCCATCCTTATTCCTTTGCAGTAATATGCCCCATCCAGCAGTAATGTGCCCCATCCTTGTCCCAATCACATAGTAATCTGCCCCATCCTTGTCCCCATCACATATTAATATGCCCCATCCTTGCCCCCATCACATATTAATCTGCCACATCCTGCCCACATCACATAGCAATATGCCCCATCAGCCCCATTACATAATAATATGCCCCATCAGCCCCATTACATAATAATATGCCCCATCAGCCCCCATCACATAATAATATGCCCTATCAGCCCCCATCACATAATAATATGCCCCATCAACCCCCATCACATAATAATATGCCCCATCAGCCCCCATCACATAATAATATGCCCCATCAGCCCCATCACATAATAATATGCCCCAACAGCCCCCATCACATAATAATATGCCCCATCACATAATATGCCAAATCCTGCCCCCTGTTACTATTGCCCTATCCTGCCCCCAGCACAGAGTAATATGCCCCATCCTGCCCCCCTTAGTAATGCCCCATCCTGCCCCCAGCAGAGTAATATGCCCCATCCTGCCCTCTTAGTAATGCTCCATCCTGCCCCCAGCAGAGCAATATGCCCCATCCTGCCCCCTTAGTAATGCCCCATCCTGCCCCCAGCAGAGTAATATGCTTCATCCTGCCCCCTTAGTAATGCTCCATCCTGCCCCAGCAGAGTAATATGCCCCATCGTGCCCCCTTAGTAATGCTCCATCCTGCCCCCAGCAGAGTAATATGCCCCATCCTGCCCCCTTAGTAATGCCCCATCCTGCCCACAGCAGAGTAATATGCCCCATCCTGCCCCCTTAGTAATGCCCCATCCTGCCCCCAGCAGAGTAATATGCTTCATCCTGCCCCCTTAGTAATGCTCCATCCTGCCCCCAGCAGAGTAATATGCCCCATCCTGCCCCTTAGTAATGCCCCATCCTGCCCACAGCAGAGTAATATGCCCCATCTTGCCCCCTTAGTAATGCTTCATCCTGCCCCCTTAGTAATGCCCCATCCTGTCCCCTTAGTAATGCTCCATCCTGCCCCCTTAGTAATGCCCCATCCTGCCCCCTTAGTAATGCCCCATCCTGCCCCCTTAGTAATGCTCCATCCTGCCCCCTTAGTAATGCTCCATCCTGCCCCCTTAGTAATGCTCCATCCTGCCCCCTTAGTAATGCCCCATCCTGCCCCCTTAGTAATGCTCCATCCTGCCCCCTTAGTAATGCCCCATCCTGCCCCCTTAGTAATGCCCCATCCTGCCCCCTTAGTAATGCTCCATCCTGCCCCCTTAGTAATGCTCCATCCTGCCCCCTTAGTAATGCTCCATCCTGCCCCCTTAGTAATGCTCCATCCTTCCCCCTTAGTAATGCCCCATCCTGCCCCCTTAGTAATGCTCCATCCTTCCCCCTTAGTAATGCTCCATCCTGCCCCCTTAGTAATGCTCCATCCTGCCCCCTTAGTAATGCTCCATCCTGCCCCCTTAGTAATGCTCCATCCTGCCCCCTTAGTAATGCTCCATCCTGCCCCCTTAGTAATGCCCCATCCTGCCCCCTTAGTAATGCTCCATCCTGCCCCCTTAGTAATGCCCCATCCTGCCCCCTTAGTAATG
The DNA here is from genome assembly GCA_033576535.1 of Allobates femoralis. Lineage (NCBI taxonomy): Eukaryota > Metazoa > Chordata > Amphibia > Anura > Aromobatidae > Allobates > Allobates femoralis. The sequence goes on along the minus strand of JARQOC010000002.1, from coordinate 249,141,108 downwards.
CCCCATCCTGCCCCCTTAGTAATGCTCCATCCTGCCCCCTTAGTAATGCTCCATCCTGCCCCCTTAGTAATGCTCCATCCTGCCCCCTTAGTAATGCTCCATCCTGCCCCCTTAGTAATGCTCCATCCTGCCCCCTTAGTAATGCTCCATCCTGCCCCCTTAGTAATGCTCCATCCTTCCCCTTAGTAATGCTCCATCCTGCTGTGAATAGAAAAAAAAAAAAAAAGTCATACTCACCTTCCTGCTGCAGTTTCCTCTTCTGCGGTGTCTTCTCCTCCCGACCCGCGCTGAATGCGGTCACGTGACGCCGGGTGCGTCACATGACCGCTGTCACATGACGCTGGCCGGGAGGGCGGGGCTAGGAAGAGTGTCGGAGAGAGGAGAAATGTCTCCTCTGCTCCGACACAGCTTTGATCTGCCGGCACCGCGGCGCGCGCCGGCAGATCAAAGCGGCAGTGTAGTGGCGAGGCCGCGTGCCAGTGGAGGCGGCTCTGCGTGCCACCCCTGGCACGCGTGCCATAGGTTCGCCATCACTGCACTAGGTCATAAAACACAGATTGAACAGCAAAACTGACTTTGCTGGGATTCCATTTAAAGAGGACCTGTCACCCCCCCATACATGCTAATCTAATGGCATCACTGAATGCAGCATGTCTGCTGCATTCAGGCAAGGGGTCCCCCATGTCTCTAGCCCCACTGTACCCCGAGATAATTGAATTTTAAAAACTTACAATGTGGAGCCAAAGAGGTGGGGTTTAGTGACTGGAGCCACTTCTCTTCACAGGACAATTTCACGCCCCCTGTATGTATTATCCTCCCTCCACCGCCTCCCTCCTGTCACTCATTGTCTCCCTCTCCTGCACCTGCTGCATGAGAAGCTGGATGCAGGCACAGAGCTAGGGATCGTTTTTGGAGTGCTGGCCGCCTGCCCTGCCTCCTGTGGTGACGTCACCGATTTTCCCCGCCCTGCTCCGTGGATAACATGTAGCAGGGCAGGTAAAGGAGCTGACGTCACCGCAGGAGGCCGGCCGCCTCTCCTGCCGTGACGTCACCGCTTATCCCCGCCCTGCTCCGTGTTATCCATGGAGCAGGGCGAGGAAAGGTGGTGACATCACTGCAGGAGGCAGGGCAGGTGGCCAGCACTCCAAAAACAATCCGTCACTCTGCGCCTGCGTCCATCTTCTCATGCAGCAGGTGCAGGAGAGGGAGACAATGAGTGACAGGAGGGAGGCGGTGGAGGGAGGATAATACATACAGGGGGCGTGAAATTGCCCTGTAAAGAGAAGTGGCTCCAGTCACTAAACCCCACCTCTTTGGCTCCACATTGTAAGTTTTTTAATTCAATTATCTCGGGGTACAGGGGAGCTCAAGAGTTGGTGGACCCCTTGCCTGAATGCAGATATGCTGCATTCAGTGCTGCAATTAGATTAGCATGTATGGGGGGGTGACAGGTCCTCTCTAAGTGATGCGATCACTGCATTTTCACAGCACAAACGTACAGTGTGAACATAACCATATTCTTTGAGGTTGACAACGGCAGCTCCTTTATCTTTTTATAAGGGAAAGTCAAGTAACTATAGGAATCATAGAATTTATAGATATGTTATTGATATGTAAATTATGAAAAATTGTAATAACATTTTCAAAACATCCTTTTTTTTCAGCATTGAGTATGAGCGCCATGTGCAGAAATACAGAGTTACATGTCTTGGCTGCAATCAATGAGGTTATTAATTTCTGTCTGAGGAATGTTCTCTACAGCAATCCTCGGCTACCGTTCCAGCTAAGACAAAGCTGCATTAATCGCTGAAGAGGATAGACCTTTATTCCAGCCTCCATTGCTCTTCTCCAGCGTCTGGTCTCTATCTGGAAAACACATGCACAACCCCATGAAGAGGCCTTCATAACGGAACACCAACTTCACACCTCACATTTTGGTGTGGGGTGGCAAAATGTATAGTACATGGACTAGTCTTCATTCTAGGTACTGTACATTAACTTCTCAGCGTTACATTGGTTTGGTTGTGGAACCAGTGGTGCAGCATTTTCTTCAAAGTATCCCAACATTACAACACCAGGCTGTATGTTACTCATTATACAATGAGCTTCCATGGCCTGCAGCATCTCCAGACATGTCTACCACTGAGCTCATCTAGGACATCTTTTGTTGGAAATTATAAAGAGACCTTCCAAAAGCAAGTCCTGGTGATTTGCTTGCGAAGTGCATTTGGCGTGGCAGAACATTCCTCTATTAATAACCTCATGGATAGTTGGAGGGTGTGTATGTGTATCTCTTCTCGTGGCGCTCAAATTTGACCCTGAATAAATCAAGATGTTTCGAAAATATTGTTTCTATTTGACCATCATTTGCATATTTTTAACATGTCTATAATCCTGTGATTTCCATATTGTCACAACTTTTCCTTGTTGCTGTTGCAATTTCAATGTTGAGGGATGTATAAAAGTGGACTTGGTGAGATTTTTAGTCATTGAGACTACAGCATTGTAGGGAGTAATGGGCCCTTAGCCCCTGTTATTTCTTACCTAAGGCTGGAATCCCACCTCTCTTCTCACTTTATACATGATACTCGATAAATAGGGCTATTGTGAAAAAATAACTTATTTTTGGTTATTTTAGTTGTGATTTCTATGCAATCTAACATTTACATAGTGCTTATCATAAGTATTACTTTATTAGTTTAGAAAATCTTCTTTCTCAGTCTTTTTTTTTTTCTTTTAGGTACCTTTCACTGACCTTTTAGATGCAGCCAAGAGTGTGGTACGGGCTTTATTTATTCGGCAAAAGTATATGAATATGTCCATGCAAAACTTCTGTCGAACTACTGCCCAGCACCTGAAGAAGCTCAGTGATGAGGTTTTGGACAGTCCACTGCAGGAGGAGAGCGCTGATACTCCTGTCGCTGCAGGTAATATTCATAGTGGGCTTTATATCAGGAAGAAAAGACTTTGAATGGATGCAAGATAACTGAAGCTCAGACAGTTTTTATGAAGATATACTGTAGGCTAAGTGCCCACTGTGCTTTTTTGCTGCGTTTCTGCAGCACCCACAGCTTTGTAATGAAAGTCTATGTGATTTTCCAAAAGCTGGGGCCACATGTGTGTGTTCGGGTACTGCGTTTTTGTAGCAGAAATTGCATGCATTTATTTTAAGTCCCTGCAATTAACTTGCCCGTTTATGGCACCCATAGACTCCATTCTTACCCCCTGAAAAAAGCACTTCAAACGGATGGGTATTGCCACGTGCGTTTGTGGTGCTTTTTCGCTGCAATTTCCAACACAAAAACGCTGCAATACTCGCCCTCACCAGCGATGCCCAGTGATCCTTGTTGTTTCTTCCTCCGTGAATCGTCGGGATATGGTTTAATCGATCTGCCAGGACCTTTGCACCATGTGACAGGCTGTCATATGGTGCAGAAAGGTCCTGGCAGATCAATAAAGACATATCCTGACGATGCACGGAGGACAAAACACCCGGGATCATTGCCGTGATGGGTGAGAAAGTGTCTGTGTGTATGTCTGTGTGTGTCTGTCTTGTCTCTTTGTGTCTACTCTATCAGGGACCAAGTGTCTTTCAGTATGCGCCGCTGCTCAGATAAGTACCAGAACCACTGGAGTGCTTTAAATAAAAGATCTTCAGTTTTATTTTCCAACGCGTTTCGGAGCTAAACACCCAGCTCCTTCCTCAGGTCATTCCCTGAGGAAGGAGCTGGGTGTTTAGCTCCGAAATGCGTCGGAAAATAAAACTGTAGATCTCTTATTTAAAGCACTCCAGTGGTTCTGGTACTTATCTGAGCAGCGGTGCGGACTGAAAGACACTTGGTCCCTGATAGAGTTTCACCCCCACGTTTGTGGAAGTGCGGTTGCTGTGTTTGAGCGATCAAGCTGGTTGTGGGCTTCACAACCGTATCAGGTGAGCAGTTTTCATACTGTATGGGATTTGATTTCTATTAAGGATAAGACCCTATGCGCATTCTCATTTTTTAGATATTGTCTCTTTGTGTGTCTGTCTGTGTTTTAGTGTCCCCTTAATTGTGCTGCGTTTTTGTACTGCAATTGTATGTGCTAAAATGCGGCACAAATGCAATAGGTTTGTGCTGCTTTTGCTGCGTTTGTACACGTACAAATACAGCACAAAAAATAAGCACAGTGGGCACATAGCCATATGGTGCAGTTTTCATGATCATAAAAATCTGCATCCCACGTGGCTGCAGTGTACCATGACTGGCTCAGAGTCAATGTATAAAAAGTAGCATGAACAAGCATTACCTATAACTTGCAGTCATTTATCAGTATCTTGGTGCAGGTTAGAAAATCAAAGACTTTACCTGGCTTTCATGAGCAACTGCTATTGTCTTATTTGCCCTAGCTTTTATCATTGATCACTGGAGTTTTTGCTATCACACTCTATAGACTTCACTTTTTTTCCATAGATGCTCCTGTTCACCCTCCCTTCTCTGACCGGCATCCATATGAAGTGTGTGACCCCAGTACTATGCCTCCTGACTTGGGATTTGGGCTAAAAATGGTAGATGGTGTGATACATGTATTCACAAAGCGAGATTTCATGGACATGTAAGTGTTACAGTATATGTATAGTATTATGTTAGTTTTCTTCTCATTTGAGCCTTGATACTTTTAAAGGGAATCTGTGATTAGGTTTTTGCTATATAATCTGAGAGCAGCATAATATAAGGCCCAAGAGCAAGAATGCAGCCATGTATCACTTCTCAGGCAGTAGTTGTAGTTTCAATGCTATCAGTAGGACATTTACACTATCTGAATTCGGCTCCTGAACAGAGTTGTCAGGTGAATGCGTATAACACTGACCACATCACTGATCAGCAGCTTGATCACATTAGAAAGTATAGACAGGAAGCTTCTAGTCAGGGCTGTGGGCAGGGTTATACCACTGTTTAACTCCTAGCTCTGCTGCCTCTGCATCAGAGATAAAGATATCAGAGAAAGTGTTCAATTAAAACTACACCAAGCAGCCCAGTTGTGACACTTGTCACTACTCATGGGTTAGCCGTTAGGCTGGGTAGTCAAGAGGTCTAGGGTCAGATATCGGGAGGGCTCGTCATAAACAAAGGGGTAAGACAAAAACATAGGTCACGGTCTGAAGTCAAAATTCCAAAAACGTAGTGAGTAAAGTCAAAGGGGCTAGGCTAACCAATCTTCAAAAGCAACATCAAAGGTCAAATAACAAAAGAACAGAGTCTGAGCACAGGAACACAAAGCACACAGACATCACTAATGGCCGCTTTACACGTCCCGATATCGTTGTCCAACTCCGATAAAAAGTCACATGGTTCGTGCGTTGCCCCCGATATCGTTCGTACGTTGTGTGGTGTAAATGACCAATTCGATGCAAGAACGATGCCAAAACTATATCGGGAAGAATTGTGCTGGCTCTCCAACTGCCCGATATTGGATGGACGATCTGGCAGGATCGTGCTGTGTGACAGCCCAACAACGATTTGAAGCACAACTTCCCCTATCCACTCCCATGTTAAATGGTCGTTCCCTGGCTCGCTCGTACAAGGGGGCGTATACATCGCAGTTGTGTTGCCTGCCGATATCTCCCTGTGTGAAAGCTCCTATGCGATCTTGGTTTACTGCCAAAAATGTGCGCGCTGCCGTGCCGTTGTATACAATATCATGAGATAAAGCTATAACTGACAATAATTGAAGGCATGCAGGTAGCTAAATAGCAATGTAATCACTCTAGACAGGAGACACATGGAGGAAACTTCACACACCCCAGCCCTGTTTGAATGGCTGAGCTATCTATCTCTATACTGACAGCTCAGCTTGTCCCTGTTTTCAATTGGACAGCTGAACTGTCCGTCACCATACTGACAGCTCAGCAGGCCCATGCCCAAAAATGGACTGCTGAACTGTCATACATTTTGTCCAGACACACTGGTAGGAGGAATCGGGACATCAGTAAGTGACATGTCTCTGGAATCAGGCTTTCTTTTCTTATGGTACTATCAGATTATACAGCAAAACCTGCTGGCAGATACCCTTTAAAGCTACATTCACATGTTCAGCTCTTGGTCAGTTTTCACATCAGTTTGTGTAAGGCCCCTTTCACATCAGCGTTTTACGCTGATCGTGGCAGTTGCGGTGAAAAAACTGCAGCTGTCGCGATTACCGCATAACGGCTGGACTTGCGGTTCACTTGCGCCAAGCCCCATACAATGTCTATGGGACTTGCGGTAAGTGTGCGGCAAGTGCGGTTTCGGCACTTAAGGCAGATGCGGCCGCGAGAAAACCGCGGCTGACTGCGTTATTTTCGCGGCCGCATCTGCCGCAAGTGCCGAAACCGCAACTACACCGCACTTACCGCACCTGCCGCAAGCCCCATAGACATTGCATGGGGCCTGCCGCAGGTGAACCGCAAGTGCAGCCGTTATGCGGTAATCGTGGCAGTTGCGTTTTTTTCACCGCAACTGCCGCGATCAGCGTAAAACGCTGATGTGAAAGCAGCCTAAGCCAAAACCAGGAGAGGATAAAAAATACAATAGTGACGTCTTTCTTTTATACTTTTCCTCTGATTGTTTCACTCCTGGATTTGGCTTGTGAATACTGACCAAAAAATCATAAAGTGTGAACCTGGCCTAATAGAAAGATGTCACCACTTCTGTATTTTTCATCCACTCCTGGTTTTGGCTTACGAAAACTGATGTGAAAAACTGACCAAAAACTGAACATGTGAACGTAGCCTAAGCTGGAGGCCACATAGTTGTGATCCCATAATTTTTATGATTTGCTCTGTCTCTCTATTTTAACTCTGTTTTTGAATGAGAATTAACCTGTCAACAATTTAAGGGGAATGTGCCATGATTTTTATTTTTGTTTTAGTAATTATTAATTATGTAATCATTTATTTTTAAACCAAAATACAATTTACTGTTTTAACAATTTTTACATTTATTTTTTTTCTGTCGCCACTGGGTGCTGCCATCTTTATTTGCTGGTGTGTAAGTGTCTGACCCCGACATTTAGACACAGCCCCATGCCATGGAAGACTGTGGTTGGTGTTTAACCACATCTTCTATACTCTAGCTGGAAGCTTCTTCAGCTGTTAACTGCACACACCATCTGGGCTGTCCAGTTCACATCCGGGAGAGATCCTGGCACTATTTTATTGTAGCCCAACACTATGATCCTACTATAATGCTACAGTTTCCTCCTGTTACACGGCTGCTTACAGGAGGTTCATCTACGGTGGATCAGGTCGGGCAGCCTGACTTTGTACTACTAATGCCGGCCTACTGATCTCTTCCTCCCACTGGAAGGAGTTACTACTGCAGACCTCCTCACAGCAGTGAAAGAGCAGACTGCAGTGTTGACTACTTCCAGCGTGGAGAACAGCTTGGCATTAGTAGCACAATGTCAGGCTGCCCGACCTATGCTCAACAACACAGTGTTCTGAGCTCAGCAGTGAAATCATCATGCTGCTGTGCTCTGAACACGGACTGAGCAGAGCTGACTGAGTGAAAAGATGCCTAGAGAAAGATAAAGGCATAACCTAGAACACAATGAAGTAAATTAACAATATTAATTTCATTAGATATGAGGTGCCTTGGAAAGGTATTTGTACCCCATTGATTTTTCAACGTTTTTCCCATTACATCTACAAACTTAAATGTATTTTATTGTGATTTTAGGTGGTATAATAACACAACGTAGTGAGTATTTGTAAAGTGTAAAGTATATGATATATGCTTTCCTAAATATTAAAAAAATATAAATCAGAAAATTGTGACATGGATTTGTATTCAGCACCTTGTAGTTTGATACCCCTCATAGAAATCCTGAGTGACCAATTGCATCAAGAAGTATTCTCAGTATAACTACAGCTGTTCTGTGAAGGCCTTAGAGGATTGTTTGAGAACATTGGAGATTAAACAGCATCATGAAAACCAAGGAACATTCCAGACAGGTCAGGGATGAAGTTGTTGAGAAGAGTAATGCATGGTTAGGTCATAAGAAAAAAAATGGCCCAAGCTCTGAACATATTACGGACCACTGTTAAATCCATTATCAAATAATGGAAGTAGTATGGTACAACTGCAAACCTACCAACCCATGGACCTCCACCTAAGCTGAGTTCCCAAGCAGGGATAGCACTTATTAGAGAAGCAGCCAAGATGCCCATAATCATTCTGGAGGAGCTGCAGAGATCCAAAGCTCAGGTGGGAGAATCTGTCCACAGGACAACTATTAGTCGTAAATCCACACAAATCTGGCCTATATTGGTGAGTGAGGAGATAAAAAAATGTTGAAAGCAAACCTTAAGAAGCCTTGTTTGCAGTTTGCCAAGAGCCATGTAGTGGACACAGCTAGAATGTATGGAAGAAGGTGCTCTGGTCAGATGAGATCTAAGTAGAACTTTTTGGGCTAAATGGAAAATGCTATGTGTGGTGGAAAACTTACAGTACATTACCCTGAAAACACCATCCCTACTGTAAAATATGATGGTGACAGCATCATGCTGTGGTGATGCTGTCCTTCAGCTGGGACAGTGAGGCTGATCATAATTCATGTGAATATTGATGAATCTAAATACAGGGGAATCCTTGGGGAAAACCTGTTTGAGGCTGAAATAGATTTGAGACTGGGCGTAGGTTCACTTTCCAGTAGAATAATGTCCCTAAAAATAAGAATGGTTTAGATGAAAGCATAGCCATGTGTTTAAATGGCCCAGTCAAAGTTCAGACCTAAATCCCATTGAGAATCTGTGTCAAGACTTGATAAGGTAAAAACTGTTTGTACCGTGTTAGCCAGTAGATAGAAAAATATTGGAATCTGAGAGTCCTCAGTGGTTGACAACTATTAATGGCTAACTGAAAAGATGGTAAGAAAACACAAAGTAAGCTTTTGAGACTCTATGGCCTCTTCATCAGGCTTATAATGACACAAATTCTGAAAACACACATATATACCGTATACAAATGCAGGGTGGGATAATGCAGTAAATATGACAAGTGACGTGAAGCAGAGAATAGTGGCCAGTCTTGGGGGGGGGGGGAGAAGGGCAGCTGGGGAAGTAAAATCAAGAGTTCAGAGATAGGAGGCACAGATAGTTTTATTGTTCTTTGATTAGTTATTGGTCCGAGACTTGAAAATTCCTCAATGAATGTAGAAAGACATAAATCCATGCGAGACATTCATTCCTGCTTTAAATGTGAAGTTTATCATCAGTTTATATTCCCACACTCTTCTGATTCTTTGTGATCTTAAGGTACCTTTCAGAACTAGTATTTTCATATCCAATATTGTGTGATCAGGTCTACGAAAGTGTTTAGGCACAGGTAGACCTGTCCTTCTCTCCTTTATTGTTTGACGATGAGAGCTCATCCTAGTTCTGAGTTGTTGCCCTGTCTCACCTACATATAGATTCCCACTCACACATTTAGTACATATAATTAAGTACACCACATTGGTTGTGGTGCAGCTGAAGTTACCTGGGATCTTGAAGCCAATTGACAATCCAACAAATCTTCAATGGGACAGTTATGCTCCAGTGATTTGTATCTATCCATTTCTGGCTGCTTCTTGAAGTATGTTCGGGTTCATTATGCTGCTGGAAGACCCATGACTCCGAATATAAACCCAGCTTTCTGACACTGGGCACTACATTGTAATGCAAAATGTTTTGGTGATCTTCATAATGCCTTGCAGGCAGCAAAATAAGCCCAAAACATCTTTGACCGTGCACTATATTTGATTGCAGGTACTATGCTCTTTTCTCTGTAGGCCTCATTCCATTTTCAGTAAACAGTAGAATGACTTGACCAAAAAGCTCTATCTTGGAATCATCGGTCCACAAGACTCTTCCCCAGAAGGATTTTGGCTTACGTACATGTTGGCAAACTGCAGTCTAGCATTTTTATGTCTTTCATCAGTGGGGTCCTCCTGGGTCTCCTGCCATAATGTTTTATTTCATTCAAATGTTGACAGATAGTTCGCTCCGACACTGATGTACCTTGAGCCTGAAGGACAGCTTGAATTTCTTTATAACTTGATTAAGTATGCATACTAACCATCCAGACTATGCTGCGTTGCAGCCTTTCATCAATTTTTCTCTGTTGTCTACATCCAGGGAGATTAGGTACATTGCCATGGGTTGTAAACTTCTTGATTAAGCAGCGTAGAAAGAAGCTTCAAGATCTGTGGAGATTGTTGATATTTGTCTACAATTTTAGTTCTCAAGTCCTCAGACAGTTCTCCTCTTCACTTTCTGTTCTCCATGCTTAGTGTAGCACACACAGACACACAATGCAAAGTTTGAGTCAACCTTTCTCCTTTTAATTTGGTTTGAGGTGTGATTTTTATATTGCCCTCACCTTCTACTTGCCAGAAGTGAGTTTGAGCGAGCATCACATGCTTGAAACAAAGTTGTTCACCCACAATTTTGTAATGGTTTCAACAGTTTTGTCCAGCCCATTTTTGTGGTCTTGTGTAAAATTATGTCCAGTTTGCTTTTTTTTAACCAGTATTTTTGTGTTGTTCCAATACACACAAAGGAAGTAAACGTGTATAATAAAAGATGTGAAGTTCCAATAATTTTCTAGAAATTTCAAGGATGCCAAAACTTTCAGTCACGGCTGTAACAGGTTAACAGCTGCACCACCTGCATCTGTTAGGGTACCTTTACACACGGCTACATTTGTAGCTTGTCACCAGGTAACTTACTGGTTGCAGTGAAATCATGGATACATGGTTCTATCTTGTTGCTGTGTACAAATGGAATCATGTATCCATGATTTCACTGCAACCAGTAAGTTACCTGGTGACAAGCTACAAATGTAGCCGTGTGTAAAGGTACCCTCAGAGGTGGATAAAGACTGAACAAATCAACTTTTATCTGCAGGGGAAGATGCAGGCTCATTTTATTTAACTTTCCATTATCTTATAGAAGTATATGTAGGAGAGTTGATCCTTCTGACAGATTCCGAGCTATCTTGGTCAGTCACATCATTAGTGTGAATGCCATATTTATCGATGATGATGATAATAATGATGCTCTATTTTCTTTCAGGAATACAGAGTTGGATCTCCCATATCTGGATCTTTCAGAATTTGTGGCTGACATGAATGTGCTGATGGCCCTTATTATCAATGGCCCCATGTGAGTAGTGTATTAAAAGGCAGGAGGTGGCACATGGCTCACTGTTTATACAATGTTCTTTTGTATGGAGACTTGGTCATATGCTATTAGCAAATGCAATTTTTCAGTAATTTGTTATTATTTGTTCCAACATGATCTTGCGTTTTAACAGGAAGAATACAATCAAGGTCTTTATGCCAGTTTCCTGTCACAAATTTCGGTGCATACAATTTCATGCAAATATTTTAGATCTTTTACCGTTCAATGGTAACAAAACCAGAAATTAACATAAATTATGACACAAATCCATAAATGTTCATAATAGAGGAAGATTAAAAATTCTGGTGCACAGTCAGACAAATATAGAAAACTAGCTGAAGAGCCCAGCGTTGCCTGGGCATAGTAAGTAACTGTGGTTAGTTATAACAAAATAGAATAATTATTTCATACATAAAACTGTTTAACATCATATATTCAGCACTACAGATTTGCAACACAAATTAACAAATGATTACCCAAATAATGATAGTAGAAAATGCTGCACACTGCGACATGACTCTCAGTGAAGCAGCAGCCACACAAACCCCATATTGACTAAGACACCACTATCCTATTCTTTTAATAACCTGTTGCACCCAGCCCCCTATATACTGCAGGAGTATGTAATTATGGTTCGGTGTAATTACATTAAGGGGAACCTGTCAGCTACTTTATACCCGCCCCATCTCTCACTGTCTGTACCTGTAGCTTCACAGTATTATTCTAACCATCCCTGTCTGAGCTCATAGTGTAATGTTAAAGGTAAAAAAAAGCATGTATACACTTACATTGTCTCATGTAAATGAGACAATGTGTTGACACCTTGAAGGACATAGACAATTTGACAGGTTAATAGTTAACTCACTACCAACTTATCTTGTGAAAAAGGACCTGTGTGATGTCCAGATCATGTGACCATAATCGGAAGAGCTAAGCAAGCAGAATCATTATTGGCTATGAAGACTTAGCTCCACCTATTATGATCACATGATCATGAGGGGCATGGCAAAGCTCTCCCGCCTGCAAATCTGCTTGTACACTGTGACCGCCGCATAGCTGAGCCCACTGAGCACCGGAGCCAGCTCAAGGAAGACCTCTGGACCCCAAGGGTGCAACAGGAGCAGTGCAGGACGCAGCGATGACTGCAGAAGGTAGTGGGACGCCGACACTGCTGAGGCCGGCAGGTTCCAAGATGGCGCCAAGCTGATGGAGGACACGGCAAAGGAGAATGCTGCCTGCGCAAGGAGATGACGGCGTCTGCCCGCCTTGAAATGTTTGCTTAGGTGGAGGTTGAAGAGCAGTCTTAGCCTGGGCAAGGGGAGTTGGAGGCAGGGGCAAAAGAGGATAAGGAAGATCAGGAGCAGGACCGGGAAGAGCACATGGAGGGGGATGGTAGTAAAGCTGGAAGCTCACAAGGGAGAGCAGGATCAGACGGTTCAGGAGCTAATGCTGCCTCCAATACAACTAAGCCACTATAAAATATCTTTTTGCTGTAGTGAACTTTTGCAAGGAGACTCTTACCACATTAACTCAGCAGGTACATGATATTCAAGCTGAGATGTTGAATATGAGGGCTGCTATGCAAAAAGCAGATACCAGGACTGGGGGAGGTGGAGGAAAGAGTTATTACTGTTGAAGATCAAATTGCTAAATTGCAGAAGGACCAGAAACAATATATCAAACAATTGGCAGAGGTTACCGCCAAAAATGACGATCTGGAGAACCGCTTGCGACAGAACAGTATAAGGATAGTGGGAGTTCCAGAAACAGCTCAAGGCTCTAATGCCACTGAATTCATATAGAACTGGCTAATACAAAAAAAGTAGTCACATGATCATGACATCACACAGGCCCTGCTGGATCATCTGAAATGTTAACTATTAACTTGCCAGAGTGTGTATGTCCTCCAAGGTATCTACACACTGCCTGATTGCCAGCGTTGGCCGGGCATAGTAACTAACTATTCTTCGTTTTAACAAAATAGAATGTTTATTGTTCAGATAAAAGTCACAAACTAATTAGGGAGGTGGCTATAAAGTGGTGTAGCTATGAAGGGGCATGGCTATGAAGGGGCGGAGCTATGAAGAGGTGGACCTATGTGTGGCCATTCAGTCCATAGGCCTTTTTTTTGGTGTATGACTGTAAAGAGCGGGTTAAAATTTCCCAACAAAACATAGTGATAGACATTCCCTAAGTCAATTGGGGTGTGTGTGCAAAATTTGTTGATTGTAGATGCAACGGTGCGGATTTCTTTAGTGGACATATATACACACACACACACACACGCGCATACACTCACCTTTGTATATTAGATATACAACCCCTGGCAAAAATTATGGAATCACCTGGCTCGGAGGATGTCCATACAGTTGTTTAATTTTGTAGAAAAGAAGCAGATCGCAGACATGGCACAAAGCTAAAGTAATTTCAAATGGTAACTCTCTGTCTTGAAGAAACACTAAAAGAAATCAAGATAAAAAATGTGCTACCCAGTAATGGTTACTTTTGTAGACCAAGCAGAGGGAAAAATTATAGAATCACTCAATTCTGAAGAAAAAATTATGGAATCATGACAAACAAACAAAAACAACACTCAAATACATTACTAGTATTTTGTTGAACCACTTCTGGCTTTTATAACAGCTTGCAGTCTCTGAGGCATGGAATTAATGAGTGACAAACAGTACTCGTCATCAATCTGGCTCCAACTTTCTCTGATTGCTGTTGCCAAATCAGCTTTGCAGGTTGGAGCCTTGTCATGGACCATTTTTTTCAATTTCCACCAAAGATTCTCAATTGGATTGAGATCCGGACTATTTGCAGGCTATGACATTGACCTTATGTGTCTTCTTTCAAGGAATGTCTTCACAGTTTTTGCTCTATGGCAGGATGCATTATCATCTTGATAAATGATTTAATCATCCCCAAACATCCTTTCAATTGATGGGATAAGAAAAGTGTCCAAAATATCAATGTAAACATAGGCATTTATTGAAGATGTAATGGCAACCATCTCCCCAATGCCTTTACCTGACATGCAGCCCCATATCATCAATGACTTTGGAAATTTGCATGTTCTCTTCAGGCAGTCATCTTTATAAATGTCATTGGAACGACACCAAACAAAAGTTCCAGCATCACCACCTTGCTCAATGCAGATTCGTGATTCATCACTGAATATAACTTTCAGCCAGTCATCCACAGTCCACGATTGCTTTTCCTTAGCCCATTGTAACCTTGTTTTTTTTTCTGTTTAGGTGTTAATGATGGCTTTTGTTTAGCTTTTCTGTATGTAAATCCCATTTCCTTTAGGCGGTTTCTTACAGTTCGGTCACAGACATTGACTCCAGTCTCCTCCCATTTGTTCTTCATTTGTATTGTTGTGCATTTCCTGTTTTGGAGACATATTGCTTTAAGTTTCCGGTCTTGACGCTTTGATGTCTTCCTGGTCTACCAGTATGCTTCCCTTTAACAACCTTCCCATGTCAGTATCATTTGGACCAGATTTTAGACACAGCTGACTGTGAGCAACCAACATCTTTTACAACATTGCGTGTTAATTTACCCTCTTTTAAGAGTTTGATAATCCTCTCCTTTCTCCTTTGTTTCAATTGACATCTCTCGTGTTGGAGCCATGATTCATGTCAGTCCACTTGGTGCAACAGCTCTCCAAGATGTGATCACTCCTTTTTAGATGCAGACTAACGAGCAGATCTTATTTGAAGCAGGTGTTAGTTTTGGAAATGAAAATATAAAGGGCGTTTCCATAATTTTTTCCTCAGAATTGAATGATTCCATAATTTCCCCCCCTGCTTGGTCTACAAAAGTAACCGTTACTGGCTAGCACATTTTTTTTCAAGATTTCTTTTAGTGTTTCTTCAAGGCAGAGAGTTGCCATTTGAAATTACTTTAGTTTTGTGCCATGTCTGTGATCTGCTTTTTATCTACACAATTAAACAACTGAATGGACATCCTCCGAGCCAGGTGATTCCATTATTTTTCCCAGGGGTTGTAGTAGCTAACTAAATATAGCAGATCAGTTATAGACTGGTGTAAGTAAATCTCCTTCTAGCTCTATTGCTGTTTTTTTTTTTTTTTATATGGTGTGTGCATTGTCTTGTCCTTATAGGGCTGGGTGATTTAGTAAAAAATGTAAATCTTGTTTTTTTTTTTTCAAACTTAAAAATAATTTCTCTTTTGCCTCATTGGGGGACACAGGACCATGGGTGGTATTCTGCTTATCCCTAGGAAGCGACACTAAGTAAAGTGAAAACAAGTTAGCTCCTCCTTTGCAGTATACACCCCCTGGCTGGGCCAGGCTACACCAGTTTTAGCTTAGTGTCCATAGGAGGCACATCCTCTTTCCTTTTTACCATATTTTTTTCTGGATTTCCTTTTTCCATATCAAGATATTAGACGAGCAAATGCACCCTGGGGCACCGCTGTCCCAAAACCACCAACAGGCGGGAACGTGGAGTGTCGCCTCCACGTACCCCCTCATGCGATGTTGGATCCATCAAGGCTGCGCCTAATTTCATGGATTTTATCGGGTGACGGTTCCCTTGGGCACCGACTTCCCATAAACCCCAACGGACGGGCGCGCAGAGTGTCGCTTCCCCGTATCCTCTTCCACACCTGGTGCAGACCCACAGTATCCCCACTACCAGTGGACAGACAGCCGGTTCTTCCCAGCATCCCCATAGGAGCCTGGGTCGCAGACGTACAGGATAGCCAGCACTACCTCTCACTGGGAATACAGACCTCTTGCTGCAACATCAGCCTCTCAGCTCTCAGTCCTCAAGCTGGCATCCACAACAGGCAGCAATCTCCCCAGCCTCCCACATAGGATGCCTGGGTCAAGATGACACCAAACAGCAACCTCCACAGCCTCCTACATAGGAGCCTGAGTCCGAGATGGCACCAGATAGCAACCTTCCCAGCCTCCCACATAGGGAGCCTGGGTCGAGATGGCACCAGACGGCAACCTCCCCAGCTTCCCACATATGAGCCTGGGTCGAGGTGGCACCAGACAGCAACCTCCCCATCCTCCCACATGGGAGCCTGGGTCGAGATGGCACCAGACAGCAACCTCCCCAGCCTCCCACACAGGGAGCCTGGGTCGAGATGGCACCCAGCCGCACCGCCTTGGCCGCAGTAACCCAGGTAAGATCTTTTTCGATCCAGCACTGGCCCCCACACTAGGGGCTCAGTGCCACCTCTGGTGGAGGGCTCCCCCACTTACCAGGCATCTCCAGGGTGATTTGGCATTGCCGCGTTGCTGTGACTGCGGCTGGCCATAAATTTAGGCCCCGACTTGCAGCCTTCTCTCCGTTTTTCCACCCCTGGGCCGCCCCTCCTATGACGTGGTGCCACCGGGCGGGCGGTACACCCCCCCTCCTTGTTGACATCACTTGGGCGCGAACCCGGCCCACCGCTCCAGATACACCCCCAGAGTACTTGTCACACCGCCCGGTAAAGCCTCTCCCCTTCTCTTCCTGCTCTCGTTAAACGCGGGAACCTCTTGCACGAGCCACAGCTCCGCAGGAGTCAGCGAATCTCCTACAGGCAGGTGTGGGTCCTCCTTCTTCAGACACAGCCACATCAGCTGCTCTTCTGATAAGGCGTGTTATTTCCTCACAGTGCATACTGAAGCTGCATCTACACTTAGCTTCTTCCCTGCCATACACATATATGAGTCGGTCAAGAGGGTAATAGGTACTCGGATACCGGGACAGGTGGTTACTTCAGTGGGGATCACGGCTGGTCGGTTCCCGGTTCCATGCCCTGGACCCTCAATGGCGGGTGGGGGTGATGATGATGGGGGAATTGTAACGTGACGCCACCTGTGGTACCTGGCAACAGGGTTACCAACGCTGCGGCTGGCCGCTGAGGTGATGAAAATGCAGATTTGGTAGTACAGCTCCCCACAGGCAGAGCTTTACCTCATGGCAGTGGGATTGATGAGGAGGAGTAGTCCTCACCTCTGTGATGCTGTAGAGGCCCTCCGGGCGACAGATGAAAGGAGACCAGACACCGGATCAGCTCAAAGAGTTCTTTACTTGCACCAGATGGAATCGGTACACGGTACAGTCTGGGTTAACCGGGGGCCGCACCCGAGGAATTTGAAGGCTTTAAAATGGCTCTCCTGGTCCTTTCCCCTTCTGTGCCCTGATGGCCTTCTATACTCCCACTCGTGAGTCTAGTCTCTAGTCCACGGGGTCTGTTGCCTGAAGTCTCTGTACTTCTCAGCGTCATGAACCCAGCTGCGGGACTGATCTTGGACTAAATGGGTGCTGTGGCTTCCTTATGTCAGGCCCACTGCCTGCCGGTCTGTGGTTAGTGATAGACCTTAACTAACCACCTCAGTTCCGGGGTACCGGTGGTCACCTGGGTCTCCAGCTGGCTCCGACCAGTCCTGGAGTGGCCCCCTTCTCCGTCTGGGTCACCCCTCTCCTTGGAGGTGCCCTCCTGTCACGGTCGCAGGGTCCCCTGCATCCGTACTCTCTGCTGTCTTACACCATCTGACTGACTAGTCTTCTAACCGTCACTTCTTGTCTCCTGCTCATCTAGGCTTCACTCCCTGGGACCTTCTGAATATACGGTCCCCTGTACTAAGGTGTCCTATTGTATGGGTGTTGGGGTGCAGACTCTGAAGGGTCCTCCTTATCCACAGCTACGGAGGCACTACACCTTCTCTTTGGGGTGCAGTACCTCCCTGTGGCGCCTTGCCATAGGGGCCCCACATATATATCCAAAACAAGTGAGAAACGTCTTCTGTTTCTTTATCATACACCCTCAAAGGCTTCAAAGAAGCCAAAACTCTCAAAAGGTTTATTCTACCTCTTGTGTCACCTGCCCACACTACCCCCCATTGCCAGGCCTACGCCCCGCAGGAAGCCAGGAGCCCTCCGCCGGCACCGCAACATCAAGTGTCCCGAGCCCACCGGACTGGCCAATACTCCTTTCCCAGTCTATAAAAATGCTCTCCCAATTGAACAGCTCAGCCTTCCAGGGCAGAGCACACACAGATAATCCCTCATTGGAGGGCACATCAGATGGGAGCAGATCACATGCTGCAACCGCAGCTGTGGCGAGAAAGAGAACACATAGCAACTTATCATCCGGTTGTTCATAAGGTTCTCACACTTTCCACGAGTGTTTCGGGACCATGCCACAGGGGTGCCGACCATTCTCCCAATCTGATGAGACCCAGGATGGTGACTTTGAACTGGACATATACGACTTGTCTGACAGAGACTGCTCAAATGATCAGGCGATGGTTGGCGAACTAATATAAGCAGTCAACCACACACTAAATGCTGACCATGTCCTGCCCACCTATCTGGAACAAAGGGACAAACCGGACAAGCGCCTAGTGGCCAAAACACCATCGAGGCAAGATATCATTTGCATCAGTGCTCTACAAACATTGGGCAGACACTCTTTCGGTCAATTCCCCCTCCCAGTCTTCCGCATCGTGGTGAAGACCTGACTGTCCCTGCCAAACAGATCCCCCATCAAGGACCTGACCTACAGGCAAATTCTAGCAATTTGCACACTCCGCCCTCGAAACTGCGGGCTCATCCCTTTCTCCTTCCTTTGCTTAGGCATAGGAGGCCAAAGCTCTTATGCTTTGGTCTGCAACACTAAAGATTTCATGACAGGCCAACAATCTGCCTAATCTCTCAAATTGTCAGGGCAGGAGTCTATCTCATCCAGACTTCCCTCCACTGGTGCAACACTTGCTGCTTCCAGCGCAATCGCCATTTACAGAGCCCTTCGGCTCAGACATGTTGCACAGATTCTGCCTCAAAAAGTCCCTAACTGTACTCCCTTACCTAACCTGTTGAACCTTTTTTGTTGAACGACTCGATACTTGTATGTCGGAGGCCACGGGAAAGAGCATCTTGCTCCTGTCAGACCTCAACACACTTTCTTTCGTTCCTTTCGGGACTCTTTTCAGCTAAGCCTAGTTCCGCTAACCGAACCCGCCTGTAGGCATAGATCAACACAGCTGTCCTTCAAGATGACTGCTAACAATCCAGACCTAGACAGTCTAGACCCGAGGAGTCCCGATCGCTTCGGTTCTTCTCTTCATGACTCCCACTAGCCCCCGGAAGACTCTGCCATAGTAGGCGGCCGACTAAGTTTCTTCAGCCATGCCTGGCTATCCACCGCAGGCAACAGATAGGTACAAGGTCCTGTGTCTTCCAGTTATCACATAGAATTTACGTCCCTCTCAAAGTCTCCAAAAACATGACCGCGCCTTCTTGCGCGCGATCTCTTCACTCCAACAGGACAAAGCCATCATCCCAGTACCGGACTCTGAGCGCATCATGTCCACATTCGCTATTTCAGGATAGATACTCTGCACTCCATTATTGTGTCCATGGAGGAAGGGAAATGCCTCGCCTCAATACACATAAGAAACTCATGGCTTCATGTGCCCATTGCTCAGACTCACCAAAGTTTTCCGCGTTTTTGCGGTCCGCGATCTTCACTTCCTATTTGTGGTCGTACCCTTCGGTCTTACTACTGTACGAAGGGTATTCACAAACATCATGGCAGTTGCCATGGGCATTCTTCACTCGAGAGGAGTAGTCGTCCTACCTTATCTCTTATCTGGATGGCCTCTTCATCTAAGCCCCGTACTTCCCGACTTGCACAGATAGTGTACAAATAAACATAGACACATACCGCAGTTAGGATGGATGGTGAACGTATAACAAAAGAAAAAAAAAGAAAATTCTTCTTTGTTCCTTCCCACACGATCTGTTTTCGGATGACGGTTCTGACAAAAATGGTGGCAGCAATGGGATCAGTCTTATTCGCCCAGCTTCACCCACTGCAGTTCGCCCTACTGACAGCCTGGGGCAAGAGCCCTTTCCCCCTGGACAGACTTCTCCCTGACACCTTCGGTCAAGCGAGCCCTGCTCTGGCCGACTCCCTCTCCAGGGGCTGTTCGTCTCTCCCAGTGAATTGTACAGTCCTTCTCACTGATGCCAGCCTTCTCAGGTTCGGCGGCAGTATCTTCCATCATAGTGCCCAAGGCCACTAGTCCTTGCAGGACTCGGGCTCCCTGATCATCCTGCTGGAGATCTGCACAATAGCCCTGGCTCTCAAAGCTTTTCACAACCTTCTGTCGGGCCGCCATATCCGTGTGATATCTGACAATGCCATGACAGTGGCTTACATCAATCGCCATGGCGGCAACCGCAGCAGAGCAGCGTTGCACGGAGTAGCACACACCCTCTACAGGGCTGAGTCGACAGGGTCGATTACCTCGGCAGTCCATATTCCGGGGGTGGCGACCTGGCCGTCGGAATACCTCAGCCGTCAGAATCTCGCAGCCGTATACTGGTCCCTGCACTCGGACGTTTTCCATCAGATTTGCTGTCACTGTGGACCTGATGGCACCTTCGTCTGACTGCCAAGGTTACAGCATTCATAGCTCGGTCACACGACCCATCTTCCATCTGGGCGGACGCTCCAGTGCTGTCCTGGCGTCAATTCCGCCTGCCGTACAGTTTTCCTCCGTTGCCTTTGCTTCCGAAGGTAGGTATATCAGGTCGGCAGGGTTGCCGGTCATTCTCATAGCCCCAGCCTGGCCCAGACGCACCTGGTAAACTGACCAGGTACACCTAGTCGCACATTCCCGGGAGCCTACCAGTTCGGCTAGGCCTCCTAATGCAGGGTCCCATCCTCTACCAGGATTCATAGTTCATAGAGTTGATGGCGTGGCCGTTGACACTTGGGCCTTGACGCCCGTATTTGCCGTCGTACGTGGAGGTTATTTTTTTCGTGGTGCCAGAATAGGGGACATCCCCCTGTTCCACTGTCTCTTCCTGTGGTCCTCAGTTTTCTCCAGTTGGTTTACGATCTGTTTTTTCCCTAAGTTCCTTAAAACGGCAGGTCTCTGCCATTTCAGCCCTTTACAAACGTCTTTTGCAACGTGCTCTCTACTCACAACCTTCCTACAAGGAGTAACCCGAGTGGCCCCTCCTTACGATAGACATCTGGAATCAAGTGACCTCACTTTGGTCTTGGACGGTCTTCAAAGACCGCCTTTTTGAACCTTTGAGAGAGGTCTCTCTCCTTCTCCCGTCTTGGAAAGTCGTGTTCCTGGTAGCGATTACATCCATCAGACAAGGGTTGGAATTGGCGTCTCTTTTTTGTCGAGAGCCATTTATTTCCTTTCATCAAGATAAGGTGGTACGGTGTCCAGTTCCCCACCTTCCTTTTTAAGGTGATCTCTTCTTTTCATCTTGATGAGAACGTCATCCTGCTGTCCTTTTGCCTGGCATCGGTACATCGCATGGAAAAGGCCCTGAGTACTCTGGACCTAGAAGGAGCCTTCAGGTATTGCATTTCGAGATCAGCTTCCTTCCGAAGGTCAGACACTCTGTTTATCCTCCTTGTGGGTCATAGGAAGGGACTGGCCGCCTCAAAAACCACTCTGGCTAGATGGATACATTCTGCCATCCAGGGAGTCTATTGACTGCGGGCCCACTCCACTTGTGCCGTTGGTGCAACTTTGGGCTTTTTGGCATCAGGTCTCAGCAGAACAGGCATGCAAAGACGCTACCTGGTCTAGCTTACATACCTTTTCACGAAGCACTACAAGGTCCATACCCAGGCCTCTGCGAATGCAAGCCTTGGTAGATAGGTTCTTCAGACGGCGGTGGCACACCTATTTGAGTAAGTGCCCCAGGAAGTCCGGGACTGTTTCCTTGCTCCTTGAGTTGCGATATTTTTTTCCTGCCCATGGTGTAATACTATTGTATAGGTTTTGAGGAGTCTGATCGCTTAAGGGCAATGAAGAGCAGAGACGGGTTCTTGGGTGCAAGTATTTATAACACACAGCAAAACAAGGTGAATTTAGTACACAGCAAAAGCACACAACATAACACAGCCCCAATATATATATCGTCGAGCACAGTCCTTATGGAAGCAGTACGAAAAACCAATAGTCCAAAATAGGTAAATCCAGATGCATGTAGTCCATAGCACAAGTCCTTGTACTGAAACGACCGGAAGATAATGTCCGTGGCAAAAGGTCCCCACACCCGGATGACCGGGTAACAAGTTTAAACACAGTTCCGAGTAGGTAATGACACACAAGTTCCACAAAGCAAACAGTGCATACGATAATAACCGGGAAGTTGCTTACAAACTTGAATGTCCGAGCCAGGAGGTAGAAGCAGCGGCACCAGAAGCACGATGCAGGAAGCTGTAAGGTGAACCGAGATCTCACAGAGCTCCAGGGAAGTGAGTGGAATAAGGAGAACAGGTGAGCAGGAGCAAACCAGGAACCAGTATACTCAAGCAATGAATGCTCACCTGAGCTAGGTCTTTATGTAAACGAGACAGGAAGAAGGGCAAACAAAACAATGATCTCCATGCTGACTGAGGGCAAAATGGTCAAATGGCAAGCTGGAAAACCTGGAATACTGACATCACTCCCCCCCTATAAACGGCCTCAGGACGATCCCGGACCAGGCTTGTCCGGATACCTCCGATGGAACTGCGCAACTTTCTGGGGAGCGGAGATGTTACCTACCGGTTCCCAAGAATCGTCCTCGGGAGAGTACCCCTGCCAACGAACAAGATACTGAAGCCGATGCCTATGGAGCCGAGAGTCGATGATGTCCTGAACCACAAACTGTTCGTGCCCATCAACCACCACCGGTGGGGGGGGAGGCACAACGCGTCCCTGAAACGTATTATGGAAAACCGGTTTCAATAACGATACATGAAAAACAGAATGTACCTTCAGAGTCCATGGTAACTTCAGCCGACAGGCCACAGAGCTCACAATTCCGGTAATCTTGAACGGGCCAATGAATTTCTGTCCTAGTTTTCGTGAAGGAACCCCCAACTTCAGATTCTTCGTGGATAACCACACTGAATCCCCTACCTTATACACGGGTGCGGGTCTTCGGTAGACATCCGCTGACTTCTTGTAACGTTCCTGAGCCGAGGCCAGAGACTCCTTTAGCACTTCTAGATTCTGCTGTAGAATCATCACTCTGTCCCCAACCGCTGGGACCGACGTAGCAACAGGCGACCTAGGTAAAATAGTTGGATGATAACCCAGGTTGGCGAAAAAGGGTGTTACCTTAGTGGAACTGCTCTGCGTATTGTTGTATGAGAACTCTGCCAGGGGAAGCAGTTTGTACCAATCATCTTGGAGATGGCTGACATAACATCGCAGGTACTGCTCCAGGGTTTGATTTGTCCGTTCCGTCTGTCCATTTGTCTGAGGATGGTAGGCAGAAGATAAACATATGTTAATATGCAATGCAGAACAAAACCCCTTCCAGAACTTGGAGGTGAATTGCACCCCCCGGTCAGAGATGATCTCATTCGGTACCCCATGTAACCGAAACACGTTCTGGACTACTAGATCCACTGTCTCTGCGGCGGAGGGGAGGCCGGTACATGGTATGAAATGAGCCGCTTTAGTCAATCGGTCCACTACCACCAAAATAGTATTGTGGCCCCCTGAGTCAGGCAACTCCACAATGAAGTCCATCGAGATAGACCCCCAAGGGCGAGATGGTACGGGTAGCGGTTGAAGAAGTCCCGTAGGAGCAACACGAGGCACTTTGCACCGGGCACAAACCACACATGAGTGTACATAGTCTTTCACATGTTTTAAGCAGGTGGGCCATCAGAAAAAACGGCTTAAGAATTCCTGCGTCTTCTGTACCCCCCTATGACCTGCCAACACAGAATCATGGACCAATTTGAGGACTCGAAGTCTTACAGCCTCCGGGACATAGATACGCCGTTCCCTCAGCCACAAACCATTCTTAAGGACCAGATTTACGTCAGTGGGTGGAGCAGCAAGGAATACATCACCGTCATAGGCCAGCTTGAGGTCCTTCCACAGGTCCCGGTCCTGGAGTACTCCAACAAAATTGGCATCCGATAAGACGGTCTTGGATGGGGTTCCTGGCACGGAGTCCACAGCGTGGATTCGGGACAAGGCATCAGCTTTCCCATTACGTGACCCTGGACGGTACGAGACAATGAAATTAAACTGGTTAAGGAACAGGCTCCACCGGGCTTGCCGTGGAGACAGGCACCTAGCAGATTTAAGGAATTCCAGGTTACGATGGTCTGTGAGAACTACCACTTGTTGTGATGCTCCCTGCAAATGATGTCTCCATTCCTTAAACGCGGAAATAATGGCTAATAGTTCTTTATCTGCAATATCATAGTTCCTTTCTGCAGGGGACAACCGACGAGAAAAGAAAGCACACGGGTGTAGGAGTTCCTTGTCCCCAGTCCTTTGTGAAAGGATAGCCCCTAGTGCGTTATCGGAAGCATCGACTTCCACAATGAAAGGGAGTGCGGGATCCGGGTATGTCAGTATGGGTGCCGAGGTAAAACAAACCTTGAGACGATCAAAAGCCCCCTGGGCCTGCGTGGACCATACGAACCTCTGCCCCTTCTTGGTGAGCAAGGTGATAGGACGCACAATCTCCGAGAAGTTGCGAATGAAGCGTCTGTAAAAATTTGCGAAACCGATAAAGCGTTGTACCTCCTTGATGTTTCCTGGTACCGGCCAGTCTAGAATCGCCTGGATTTTGCTGGACTCCATGTTTAATCCCTGAGGAGAGATAACATACCCTAAGAAGTGGATCTGTGAGCGATGGAATTCACATTTCTCCAGCTTGATGTATAGGTGGTTATCTCTCAGACGGGTGAGTACAGCCTTTACGTGCTCCTGGTGTTCCTGTAGAGAATCAGAGAATATTAAGATATCGTCCAGGTATATTACCATAAACTGATCCAATAGATCCCTAAATATATCATTGACCAAGTGTTGAAAAGCAGCGGGAGCGTTACAGAGCCCGAAAGGCATCACCAGGTATTCAAAATGGCCATAGCGACATCTGAATGCCGTCTTCCACTCGTCTCCGGGACGTATACGGAGCAGGTTGTATGCCCCCCGGAGATCTAATTTGGTGAAGATCTTGGCCTGCCGTACTCGCTCCAACAGTTCGGGAATCAATGGTAGCGGATACTGGTTCCGGACGGTTATTTTGTTAAGCTCCCGGTAATCGATACACGGTCTCAGAGTCCCATCTTTCTTTTTCACGAAAAAGATGGGAGCCCCTGCGGGTGAGGATGAAGGTTGAATAAACCCCTTGGCTAAGCTTTCGTCGATATAGTCTTTCAATGATTGTAACTCCGGAGCCGCTAACGGGTAGACAGGACCAAACGGAATCTCGGCCCCTGGAAGTAAGTCTATGGGACAATCGTATGGTCTATGCGGGGGAAGCTGGTCAGCTTTTTTCTTGTTGCATATATCTGTAAACTCCTTATAGACTGGGGGGAGAACAGGTACCTGTATAATGTCCTCCTCATCGTACGTTACCGGTACTGCTGGACTGATGGTCGGGCCGGCCTGGGGATGGAAAGATACTTCCTTTGTCTCCCAATTGATGATTGGATTTTCAGACCGCAGCCAAGGGAGTCCTAAAATGACTGGAAAGTGAGGAGAAGAAATCAACATAAAAGGCAGTGTCACCTGATGACCTGGTTTCATTACACAGTTGAGGGGTACTGTCTCCTGATCTACAGGTCCCGAAACTAATGGAGAACCGTCCACCGTTTCCATGGTTATCGGTGAGACTCTTTGTTGTGTTTTGATACCATGTCTCCTGGCAAAAGAAGAGTCCATGAAGTTACCTCCCGCCCCGGAGTCTATCATGGCAGATGTAGGAATTAACTGTCCCTCCCACTGGATCTGAATTGGAAGAGAGCAATGGGTGGAATTGTCCTTAGGTGAAGCTGACATTAGTACAGAAGGAAAAACCGCATCCAGGTGTATACTTGAGTCAGAGATCTCGGATACTGCGTCCGTGTTATCACACCCGGTTACGGCTGCCAGAACCTTATTTGGACGTTTAGGGCATTTTGGGCAGTTAATCAAAAAATGATCAGATTGACCACAATAAAAGCATAAACGCTCACGGAGCCGGTAGTCGCGACGTTCGTTGCTTTCCCGTCGTTGTAATGAGTCCACTTGCATGGGAATGTCTTCGGCCTCCCGTGAACTCCTAGTAGCGGGCTCTCTAGGAGGGAAAGCAGAATTAGTCATCCGGTTTACGGCTGCCCACTTTTCCTGTCTACGCTCCGTCAATCGGGTATCAATGCGTACGCAGTGTTGCAGAAACAGTTCAAAGTCCTGGGGAGACTCGGCCCGAGCTAACTCGTCCTTAATGGAACCGGACAGTCCCTTTTTGAACACTGATAACAGCGCGTTATTTCCCCAATCTACATCCACCACTAACCTTTTAAATTCAGTACCATATTCAATGACAGACCGCTTTCCTTGACGTAGGGAAAGCAGAGCCGTTTCTGCGGTGGTACGGCGATTAGGGTCATCAAACATCTGCGCCATTGCTGTTATGAAATTATCCAGGTTATTCAAACGGATGTCATGACTTTCAATCATGGGATTGACCCAAGCCAGTGCTCTTGATGTTAACAACATAACTATACATAATACTTTTGACCGATCTGACCGGAAATAGTTAGCATGTACATCAAAAAACAGCATACATTGATTGATAAACCCACGGAACTGAGTACGGTCACCACTGAACCGAAACGGGGGTAATTTAGGCATACTGGTGGCTGGTGTGGGTATTTTTCCCAGGTCCTCCACTCTGGTTTGCACATCTCGGAGAGCCTGACCCACAGCCTGGTGATCATGGCCTAGCTGTCTCTCCATGTCCAGGACCTTATTTTGCACCGCCTCCATCTCCTGCTGCAAGGAGTTAACCATGGAGAAAAGCTTCTCCACCCGTGTCTCCGTCATTGCCCTAAGCAGACTCCTCTTTTTGGCTTGAGTATAATGTAATACTATTGTATAGGTTTTGAGGAGTCTGATCGCTTAAGGGCAATGAAGAGCAGAGACGGGTTCTTGGGTGCAAGTATTTATAACACACAGCAAAACAAGGTGAATTTAGTACACAGCAAAAGCACACAACATAACACAGCCCCAATATATATATCGTCGAGCACAGTCCTTATGGAAGCAGTACGAAAAACCAATAGTCCAAAATAGGTAAATCCAGATGCATGTAGTCCATAGCACAAGTCCTTGTACTGAAACGACCGGAAGATAATGTCCATGGCAAAAGGTCCCCACACCCGGATGACTGGGTAACAAGTTTAAACACAGTTCCGAGTAGGTAATGACACACAAGTTCCACAAAGCAAACAGTACATACGATAATAACAGGGAAGTTGCTTACAAACTTGAATGTCCGAGCCAGGAGGTAGAAGCAGCGGCACCAGAAGCACGATGCAGGAAGCTGTAAGGTGAACCGAGATCTCACAGAGCTCCAGGGAATTGAGTGGAATAAGGAGAACAGGTGAGCAGGAGCAAACCAGGAACCAGTATACTCAAGCAATGAATGCTCACCTGAGCTAGGTCTTTATGTAAACGAGACAGGAAGAAGGGCAAACAAAACAATGATCTCCATGCTGACTGAGGGCAAAATGATCAAATGGCAAGCTGGAAAACCTGGAATACTGACACATGGACTGCTTTGGGACATCCCATGGTCCTGTGTCCCCCAATGAGGCGAAAGAGAAAAACGGATTTTTGTGTACTCATCGTAAAATCGTTTTCTCTGAGCCATCATTGGGGGACACAGCACCCACCCTGTGCCCGATTCGGTCGCTGTTTTTTTCCTTTGACCTTTAAGTTCAGCATGTTAACATTTGTTTGAATTGTTCTTTTCTTGTTCTCCTACTGATTGTTCACTAAAACTGGTGTAGCCTGGCCCAGCCAAGGGGTGTATACTGCAGAGGAGGATCTAACTTATTTTCACTTTACTTAGTGTCGCCTCCTAGGAATAAGCAGCATAACACCCATGGTCCTGTGTCCTCCAATGATGGCTCGGAAAAAAACGATTTTACGGTGAGTACACAAAAATCCATTTTTATTTATTTTTTTGTGTGTGGAAAGGGTGTGTATTATTCATGCCAGAAAGTGGAGTAAATTATAGCATATCATAAATCTGCTTCAGCTTATTGTAGAATTCTGGTAAGACACCCTGCCACTTTTTTTTAATGTTGACATCCCTGACTAGACCAGGAAGAGGGGATGGAAGTGACCAGATGGGAGTGATCAGAATTAATCTTCATTTCAGTTTTAGGCTGCGTTCACACATTGCGTATTTTGCTGTGCTTTTTTACGCGCGCTTTTCAAAATACGCAATGTGCTTTTTGTCTTCCAGCAAAGTGAATGTGAAATTCACTTTGCAGTGCAGACATTGCGCAAAAATACGCACTGCGTTTTCAGGGAGAAAGCGCAGCTGCGTAAAGCATTGATATGTCAATTCTTTACGCAGCTGCTCCTGCGTATTCTCCCTGTCATGTCACAGAGGGGAGGAAGAATCCTGCTTCCTCCTCCCCTCTGTGACAGCTGTGGCCGCCCATTAGACTTCACAGTGTATTACTATACACTGTGAAATCTAAATTAAACAAAAGCAAGTGTCTGAAAAATAAAAAAGAATGAATACTTCACCTCTCCGACGCCTTTTCCCGCTGTGCGATCCCCGGTTCCAAGTAAGATGTGTTATACAGGACCTGTGGCGACGTCAGAGGGGCGTTCCCGGGCACTCGCGGTCATGTGATACATATCACATGACCGCGAGCAGCCAGTCAGCGCTGGGAACGCCCCGGGAACGCCCCCCTCTGACGTCACCACAGGTCCTGTCAGAACACATCTCACTTAGAACCGGAGATCGCACAGCGGGAGAAGGCGTCGGACAGGTGAAGTATTGATTCTTTTTTATTTTTCAGACACTTGCTTTTGTTTAATTTAGATTTCACAGTGTATAGTAATACACTGTGAAGTCTAATGGGCGGCCACAGCTGTCACAGAGGGGAGGAAGAAGCAGGATTCTTCCTCCTCTCTGTGACATCACTGCACTTTCTGGGGTAAAGAAAGCGCAGTGTGTGAAAAGCCCTGCGTATTTTGTTGCACTTTTTTGCGCGGCCGAAAAACGCAGCAAAAAGCGCAGCAAAATACGCAAATGTGTGAACGCAGCCTTAGAGCTCATGCAGATGTCTGTGGATTCGGTTCGATTTTGGATGCAATGCATGGACTGGCAGGAGGTTGCCCAACCCAAGCGTGACAGCTTGATAGTCAGGAGAGCTGCAGCCGGTCTATGCATTTAGTGGTTCATGCTTGGACTGAGTGACATGGACGTCTGCATGAGCCCAAAGAGAGCAGAGGGTAAGAAGCCACAGGGGACAAAATACAGAAAGGTGAACAGGTGAAAGGTGTGGAGACCCGGGGGGTCAGTGGGTGCTCTCGTCCGCAGGCCCAGCCGCCTTTACAAAGACAACGTGGACCAGGGCTCATCCCCAACTGAACGCCCGAGCTCCTTAACCGTGGGCGGAACACTACTCAGACAACACAGGGTGAGGGAATCACAATAACAAGGCTTTATTGGATCCCCAAACAGTTAACAGCATATAACTCATAACCAAGCAAAACACAACATGTAACAGGCAACAGAGTCTCACCCTTCCGCTGGCTCACCAGGGTTTAGAATGTAGCACGGCAAAGTCTGTAGCCAGGTGACTGTATCATCCCAACCTGGGTTGCTTCATTGTCCTTATGCCGTCTTTATCACAGCTGAATCCGATAATCCGATACTGAAGTCCTTGTGGTTCCTTAGTCCGTGTTCTGATCCCCTTGGTCGGCACCGAAATGCCTAGGCCTGGGGTTATGGCTCGCTAACCGGATCCGAAGACCCTAGATTAGCTGCCTGTATCCAATCCAGTGACCTCTAGCCGGGACCGAAAATCCCTAGACTGAGGCCACTAGACAGAATATAACTCCAAACTGCTGGTCAAAGTGAACAGTCCTCCTTATATACCCTCAGCCCTCATTGTAGGATATTGGGGACGTCATGATTGGTGCAATAACACAGTCTTTTCATTGGCTGAACTCCAATCCTCATTTAACATATTTTAGTACTATTGCAATCCAAATTCTGATTGATATAGCACCTAGCAGTGATACAATGGAATGTGAGTATGAGACATTCAGTCTGCAAACCATGACATTAACACAATAGTGGCTGGAGCCTCAATCAACATTCACAGGGTAATAGACAATGGACGATTAGCATAATTAAGTTCTCTGGCCTGCTATGACAAACAAGTTAGATAATTACATTACCAAGCTAAACTTACACCAGTCATCTATGAAAATACTGTAGGAAATTCTCCTTGGCCAATACCAGTTTACAAACCTATATACAATATGATATGTCTGAGTTACATAAGAAATAATCATATGTCCTACATTGAAAGGGTCCATTTCGTCACAAAAGGGTTAACCTTTTCCTCTATTTCTAAGCAATATTGACAGCACAGAAAATAAACAAGCTACCATGTTTGCCTGAAAATAGACAGGGTCTAATGTTTTCTGCTCTGAAAGTTGTGTTGGGGCTTATTTTTAGGGGATGTCTTTTTTCCATGAAGAGCAATCCACATTTGTTCTTAAACCAAAAAAATCAACATTTATTCAAATGGTTATGCCATCCCACAGACATTGCACATACAAATGTATATACACACAATGCACACGGTACATACCAGCCTGTCTAGTGTTCAACTCATCTAGACTCCTGCAGTTAAAGGACCTTTGGTGATATCATAGTCACATGACCGTGGTGTCACCAAAGGTGTAGCCTTAACCTTGGAAAAGAAATGCTAAGTACTCCAAGAGAGTGAGGGCCTTAGGCAGTTGTCCAGTTTGACCCCCACCAGCCCTGACTGTAGCTACATCCTATTTTTGGTTTTGGGCCTATAATTATACAAGAATCCTCCAAAAAGCCTGTGAAATCATGCATGATTGGGCTAATTTTTGTGTTGGGTCTTATTTTTCAGGAAAACACGGTAGATGCAGAAAGGGAAGAACGGGCTACCTCTCAAACATATTGAATGCTGAGAGGAAAAAGTTCACTCATCCTTTTATTATTAAGGTGGGTGCATGGACAGATAAACAATAATTAATGATATCGCAGGAGTGGAGGAGGCAGGAGCCAGAGAAGACTTTGTCTTTTCATGTAGTATAGGGGCAGGGTGCCTACTTGCCTAAAGTATTTGTCAGAAAAACTTTTTAGAGCTCTATATTTCTCTGTTTTCCTTCTTGATAAGAGAAGTTGCAGACAAATGTAACAACTATTTATTTGTTGCAATCTCTGCACTGATTGTGTCAATATCAGAAGTAATAAATCAAATGGATTTGGTTAATCACCCAGCCCTACTTTCTTATGAGCTTATTCATTATTATATATATATTATGAGTTTATTCAGTCCCATGTTTTTCATTTGCATTCATTTTTCCACAGCAAGTCATTCTGCTACCGGCGGCTACAATACCTCAGTTCACGATTCCAGATGCATATTTTATTGAATGAAATGAAAGAGTTAGCAGCGCAAAAAAAGGTTCCACACAGAGACTTTTACAACATACGTAAGGTGCGTTCATTGCCAATCTGACATTTAACCAGTGAAGTTGACTATATCAAGACCCTTGACTTTATGCTCTACTTTTAAAGGTGGACACACATATCCATGCTGCGTCCTGCATGAATCAGAAGCATTTGCTCCGATTTATCAAACGATCGATGAAAAAGAATTGGGAAGAGATAGTTCATGAAGAGGGAGGGAAGGAACAGACACTGCGTCAGGTCTTCGAGAACATGAACCTAACAGCATATGATCTCAGTGTGGACACTCTGGATGTACATGCGGTGAGAATGATATACGGGGTAGTAAAGCAGGAAAATTCTTTTAGTCATGGTTCATATCATGAGTAGTACCTCCTGTTCAACTTTCTGAGAAATCTTCACTTTACTTAACATGTAATGGTCACATGAAAAGCTCAATGATAATGACAGTGATTCTGGGGTGGTGTGTTCACATGTTTTAGGACAGAGGACTGTATCCATTGCAAACAAGACCAGTTCAATTGCTCATAAATTGTTTAATTATTCAGTTTTTTTATTGAAGCTACTTGGCAAAATGTCTTTAAGCCAGGACCAGGAAATTTTTAGTTTTTGCGCTTTTGTTCTTCCTCTTTGAAGAACCATCATTTTTTATTTTTCTATGAACATAAATGTGCAATGGCTTATAGTTAGACACGTAGTTTTGATTGGCACAATTCATTTTATCTTATAATGTACTGAGACAGGGGAAAAAAATCCAAGTGTTTTGGAACAGTAAAAAAAATGCAATTCCACCAATGTGTTTTTTTTTTTTTTTTTTTTTTTTTAAAAAACAACCCTCAGGTTTTGTCAAGATAACATACAGTACAATCAACCAAGAAATCCAGATCACATTTCCGGAAGCATCATACAATGCTAAACATGACACAGTTTATAATGCCCCGCCTGTAAGCTATATCCTCACATTAAATATGCTAACCCTTCACCGTGCTCCCCTCTAAATTGAAACCATCTCAAACCTTAAAGGGATCCTGTCCCTGCAGCATCCTATCACTAATCTCACACTTCTTTTGTCTCCTAAAAGCATCCTGTGAAAGTGCATAAAAACATTTTAATACTCACTCATTAGTTACTATAATTAGCAGAGGCTATATTCTTTAGTCACCAGGGCATGTTGTTTTGCCGGCTCCAGGATCCAGCCCTCTCTCTGTCTGTGCTGCTGTGATGGGGAGCTGAAGGCAGGACTAATGATTTGCATTCTGTGAGTGATAGAGAGGGGGGAGGGTAAAGCCTGCACAAGCAGAGCACACAGACAGAGAGAGGGTGGATCCTGGAGCCTGCAAAACAGCCCGCCCTGGTGACTAAAGAATATAGCCCCTGCTAATTATAATCACTAATAAGTGAGTATTAAAACGTTTTTATGCATTTTCACAGGATGCTTTTAGGAGACAAAAGGAGTGTGAGATTAGTGATAGGATGGTGCAGGGACATGTTTTGATAGCTTAGGAGGCGTTTTGGAGGTGCCTGGATCCCTTTAAGGGCATGTGCATTTTTGCTGCGTTTTTTACCTGCGTTTTACTATGGTTTTATGCGAATGTATGCTAATCTATACCTGTGTTTAGACTTTCCAGCAAAACCTATGTGTATTGGGAAACAGCTGTCTCCACACATTGGTCTTTGTTAGGCTGGGGTCACACACACAGATATCTGGGCAGATATTGTTCGCAGATCTCTGGTTGCAGTGAAATCATGGACAGATTGCTCCATATGTACACAGCCACAAAATGGAACCATGTGTCCATGATTTCACTGCAACCAGAGATCTGTGAACAATATCTGCCAAGATATCTGTGTGTGTGACCCCAGCCTTTATCAGTAGAAAGTGTCAAACACCCCATGTTTTGCTGTGTTTGTTTGGGAAAGAATGAGTATGGTGTTTTTGCTGCAGTCTATTTCAAAATCGCTGAAAAAATGCAGCTACCAAAGCACAGCAAAAACGCAACAATAATGCACAAAATCGCAGACACGAATGCAGCCAATCTCCTGCCAAGGAATCTAGAGATACTGGAAACTTGCACAGGTTTTGCTGCGTTTTTGACTGCAGCAAAAACGCCCTGTGTGCACATACCCTAAGGCCGTCTTCACACCACGGTTTTGTGGTGTCAGGCTGTGGTGTCCGGTGTTTTGCAGGAATCAACGGACACTGCCTGACAGCTCCGGACAAACAGAACCGGAGGACAAATATGCCCTCCAGTCCTGTTTTCTGCCGGAATCAGCAGTCCGCAGATGCTGGAGCTGTCCCTTGCTGAAATGTCTGGATTGCGGGGAGTTAGCCGTGGTTCTGAAATCCCAGTCAGGAGCCCTCCAGGTGCTGAACTTCAGCACCCGGCATCCGATTTTCTGTTGGATCCGGCACCCATAGCCTCCCATGTTAGGGGGTGCCAAATCCCACTGGATCCGATTTTGTCAGATATTTGCCCCAGACACAAAAACTCCCTGACAGCAGGGAACCGGATGGCAAATCACTGCCATCCGGCACTATCCAGTCCCATAGGAATACTATGGGGTCAAAATAGGATTCCCAGTCTTCCCTGCATTTAAATTCAGTAGATACCAGTCAGTATGTGTAAAGGTACCTTCACACACAGCAATATAGCTAGGCAATTTCACTGGCAATTTGCTGGTTGCGGTGAAATCATGGACACATTGTTCTATTTTATTGCTGTGTACAAATGGAACAATGTGTCCATGATTTCACTGCAACCAGCAAATTGCAAGTGAAATTGCCTAGCAATATTGCCGTGTGTGAAGGTACCTTAACCCCTTAGTGACGGAGCCAATTTCCACCTTAATGACCGGACCATTTTTTGTAATTCTGACCACTCTCCCTTTATGAGGTAATATCTCTGGAACGCTTCATTGGATCCGAGCGATTCTGAGATTGTTTTTTCGTGAGATATTGGGCTTCATGTTGGTAGTAAATTTAGGTCGATCATTTTTGCGTTTATTTGTGAAAATATTAAAAAATTGGCAAAAATTTTGAAAATTTCACCATTTTCAAATTTTGAATTTTTATTCTGTTAAACCGGAGCGTTATGTGACACAAAATAGTTAATAAATAACATTTCCCACATGTCTACTTTACATCAGCGCAATTTTGGTGAAAAAATTTTTTGGGGTTAGGACGTTATAAGGGTTCAAAGTTCATCAGCAATTTCTCATTTTTCCAGCAAAATTTACAAAACCATTTTTTTAGTGACCACATCACATTTGAAGTCCCTTTGAGGGGTGTACACGACAGAAAACACCCAAAAGTGACACCATTCCAAAAACTGCACCCCTCAAGCTACTCAAAACTACATTCAAGAAGATTATTAACCCTTCAGGTGCTTTACAGGAACTAAAGCAAAGTGGAAACAAAAAATGGACATTTTAATTTTTCCAACAAAAATGTTCTTTTAGCCTCAATTTTTTAATTTTCACATGGGCAACAGGATAAAATGCATCCTAAAATTTGTTGGGCAATTTCTCCTGAGTACACCGATACCTCATAAGTGGTCATAAACCACTGTTTGGGCGCACGGCAGGGCTCAGAAGGAAGGGAGCGCAATTTGATTTTTGGAGCTAAGTTTCCATTCAAAAAGTCAAATGGCGCTCCTTCCCTTTCGAGTCCTGCCATGCGCCCAAACAGTGGTTTATGAGCACATATAAGGTATCGGTGTACTCAGGAGAAATTGCCCAACAAATTTTAGGATGCATTTTATCCGGTTGCTCATGTGAAATGTAAAAAATTGAGGACAAAAGAAAGTTTTCGTGAAAAAAAAATATACTTTTTCATTTGTACGGATCAATTTGTGAAGCACCAGAGGGTTCAAAGTGCTCACTATGCATCTAAATAAATTCCTTGGGGTGTCTAGTTTCCAAAATGGGGTCACTTGTGGGGGAGCCCCAATGTTTAGGCACACGAGGGCTCTCAATATGCGACATGGTGTCCGCTAACAATTTGAATGGAAAATTAGCTCCAATTGTTAGCGGAGACCATGTTGCGTATGGAGAGCCCCTGTGTGCCTAAACATTGGAGCTCCCTCACAAGTGACCCCATTTTGGAAACTAGACCACCCAAGGAACTTATCTAGATGGGTGATGAGCACTTTGAACCCAGAGGTGCTTCACAAATGAAACCATAAAAATGAAAAAAGAAACTTTTTGTGGAAAAGAAAGTACTTTTTCATTTTTACGGATCAATTTGTGAAGCACCTGGGGGTTCAAAGAGCTCACTATGCATCTAAATAAATTCCAGGGGATGTCTAGTTTCCAAAATGGGGTCACTTGTGGGGGGCTCCAATGTTTAGGCACACAGGGGCTCTCCATACGCGACATGGTGTCCGCTAACTATTGGAGCTAATTTTCCATTCAAATTGTTAGCGGACACCATGTCGCATATGGGGAGCCCCTGTGTGCCTAAAAATTGGAGCTCCCCCACAAGTGACCCCATTTTGGAAACTAGACCCCCCAAGGAACATATCTAGATGCATAGTGAGCACTTTCATACCCCAGGTGCTTCACAAATTTGTCCATAAAAGAAAATAAAAGAAGATTTTTGTGAAAAGAAAGTACTTTTTCATTTTTACGGATCAATTTGTGAAGCACCTGGGGGTTCAAAGAGCTCACTATGCATCTAAATAAATTCCAGGGGATGTCTAGTTTCCAAAATGGGGTCACTTGTGGGGGAGCTCCAATGTTTAGGCATACAGGGGCTCTCCATACGCGACATGGTGTCCGCTAACTATTGGAGCTAATTTTCCATTCAAATTGTTAGCGGACACCATGTCGCATATGGGGGCCCCTGTGTGCCTAAAAATTGGAGCTCCCCCACAAGTGACCCCATTTTGGAAACTAGACCCCCCAAGGAACATATCTAGATGCATAGTGAGCACTTTCATACCCCAGGTGCTTCACAAATTAGTCCATAAATGAAAATAAAAGAAGATTTTTGTGAAAAAAAATTACTTTTTCATTTTTATGAATCAATTTGTGAAGCACCTGGGGGTCCAAAGTGCTCCCTATGCATCTGAATAAATTCCTTGGGGTGTCTAGTTTCCAAAATGGGGTCACTTGTGGGGGAGCTTCAATGTTTAGGCACACAGGGGATCGCCATACACGACATAGTATCAACTTACAATTCCAATTGTTAGCGGACACCATGTCACGTATGGAGAGCCCCTGTGTGTCTAAACATTGGGGCTCCCCCACAAGTGACCCCATTTTGGAAACTATACGCCCCAAGGAACTTATCTAGATGCATAGTGAGCACTTTGAACCCCCAGGTGCTTCACAAACTGATCCGTAAAAATGAAAAAGTACTTTCTTTTCCACAAAAATTGTCTTTTTTCATTTTTATGGATCAATTTGTGAAGCATCTGAGGGTTGAAAGTACTCATTATGCATCTAGATATGTTCCTTGGGGGGTCTAGTTTCCAAAATGGGGTCACTTGTGGGGGAGCTCCAATGTTTAGGCACACAGCGGCTCTCCATATGCGACATGGTGTCCGCTAACAATTTGAATGGAAAATTAGCTCCAATAGTTAGCGGACACCATGTCACGTATGGAGAGCCCCTGTGTGCCTAAACATTGGAGCTCCCCCACAAGTGACCCCATTTTGGAAACTAGACGCCTCACGGATTATGTCTAGTGGTATAGTGAGCATTTTGAAGCTACAGCTACTTCACAGAATTTGATAACGTCATATTGAACATTTTCTTTTTTTCACACAATTTCTCACTTTTAGGGTACTTTCACATCAGCGGTTTTTGCCGTTCACGGCAGATGCGGTAAAAAAAAACGCATCTGCCGCGATTACCGCATAACTGCTGCACTTGCGGCACAGTTGCGGCAAGCCCCATAGAATGTCTATGCGGGCTTGCGGCAGGTGCGACAAGTGCAGTATCAGCACTTGCGGCAGATGCGGCAGCAAAAAAAACACGGCTGACCGCGGTTTTTTTTCGCGGCTGCACCTGCTGCAAGTGCCGAAACCGTACTTGCCGCACCTGCCGCACAGTTACCGCAAGCCCCATAGACATTGCATGGGGCTTGCCGCAAGTGCAGCGGTTATGCGGTAATCGCGGCAGATGCTTTTTTTTCACCGCATCTGCCGCGATCGGCAAAAGCTGCTGATGTGAAAGCAGCCTTAGAGCATGTGCACAAGATCCGGAGACACCGTGTCCTGGTCGTCTCCTCTCCTGCATTTTTTTTCTAGTAGTTCTTTATTAAATTTTTTAGAAAAAATGACGTGGGGCTTCGCCACACTTTTGGTCCAGCCAGGTACAGCAGGCAGCTATGGGCTGCCACCAACCCCTTCTGCCTAGTTTTACCTGGCTGGAAACAAAAAATATAGGGAAGCCCTTTTTTTTTTTTAATTATTTCATGAAATAATTTAAAAAAAAACGGCGTGGGCTTCGCCATGTTTTTGGGCCAGCCAGGTACAACTAGGCAGCTGGGGGCTGGAATCCTCAGCGTAGGGAGGCCCAAGCTTTCTGGGCCCCCCCCCGCTGCGAATTGCAGCCTGCAGCCGCCCCAGAAAATGGCGCATTCATAGAAGCGCCATTTTCTGGCGCTGTATCCAGCTCTTCCAGCTGCCGTGTAGCGGTGGCAGACTGGGTAATAAGGGGTTAATGCCAGCTTTTTGGCAGCTGGCACTAAGCCCGAGATTCATAATATAGGGCCAATGTTAGACCCGCCATTAGGAATCTCTAGTAAATTGTAAAGAAGACACAACACAGAGAAAGATTTTTTTATTAGAAAAAAAAACAAACACAATTTAGACCCCATCTTTATTTGTCTGTGGCGTCCGACGTAGTCCAGTGGGCGGTGATGTCCGACGTAGTCCAGTGGGCGGTCCCGCGATGTTTCTCGGTGTTATAGCATATGGGGGCATCCCCCATATGCTATAATAAGGCACTCTCCCAGGGGAATGATAGGTCATGAACGCTGTAAGTTCATGACCTATCACGATCCTGGGGTCACACAGAGATTAACGGATCTTCATAATAATCTCTAAGGGTACGTTTACACGCCGCAACCGCGGCGAGAAATATTGACGGCGATATGTCGCCTTGCAATAATCGCCGTTCAAAATCCCTCCCAATTGCGGCGTGTAATTGGGGAATTTGGCGGCAATATGTCGCCTCGCCACGGTCGCCTGATTTCAGAGCAGTGCACAGAGATCAGGCGACCGTGGCGAGGCGACAGATCGCCGCCAAATTTCCCAATTACACGCTGCAATTGGGAGAGATTTTGACGGCGATTATTGCAAGGCGACATATCGCCGTCAATATTTCTCTCAACGGTTACGGCGTGTAAAGGTACCCCTGTGTGACTCCTGGATTGTGATGGGTCATGAACTTACAGAGTTCATGACTTAACCCTTGTTTGACCTCAGGGGAATGATAGGTCATGAACTCTAAGGTCATGGCCCATCACAATCCAGGGACCACACAGGGGTAACTGATCTTCTTGATCTCTAAAGCAGATCACCATGAAGATCACTTAACCCCTGTGTGACCCCAGGGGAATGATAGGTCATGAACTCTGTAAGTTCATGACCTATCATTCCCCTGAGAGTGCGCGCAGCTCACACAGCTGCGCGCACAGAAGAGGAGACAGTCTGCTGCTGGTGCCAGGATCCAGGAGCGGGACCCCAGGATCGGGACTCCAGGATCCAGGATCGGGACCCCAGGATCCAGGAGCGGGACCCCAGGATCGGGACTCCAGGATCCAGGAGCGGGTGAGAGAGAGAGGAGGAGGGAAGCAGTAGGAGCGGTGCTGCAGGAGCGGGACCGGAGGAGCGAGGAGGGGAGCCGGAGGAGCGGGTAAGAGGAGCGGAGGAGAGGGTTAGAGGAGCGGGGCTGGAGGGGCGAGGAAGGGGCTGTGGGTATCAGAGGAGCGGGGCTGGAGGAGCGGAGGGAAGCTGGAGGACCGGAGGAGGGAAGCTGTAGGAGCGAGGAGCAGGGCTGGAGCAGCGAGGAGGAGCGAGGCTGGAAGAGCTGGAGATGGGGGGCTGGAGGGGGTCGGAGGCTGCAGAAAGTGTTGGGGGGCACAGGGGGATGTGTCAGTCATGCGATCTGACTTGTGACATGTCAGATCGCATGCAGCTGCAGGGGAGGCGGCGCGTTTTTACATGCGCCGCCATTTTGAGATGGCCTGGGGGAGGGGTGGGGGGGTAAGGGGGGTAATCTCAGGCACAGGGGGTCTTAGGGGCCTTAGGGGGTTAATGGATCACTTTGATCCGACATGTGTTTTCATGTCGGATCAAAGTGAAAGCATTTTTTACAGCGCACTTTCACTTTTGTAATGTGATGATCGGTAAACGGTGTTTACCGGTCATCACATTACAGGTGCGGGTACA
This sequence comes from Allobates femoralis, assembly GCA_033576535.1. Taxonomy (NCBI): domain Eukaryota; kingdom Metazoa; phylum Chordata; class Amphibia; order Anura; family Aromobatidae; genus Allobates; species Allobates femoralis. The sequence goes on along the minus strand of JARQOC010000002.1, from coordinate 249,101,020 downwards.
AAAACAGCTAATTACTACTCTCTAGGGTGTCAGCTACAATCGGTACGCTGACACCCTAGAGGTATTAGCTCCAGGGGCGGCGCTACAGGGCATTTTCTAGCCGGACGTCTACAGACGTACGGCTGGGCTTTAGTACCCTGTTTTTCGGACGTCTGTAGACGTTAGGCTGTCGTCTAGGGGTTAAAGGGTAACACTAATTGCTTTATCTCCACACTTGTACATTTGTTCTCAATGAATTACTTCCACTTTTTAAAGTACCTCTCTGTTAACTTATCATTGTTCCTCTCCATCTTCAATTCCTCCAAGTTTAGCAAATACTTCATCTGATTCATGACTTTCATTATGGAAGGGCTTTTGGCTGCCAACCAGTTCATTAACATGCATTTTTTGGCTATTATAGATAGGCTATGCCACAGTTTTTGTCCAAACCTCTGTGTATGTCCTCCTCCCTCCCCTCCCCCTGTCCTTAATAATCGGATCCAATTCACATCTTCCTCCCCAAGGGTCTGAGGCTAATGAACATATCTCCTCCCAGAACTTCTAAATTTCAGCACATTTCCACAGACCCATGATAGGCCCACGTCACACACACAGATATCTGAGCAGATATTGTTCGCAGATCTCTGGTTGCAGTGAAATCATGGACACATTTCTCCATTTGTACACGGACACAAAATGGAACAATGTGTCCATGATTTCACTGCAACCAGAGATCTGTGAACAATATCTGCTCAGATATCTGTGTGTGTGACCCCAGCCATACATATATGTCAGATTCATCTGACATTTTGGGCATCTCTGTTCTCTTCCTAACTTTGTATTGTAAGGTTTTTGAACCCATATATCACCCTATGCATTAATCGAAATTGAGTATCCCTCCAATGTTCATTTATTATGTTGTGCTTGACCTCCTTCCATCCCTGTAATATTTTCTCTTCTCTCTTTCAAAAACAGTATTTCGCACTTTGCCTTGTTAAAGCCCACAAAAGTCCTGAATAACTAAATTTGGTTTATCGTGTTTTCCAACTCGGTTCAGGGTTTGTTCGTGAAATTAGAACCAGAATTTCCATGTATACAAACCATAAAAGTGAACCCTTGTCTGGGGACACCTTTGAGAAGCTACTCAAAAATAGCAAAAACCAAAAGGAAAAAGAGTGAAGATTTTGATTTTGCAAATAAGGTGCTTGATTCTTTCACACACCAAAAAAGGCTCAGGGAAGGTGGTGGTACTAGGTGAACAATGTCACAATGAGTGAATACAGCTGGGATAAATATTGTAATTACAGGTTCATAACAGTATACCATGTACAGAAGAAGAAACAGCAGTGTTACTGGTGAACAGCACAAAATCACATGAACCAACAGTCATTAGAAAGTACAGTACATAAGCATTATAGCATATAGTTCAAAGTGAAAAATGTCTAATGGGGTTTGTTCATGAACAAAATTATATAATCTGTAAACAGTGTAGACCGCAATGTCCTTTCATCAACCCTAATTCCCTCAAAACTCTCCTCAATTAATGCATTCGATAGTGGCTCTATAGCTAAATTAACCCCTTAAGGACCGAGTCACTTTGCACCCTAATGACCGGACCATTTTTTGTAATTCTGACCACTCTCACTTTATGAGGTAATATCTCTGGAACGCTTCAACGGATCCTAGCGATTATGAGATTGTTTTTTCGTGACAAATTGGGCTTCATGTTAGTATTAAATTTAGGTCGATAATTTTAGCGTTTATTTGTGAAAAAATCAAAAATTTGGCAAAAATTTTGAAAATTTAGCAATTTTCAAATTTTTAATTTTTATTCTGCTAAACCAGAGAGTTATGTGCCACAAAATAGTTAATAAATAACATTTCCCACATGTCTACTTTACATCAGCACAATTTTGGAAGAAAAAGAAAAAATTGGTAGGACGTTATAAGGTTTAAAGTTCATCAGCAATTTCTCATTTTTCCAGCAAAATTTACAAAACCATTTTTTTGTGACCACATCACATTTGAAGTCTCTTTGAGGAGTGTACATGACAGAAAACACCCAAAATTGACACCATTCCAAAAACTGCACCCCTTAAGCTACTCAAAACTACATTCAAGAAGATTATTAACCCTTCAGGTGCTTCACAGGAACTAAAATAAAGTTGAAGGACAAAATGGACATTTAAATTTTTGTAACAAAAATGTTCTTTTAGCCTCAATTTTTTCATTTTCACATGGGCAACAGGATAAAATGGATCCTAAAATTTGTTGGGCAATTTCTCCTGAGTAGATAGATACCTCATATATGGTCATAAACCACTGTTTGGGCGCACAGCAGGGCTCAGAAGGGAAAGAGCGCCATTTGAATTTTAGAGCCAATTTTCCGTTCAAAAAGTGAAATGACGCTCCTTCACATCTGAGCCCCGCCGTGCGCCCAAACAGTGGTTTATGACCACATATAAGGTATCGGTGTGCTCAGGAGAAATTGGCCAACAAATTTTGGGATGCATTTTATCCTGTTGCCCATGTGAAAATGAAAAAATGTAGGCAAAAAGAAACTTTTTGGTGAAAAAAAAAGTGTTTTTTTCATTTTTATGGATGAATTTGTAAAGCATCTGGGGGTTCAAAGTGCTCATTATGCATCTAGATACGTTCCTTATGGGTCTAGTTTCCAAAATGGGGTCACATGTGGGGGAGCTCCAATGTGGAGACACACCGGGCCCCTCCAAACGCAACATGGTGTCCGCTAACAATTTGAATGGAAAATGAGCTCAATTTGTTAGCGGACACCATGTCGCGTTTGGAGGGTCCCTGTGTGTCTCCACATTGGAGCTTCCCCACAAGTCACCCCATTTTGGAAACTAGACCCCCAAAGGAACGTATCTAGATGCATAGTGAGCACTTTGAACCCCCAGGTTCTTCACAAATTGATCCGTAAAAATGAAAAAAGAAACTTTTTGTGGAAAAAAAAGTGCTTTTTTCATTTTTATGGATGAATTTGTGAAGCATCTGGCGTTCAAAGTGATCACTATGCATCTAGATACGTTCCTTCGGGGTCTAGTTTCCAAAATGGGGTCACTTGTGGGGGAGCTCCAATGTTCAGGCACACAGGGAGGGGCTCTCCATACCCGACATGGTTTCCGCTACAATTGGAGCTTATTTTCTATTGAAATTGTTAGCGGACACCATGTCGCATATGGAGAACCCGTGTGCCACCAGCATAAGGGCAACTGGTAGAGTTGGGGTACAGCACCAGAAAATGCCGCCTCTAATGAATGCGCTATTTTCTTAAGTGGCTGTGGGTTGAAATTTGCAGCGCGGGGGGCCCACAACATTTGGGTCTCTCCACGCTGAGGATTCCAGTCAGCCAGCTACCAAGTTGTACATGACTGGCTACAAAAAATACAGCGAAGGCCTTTTTTTTATTTCTAGAACTAATTCTAGAAAAAAAAAAATGACATAGGGCTCCGCCATATTTTTGGTCCAGCCAGGTACATCTTGGCAGCTACAGACTGCCAGCAACCCCCAGCTGCCTTGTTGTACCTGGCTGCAACCAAAAATATTTCTAGAACTAATTCTAGAAAAAAAATGACGTAGGGCTCCGCCATATTTTTGGCCCAGCCAGGTACAACTAGGCAGCTGGGGGCTGGAATCCTCAGCATGGAAAGGCCCAAGCGTTCTGGGCCCCCCATGCTGTGAATTGCAGCCCGCAGCCGCCCCAGAAAATGGCGCATTCATTGAAGCGCCATTTTCTGGCTCTGTACCCATGCTCTTCCAATTGCCCTGGTGCCGGTGGCAAACTGGGTAATAAAGGGGTTAATGCCAGCTTTTTATTGGCAGCTGGCACTAAGCCCGAGATTCATAATATAGGGCCAATGTTAGACCCGCCATTAGGAATCTCTGGTAAATAGTCAGAAAATACACACATATAAAAATCTTTTTATTTGAAAAAAAAACACAAACAAAATTCGGACTCCATCTTTATTATAAACATCCAACGTAGTCCACAACGAAGGTCCCACGACGCTCGATCGCCTCCGACGTAGTCCACAACGAAGGTCCCACGACGCTCGATCGTCTCTGCTCAATCCAGAGACTACAGCAAGGGATCAATTGTCCTCTTCCTACAGTCTTGGGGGTCAGAGTTATGGTGCACTGTATGACAATGATCTGTTATACAGTGCACCATGACTATGATCCCAGAGACTACAACAAGAGGACACTTGATCCCTTTTGGCACCCATCCATCCACCTATGCACCCATCATCCACGCACGCACACAACCACGCACGCACATCCAAGCACGCACATCCACACATGCACACATCCACGCACGCTGACATCCTTGCACGCACATCCACGCACACTGACATCCACGCATGCACACATCCATGCACGCATGCTGACATCCACGCACACATCCACGCACATCCACATCCACGCACATCCACGTATGCACACATCCACATACGCACACATCCACGCACGCTGACATTCACGCATGCTGACATTCACGCACGCTAACATCTACGCACGCATGCTGATATCCACGCACATCCACACACATCCACACATGCACATCCACACACGCACACATCCCCACACGCTGACATCCACGCATGCTGACATTTACGCACGCTGACATCCACGCTCGCATGCTGACATCCACGCACATCCACACACACATCCACGCACATCCACATCCATGCACATCCACGTACGCACACATACGCACACATCCACGCACGCACACATCCACGCACGCATATCCACATCCACGCACACACATCCACGTACGCACACATCTACGCACGCACATTCACACATGCACATCCACGCACGCACATTCACACGCACACTGACATTCATGCACGCTGACATCCATGGACACACACATCCACGCACGCACGCTGATATCCACACACGCACATCCACGCACGCACATCCAAGCACGCACATCCACGCACGCACACATCCATCCATCCATTCACCCATCCATCCACCCATTCATTCATTCATTCATTCATACTTACCCAGCGATGAGGAGGAGGAGCCCCTGAGAAGAGGAGGGGCCACACCGGACTGCAGAGGAGGCCGACGGTGCGGGCGGGTGCACCGCGTGTGCAGCCCGTCGGAATAGGTGAGCGGGGATGGGGGATGGGGACCGGGGGCTGGGGACCGGGGGCTGGGGACCAGCAGGGAGGAGGAGGGGGCCCTGCAGCTTCGCCGGCGGACGCATAAGCCCGCCGGCAGACAAACTATTCAAGGTGGAGGGCGGGGATGGACAGGACACAGGAGGGGCTGCACAGGGGACGGGGACAGGACACAGGGGGCTCTGGACACAGGGGGGGCTACAGGACACAGGGGGCTCTGGACACAGGGGGCGGGGACAGGACACAGGGGGAGCTGGAGCATTAGTTCATGGCCGGCGGGTGCGGTACAGCCCGCCGGCAGATAAGTATGATTGGGGAGGGGGGGGTGAAGGGGTTAACAAGGGTCCCCACACCTCTTCCCCTAACTCTTGGCTGTCACTGACAGCTTTTAGAATTGAACTGTCACTGTTTGTTTAGAAGCAGTGACAGTACAAAGCCATGACGAGTATACTCGTCATGATGCAGGAACTGACATCTTTTCATGACGAGTATACTCGTCATTAGTCGTAAACGGGTTAAAGAGCAAGGGTGAAAATGGACACCCCTGCCTGGTCCCTTTGTTTAGTGGGAAAACATCAGTCAGAAACCCTTGCGTATGTACTTTAGCCTGTGTGTTGGCATATAATATCCGTATATAATCTCGAAATTTACCCTTTAGGCTGAAGGCACACTGTCTGCATCAAACACGGAGCGTGTTTGATACACGATAGTGATGCGAGTGTAATACATATTTTTGCGAGTGTGGTGAGTGTGCATGGCTGTATGCATGTGAGCGTGCTGCAAGTATGAGGTGTGAGTGCGTGTGTGCTGCGTGTCTGTGATGCAAACTTCAGGTCCGTGGACAGCATTTTCCAGTGATTTTAAAGTCAGCGGCTGTCAAAGCCGCTGAGTTTAAATGTGCCGGCTTCCCGGTACAGTAATCAATAATGTGTCATGGCTGTCACAGCAGCGCTGACACATCATTGTTAAAAACTCTGGTGTTAAAAAAAGATTATAGTTATAGGGCTTATTAATCATTTTAACCCCCTCTGCAAGCTCTGCGCTGTATGTCAGCACAGAGCCTGTAGATGCGGCTAATAAAAGCCGGTATAAGAAGGGTTAATGTGCTGTTGGGTCATTCCATGTCAAGTGAACCAATGATTATTACCTCTTATTTTTTAATTCTTTTGAGATTTTGTTATTTGATGATAGCATGTCAGACAATGCAAAATGTGAAGAGAAAAATTAAAAAAAAACTTTATTTTTTTTTTTAAAATGATTTTCAAAGTTCGGAAAAAGTGTGAATTTCGCTGTTGCCTGCCTTTACGTTTCTCCTCATAACTCAGCCTAGGAATAAGATAGAGAGACAAAATGAACACCATTCTACTCAGAACTATACTACAGGCTTTCACCAGATATGTCACAAGAGGATCTTTGTTAATATTTTACCCATGTGATCGCAAGCGCAAAACTTTAAAACGCATTTCCGAAAAATCGGCGCGCTTTAAATATTTCAAAAACTGCCCATGTGTCTGCTTTGCTCTTAACCACATCTGTACCATATTTCAAGTTGGGATCGCGATGGGATCATATTTTAAAATATTTTACTATTAATAGCGTCAATGGGTCATTCCATATCAAGTGATCTAAATATGAATATTTTTTTTTTACCTGACGTCTTTAGATTTTTTTTATTTTTTTTCCTTTATGAAGTACTACTTTAGTTATTACAAATTAAAAGTTTAGAATTTTTTTCTTCATCAGTTAATTTTTTACAGATTTTTAAAGTTTAAAAAAAGTGTGAATTTTGGCCTGGTATGACTTTACATTTTTTTATCTTGGGCTAGAAATAAGATAGAGAAACAAAAATAAACACCATTCTACTCAGAACTGTCCAGGCTTTCACCAGATATGTCACAAGAGTATATTTGTTAATTTTAATTTTTTACCCATGCAAACGCAAACGCAACATTTTGAAACGCATTTCCGAAAAAACGTTTTAATAAAAATTTTCCAAAACTGCCCATGTGTCTTTTATGCTCTTAGCCACATCTGTACCAAATTTCAAGTTGGGATCGTGATGGGATCATATTTTTAAATATGTAACTATTATAGTGTCAATTCAAAAATCTTGAATTCAGATCTGTTCAACCTGTGGTCTAAAAGCGTGGGGTCTATATTTATCAAATCCATTATTTTTAGACATTACTGTATTATTTTGATATGTTACAGCTTAGAAGCAGGAGAGGACATATAGGAAAAAGCTTTGTTAGGGCTCAACCTGAGAAAGCACAGGGATAGACAGTGAATGCAGAGCAGATGATAGGCCAGCAGCTCTGTCAATCATGTTAAGTGTCTACCCACTGCATTCAGGAAGTAAGACAGCTCGTTCAGACCTTTCATGTCCTGACATGTCTGGATATCTTCACTCCTGAACAAACAATAGTCTGTACAAAGCCATCAAGGCTGTGTACTAAAATATGGGTGAGTAAATATATTAATAGTTTAATGCTTTTATTATTAAGGGCCAATACACACAGTGCTATTCTTAGAGATCATCATTCAGAAAAACAGCCCCATTGATTTCTATGGGGTTCACCACATGCAGTGTTTTTGGAAACACTCAAGAGTGCGTAAATCACTGCTTGAACTACTTTTTAATCGCTGCAATAAACACAGCATTTATCATTTATATAAAAAAAGCTGCCATTTTTTTCACTAGCGATTAAAAAAACTAACGCATATGTGGTAAAAACTTGGTAGAAAAACAAGCTGCCAAAACTGCAGCGTGTATCTGCAGACAGGAAAAAACTGTGCGCGCTAGCCCTAAAACTCACTTTATAGTAATTATTATTATTATTATTATTTATTTATATAGCGCCATTGGGTTCCATGGCACTTTACATGAGGATGAGGGAGACAAGAACAAGTACACTAAATCTAGGCGATCAGGATGTACAGGTACAGGAGGGGCAGGGACCCTGTCCACGAGGGCTCACAGTCTATGAGGGGTGGGTTAGGATACAGTAGGATGGGGGAATGTCAGGTATGGGGCGTTCGCCTGGGTCTCATGGCAGGTTGTAGGCTTGACGGAACAAGTGAGTCTTCAGGTGACACTTGAAGCTACTCAGGGTAGGAGAGTGTCTGACGTGTTCGGGTAGGGAGTTCCAGAGTATGGCAGATGCCCGGGAGAAGTCCTGGACTTGGTTGTGCGTAGAGGTGATGAGGGGGGAGCAGAGGAGGAGTTCTTGGGAGGAGCGGAGGTTGCGTGAGGGTAGGTATCGGGAGACCAGGTCAGAGATGTATGGTGGAGCCAGGTTGTGTATGGCTTTGTACGCCATGGTTAGTGTTTTGAATTGGGATCTCTTGGAGACGGGGAGCCAGTGAAGGGCTTGACAGAGGGGGGAGACAGGGGAGTAGCGGGAGGACATATAGATGAGTCGGGCAGCGGAGTTGAGGATAGACTGGAGAGGTGTGAGGGAGTTAGCCGGGAGGCCATTGAGAAGGAGGTTGCAGTAGTCAAGGCGGGAGATGATAGGAGCATGGATGAGTGTTTTAGCGGTGTCGTGGGTGAGGAAGGAGCGTTTCCGTGAGATGTTCTTGAGCTGGAGCCGGAGGGATGTGGTGAGGGCCTCGATGTGGGGTTTGAAGGATAGGGAGGAGTCAAGGATTACCCCGAGGCACTTGGCTTGGGGGACTGGGGAGAGGGCGCAGTCGTTGACGCAGATGGATAGGTTGGGAGGTGGGGTGGAATTTCTTGGGGGGAAGACTATGAATTCAGTTTTGTCCATGTTGAGTTTAAGGAAGCGAGCAGCGAAGAAGGATGAGATGGCGGAAAGGCATTGAGGGATTTTTCGAGAGTAGGGAGGTGATGTCAGGGCTGGAAAGGTAGATTTGGGTGTCGTCGGCGTAGAGGTGGTACTGGAGGCCATGGGACTCGATGAGTTGCCCTAGGCCGAGAGTGTAAATGGAGAAAAGTAGGGGTCCCAGGACGGAACCATGGGGGACTCTGACAGAAAGGGGGTAGGGTGAGGAGGAGGTGTGGGAGACGCTGAAGGTCCGGTCCGCTAGGTATGAGGAGATCCAGGAGAGGGCAAGGTGGGTGATGCCAAGGGATTCCAGGATCCGGAGAAGAAGGGAGTGGTCAACCGTGTCGAAGGCGGCAGACAGGTCAAGGAGTAGCAGGATGAAGTAGTGGTGTTTGTTCTTGGCGGTCAGTAGGTCGTTGGTGACTTTGGTCAGGGCTGTTTTGGTGGAATGGAGGGGTCGGAAGCCGGACTGTAGGCGGTCGAAGTGGGAGCACGAGGAGAGGTAAGAGGACAGTTCGGAGTGGACGTGTTGTTCAAGTAGCTTAGAGGCGAATGGGAGAAGAGATATGGGGCGATAGTTAGAGACAGGTAGGGTCAAGTGAGGTTTTTTTTAGGATGGGCGTGATTAGGGCGTGTTTGAAGGCCGAGGGGAAGGTACCAGTGCTAAATGAAAGGTTAAAGAGGTGGGTGAGGGCTGGGATGAAAATGGAGGTGTGGTTGGGAATGAGGTGGGATGGGAGCGGGTCGTGGGCGCTGGTGGTGAGGTGTGATTTTGACAGGAGGGAGGAGAGTTGGTCTTCAGTTATGGGGGGGAAGTGGCTGATGGAGAAGGAGGGCAGTGTAGGTGGGAAGGGGAGGTGTGGGGATAGTGGACCGAAGCTGCTTCTGATCTTGTCGATCTTCTCCTTGAAGAAGGTCGCAAAGTCTTCAGCAGAGATGAGGGGAGAAGGGGGAGGAGCAGGTGGGCGAAGTAAGGAGTTGAAAATTTTGAAGAGCTGTTTGGGGTTGCGGGACAGAGAGGTTATAAGGGATGAGAAGAACACTTGCTTGGCGGTAGCGAGTGCCGTCTTGAAGTCAGTGATGGATTGCTTGAACAGAGCAAAGTGCTCGGGGGTGTGAGACTTTTTCCATCTCCTCTCGGCGACTCTGGATGCCCGTCTCAGGTTTTTAGTGAGGGTGGTGTGCCAGGGTTGCCTGTTAATGCGTGGAGCATCGATCTCAAGTTCTATCTCAAGTGTACTGTAAATCTTTATTTTTATTACCTATCTTACTTACTTAATATTAACTGTATTTTTCCCACACAGCAATGGCTGCTACGTCTCAAGAAACAGCATTTTATCATAGACACTGTTGCAATCCTTTTGAAAAAATATGAATATGATTGGCGCTGGTGGCTGGCTACTGTACTCTCCAAAGATTGTGAAAATGAAGACGTAGAATTGACTTTATTGCATCCTTCTTGGCCAGGGCCATCCTTTGTGTATCCAAGAAAGCCAGACATTTTAAAAGTGCACAAAAATCAGATATTAACTCAGGCGGAGCCTAACACCGTGACAGGCCGGACATACTCTTTGACACACAAGGAAATGGCGATTGCTAGTAAGCGTTTATGGACAAGATTACATTTCACCCACTAGAAGGGACAAATTGATAAAAGGCCACTTTAAAAACATGCTATTAATTGTTTGATTAGTTCATAATTTATAGAACGATGATTTAACTACTGTACTATACTATTCTTCTTAAACACTTCATTAATCACATGTTTAGTGATAGAATAGAAAACAAATTTATATGTATAAATAGGGGTTAACATTTTTGGTTCTTTTTATCTTGTTTAATCAAACTTGAGGATATGATCACCTTTCTTTTGGTTTGTTCAATACATTCAAGTTGAAAATGCTGAGCGTTGTGTTCAGATGATTAAGATGTATTTATCCTGGCACTTATGGGATTTGTTTTTTGTGTTTCATTTTTGTTGCATATAAATGTTTTATTCAATAAGTTGTGATAACTCATACAACCATAAAATAAAAAATATATAAATTTCACAGGTCCCAAGTTGAATCTCTGCACAAATATAACCAAGAACACAATCAGTCATTTTTTCACAATTGCCCGTCAATAGTTTGAATTTGATATAAAGTCTTGTAACATATCAAATGAAAGCTGTTACCGTTCTGAGTAAAATGATGCCTCTCCCACTTCATTATCTTATTTCTAGCCTGAGATAAAAAAAAATGTAAAGTCATACCAGGCCAAAATTCACCCTTTATTTAAACTTTAAAAATCTGTAAAAAATTAACTGATGAAGAAAAAAAATTCTAAACTTTTAATTTGTAATTAACTAAAGTTGTACTTCATAAAGAAAAAGAATAAAAAAAATCTAAAGACGCCAGGTAAAAAAAAATATTCATATTTAGATCACTTGATATAGAATGACCCATTGACGCTATTAATATTAAAATATTTTAAAATATGATCCCATCGCGATCCCAACTTGAAATTTGGTACAGATGTAGCTAAGAGCATAGCAGACACATGGGCAGTTTTTGAAATATTTAAAGCGCGCCGATTTTTCGGAAATGCGTTTTAAAGTTTTGCGCTTGCGATCACATGGGTAAAATATTAACAAAGATCCTTTTGTGACATATCTGGTGAAAGCCTGCCCAGTTCTGAGTAGAATGGTGTTTATTTTGTTTCTCTATCTTATTTCTAGCCCGAGATATGATAGAAAATGTAAAGCCATACCAGGCCAAAATTCGCACTTTTTTAAAACTTTAAAAATCTGTAAAAAAATTAACTGATAAAGAAAAAAATTCAAAACTTTTTTTTTTGTAATTAACTAAAGTTGTTCTTCATATAGAAAATTTTTTAAAAAAATCTGAGGACGTCAGGGAAAAAAAATATTCATTTTTGGATCACTTGACATGGAATGACCCTGTTGTGTGTTGACATCATGTGTACACAGAGTGCATACACTCTGTGTACAAATGGTGACATCCCACCCTGGCAGTTGAGGCGTTAATGGCAGTTTTAATCTGATCCCTGCATTTGTCGAGTTTTAGTTTCAGTTTTATAAAAGCCGGTCTGCTTCAGCACTGAGGGTGCTGTCAGTCTGTGGTCCTGTACTTAAATTGTGTAGAGGACCAGCGGCAGTGCTGTAGAACTGGTTAGCTGTCCCTGGTACTTATGCCAATAGCGTACGCTATGACTGATGAGATCTGCTATCCGATCTTGGACAACAGTTTTGGTGTCTGTGATTGGCTGCTGGATCCAGCCCATACATTGTACCATACAAAAATGTATGAGCTGATTGCAGATTACTCGAACAGCCAATCACAGTTACCCATTCTGTGTGACAGTGTCTGTTATTGGCTGTTGGGCCCCTCACACATATAGTAGTATAAAAATTAATAACAAAAAAAATTACATATCGCTCCATTGTATTTTTGATTCTCAGCACAGCTAAAGTGGACAGCTACGGGCTGCCACCCCGAGCTGCCTGGCTTTAGCGTGGTTGGCGATCAAATTACAGGGAAGCCAATTTTTTTTTTAATTATTTAACTAAACAAAAAAAAATGCATTTGCTCCAGCAATATTTTGATTGTCAGCCAGGTAACACCAGACAGCTGGAGCTGGGATTGTCAAGGTGGTAAGGCCCAAGCTTTCTGGCTCCCCCAACCACACTTAAAACCACATCCTGCAGCCGCCCGTGGAAATAGCGCATTAATCGTAGAGCCATTTCTAGGCACTTTACCTGGCTCATCTAGCGGCCCTGGTTATGGTGGCACGCTGTGTAATAGTGGGGTTAATACCAGCTTTGTATTGTTGGCTGGTACTAAGCCCAAACTTCATGATGTCACACCTAACATGGCCACATTGAATTTCTAGTAAACATAAAAAACACAACACAGAAATTTTTTTAATTAGAAATAAAACACAAAACACATTTAAGGCTAGTGTCACACTTAAATATAGAATTGCATTCACCGCATCCAGATACGGATGCGGTGAACGCAATTGGCTTCAGACAACCAGCAATCCGGGAACCGGATTACTGAAGCCGCAATCCGGTAACCGGATTGCTCATGATGTGTAATCCTGTGTGTGTTAAAACTTTTAATTTTATTATTAAATGTTGCTGTAATGTCTCTAGGGGGTGCCCACTCCCCCTAGAGACCTTCCACCCACTCAGGTGGGCATATAATGCTTTAATCACTTATGTACAGCAGCCGACTCCTGTAAGCTGCTGTACATTTTTATCAATGAAGGCACCGGGCTCCTCTTAGAGCAGCGCGCATACTATAGCTATTGTAGCTATAATATGTGCGCTGTCCGAGGTTCTGAACCCATTTGCAGTAGATGTATAGGCAGCGCTGCCCGTAGATCTACTGTAAATGGCTTCAGAACCTCGGACAGCACACATACTATAGCTACAATAGCCATAGTATGCTCGCTGCTCTCAGAGGAGCCCGGCGCCTTCATTGATAAAAATGTACAGCAGCTGACAGGAGCCGGCTGCTGTACATAAGTGATTAAAGCATTATATGCCCACCTGAGTGGGTGGAAGGTCTCTAGGGGGAGTGGGCACCCCCTAGAGACATTATAGCAATATTTAATAATAAAATTAAAATTTTTAAATCACACACAGAACACCTTGCTTATCCCGGCGGCAGCCGGGATAAGCAAAGTATATGCAGTAACCGCATTGCTCAGGATTACACATCCTGAGCAAACCGGTTCCCACATTTCGGATGTTACAACAGCTCCGAAAACTGCAGCCTGCATGGTTTTTCACGCAGGCTGCAGAGCTGGAGGTGGTAACCGGATTGCTTGTGAAGCAATCCGGTTTTTATAATAGGCTCCTATGAGGAGCGTTTCCTGATCCGGTTTTGAGCTTTTTAAAAGCTCAAAACCGGATCAGGTTTAAAAAAACCAAAAACGGATGTGTGACCCTAGCGCAAGAACTCCATCTTTATTAGATGAAAAAAAAAAATCCGACATAATCCACGTCTTGAGCTCTGCTACTTCTCTCTGCCATCAGACAAACACCTTCTGCTGGCAGAGAGCAGGCACACAATGACATTGGAGCACAGCCATAAAGTGACCCTCTCTCTCACTTATAACTGTGCTCCGATGTCATTCTGTGCTGTAAGCGTTGACGTCACCAGGGGCGTAACTACAATAGGTGCAGGGGTTGCGATCGCACCCGGGCCCTGCAGCCTAGGGGGGCCCCAAAAGTCCCTTTGGCCTATAGAAAAAGACTAATACTATCAAAGATTTGCAATAATTGGGGGCCCTGTTGGAGCTTTCGCATCGGGGCCCCTGAGCCTGATGTTACCCCACTGGACGTCACCCTTTGAAAGTGTTGTGGTTAATATGGCCTTCAGGTTGAGCTCAGTTACTTGGACGCTATCCCTAGCCGAATCATTCATTCAGTGGGGATAGCATCCAGTAACTAGGCTCAACCTGAAGATGTTACCATAGTATCCACAACGCTTTCAAAGGGTGACATCACCGCTTAGCAAAGCAGGGGTCAACGCATTACTTACGGACCTGTGCAGTGCGGGGCTGTATTTGCATTCAAGCTTCCTCCAAAGCATGCGCAGTGTGCATCCCGAAGCCAGCCTGTACACCCAATACCTGCCACAATGCACCAGATTGGAAATGACGCGGTCCGAAGCGGGAGCATCACAGGGAGGCGGGAATTTGAAATCAGGAGCGTGCTCCTGAATAAAGTTTTACACCCACCGGGGCATGATTGCAGCAGCGAGGCAGGGGGAGAGTGGACCTGGAGAGACTGCCCACACATCGGCCAGCCAGATAGGAACGCCCATGGAACATGTCATGGAATATGTAAGTGTGTAAACTGCTTTTTTCAACTATTATAATTCACTATTAGGTCAGGCAGGGATGGTTAATAAAGTAGTAGGAAGCTGCAGGGACAGGTAGTTATAGGTTAGGGGGGCTAAACTAGGTGACAGGTTCCCTTTAAGGTCTTGATTTATAAGAGAAATTGGTGTATAGCTGGAAGGATTATTCATTTTTTTATCTCCTTTTTGTTGTAATTTGATGTATGCTGTATTGGAGTGTCATGATAGCTCCTCTTTCCCTGCTATTTTATTGAATACTACAGCCAGACTTGGTGAAAACTTGCTCTTTCAAAGCTTTAAAAAAAAACTCCCCATTAAATCTGTCCGGCCCCGGGGCTATATTTGATGTTAGTTAAAATCACCCTCTGAGAACTGTGTTAAATGTACCCTCTACAATGATTCTGCCCCTCTCTATTCTTCCCCCTCTGGTTTATTGTACAATTTTCTGTAGAAATACCCTAACAATTTGTTTATTTCCTTCGGGTCTGATGTCTTTTTCACCCCACCTTTACATAAACTTGCTATTAGGTCCAGCTTCCTCTTCCCCCTTGCTAAATTAGCCAATAGCTGCCCTGCCTTATTACCGAACTTGTGTAGGTTCTTTTATCCGCCCAAGGTTCGAAATTCTGCTTAGCATTAATCCACTTTTTCTTCAATTGCTGGGACTGGCCCACCAAGAACTCTGTACGCTTGTCTCATACGTTCACTTGCTCTACAATATTGATCGCCAAAACTGCCTTTGCCGTCTCCCAATAGATTAGTGGGTTTTGTTTATGCTCCTTATTAGATATTGCAAAGTCTACCCACCATTCTTTCAATACCCTATGAAAGTTTTCATCTCTAAGCAGAAATGTGGTGAAGTGCCAAATATAATCTGTGCCTCTTTGGGCCCTATCTTGCAGTCTCACAGTCACTGGACTGTGGTCCGATATCACCATGTCCTCTTTATGTGTCTCACACACCGATAGGCTCACTCACCCACACCTGGTCCAGCTGAGATAAGTTGTCATGAGGATGTGAATAATATGTGTATTCTCTCTCACCTGGGTGTTGGGCTCTCCACGCACCTCGTACCCCGGCCTTTCCCAAGTTTACCTCCCTATTCTCATTTCTCAGCCCTTGTCTAGTTTCCCCATGATATGCCTCCTGTCTTTTGTGTGTCTGAGAACACGTTAAAGTCCCCCGCACCACCACTATGTTGGGTTTGTTGTCCCCCATGATCTTGTTTTTAAATTCCTCCAGAAAGTTCTTCTGATCTGTGTTGGGGGCTTATACATTATACAGGCTAATACTACCACTGGGACCTGACAACATCAAATGTTGAAGCCTCCCTTCTGTATTATTCTCTTGTGCGATTACTGTATGGTTATAATGCTTACTAATTAGGACTAAGGTTCCTACCTTTCTACCTTTGGAGGGTGACCCATAACCGTC
Organism: Allobates femoralis; assembly: GCA_033576535.1. Taxonomy (NCBI): domain Eukaryota; kingdom Metazoa; phylum Chordata; class Amphibia; order Anura; family Aromobatidae; genus Allobates; species Allobates femoralis. Next base: position 249,084,787 of record JARQOC010000002.1, on the reverse strand, counting down.
CCCACCTACATCTTATTCATGTGAACTAAATCTTCTACTTGCGAGTGCATTTCCTGGATGACCGCAATGTCAGCCTTTAGCCTTCTCAAATGTCTTAGGACCATAGATCAGCCTCACTTTCACAAAGTATTCACAGGGTTCTTGGTCGTCTATCAAACATTCAGCAAACGTTTGTGCCTGATCACGGTCTTGTACATTTTCCTGCTCCGCCAGTCCCGCTCGCTGCGTATGTTGCTCCCTGGAGCTGGAGTGCCTCTTGCATTGGCTGTCTTCAGAGAACTCGGTCCAGTCCCAGCCCGGTCCCGCATCCTTAGGAGTTCTCGGTTGTCTGGTTTGTCTTGTGTGACTCTTCCTATCTCCATGTAAACAAGAGAGAAAAAAAGCGCTATATTGAGGACCCGGAGAAATGCCGTAGTAAAGAGCTGTGAGCTCACTCACCTGATCCGGTTGTGCACCGATCTTGCACAACAGAGATTGAGGCTTGACAGGTGAGGGCCCTCGGGGACAACCGCCGCTGTTCACCGCTTCCTGGATCCGGAGGCTGCGGTCACGAGTTGCGGACCATGTGACCGGGTGGGTGTCCTTATGACATCACGGCAGGTCCTTTGTAAATTAAGCCTGGAGCAGCTTCCACCACTCACCAAGGGAGGATATGATTAACAACACCGAATATTACGGTGTGAAAGAAGCGCTGAGGCTGAGAGGTAGGGATTAAAATACACACCTTTAATAAATCTTTACACTCTCCAGACCACGACGTGTTTCAATAGCAAGCTATCTTCCTCAGTAAGCTATCTTCCTGCCTGAGGAAGATAGCTTGCTATCGAAACGCGTTGTGCTCTGGAGAGTGAAAAGATTTATTAAAGGTGTGTATTTTAATCCCTACCTCTCAGCCTCAGCACTTCTTTCACACCATTATATTCATTGTTGTTCTTCCTGTCTCCATTCTTTCTTCTGTACCTTCCTTCTACCCTGCAAGAAGTTGCCTTTCTGCCTCCGTATGGTCTTTGTACCCAGCCTCACCTTCAACGTGGCTGGGTACAGTAGCTGAAATTTTACATTTTTATGAAACATGGCTGTGCACACCCTGCCGAAAACCTTTCTGTTAAACGTCACCTTGGCCAAATAGTCACCAAACAATAACACCTTGTGTCCTTTTATCCGTTGAGGATGACGTCGCTCTTTGAAGCTCTAAAATCTCTTCTTTGTTTTTGTATTCCAAATACTTTATGAAGACCTGTAGCGGCCTCACTTTGCTCGACAATCCTCGCACCATATTGGGCAGTCTCTCCAGCATCTCCTTCCCTCCTCAGCTCCCTCTCCTGACCCAGCACTGTGGAGGGGATATCGATCTATTCTCTGATTCATTTCCTCTCTCCCGGTAAGCTGAATGGGTGCCTCGGGGTGTGTGCAGGCTGATGTATTCAGTCGTTTTTCTCCTGGGGGTGGCAGGAGCTCTCTTCTTACTGCTCGCATTAGCCGGAACTAGAAGTCTCCACCATTGTTTTTAAATGTTACATTATGTGGTAAAAATCACCTCGAAACATGATTGTCCACGTAAGTAGAATTACGACAATACGAAACATTCATCAATTATTTTTCTGTTTAAGTGATGAAAATAATTTGAAAAAGAACTCTAGAAGATTGGTTCGAGTGTGAAGTGTTTTACTTAGGCTTAAAAGATAACGGTGGAATGAGTAGCAGACGAACAGAACTGAACGTAGTGAGTTCAATACAGTAAACGGGTGCAAGCCATTTTTTTTTTTTAATCCAATAAGTTTTTATTGAATAGTATATACAGGGGTTGGACAAAATAATGGAAACGCCTAACATTTTGGCAGCATAATCTTCGAACATGTTATAAACATGCAAACGATGACATATGTTAATGTTTTGTAGATGATTATTTGTGTTAAGTGATATGTGTATGTAAATTAACTGTTTGTTTTGCCGAATTGTAAGAACATTGATGAGAACCTGATACCAATGGCAGACCTTTCATATTTTCAAAAAGACCAAATTGTTGGTGCTCGTATGTCAGGCGCTAGTGTAACAGAAAATGCCCGAATGCTTGGCGTGTCAAGAGGTACTGTCTCCAAAGTAATGACTGCGCTTGAAAGAGGAGGAAAAACATCCGCAGCAAAGCACAGGTCCGGACGAAAGTCGAAGTTGACTGAGAGAGACCGTCGGACTCTAAAGCGAATTGTGAGAGAGGATCGCAAGACCACAGCTCCGAAAATCACTGCTGAGCTCAATGAACACCTACAGAACCCAGTTTCCACGAAAACTGTTTGTCGGGAGCTGCACAAATCTGGATTCCACGGAAGAGCTGCAATTAGAAAACCACTGCTCTCAATGACAAATGTTTCCAAGCGTTTAGAGTGGTGTAGAAACCTCCAGAATTGGTCCCTCGAGCAGTGTAAACATATGATATTCTCAGACGAATCATCATTTACCCCATTTTCCGACTTCCGGCTGAGTGTACGTTTGGAGACAGCTGAAAGAAGCATTCCATTCAGACTGCCTTCTGCCAACCGTAAAACATGGCGGAGGTTCTGTGATGATCTGGGGTGCTATTTTGTAGAGATCCGCCGGGCCAATGATATCACCTTGTATGAATCCATACCTTGGAGAATTGAGGGTGTAATCGCCGCAATAGGTGGACCTACACCATATTAAACTAACTTTTGTTGATTTTTCCAGGTGTTTCCATTATTTTGTCCAAACCCTGTATACATCAACATCAGCAAAACTTCATAACAAACTACAGTATGTTAACATGTTAAATTTCCCTTTCTATATACCCCCCTCCACCTCCTTTCCCCGTCAACTTATCCACCCCATGTGTCAAGGTATGTATTAACAATCATTGCTTATACAAATAGTGATCCCTTCAAATATATCCTGAGGTTTGTCAGATCCTTTCCAATTCCAGTATTATATCAATGTATATATTACCACACTACTTAGCCATATTGTAACCAGGGGTTCCACATCTTCTCATACATTTTGAGATTCTCTTTTTTTTCGTAAATATCCCTCTCTAGACGGACAATGTGTGTTACCTGCCTAATTTAGTCCTCTCTGGATGGCAAGTCCTCCCTATCCAATTCCTGGCAGTCAGCTTTCTTGCCACATAAAGTAGACTGGCAATAGCAGTTTTCCACACATTCTCCACTGCAATCTCCTCAACGTAACCCAACAAACACACCAGTGACTCTCTGGGAACGACAACACCTGTAAACCCCTTCTATTGTATTGGGTGCGAGCTATTAAATTGCACTAACCTTGTTCCAATAGATATAGGCATGTAACACTGATTTATCCGATGCAGATTTTCCACATGTCTACTCACAGGGTCTGCTGCGTCTTCAGAGATGCAGTGTACAAATCCAGTTTGATTCCAGTTAAGGGTATGTGCCCACAGGACGTTTTTTAAGCAGTCCTGAATGCAGCAAAACCTGAACTGCTTTCAATGATCCTAGAGTCCTTGACAGGAGATTTGCTGCATTCAGGTCCTGTGTTGTTATTGTGTTTTTTGCGCGTTTTTACTGCGTTTTTGCTGTGATTTTGATGCTGTGTTTTTGCCATTGACTGCAGCAAAAACGCAGGAAAAATAACATAAACCCGATACTTGGGAAATTAAAGGATAAAGCATCTACGTGGAGTAAAATGCGCCTCTCGGTGGTGGGACGTACCAACTTACTTAAAATGGTGCTCATGCCTAAATTGTTATATGCACTACACAATTCCCCGATGTGGATTCCTCAGCCGATATTCCAACGTGTCAATGCTATCTTTAGAGACTTGGTGTGTGGTGGGGGACAGCCTAGGATCAAACTGGAGACTCTTCAAAGGCCAAAAGAGGAGAGAGGTTTGGCATTACCAAATTCATGGATATATTTTTTGGCGGCACAGTCCCAACATATTAGAGGGTGGGCACAAAGGGCAATAAAGGGAACTATTCAGGAAGTCTTGGAGCGGCATCTTAAAACATGCCCTTTGGTAACAGGTTTAGAGTCGGGGCTGTTTAGACGGATGGGTAAAAAATACCCGACATGTGAATTAGTTTATAAAGTATGGATGAGAGTGAAGAAGGTTAGAGGATTGACGGGTCTGACAATGTACACTCCGATATGGGATAACGAACATCTAGGCGAATTCTATAAGATGGGTGACCTAACAGACTGGAAGACAAAGGGAGTGCAGTTTGTTTATCAACTGATGAATGATCAAGCTTTCAAAACCTTAGCAATGCTGAAGGAGGAATTTCACTTGTCAGACAAACACGGTTACCAGTATATGCAGGTTAAACACGCATTCCTTCAACAGAGGAAAAAGGGGACCATGGTTATCCAGAAAGATATTATCCTCGACTACATCTGCAAAAAGGGGAGTACTAAAGGGGTTATATCTGAGATTTATGCCGCTCTGCTTCACACCTTTTTGCTGAAATACCCTGTTGAGGCGAAGGAAAGATGGGAGGCAGACGTTGGTAATATAGAGGATGACAAATGGGAGTCCATCTTAGAGTATATTCCCAAATTATCATTAAATGAACCTGCTAGAATGTCCCAACTATTTCTTGTACATAGGGCATACAGATCAGGGGTGCGGGAGACCTCGGAATGTACGAGATGCGGAGCTGAAGCTGCTGGTATCCTACACGTCATGTGGGGGTGTCCGCATATTTTGGGTTTCTGGTCTGAGGTGGCTGCCCTCATTGGGAATCGCTATCACTGTATAATTCATAGAGATCCAGTAGTCTGCCTGTTGGGATATGTGGAAGAGGTGGTGGGCACTGATATTGCGAAACTAGCAGTTGCCAGACTCTTGTACGCTGCTAGAAAAGTCATAGCTAGATATTGGGTACAAATGGAGCCTCCTACTAAACAGGAATATATACGTCAAGTAGACTATGTGGTGCGGATGGGGGAAAAAATCTACCATAAACGTAAAAATGCTAAATTATGTGATAACTTGTGGGCAGCGTGGAAGGTGTGAGGGCTGAGATTGGAAAGGATGTTCCGGCAGAGACATGACTAATGGTGTGTAAAGGGGCATAAGATGTTTAGGGTAATTATTGATCATATCTTGCATATATGGTTTTAGAAATAAGAAATGTTGCTGTCTGTAAAGGGGGGTGGGTGGTGAGGGAAAGGGATTTCTTTATAATATCAAAAATGGACAATTGCGGTTTTACAGTTGTATGTTATTAATTTCCTTACATATGAATAATATTTTTCTGATTCAAAAAAGGAAGGGAGGGAGGGGGGCCGGGGGGGAGAGTTTGGGACAGGGACCTGATATATATAGAAAATGTATATGTTTTGTATGAATAATTTGTTATTTGTGCTTTTTCATTAATAAAATATATCTGATTAAAAAAAAAAACGCAGGAAAAATAGAACATGTCAATTCTCTCCCATCCGGAGCAAAACCGCAGGGGTTTGACAGTTCTTGACACTTGCAAAACCATTATGTGGGCACAGCGTTTCTGTGAAACACATTGGTTTTGCTGGGAATCAAAACCGCATGCAGAAATTGCAGCAAAACCGCAGCAAAAACGTCCTGTGGGCACATACCCTTAGGAGAAAAGATGGACCTGCACACAGGATTCCTTAGGACGTCTTCTTTAGTGGTGCGCAGGGACTTGCATGGTGAGGGGTAGCGGGTGGGATTCCCATAGACTGGGTGAATGAAAATAGAAAAAGCGCTTAGCTTAGAGATAATATAATAATAGTATTTATTCATTTATATAGCGCTATTAATTCCATAGCACTTTACATACATCAGTAATGCTGTCTCTCTTGGAGCTCACATCGCACATCAGTATGTCTTTCCAATGTGGGAGGAAACTGGAATGCCTAGAGGAAACCCATGCAAACATGGGGAGAACATACAAACTCCTTGCAGATGTTATCCTTGGTGGGAATTGAACCAAGGACCTTGGGACCTCAGTGCTGCAAAGGCTGCAGTGCTAACCACTTGAACCACCATGCCGCCCATTTCAAGCCATAGAAAAATCTTCATGATTTTGTATAAAAAATCCATAAAAATGGATACAAAAGGAAGTATTTATTGGAAGATATACCAGTGGCATACAATATGTTTCAGCTTATTAGTGACACAAAGCCTACATGAGGTATTTTGCTGTACATAAAATTTGTGAAATAAAAAGTACACCGAAAAAGGAGAACTGTTACTAAAAGCCAAAACGCGTTGTATGCCTGCCACGTATATAACTTCTAATAAATATTTCCTTTTGTATCCATTTTTATTGATTTTTTATACTAATTCATAAAGATTTTTTCCATGGTTTGTAATCTTTAAAGGGAGCGCTTTTTATATTCTTGTTCTTCCAGTTAGAAGAAGACGGAATTGTGGTCAGCTTACTCCATCTGCTTCTTGCCACACAAAATCTCTTGTAGAAGAATTCCGCATGGGTCTGGCAGGAGTGGCTGCACATAGTAATTAGGAAATAGTAATAATGAGCCAGTAGTGATCCAAGTAATTGTGAGTCCATAAAGTTACAGATAATAAAAACTGTGTGAGCAAAATATCGCAATCCAACCACATATATGATTGAAAGTACTGTATTTTTCGGACTATAAGACGCACTTTTTATCCCCCGGGAAGATCCTTTTTATTTATTTTTTTTTCGTTTTTTGCAACGGACACAAAAAATGATGCAGACTCCGATTTTGTGTCTGGGGCAATCAACGAACACAACCGGATCTAGCCGGAAAAGCACAAAACTGGAGGCCAAATAAGGCCAATTGGCACCATAGGGACACATGGGGCCAAAACTGGATCAGGTTCTGTCCGGTTCAAACCAGACAAAACCTGAAACCACAAAACCGTGATGTGAAGCCGGCCTTCGTACTTGACCATTTCCTATTCATTACTATTCAATAACGATAAGATGGTGGATCGTTCATCGCAGGTTTGAGAACATGTTCTCAAACCTGACGATCAAAGATCCACCAACCTGGTAAATGGTTGTGTGTGACACCGTGACAACGATGTCATTAACAACTTCGCTCATTGACACCAATGAGCAGGGATCATTCGCATGGTTTGTGAACGATCCCTGCTCACAACATCGTTGGTGAATTGTCCACGATATTTAGATGTGTGACAACTCACCAACAATGTCAAACGATGTCTGCAACGACCGCGAGCCCACGAGATCGTTGCAGACATTGTTCCAACGTCGTGCCATGTAACGGTACCTTTACTTGTGCCTTTTTCTCCGCTCTGTGTGCCCTATGACTCTGCCTCCCCTGTGCCTCTGCCTCCCCTCTGCATTCTGCTTCCCGTGTGGCTTCTGCGTCCCCTGTGCCTTCTCCCTCCCCTGTGCCACTGCCTCCTCTGTGATTCTGGCTTCCGTGTGCCTGCCTCCCATCACTAAGCCACCATACAATGCTCACCACTGAGCCACCATACAGTGCTAACCACTGAGCTACTGTAGACTGCAGACAACTGAGCCACCATACAGTGCTAACCACTGAGCCACCATACAGTGCTAAACACTGAGCCACCATACAGTGCTAACCACTGAGCCACCATTCCATGCTAACCACTGAGCCACATAAACACTGCGCCACCATATACAATGTCAACCACTGAGCCACCATACAGTGCTAACCAATGAGCCACCTTACAGTGCTACCTCTGAGCCACCATACAGTGCTAACCACTGAGCTACCATGCAGTACTAACCACTGAGCCACCATAGAGTGTTAACCACTGAGCCACCGTACAATGCTAACCACTGAGCCACCATACAGTGCTAACCACTGAGCCACCATTCAGTGCTAACCACTGAACCACCATACAGTGCTAACCACTGAACCACCGTACAGCGCTAACCACTGAGCCACCGTACAGTACTAACCACTGAGCCACCGTACAGTGCTAACCACTGAGCCACCATTCCGTGCTAACCACTGAGCCACCTAAACACTGAGCCACCATTTAAATCACACACCAAGAGCGCTGATTGGTTGCCGTGGTTGGCGATGACCAATGAGCGAAGCGGCACACGGCTTGGCGGGAGATTTGAATGCGCTGATTGGCTGAGCGGCGTGGGATTCAAATCTCCCGCCAAGGCGCGAGCCACTTCACTGATTGGTGACCAATCAGCGAAGCGCAATTTAAATCATGCGCCACTTCGCTGATTGGTCGCCGCGGATCGTGAGGACCAATCAGCGAAGCGGCGCGCAGCTTGGCGGGAGATTTGAATCTGGCTGAGTGGCACGGGATTCAAATCTCCCGCTAAGCCGCGAGCTGCGTCGCTGATTTGGCTTTGATTGTATTTAAATCACGCGCCAACAGCGCTGATTGGTTGCCATGGTCGGCGGCGATCAATCAGCGCTCTTGGCGCATGACGACGGCTTTGGCGGAGGATTTGAATCCCGGCCGCCATATCGGAATACCCATAACTTGGGGGTTCGAATATGGCAGTCAGGGCACTTCCGCTGCAAGCAGCCGGGAGATGACCGGCTCGCACCGCTCATCTCCTGGCTTTTTTAGCCACTGACCGCCGTGTAGCGGGTGATGAGCCGCGGCTACCGTCAGTAGATTGAGGTCTGTGTCACTTACTTTTGGCACTTGTGTCGCTATCCCACAATGGTGCCGCGCTGCATTATGGGATAGCGACATAAGCCCCGGAAGTCTGTGACACATATTATTGGTGATTATATATTAGATAAACCATAAATATATATAAATAAAACAAAGAAATAGGTGCACATCTGAAAAAAGGAAAAAAACAAATTACTACGTCCCTAAAGGTCCCGTTACACCTGCCGATGCCGCCGGAGATGTCGGCGGCGACTGGCGGGTGCGCGCACGTTTTTGGCGCCCCGCCAGCATCGCCGTCCCCCATTTACATGGGGCGACACCTCCGGTGGCACCCTGGGGAGCTCAGAGCTCTGATGTGAAACCAGGCGAGCTGTCACAGCCGCCGACATTGCCCCTTTACATTAGGTGACGTAGGGGCGATGTCGCCGCTGATAGGTCACGCCCCTACGTCACCTACAGTATGTGGACTGGTATGACGGGCCCTTTAGGGATGTACATATCAAATGTCTATTGAGGAGCTTTTGGTTGTAAATTCCCCCCTTCCCTGGGCTGGTCTGTATACTTTTTCTATACTAAAGAATCTGCATGTTTTTAAATCGCCTCCATGCATACGGTAAAATGTTTTGATACCACTGTGGGGTTCTCTACATCAGAAAGATGCCTTCTGATGCGTTTATTCAAACTATTGGAAGCACAGCCACATATAGTAGACAGCATTGTATACATTGCATTAGGCGGCCGTCACACGCTGCAATATCTTAAACGATATCGTTTAAGCGATCTGCTTTTTGATCACTTAAGCGATATAGTTTGTGCATCGCTACGTGCGATCAAGCGATTTTACAATGTAAAATCGCTTGATCGTGACATCGCAGATATGAGAGCCGGAGCTCATATCTAGCGATGAACGATTTAACAATCTGCTTCATCGTGGTGTATGACACCACGATGAACGATCTCCCAGCGGCAGAGCCTATGCTGGGAGATGGTATCTATGGTAAACGTCGGGTTACTAAGCGCCGCGCGGCGCCTAGTAACCCGATGTGTACCATAGTTACCAGCGATCTCGCTGGCCCACATCGCTGGTGAGTCTGTCTGTGTGACAGCTCACCAGCGATGTGAACAATATTGTAAGCGATCACGCGTGCACGTGATCGCTTACAATTTCGCTCACGATATTGAGCAGTGTGACGGCCGCCTTACATATATGATGTAATCACTATCATCTGTCTATATAGTTACCTTGTGGAGTCTATCATCCACTTCCGCCTTCAGGAGGTCCAAAAATCCCAGAAATCAACACAACAGCGTAGTGATATTTGCACATCCAAGTGATGGGTGTGTAAATATGGCGCCTGCTTCTGCCAGCGGTGCCGCCAACAACCAGACCCGACGCAAACCCGCAACCGACATCTGGAAGTCGCCGAACTCACAACCTGTCACTTGCTGCCAACACCAATAAGCCCACGGTCATGTGATCAGTCACATGCACGGGCGGAACCAGGTGCACTTGTCTGGTCACATGCCCGTGACATCACGTGTCCTATACGTACTACAGTGCTGGCAGCCAGAAAGAGTGGAGTGTGTGCAGGAGGAGGCATCCAGAGTGCAGGGGTTGTAGAGAGAAGAGCAGTGGGGGACAGAGTGAGTGCAGGTGGAGCAGAGAGAAGGCAGAGAGAATGCAAGAGGGTAGCAAGAATGCAGGGGGTACAGAAAAGAGCAGATGGGACAAAGAGAGTGCAGGGAGGCCAGGGAGAGTGCGGGAGGGGCAGAGAAAACAGCATAGTGGACAGGGAATGCGGGGGGGGGGGGGGCAGTGAGAGTACAGGAGGGGTAGAGAGAGCGCAGGGAGGCAGAGAAAAGAGCAAAGGGTAACACAGAGTCCAGGGGGGCATCGAGGGTGCAGAGAGGCTTTAATTCTTTTCTCTAGTATCATTGTTTCATGTGATGTTTCTGAGAAAAGAATTAAAGTAGTTAAGTAGACCTGAATAACCGATGATCCTGAAACATCTGTGTTTTTTTTTTTTGGTTTTTTGTTCTTTTGGAATAAAATAATATTTTTCCCTCAAAGCAATTATACATAAAATGTCCTCAGAATAGTTTAAAACTGTGATATCCTTTTTTATCCGCTTTTTGTCTGTCTATATAAATATACCTTTTATGAGAAAGAAACAAGGAAAGATAGTTTTATATTTTTCAGGAAAAATATCTTTTTTACCAATTTTTTAATTTTTATACATTCCAATTTTTATGTAAGTTTTTGTAACTAATTTATAGATGCAGAAATTATCTCCTTGAATAGTAGCTACTATAAATAAGCCACTTCCAAGAATAAGAAATTGTGCTAAACTGTTATGGTGGGTTTACACACACCAATCATTGTATCCAATATCTGAACCAATCTCTGGTTGCAGTGAAATCATGGACAGATTGCTCCATGTTGTACACAGCCACAAAATGGAACTATGTGTCCATGATTTCACTGCAACCAGAGATCTGTTCAGATATTGGATACAATGATTGGTGTGTGTAAACCCACCATTAGCCAGAGTATAATGTGACCTCAGTATACTCATCAAGTGAGGTCTGCATATGTAACTAATTAACCAATTAGTGGAAAAGAGGAAATGATCCTTTATGATTCTGTATATAATGGCGGGTTTACACGTTGCGATATCGTATTACGATTTCAATCAAAAGTCACGTGGTTCAATCGTCGGAGGCGAAATCGTTCCTGCGTTGTATGGTGTGAACGTCCAATACGATGCAGGAACGATGTCAATGCGATATCGGGGATTGAATGAGCGTGCTATTCAATGCTCCGATATTGCATAGCGATTGAAGCCGGATCGTGCTGTGTAAACGCCCAATTACGATGCGATTTGATACGTCACCCATTCACTCCCATGTTAACTATGCGATCCTGGGTTGGGAGGCGGAGACATCGCACGGACGTTGTATTCCGATATCGCAGCGTCTAAACATTCAATGCGATGCGGAAGGAACGTGCACTAATTGCGCGCTCCCGCGCCATTGAACTGCGATATCGGATCGCAATTGAAGCGTGTAAAGCCACCTTAAGAGTATGTTTTTATAATGTCTGTGATTTTTATCTGATGAAGGCTTATTATATGTTAAGCCGAAACGCGTAATAAAACAAGAAATTATTTTGGAATAATTTGCCATCCTGTGATCCCTCTGGTAACGCTTCAATTCAAACCAGAAAAAAAATTTTTTTCCTGCACTTCAACACGAGTCTCTCTTTGGGCGGCTTGCTTCTCTGGGAACACACAGCAGGCCAGGAGATCCAGGAAATATCCCTCTGTAGGATTATATGCGAACTGCACAAGACACCAGAAAGGTGAGAACAATACCTAAGAGCAACTGTTGCTACTAATACACTGCACTTAGATCTGCGCCTTCTCCTCTATCCCCAGTCTCGCTGACCTCACAGTCTTTGAAGACACTATTTGACTATAGCTGGTATTGTTGTAATGGGAAGGTATTGGTGGGTGTGGTTGCTTCTCAGCTGGGCTAGTGGACTTCGGAATGCTTAGTTAGTAGGTTGATTAAAAAATCAATATATCTTATATATAAAACCCGAAGGCCACTTCCCGCCAATCCGGCCAGCTTCCGTGATGGCCTCCGGACCTGTGTAAAAGACCGGAACCGGAAGTACTAGACCCACGAGCGGTGGCGAGCCGCTGTAAAAACGGCACAGCGGCTCGCGGTGGGCGCTAAAGCGCTACCACTCGCCGCTATCCCGCCACCGGCCCCGCACAGAGCCCCGTGTGCGCCCATCCACATCCGGGAACCGGCCCGGCCCACACTCCGGTGTGCGGCCTCTGCCGGCACCGCCCACAGCTCTGCAGCTCACCGCCCACTCTTCTCCTCCATCTGGGACCGCCACCGGCCCCGCACACAGCCCGGTGTGAGCCCACCCACATCTGGGAAACGGCCTGGCCCACACTCCGGTGTGCGGCCTCCGCCGGCACCGCTCCCAGTCCTGCCGCTCACCGCACACACCCGGTGACTCTCCTCCATCAGGGAGCTGGCCCCGCCCACACTCGGTGGGCGGCCTCCGGAACCACCGACAGCCCAGTGAGTGTTCAGCCCCCCAGCCTCCGCTCTCCTCTGCCCCCCAGCCTCCGCTCTCCTCTGCCCCACAGACTCCGCTCTCCTCTGCCCCCCAGCCTCCGCTCCCCTCTGCTCTGCCCCCCAGCCTCCCCTTGCTCTGCCCCCCAGCCTCTCCTCTGCCCTGCCCTCTAGCCTCCGCTCTCCTCTGCCCTCCAGCCTCTGCTCCCCTCTGCCTCTGCTCTCCTCTGCCTCTGCTCTCCTCTGCCTCCGCTCTCCTCTGCCCTCCAGCCTCCTCTGCCTCCGCTCTCCTCTGCCCTCCAGCCTCCTCTGCCCCCGCTCTCCTCTGCCCTCCAGCCTCCTCTGCCTCCGCTGTCCTCTGCCCTCCTGCCTCCTCTGCCTCCGCTCTCCTCTGCCCTCCGCTCTCCTCATGCAGCTCTCCCCACCTCCTCTGCCCTCCAGCCTCCTCTGCCTCCGCTTCTCTCTCCTCTGCCCTCCGCTCTCCTCTGCTCGCCTCCCTCACTCCTCTGCCTCCGCTCTCCTCTGCCCTCCAGCCTCCTCTGCCTCCGCCTCTCCTCTGCCCTCCAGCCTCTCTCTCTGCCTCCGCCTCTCCTCTGCCCTCCAGCCTCCTCTGCCCTCCAGCCTCCTCTGCCCTCCGCTCTCCTCTGCCCTCCAGCCTCCTCTGCCTCCGCTCTCCTCTGCCCTCCAGCCTCCTCTGCCTCTGCTCTCCTCTGCCTCCGCTCTCCTCTGCCCCCAGCCTCCTCTCTCCTCTGCCCCCAGCCTCCGCTCTCCTCTGCCCTCCAGCCTCCGCTCCTCCTCTACCCTCCTGCCTCCACTCTCCTCTGCCTCCGCTCTCCTCTGCCTCCGCTCTCTCTGCCTCCAGCTCCTCTGCCTCCAGCCTCCTCTGCCTCCGCTCTCCTCTGCCCTCCAGCCTCCTCTGCCTCCGCTCTCCTCTGCCTCGCTCTCCTCTGCCTCCGTTCTCTGCCTCCCCTCTCCTCTGCCTCCCCTCTCCTCTGCCCTCCAGCCTCCTCTGCCCTCCAGCCTCCTCTGCCTCCGCTCTTTTCTGCCCTCCAGCCTCCTCTGCCTCCGCTCTTTTCTGCCCTCCAGCCACTGAGCCACCGTGCAGTGCTAGCCACTGAGCCACCGCGCAGTGCTAGCCACTGAGCCACCGCGCAGTGCTAGCCACTGAGCCACCGCGCAGTGCTAGCCACTGAGCCACCGCGCAGTGCTAGCCACTGAGCCACCGCGCAGTGCTAGCCACTGAGCCACCGTGCAGTGCGAGCCACCGCGCAGTGCTAGCCACCGAGCCACCACGCAGTGCTAGCCACTGAGCCACTGCGCAGTGCTAACCACTGAGCCACCGCGCAGTGCTAGCCACTGAGCCACCTCGCAGTGCTAGCCACTGAGCCACCACGCAGTGCTAGCCACTGAGCCACCGCGCAGTGCTAGCCACTGAGCCACCGCGCAGTGCTAGCCACTGAGCCACCGCGCAGTGCTAGCCACTGAGCCACCGCGCAGTGCTAACCACTGAGCCACCACGCAGTGCTAACCACTGAGCCACCGTTCTGTGCTACCCACAGAGCCACTGTATACTGTGCTACCCACAGAGCCGCTGTATACTGTGCTACCCACAGAGCCGCTGTATACTGTGCTACCCACAGAGCCGCCGTATACTGTTCTACCCACAGAGCCGCCTGTATACACACAATTCATTTCACCGCACTCCCGTAACTATTAGTAAATAAACTATATATGGATTCTAGACTACCCGATTCTTTAGAATCGGGCTGCCATCTAGTATATAATAACCAAAATATCCTAAAATGAGGCAGTTATTATGTTAATTCACTCTATTCACAGAATTAGTTAAATAATGCTAATAAAGCAATCTGGATACCTTCCATCTGTATCCTGATTTAATTATCCTAGGTTGGTGTGGTGGTTTATCTGGGTTATTAACCGACCCTTATTGTTGGTTTCAGTTGACAATCGTCTAAAAAAAGAACATAAGTGTGTAGCTTGAGTCATACATAGGGAAACATGTAAGGGTCCCTAGTTACTCACTGTGTACCTTGGATACCAGCCAGTGAGCGGAGAAGACTGGTCACCAAAGTATACTTCGGGTATCTAGGTAGAGCACGCTGCCTAGATACCCGCTGTTTACCTTGGAGATCAACTCCCAGCGCTTGCAGAGAGGCGCTGGGAGCTGGTTTATCAGTCGTCTCCTGGTGTCACACGCAGCGATGCTGCGTGTCCACCGGGTGACCAACGATAGATTTGAGGTCCTGTCCTCAAATCAAACGATGAACAATTAGCCGACTGATAGTTCATCGTTTGTAGTGTCACACACAACAATGTCGTTTCGACATCGTTCAAGTGTCACAAAACACCTGACTTTTGAACGATATCGGCAATAATATCTTTACGTGTGACGGTACCTTTAGTTATTCTTTGCTGTAGTCTCAGCTAGGTGAGGGAAAAATAGTCTCAGCGATGTGAGATTATCATCAAAGGCACTATACCTCTCAATCTGCCCCCACTCTATCCGTTCTGCTGGGTGTTCCTTTCAGTTTTGTTTTGTCGAATATGCTAGTTCTCAGGAGCGAGTGCCATGGCCAGCGGTTGCGCACTTCATCGTTGGTAGCCAGCTGATGTCCTCGTCACTGAGATGTCACGTCACATGTCCCAGTAGGCGGGGATTGAAGGGGAGCTTGTTGGCAGTCTGGAGCTTGTATGTAGGTAGGCTGTGCTGACTGTCATTGTCCTACCGATGCATTTCGAAGGCCCGGTCTTCTTCCTCAGGGTATCTGGCAGTCAGTAACTAGTGCCCATATATTTACAGAGTGATCGATATTGATTGGTTCGTGAGTGTATTGTAACCCCCATGCCTATAGCAGCAACCAACCTTATGTCCAACTAGCTAGCTCTGGTGTTTCTCTGAATAAATGGGAGGAAGAGTTTCTATATCATGAGTGAAATATATATTCATGAAAAAAATATTTGGTACATCAGATGCATAGATGACCTCCTTCTTTTCTGGGTATGGGTTATCTATGGATGCAGACAAATTCATAGATTATTTGAATGTCAATGACTACAATTTAAGATTTACGATTTTTTTTTCAAAGCCAGTACAGTAAATTTCCTAGATATACCATATTTTTCGGACTATAAAACACACATTTTTCCTTGAAATTTTGGAGGAAAGTGGAGGGGTGCATCTTATAGTCCTAATGTATGCCTGTTCTTGCTGTGGGCAGGGGGCAGCGGTGAACTGGGAGCAGAGGAGGGACTGGAAGCAATATTCCTTGGATTTCTACTTTCTCAGATGGTAAAGCTGCCCATTCTTCTTGGCAAAAAGCCTCCAGCTCCTGGAAATTCCTGGGCTTTCTTGCATGAACTGCATGCTAGAATTCTCACCAGAGTGGCTCAATGATATTGAGGTCAGGAGATTGAGATGGCCACTCCAGAACCTTTTTTTTTGTTCTACTGTTGCCAATGACAGGTCGACTTAGCCTTGTATTTTGAATCGTTGTCATGTCGGAACGTTCAGATACGTCCCATGCGCAGCTTCCGAGCTGATGAGTGCAAATTTGCCTCCAGTATTTGCTGATAACAAGCTACATTCATCTTTCCTTCAACTTTGTCCAAGTGTCCTTTGTTTTTTTATGTTCAATCTTTGATTATTAGTGTAAACACAAACAAGGTATAATATGCCAAAAATTCTATATATGTCTGTACACGACACCATCTCTTATATCACATACCAATGATGTAACTATTCCAAGGGTGTCAAAATTAAGCAGGAGTCAATTTTGAAATAACGGTACAACTCGAAGATCAGAATGATGCTTATCTCTCTGTTGAAGTCTGCTTATTTTCTCTGTTGAGGCTCCGCAATCTAGAGTCTATATAATTTTCATATTTCACTTGACCATATTAACTGAGATTAGTCCTTTGTCGAGGATGTCTTTATCTCTAGCATACCATATGCTTCTTCTAACTAGCATTAACCATATATTCCTACATAGTTATATGCGTAAAACTTCGTACTTTCGAATACATCTGGATACTCCGATCATTTTTATTTTTCATATTGTGTGGGTGAGGAAGAGTAGGGGAAGGGAAAAGAGAAAAGAAGTATAATGTAGAAGATAGAAACTAAGATTCTGGGTCACTCTATATTTTGTGTTTTGAAGACCACTCCTCTACTGCGTCCACTCCTGCATGTCACCTCGCACCTTCTCGGCCCACACCGCGAACGCATTCCCAAAAGCTGGGGAACCAAGGAAAAGCACCCAGGGGTTCCATATGTGCATATATCTATCCCTGGCGTCAGTGACCTCCGCTGTAAGCTCCTCCATCCGGTGGATTTTGTTCATCTCTCCCAGCCATTACGCCAAACTAGGAGCATGTGCCGTTTTCAAATGTCTGGGCATGACTGATCTCGCTGCCGTCAAACAAAATCATAATAGATCAGATTTCTGGGATTTTATAGATCCAGGCAGTAAAGACAGGAGAGCCACTGATGGCATTCTCTCAGGTTCCTGCCCACTGATTAATCTATATATCTCAAAAACCGAGTACCAGAATGGTTGTATTTTTCTACACTCCCACCAGATGTGTATCATAGAGCCACCATCTGCTCCGCATCTCCAACAACTATCTGGGACAGAGGGGAAGGCCGCGTGTATGTTGACTGGGCAATGATACTACTGGGATAAAATAATTCCTCTCCTGAGCCAAACATGCCATTGAGAGCTTATGTGTAAATAGACACGCTTTCCTTTAATCCTCCCCGGACAGCCTGGCTCCTACCTCCTCTTCCCATCTGTCCAAAAATGTGGATCTATCTTCCGCTTTATTGTTGTTTAGAATGGAATAAATGGTCGAAATCAGGTGCGTGGGTGGGGATTCCAGTAGGAACAGCTCCTCAAATTTTGTCTGGTTAACTAAAAAATTGTTGTCAAGGCTGTTTTTTGTTACAAAGGATCGCAGTTGGGCGTACTCCATCCAAGACACTCCAGAGTTTGCATCAGCCAAAAGATAAATAGGAGCAAGAGCCCCATCCTTCAGGACATGTAACATACGCGGCTCATCACTTCTGCACCATCTCAAAAATGTATTTGCTTGCAATGCTGGGGGGAAAGAGGGATTATGCAGGATTAGAGTGAGGGGTCCCCACCCGTTAGATAGCACCCCCGTCTGACCTCCCTGTCCCATATCTTCAAAGTAATGGAGAGGAATCCTGCCTCCATGCCCAATTTGGGTCTATCAGTAGGGGAAATCCAAGGCATACACCAAAGTGGGGTATCAATGCCTCCCTGCTCCACCGCCAACCACTGTTTGGAGACACGATGGTACTGCCAGTCAAATAGCCTCATCAAAACAGCAGCCTTATAGTAAGCTCTGAAGTTCGGCAGGCCAGCACCACCTCTGAGCTTGAGACGGTATAGAGTGTTGAGCTCAACTGTGTGTGTGTGTGTGGTGTGTGTGTGTATATATATATATATGTATATGTATATTCACTTATATAGTACTATTAATTCCACAGCACTTAATATGCATCAGGAACACTGTCCCCATTGGGATTCACAATCTCAATACCCTATCACTGTGTCTTTGGACTGAGGTCGGTAACCTGAGAACCTGGAGTAATCCCACGCAAACACAGGGAGGATATACAAACTCCTTGCAGATGTTGTCCTTGGTGGGATTTAAATCCAGGACTCCAGCGCTGAAAGACTATGAATACAATGCAAAAATGTGAATACAGTGTCCTTTTTGCAGGAAGGTTTGATACATCACACCTTCAAGATGCTATAATTTTAAATATAGACCAAGTACTGTGAAAAGTCATATTTTTCCATTCCCTCATGAGTTCCTGTGGTTTTAGTTACAAAAAAGCCATTTAAAAGACCTAGCAAACCTGCTCCTCATAGTGCATGTATCATCAAGCTTCACTGCAAAAAAGATGCTGCTACAATAATTCCCTGTGTAATATTAATATTACCTCACATTTTCAACAAAACTGTGATTGTGAAACGTAGACCAATAATATCAAATTCCTATTTTACTACACACTTAGGGCCGCTTTACACACACCAACTTCTGTGACCAACTTCTGAACAGATCTTTGGTTGCAGTGAAATCATGGACACATTGCTCCATTTGTATACATCCACAAAATGGAGCAATGTGTCCATGATTTCACTGCAACCAGAGATCTGTTCAGAAGATGGACACAGAAGTTGGTGTGTGTAAAGCGGCCCTTACGGTTTGTTATTATGGTTGTATTAATCTAAACAGGCAAATTAAAAAAGCCTCATGCACAGCCTTGTTATTTTGTTACTCTGTTTCTTGTACTGACTTAGGGGTACTTCACACACTGCAACATCGCTAGCGATATTGCTGAAACGTCACAGGTTTTGTGACGTAACAGCGATCTCTTCAGCGATGTTGCAGTGTGTGACATGTAGCAGCGATCAGGCCCCTGTTGTGAGGTCGCTGATCGCTATAAATTGTTCAGGACCATTATTTGGTCCTTGGTCTCCTACTGGTCAGCACGCATCGCTTTGTGTGACAGCGAGAGGCCAGCGACCTTACAGCCAGTGCCCAGTGCCGCACAGGGTAAACACCGGGTAACTAAGCAGCGCGTTTTCTCACCAACTGATCAGTTTGGTTCCATTTGGTGGGTGTATCCTACTGAGGAGAAGGTAACTCTCTTTTTCATTGCATAGGGTCAGCCTCCTAATGGCAGCAGCATACACCCATTGTCTTCTGTGTTTCCCAATGAAGGCTCTGGGAAAGAGATTTTATGGGGAGTTCCCAGAATTTGAAACATTAATAAAAATTATAGGTAAATACCCACTGCAGTGTTTTTTTTTAATTTCACCGCTGGAGTGGTGCTTTAAACTTTAAGTACTCATCCCCCTGACTTATTCTCACTCTCTGGCGTTTTCATCCTGTTTCAGTGCCACTAATGTCCTGTGGCGCCATCTTGTGCATGTAATTTCTGACTTGCCAGAAGTTACGTCACAAAGACTCAGTGCAAGTCCATGAGAGCCAGACCGAGGCTCCCATAGAGATGTATTGATTTGTGGCCTTCAGCACGTGAATCGCTGGAGACTGTCCGGAATGTCACAGGAAAAAAATGAAGACGTCAGCAGGTAAGTGTAAGACAGGGGGCAGGGGACTTTATTGAAAGTCCAATATGTAAATCAAATCCACTTATATAACCAGCTGCTGTGCAGCATACAAAGCCGAAGCAGCATGGCTCTGTACACTGTGTAGTGGTCGTTCTCTGATAAGTGAAAGTTGTGCTGCAGCCCTCAAGAATGGACACTGCACAGTATAAAGGGCCATGCTGCTCCAGCTACGGTTACTTCTGGCCACTGCTGACTTTGTAAACAAACGATCAATAGAGAAGCCTGGTTTCCAAATTCCAAAAATCTGATATTGATGAGTAACACTGATGACAGGTTATCAATATCTAAGTAGCAGACAACCCTTTTAATTTATACAAAACAATAGTGACAACCTAAATATAGTGCATCACTTTAAAATTGTTAGAAGATATTGAATGTGACCGTAAATTAAGATTTACTCTACTGACACTTGTTTGTTATTTCTCATTCCTACAGGACAGAAATACTTTCCATCGTTTTGATAAATTCAATGCCAAATACAATCCAATTGGTGAATCTATTCTAAGGGAGATCTTCATCAAGACAGATAACAAGGTGTCAGGAAAATACTTTGCCCACATCATCAAGGTATTGTTCTACAAAGCCTGGGCCTTACCTCCATAAAATGTATTACATATTCGTTTATTAGTCTAGCCAATGTTTAGAAGGCGATTCAAAGTATAGTTACTAACAGGGGTGTAACTACAATAGGTGCAGGGGTTGCAATCGCACCCGGGCCCTGTAGCCTAGGGGGGCCCCAAAAGTCCCTTTGGCCTATAGAAAAAGACTATTACTATTAAAGATTTGCAATAATTGGGGGCCCCGTTGAAGCTATCGCATCGTGGCCCCTGGGCCTGAAGTTACGCCACTGGTTACTAATAAATCTCCAGAGCCACACAAGCTTCCTATTGAAGGTCTATGCGTCAATCTTTTGTCAATCAAAAAATGACATTTGTTTTGTCCATGTTTTTATTGGCCAAAGTCTGTCATTATATTCATTGAAGATTTCCAGCCCCTGACCCCTTATTGTGTCATTATGGCCTGCCATGAAATTTACGGGGTACTACCATGGTTAGTAATCATAAGTGGTAGGTTGCATAAAGATAATAAAGATGGCCATAAAGATAATTGAAGGAAATCAAATAAAAAATTTTTCTTACTAATGGATGTGGTGGAAGTCATGGCTTAGTGATCTTGAATTGGCCAGGTGGAGGTGGGAAGTGTCTTTGTGCTCTGAACGCCTTCAAATATATTTTTTCTGGTTAACCAATAGAGGTATGACTCCTAGAATACTGTTTTCTTTTCAGGCATAAAAGTTTTTGCATTGATTTTCCTGGCTTTCATGGTACCACAATATAGTTTTGCATTGTACATCACAGGTTCAGAAATATTTGGAACTAGATGGCGGCCCGATTCTAAAGAATCGGGTAGTCTAGAATCCATATATAGTTTATTTACTAATAGTTAGGGGAGTGCGGTGAAATTAATTGTGTGTATGCAGGTGGCTCAGTGGGTAGCAGAGTATACGGTGGCTCAGTGGTTAGCACTGCGCGGTGGCTCAGTGGTTAGCACTGCGCGGTGGCTCAGTGGTTAGCACTGCGCGGTGGCTCAGTGGTTAGCAGTGCGCGGTGGCTCAGTGGTTAGCAATGCGTGGTGGCTCAGTGGTTAGCACTGCGCGGTGGCTCAGTGGTTAGCACTGCGCGGTGGCTCAGTGGTTAGCACTGCGCGGTGGCTCAGTGGTTAGCAGTGCGCGGTGGCTCAGTGGTTAGCAATGCGTGGTGGCTCAGTGGTTAGCACTGCGCGGTGGCTCAGTGGTTAGCACTGCGCGGTGGCTCAGTGGTTAGCACTGCGCGGTGGCTCAGTGGTTAACAGTGCACGGTGGCTCAGTGGTTAGCAGTGCGCGGTGGCTCAGTGGTTAGCACTGCTCGGTGGCTCAGTGGTTAGCACTGGGCGGTGGCTCAGTGGTTAGCACTGCGCGGTGGCTCAGTGGTTAGCAGTGCGCGGTGGCTCAGTGGTTAGCACTGCGCGGTGGCTCAGTGGTTAGCACTGCGCGGTGGCTCAGTGGTTAGCACTGGGCGGTGGCTCAGTGGTTAGCAGTGAGTGCGGTGGCTCAGTGGTTAGCAGTGAGTGTGGTGGCTCAGTGGTTAGCAGTGAGTGCGGTGAGATTGGTCAGCGCAGCGCCGTGGGCAGAGTGGTCAGCGCAGCGTCGTGGGCAGAGTGGTCAGCGCAGCGTCGTGGGCAGAGTGGTCAGCGCAGCGCCGTGGGCAGAGTGGTCAGCGCAGCGCCGTGGGCAGAGTGGTCAGCACACACATACACACACACACACATACACACACTCCGCTATACTTACTACCGACCCTGCGTCTTCCCCGCCGCCTGGATCCTGAGTGGACATGTTGCCGCCCCCGGACGACTGAATCCAATATTTTGTCCGGGTAGTTTGGCTAGACATCTTGGACGCTATATTGGATCCAGTAGTTCGGGGGCAGCAACATGTCGACTGAGGATCCAGGCAGCGGACGCAGGGCCGGTGGTAAGTATAGCGGAGTGTGTGTGTGTATGTGTGTGTACAAAGTGAGGGAAGTGCGGACAAAGTGACGAAAGTGCCTACATACACACATATATACACATACTGTACATTGCATATGGAGGGGTCAGGAGAGCGGAGGCTGAAGGGGTGAGGAGAGCGGAGGCTGGAGGGGTGAGGAGGGGTGAGGAGAGAGGAGGCTGGAGGGGTGAGGAGAGGGGAGGCTGGAGGAGTGAGGAGGGCAGAGGACAGGGGAGGCTGGAGGGCAGAGGACAGGGGAGGCTGGAGGGCAGAGGACAGGGGAGGCTGGAGGGCAGAGGACAGGGGAGGGCGGAGGCTGGAGGGCAGAGGCTGCACGGAGGAAGACCGGAACTTCCGAGAGCGGAATGTTCCTCCGCCAGTCCGTGTAGCCGCAGGGACGAAGGCCGGAACTTCCGAGAGTGGACGTTCCCCCGCCGGTCCCTGTAGCCGGGCGCCGCCCGGCTACCCCACACTGGTGACGTCACCACCATGGTCCGGAGGCCATCACGAAAGTAACCTTCGGGTTTTCCGGAAGTGGCCTCCGGGTTTTATATTATAGAAGTGATTGAATGTTCATAATTATTTGGTCTGCACACCACTATTTTTAATTTAAAATTAAATAACTGAGAGGCAATGAAAATGCAGACTTTCAGGTTTAATTAAAAGGGTTGAACAAAAATATCCAGTGTATTATTTAGAAATTAAAACCATTGTTTTATAAAGCCTCCTCGTTTCAGGGACTCAAAAGTAATTGGACAAATTAAATTTTTATTGCTTTTTCAGATGAAATCCAAAGGCCAAAGGTGCATAAAAAGATGCCAATTCAGACAGAGTGTATATTGAAAGGCTGTAACCACAGCTCACGTGACAATCAGTGTTTCTGGTACACAACACCCTTATTCATGATCCGTGTAATCTGTGGTTACAGCTTTTCAGTATGCACTCGATCTGAATGGTCATCTTCTTATGCACTGAAAAATCAAAAGAATTTATTTTATTCCGTGGAGATGGAATTTTCATCTGCCGCTCTATTACGTAGGTACTGGCTTAGATGTTCCTCTGTATTCCGGTTAAATTTGGAAGATGTATTGTGGTGAGCTGTTTTTTTTCTCTTTTTATCATAAATTATTATTACAATAAATAAAATGTTCTTTAATACTAGAATCCTTTGCAGGCAATGACTACCTGAATTCTGAAAGCCATGAATGCCACCAAACACAGTTTTTTGTGATGCTTTGACCAAAGCATTTACAAAAGCTGACTTGAGTTGTTGCTTGTTTGTGGGACTTTCTGCTTTAAGCCCCTGAGTTTAAGCCCCTTAAGTATGTGAAATGCATGCTCATTGGGGTTGAGATCTGGTGATTGATTTTGTCCATTGCAGAATATTCCATTTTTTTTGCCTTAACAAAACTTTTGAGTCACTTCCGCAGTATGTTTTGGGTTCTTTTCTATCTATACTGTGAAGCGTTGTTCCCACTGACCTTGCTTCATTTGGATGAATCTAAGCAGAAAGTATCTCCCTGTACACTTCAGAATTTATCCAGCTGCTTCTGTCTTCAGTCACATCGGTAAACAGTAGGGACCATGCTTGCCCATACCATCACACTGCCTCCACCATGTTTTACAGGGAATGTGGCATGCTTTGGATCCTGAGCCATCCCAAGCCTTCTCCATATTTTTTTTCCCATCATTGTGATAACACACGCTGATCTTAGTTTATTTCTGCCCAAAGAATGCTTTCCAGAACTGGGTTGGCTCCTTTAAATTTTGTCAAAGATCATCTTATCTTTCCTTTCTATTTCAAAGGCTGATTAATGGTTTTAAGCCATTGGTGAACCCTTTTTTATTTGCTGTCATGAAGTCTTCTTTTTATGGTAGGCTTACATACTGAAACACCTGCTTCTTGTAGAATGTTCTTCACTTGGTTGGATTATGTGAAAGGGATTCAGCAATCATCCATCTCTGTTGTCTTCCGTTGATGTCCAGGCATTGTTGACAGACATCCCTGCTCTCGGTTCTTATCACTGCAGCTACTGTGCAGAATACAGCAGATCTTAGTGTCATTACAAACATTTTTGTATTCCCCAAGCAGGCGATTGGTCAATTGAACGCCTATAAGTGGTTGGTTACTTGGAGGTCACATGCTGACTAGTCTTATCACGCTTCTCTCAATTCTCTTTTTTTGAGAAAATATAAGTGAGACTAATCTGTACATGAGTCATGACAATTTGTAAGGCCCTTTTAACATCAGTGTTTTTGCTGATTTGCGGCAGATTAACCTAATCTGCCGCGTAATGGCTGCACTTGCGGCAAACCCCATTCTCTATGGGATTTGTGGCAGGCGCTGCAAATGCGTTTTTTGCCGCGATCTGGCACTTGCGGCAGGTGATAAAACTCAGCTAGCAGCCTTTTTTTTTATCTGCCACAACTGCCGGATCACATCAAAACCGCATTAGCCGCACCTGCCGCAAGTACCATAGAGAATGAATGGGGTTTGCCGCAAGTGTGCCACAAGGGTAACCATTACGTGGCAGATGCGGTAAATCTGCCGCAAATCAGCAAAAACACTGATGTGAAAGGGGCCTAAATCAGTCTTTTGCAGTGTGACCTTTGTTCTGAGACCGGATAAACCATTTAAAACAGTGGCTGGCACTGTTTATGGTGACACTCATTGGCTGTAATGTTTTGGGTGCTTGCTGTCTTGCCATGTACTCTTTGACTGCACTGTTTAATAAGGAGAAAGTGGGGGTGCGTTTTATAGTCTGGATGTACGGTTTGGCTGTGGGGAAGCAGTGGTGGTGGAGCGGGTCACAGGAGGCAGGAGCAGGTCACCAGAGGCAGAAGCATGCTGCAGTAGCACCTGCAGGTGATCTTGTGTGCCTGCTTTTTATGTAAATGTAATATTCACTGCTCTCCCCCACTCATCACCTCTCAGCACTGGAGCTGGCGCCGAGAGGTAGGTGGTATGATGGGTGGAGGGAGCAGCGCATACTAAATTTTCTTAAGCAGTGGGCATATGTGACCACCCATTGCTGCTACATCGGGCAATCGCATGTGCCCACTATTAAAGGAAGTTAATATTTACTGCTTCCCACTCACACTGCTTGGTAGCAGTGAATATCCCTGCATGCAGCAGCAACGAATGATTATACTCATCGTCCATAGTTCCCCTGCAGCAGAGTGACATCTTCTTCTCATGCCAGCAGCTGATGGAGTGTGGAGCGCGGCGAATGACAGTGACGTCATCGCTGTGCACTTAGTCTGGTCAACTGCCGGAATAAGAAGAAGACATTGCGCTGGTGCAGGATGGTGAGTATAATCGTTTATTTTTTTTTATAGGGGCCATATTCTAGGATGGGGACTATATTCCAGGATGGGGGCTATATACCTGGATGGGGCCATATACCTGCATGGGGGCCATATACCTGCATGGGGGAGTATTGACCTTGGTCCCTAGTAGACTCAGGGCCCCAAGAAAGTAGGTTGTCACTCCGGGGTTGTAGATATCTGAAGCCCACCCAAAGACCCCTGCAACTCTCCCAACAGATACCATGGTGATTGCACGAATGGGAGAACCATCGCTCGAAGCTCAGTAGGAGACAGCTTGGAGAGTATAAACCCTCTCCATGTTTCAAAAAACTTCCCTGTCAATGTGTCTTTATCTCTCGCAGCTTCTAGACTTTCTATATGCATCACAGCCTTCAATTCCTTATTTTACTGTTTTTACAGGACTCCGGGGAGTCATTGACTAATGCCATAGACATCATTGATAGATTTGGACGACTATCTGGACTGCGGATAAATTGGGAGAAATCATGCCTGTTGGCGGTGGACAATGGGGTGGGTCCAGGGAGGGACGAGACGGCCCATGCGCAATTAAAGACAGTAAAAGTGTTTAAATACCTAGGTATTAAGATAGCGGTACCAGTTACAGAGTATCTGACCCTTAACATACAGCCCACGATAGGACTTTTGAAAGAAAAGGCGATGACATCGAGGAAGCTGCGCCTCTCGGCGGTGGGTCGCGCTAATTTAATTAAAATGGTATTAATGCCAAAGCTGCTTTACATACTACATAACTCTCCAATATGGATTCCCCAATCAATATTTCAGCGCTTAAATGCGATATTTAGGGATCTAGTATGGGGAGGTGGGCAGCCGAGAATAAAATTAGAGACCCTACAAAGACCCAAGGAGAAAGGGGGGATTGCCTTACCTAATCCATTGTTATATTTCCTAGCAGCACAATCTCAACATATAAGGGGATGGGCAGAGAGGGCAAGTAAGGGCTCATTGCAAGCAATACTTGAAATATATATTCATAGGAGACCTTTGGTGCAGGGATTAGAGATTGGTCTATTTGGAAAAGGTGGAAAGATATGCCAGACTTTTGGACTCTTGCACAAGTTGTGGGGGAGGGTGAAGAAAATTAGAGGGATTACTGGGATGACGTCATATACACCTATCTGGGGCAATGAGTACTTAAGTGAATTCCATAAACTTGGGGAATTAAAGGATTGGATACAAAAAGGGATAGTGTACCTTTATCAGCTGGTTGACCGCCATGCTCTCAAATCATTTGATCATCTAAAATCTGAGCTCCAGCTGACTGATAGAAATGGGTTTCAGTATGTACAGATTCAACACGCTTACACAAAGCAGAGGAGAGTGGGGGATCTGTGTGTATCGAGAGATATTGTTCTTCATTTCATTTGCATGTCGGGAAGAACGAAAGGAGTGATTTCTACGGTATATGCAGACCTTCTTCATACATTTCTGTTGAAATACCCTGTGATGGCAAGGGAAAGTGGGAGGCAGATGTGTTCTGTCCCCGCTTAAGGCGAATGAAGGTGCGCAGTAAGTTATGGTGTGAGAAGTGTTACCTTCTTATCCTTGAAGCGAGGCAGACAGGACCAAGTGCAGCTTCGGATGGATGGAGTCAAGCGTGGACATAGAGATGAATCAGCGGTGGTTTATTGAACCTTGCCAGAAGACAGTATGATGATACAATGCAGATGGTACAAGTAGCAGTAGGGTAATTGTCTTGTGGGTGTTCATCCCTGGAGCCACTGCTGAAGCTGCTGCTGGTCAAAAGACTTTGCTTTCTGCAGCCCAAGAATATGTGTCCTTCCCACACTGGTAGCTAGAGTAAAATGGATGCCAGGAAGTGAGGTAGTACACAAGGCTGCAGAACACTCCCACATCCTAGAAGGCATGAAGGGAGGAGCGAGGGAGTGACACAAAGCTACTGGTCAGCAGGTGGCAGCAGACAAATATGAAACAGATATCAATTAAACAGTGGATTGAACTATATGAAGATATTAAGGGAACAGCACACTCCCCGTCTGAAATTCACTTTGGGGATTTCACTACTAGAGTCTCTAGCTAAAACAACCTGTAAAGAAAAAGCATGTTAAATGCAACATTAAACATAAGTCAAGTCTGTATCGAAGAAGACTCAAGGTTCGAGACTTGCACTGTTCATCCGGCAGGAATGCTCTTGACGAGTGACAACAGAACAAGTTCATGGATGGGTCTTGTGAAGATCTTTGTCCATAAAGGCGACGCTGTGCTCTCTCATTTTGGGCTTGATAAGGGTAGTGCGTCCATCCCCATGTACGCAAGTCTTGAAGGAATTAATCTCTGAACGATTTGCGCATACATTCCCTATGACTACCCATCCTAAGTCCAGTCTCTGGGCGTAAGGTGCATAGTCGGGCCCATTACACTGTTGACGCACCTTGTGTACTCTTAGATTGTCTCTGCCGAGCAGGAGCAGAACCTCTGCATTGACATCCATAGGAGGAATAACACTGGCCAGGTGCCTCAAGTGTGGTTGGTGAAGTGCGGCTTCGGGAGTAGGAATCTCATCCTTGTGATTAGGTATTTGGTCACATTCAATAAGAGTTGGTAAGGGTATTTCGGTGTCTTCATTGATAGGAGAAGCAATGAATCCCCGTGCTCTCCTGCCACTAGTCTTTATACGGCCTGAACAGGTATTTAAGGTGTAGGGTTCTGATGGACCTTTAATACCAAAGGCTTCAAAGAACTTGGGTCCTGCCAAAGACCGGTTGCTTTGGTCATCTATTATGGCATACATCTTCACTGCCTTTTCTGGAAGTCCTTCTGGATAGACCTTGATTAGACATATTCGGGCACAACTCTTCTCCCTTTGACCCTCATCACATACCTCAGAGCATGAGCATGAGACGGCTGCGGCGGTGTTAGACTGTTTCTGGTGCTCCCCGCCGTGACTTGGAGTGGGAGCGATAGCAGAGACTGCAGTCGGTGAATCTCTGGCGAACGGGGTTGGGTGCATAGCTGAGGTGTGTTCTCCGCTATTACACTCCTCACACTTGATGATAGCTTCACAGTCCTTGGCCATATGCTCCACCGAAGCGCAGCATCTGAAACATACCCCCAGCTCGGTGAGGACTTTCTTGCGCTCCTGAAGGGCCTTGGACCTGAACCCTCTGCACCTGCTCAGTGAGTGAGGTTTCTTGTGAATGGGACATTCCTGATTGAAGGACTTGTCTCCCCATGATGGGGTGTACGGTGTACTGGTGGATACCACAGGTGATGGGAGATTAGTCTTTCTTACACTCACAGAGTTCTCAAAGTCTCTACGTTTCTGTATGACACCTTCATACTTCGATGATGGTGTAGTTGAAGTTGCAGTGTTAAGCTGTAGGAAGTCAAGGCTGGGGTCGTTCCTCATCTGGGATTGGTCGTCAATGAACCTGCAGAAATGGATGAATGGGGGAAAGGTGACGCCATGCACTCTCTTGTACTTTGTGACTGATGTTGCCCACTTCTCCTGCAGACTGAATGGTAGCTTCATCACGATTGGGTTAACTCCATGTGCTGTATCTAGATAACACAGGCCGGACAGACGAGGGTCCCTTTTCGCGAGCTCCAGCTCCATGAGCAAATCACTTAGGTCTTGAAGCTTGTGGACCTCCTTGAGGTTGATCTTCGGGACGTTCTGAAGTCTCCTGAATAGGGCCTTTTCTATTGCTTCTGCGCTGCCGAAGGTGCGTTCCAGTCTTTGCCAGGCAGCAGCGAGACCTGCTCCTGCTTGTCCCATGTAAACAGTTCTAAGGTTCTTGATACGGTTTGTAGAATCTGGACCCAACCATTTGATCATGAGGTCGAGCTCCTGTTCTGCGGTGAGACTGAGGTTGGCGATTGCTGCCTTGAAGGTTGCCTTCCAAGCCCTGTAGCTCTCTGCACAATCATCAAATTTTGAAAGGCTGGTGTTGATTAGCTCTCTGCTCACCATAAACCTGGCAAACTCCGACATATTGGATTCCTCACTGCTTGTTGCCACGACAACTTGTGATGCCCTTTGGACGTGTGCGTTGCCTGGCGTGAAAGGGCGAGATGTTTCTGGGTAGAATGATGTTGCAGCAGGGTTGAGCTGTGGTTTAGCCTCTGTAGATTCTGTTGACTGCTGTTCGAGCTGTGGAGGTAGATGGAGAAATGCTTGGTAGCCAGCTTGCTGTAGTGACTTCATTTGAGAAGGCAACTCCTGGTGACTGTCATTAACTTGCTCGGGTGCTGTGGGTAGAGCTGACTTGGAGATCTCAGCGTTGTTGGCTTGGACTGTGATGTAACCTGGAGTTGACTCAGGTAACTGGTTCAGCACATAGTCTCTGGTGCGATCAACCGGATCGTCTGTTTCTTGCGGTGGGGAGTGAACTGGATCAGGACCTTGGCTCAAGGCTTGCTCGAGTAGCTTCACTTCAGCTAACGCAACTTCCTCTTCCATCTTTGAACGAAGAATCTTTATCTGAACCTCCGCTTCTGCCCTCTTGGCCTCCGCTTCTGCCCTCTTGGCCTCCGCTTCTGCCCTCTTGGCCTCCGCTTCTGCCCTCTTGGCCTCCGCTTCTGCTTCTCTTTCTGTGAAGGAACGTCTCACTTTGGATTGTTCTGCTCTTATACGAGCTTCTAGTATTCTGTCACTCAGGGCTAAGCTTCTTGAGGATGATGCTCTTGATGACCGAGAGGAGCGTCTAGATGAGGTTGTTCTGTGAGATCTAGTTTCCTGCTGGTGAGAAATACGGTATTCTGCTTCGTCTTTGACATTTTGTACCTTGGCGTCTCTCTCCCTGTATACCGATTCTGCCTTGCTCAGATCTGAAGGGGCTTCGTCAATGTTGGAGCCTTTTAGAAAGGTAGTGTACCTTGTAAACAGCCTCTGGTATTTTTCTTGAGCTGTGTTCAGTCGTTCAATGGCGGCTTGTAAGTTTGCAGTGTCGCCTAAAGAGGACTGAAGTCTTGACATGTGGCAAGAAACCCGTTCCCATAGTTCTTCAAGGTTGTCACATAATTCGTCCTTCGTATAGTGATAGTGTTCGATAGCCTTTATTGTTGGTTTGACGCAGCGTTTTTGTTGCACAACTTGATCTGCTGGGAGCATGGATTCTGTTTCCTGCTCTTCATCGTGGATAGTGTCAGGTTGTGTTTGTTCTGTTTCAGTAGTTGGGGACTGTGTAAGGTCTTTTTCGGCCATTTTGATTTAAGGTGCGCTGTCTCTTTAAGAAACTGAACTTTACAATTGGGGTCTGGAAATCACAGTGTGGCTCCGTTAAGACACCCTAATAAGATTTCCAAGGTGTTTTAGAAGAATTGTGGGGTTTTCCAGTCCGACAATCTGCAGCAATGTGGCGTAGGATGGAGGGAAACTTGGGGTGCATAAACTGTTCCTTTATAATGCAGAGATGTGATTCAGGCCTGGTGGATGAGAGGGATCCCCTAGCACTTATCCAGGTGAGCGCTGTTGCTGGACAGATTCCACAGTGAGGTGCTGGATTCTTAGGGAGTCTGTGGCTGGATAGTGAGTTTAAGGTAGTGTTTTGGCTGGTTTAAAGCAGTCTTTTGACTGTTCTGTCCCCGCTT
Organism: Allobates femoralis; assembly: GCA_033576535.1. Taxonomy (NCBI): domain Eukaryota; kingdom Metazoa; phylum Chordata; class Amphibia; order Anura; family Aromobatidae; genus Allobates; species Allobates femoralis. Next base: position 249,053,488 of record JARQOC010000002.1, on the reverse strand, counting down.
AAGGCGAATGAAGGTGCGCAGTAAGTTATGGTGTGAGAAGTGTTACCTTCTTATCCTTGAAGCGAGGCAGACAGGACCAAGTGCAGCTTCGGATGGATGGAGTCAAGCGTGGACATAGAGATGAATCAGCGGTGGTTTATTGAACCTTGCCAGAAGACAGTATGATGATACAATGCAGATGGTACAAGTAGCAGTAGGGTAATTGTCTTGTGGGTGTTCATCCCTGGAGCCACTGCTGAAGCTGCTGCTGGTCAAAAGACTTTGCTTTCTGCAGCCCAAGAATATGTGTCCTTCCCACACTGGTAGCTAGAGTAAAATGGATGCCAGGAAGTGAGGTAGTACACAAGGCTGCAGAACACTCCCACATCCTAGAAGGCATGAAGGGAGGAGCGAGGGAGTGACACAAAGCTACTGGTCAGCAGGTGGCAGCAGACAAATATGAAACAGATATCAATTAAACAGTGGATTGAACTATATGAAGATATTAAGGGAACAGCACAAGATGTGGGACCCATATCGGATGAAAATTGGGAAACGGTATTGGAATACATCCCAAAATTGTCAGTTAGTGAACCAGGGAGAATGTCCCAGCTCCTACTCATTCACAGGGCATATAGATCTCCGAAATTTCTCTATAAAATAGGGGTACGTACGGATTCGGAGTATCCGAGATGTGGCTCAGAGGAAGCGGGAGTCCTACATATGATCTGGGGATGCCCGAGACTCGCATCCTTTTGGATAGTGGTCCTTGCCCTGATAGAGGGGAAATATAAATGTGACATCCCGCGAGACCCGGTAGTGTGCGTTTTGGGGTATGTAGAAGAACTTGGGATAGACAGTATTGGGAAGATAGCTGTTGCCCGCCTTTTATATATAGCTAGAAAATTAATAGCTAAATATTGGATTCAAAAAGATCCGCCTTCTAGACAAGAGTTTATTAGACAAGTTAATTATGTAGTAAAACTGGAAGAAAGAATTTATTTTAAAAGAAAGAACACCAAGTTCCAGGAGAGACTCTGGGCGCCGTGGAAAGAATCGTAATATCGATAATAGTTGAATGTTTCATTTGGTATTGTATAAAAGGGATTAGGTACGGATATTAGTTACTAAAAAGAATCAAAATTTTCTGATCATCATAATGGGAGACCCAGACAATGGGGTTTAGGGCTCTGCCCTCCGGAGGTCACACTAGGTACTACAAGTTTGTAGACACCGCCCCCTCCGCTTATAAACCCCTACCGCAGGGAACATCCTCAGTTTTTAACTTAGTGTGCTCGGAGGATCACGCTTTGCTTGCACTTCACTGCATTCTCACTACTTACGTGATGGCGTCTGAAGACAAGGTAAAATGGTCCTATCGGGACCTGTGACAGCCTCCCCGCTCACCCTTAGTGGCACACGCTGGTGGAGGTACCGGAGGGCCTAGAGCCTGGACACTTCGTGTTCTCCCGGTACGCTGTCACGCTCCTTTCCATCCCTCTCTGGGGGGCTCTGGAGAGTGGGAGATAGGAGCCTTGCACAGCTCCGCTCCGTCCGAGGCCTCCCTAAATGGTGCTTACAGACCGGACTGGAGCCAGCCCAGTCCGAGGCCTCCCTAAATGGTGCTTACACTCCGGACTGGTGCTGAACCCCCGTCCGAGGCCTCCCTAAATGGTGCTTACAGACCGGACCGGCACTGAGGCACTCTGTGTCTCCTGTGTGCCTGGGGGTAGTGTCTATCACTTTATGTGTCATGACACTCAGACCGCGCGTTACTCTCGGGTCCGCGGATCTGGAGGTGTACCCTGTGCTGGGGTCACCCTGGCTGACCGACCTGTGTGTCACAGGGGCTGAGGCCGTAGGCTGCAGAGGTGTGTTGGTGCATGCAGTCTGTGTGATGTATTTACATTACTTCCCGCGCTGCGGGCTCCGGCGCCTTCATGCTGAGGCTGCTTGGAGGATGGGACGCTGCCCGTGCGGTGATGTCATCGATGGGCGTGTGTGTGTGTTTCCCGCGTGTTCTCGACACCGCCCACAGTTCCACTGTCGGCGGACATCTTTCCCCCTCACTTCCCGGCTGGGAACTGTCTGCAGCGTGCGTCTGCACTTCAGGGGAGACCGGAACTTATCGCGGAGGTCACACACACACACCGCTTCCTCCTACCGCTTTGCTGCGGTCGGTAAGCCACCGGGATTCCCGGTTTTGTCTGCACAATTTGGCTTATTTTCCCCTACTGTGGCGATGTCCTCAGTTAGGAAGCGTGCTGCTAAGGCGGCAGATGCCACCGTTACTTGTGCTACATGCAATGGTACACTGGTGGAGGGGTCCTGCAATAACTGCGGACGCCCAGAGGCCCGGACTGACTCTGCTGAGTCAGCAGCTCCGGTGCTGTACCCTGAGGTTCAAGTGATCCCAGGGCCATGGGAAACTCAGAATAAGATTAATGAATCTCTGTTGTCCCAGCTGTCCTCCATGTCGCAATCCCTGGAGGCACTTAATAGGAGGCTGGACAGCCCAGCTACTCCTTCCAGTTACCCCCGGGTGTCTCCCTCTTCTGCTGTGAGACCCCTTAAGCGAGCTCGTCGTGAGGAGTCACCCGAGCTCCAGGTTCTCTCTGAGGAGGAGCGTTCCTCTGATGGTGAGGAAGATGATGGGGGTTCGACTTTCGGGTCTGTATCTGTGTCTGAACCACCGGACGGGGTGGAGGACTTGGTATCCTCTATCAACGAGACCTTACGTCTCGTGACACCCCCTGAGGAGGTGACTGTACACCCGAAGGAGGTCTATCAATGGCTGCGGCCGGAGGCTAGACCAAGTGGCTCCTTTATGGATCACACCAACTTTGGAAGGGTGATTAGAGCTCCCAGGTTACACCCTGGGCGGCGTTATGTCCGCAAACTCAAGGACAATCGCTTCCCCTTCCCCCAGGAGGTGCTTCAGGAGTGGTCGCAGTCCCCGAAGGTGGACGCTTCCATGACCAGGATTGCTGCACGCTCCCTATTTTCTGCCTCTGATAGCTCCTCGTTGAAGGATGCGACTGATAGACAGGTCGAGCAACTCGCCAAGTCTTCCTATGAGGCTGTGGGGTCTTCATTTGCCCCTAATTTTGCCGCGGTTTGGACCTTACAAGCAATTACTACCTGCTTGGATGGTATCACTGACCTGGCAAGGTCCAGTCCAGAGGTCCTGGCACTTACCGATAGGGCAAGAGCCTATGCGGACTACGCCAGAACGGCGACCCTGGAAACTGCCACTCACTCAGCTGTGGCTTCGGCCAATGCTATTGCGATTCGCAGGCTGTTGTGGCTGCGTCTCTGGGACTCGGATGCCACATCTAAGAAGATTTTACAGAATCTTCCGTTTTCTGGTGACAGGCTGTTTGGCACTGAACTGGATAAGCTGATTAAGGATTCTGCTGAGTCTAAGATACCGCAGAATAAGCCGAAGCCACGGTATACTGTTAAAAGGAACCCAAAGCAGTGGTCCTTTCGCTCCGGTTCGCAGTCATCAGCACCGTCCGCTCGTACGGACCGAGGGGGAAAGCCCGCTTCTCAGTGGCGCTCTAAGAGTCGTCCAAAGAAGCCGGCGGGGCAGCGGCTGCCACCCCCAAACCCGCCTCTACATGACTCGCTCTGCCTTCCTGCCTCCCCACAGGTGGGGGGCCGCTTGTCTCGCTTTCAGGACAAGTGGCTACTTCACGTTCACGATCAGTGGGTTCGAGACGTGGTCTCGCGAGGTTACAGGATAGAGCTGACGTCAAAACCTATACACCGATTCCATCGGTCGGTCCCATCGCCAGAAAAGGCTCAGGCTTTCTTCCTGGTGTTGGAGGGTCTCCGCAGGGACGGAGTGGTGGTTCCGGTACCTTCCGGAGAGAGGTTCAGGGGTTTTTACTCCAACCTCTTTATCGTCCCGAAGAAGGACGGTTCCTTCCGCCCTGTTCTGGACCTGAAGTTGTTCAACCGTCACGTGCTGGTTCGGAAGTTCCGTATGGAATCACTGCGTTCCGTGATCGCAGCTGTGTCACAGGGGGACTTCCTGGCGTCCATAGATATCTGAGACGCTTACCTTCACGTACCCATTGCGCCGGCTCATCAGCGCTGGTTGAGATTTGCAGTGGGGAAGAACACTTCCAATTTGTGGCGCTACCGTTCGGGTTGGCCTCGGCACCGCGGGTGTTCACAAAAGTGATGGCTTCCATGATGGCCCTCCTGCACGCGCAGGGACATGCCGTCATCCCCTATTTAGACGACTTGCTGGTCAGGGCGCCATCGGAACACCTCTGTCAAAAGAGCCTGGATGTGACCATGCGGTCTCTGGAACAGTTCGGCTGGCTTCTCAATATTCAGAAGTCCACGCTAGTTCCGACCCAGTCTTTGACATATTTGGGCATGGACTTCAACACAGCCTCAGCCCTGGTGTCTCTGCCACGACTCAAACAGATGGCGATCCAGTCAGGAGTACAAGCAGTCCTCCTCTCACCACAATCATCCCTACGGGTGTTGATGAAGCTGGTGGGACGCATGGTGGCGGCAATAGAGGCGGTGCCTTTTGCACAATTTCGCCTCCGTCCTCTCCAGCTGGAGATTCTCCGGAAGTGGGACAAGAGGACGATCTCGCTGAATCGGCTGGTGACCCTTTCCCAACCGACCAGAGATTCCCTGCAGTGGTGGCTACAGCCGCATCACTTGTCTCGGGGCCGGTCCTTCCTAAAACCGTCTTGGTTAGTGGTGACCACCGACGCCAGTCTGAAGGGCTGGGGAGCGGTGTTCTTACACCACAGGGCCCAAGGCCTCTGGACTCAGTCGGAGTCGGCGTTGCAGATAAACGTGCTGGAGATCAAGGCGGTATACCTAGCACTCCTGGCCTTTCAGAGATTCCTCTCAGGACAGCCCATTCGGGTTCAGTCCGACAATGCGACGGCCGTCGCTTATATAAATCATCAAGGAGGAACCAGGAGTGCGGAGGCTCTGGCCGAAGTTCACCGCATCCTATCCTGGACGGAGGACAACAACTGCCTGATCTCCGCAGTTCACATCCCAGGGGTCGAGAACTGGGAGGCCGACTATCTGAGCCGACAGGGGATGGACGCCGGAGAGTGGTCTCTTCATCCGGACGTCTTCAGAGAAATCTGCAGCAGATGGGGCACTCCGGACGTGGATCTGATGGCCTCACGGCTGAATCATCAGGTGCCGCAATACATGGCGAGGTCGTGGGACCCGCAGTCTCTGGGAGCGGACGCCCTAATCTTGACCTGGTCCGGATTCCATCTGCCGTATGTGTTCCCGCCTCTGGCTCTGATTCCCAAGGTGCTGTGGAAAATCAGGTCGGAGTGCAGGGTAGCCATTCTGGTGGCTCCAGATTGGCCCAGGAGGTCCTGGTATCCGGACCTGTGGCAACTGTCAGGCGGACACAGGTGGGCTCTTCCAGAACGCGCAGATTTACTCGCGCAAGGCCCATTCTTCCACCGCAATTCCAGGGCCCTCAAATTGACTGCGTGGCTCTTGAGGCCTGGCTGCTGACGTCTAGGGGTTTCTCCCCTACGGTGGTTGCCACTATGAATCGGGCTAGGAGACCCGTTTCCAGGAAGATATACCACAGGATGTGGAAAATCTTCTTTACCTGGTGTGCTTCTGGTGGACGTTCTCCGTGGCCCCTGTCCATCCCGACGTTGTTGGCTTTCCTACAGTCGGGTCTGGAGTTGGGATTATCCCTTGGTTCTTTGAAAGGTCAAGTGTCAGCACTCTCGGTGCTGTTTGACAGGCGATTGGCGCTCCTCCCGAAGGTGCGTCAATTTCTCCAGGGGGTGTCGCGGATGGTTCCGCCCTACAGGAGGCCTCTGGACCCTTGGGACCTTAACATGGTCCTAACGGCTTTACAGAAACCGCCGTTTGAGCCGCTGAGAGATATTTCTCTTTTGCGTCTGTCCCAGAAAGTGGTTTTTCTGGTGGCAATTACATCTCTGAGGAGGGTCTCAGAATTGGCTGCACTTTCGTGCAAGTCACCCTTTCTGGTGGTTCACCAAGACAAGGTGGTATTGCGCCCACGGCCGGAATTCTTGCCGAAGTTGGTTTCAACTTTTCACCTGAACCAGGAGATTGTTCTCCCATCATTTTGCCCCGCTCCCGTTCATCAGGTTGAACGCGATCTCCATACTCTGGATCTCGTGAGAGCTGTACGCATTTATGTGTCCAGGACCGCTTCCTTTAGGAACTCGGATTCCTTATTTGTTCTCACGACGGGTCGCTGTAAGGGGGCCGCGGCTTCAAAGTCGACCTTGGCCAGATGGATTAAGACTCCCATTCAGGAGGCCTACCGATCCTCTGGTTTGCCTCTCCCGGTGGGATTGAAGGCTCACTCTACCAGAGCTGTAGGTGCCTCCTGGGCTTTGCGACATCGAGCTTCTGCTCTACAGGTGTGTCAGGCAGCCACATGGTCTAGCCTGCACACTTTCTCTAAGCACTATATGGTGCATGCCCATGCCTCTGCGGATGCGAGTTTGGGCAGGCGGGTTCTCCAGGCGGCGGTTGCCCACCTTTGAGGGGAACCATGTGTTATCCGTCTCGTTGAGGAACTCTTCCCGCCCTGGGGTATTGCTTTAGGACATCCCCATTGTCTGGGTCTCCCATTATGATGATCAGAAAAAAGAGAATTTTGTTTACGTACCGTAAATTCTTTTTTCTTGAATCATCAATGGGAGACCCAGCACCCACCCAGTTGTTCCGTTGCATGTTTTGCATTTGCTCTGTTCTCTGTTGAGACAGTGTTTACCGGGTTGTTGAACCGTCTGTGCACGGCATTCTTCCCGATGTTTCGGGTGTGGTTTATTTTCCTCCTCGCAGCTTATGGACCAAACTGAGGATGTTCCCTGCGGTAGGGGTTTATAAGCGGAGGGGGCGGTGTCTACAAACTTGTAGTACCTAGTGTGACCTCCGGAGGGCAGAGCCCTAAACCCCATTGTCTGGGTCTCCCATTGATGATTCAAGAAAAAAGAATTTAAGGTACGTAAACAAAATTCTCTTTTTCTTTAACATGCAATATGTAATGTATGTATATAATTTGGAATCGCTGCCTGAATTAGGGGAGGGAAAGAGTTCATGCTTTAATGGGATAAGGGAGAGGGGAGATAAGAAAACGTTAGTGGAATATTCTACAAAATGACAAAACGTAATGTACATGTGCTTTCTTTTTGTAAGATGTTAATGTTTCTAATAAATAAATCTGATTCAAAAAAGGATGGGGGCCGTACACCAGGACGTGGAATCATATACCATGATGGGGAATTACATAGGCTCATTCCATATCAAATAATCCAAATATGAATATTTTTTTTTACCTGACTTCTTTAGATTTTTTTTTATGAAGTAGAACTTTAGGTAATTACAAATTAAAAGTTTACCCTAGATTTTTTTTGTTCATCGGTTAATTTTTTACAGACTTCTAAAGTTTTGAAAAAGCATGAATTTTGGCCTGTATGGCTTTACATTTTTTATCATACCTCGGGCTAGAATAAGATGAAGAGGTGGGAGAGGCATATTTTTTCTCAGAACGATACCAGCTTTCATTTGATATGTCACAAGGCTACATTTCTTTATATTATGTTTTGGAGAAATCAAATTCAAAATCTTGATGCACAATTGTGAAAAAAGTATGTTTTAAAATTGTGGAAAAAAATGCATGTGTGTTACTTGTGTTCTTGGTTATATTTGTACAGGGACTCAAATTGGGACCAAATTGGGTTCAATTTTTTTTTTTTTTTTTTTAAATCGTCTGTGTTGGAAGTTACAAGGTGCCTGCAGGGTATTTTTCTCTTTTGCAAGTTGCTTTCTACAACTGTCACAAATTTTCATGCCTGCATTGATTGTTGGATTTATATGAAAGATCCAATCTTGTACCATCGTAAGATTTTTTCTTGTTGTGTGTCCAGTTTTTTCAAAAGGATTGCAACAGCATATACAGTATTATAAAATGCTGTTCCTTGAGATGTAGCAGCCATTGCTGTGTGAGAAAAATACGGTTAATATTAAGGAAAATGGGTAATAAAAATAAAGATTTACCTTACACTTGAGATAGAACTGTGCTACTATAAAGTAAGTATTAGGGCTAGCGCACACAGCTTTTTCTGCCTGCGGGTAAACATTGTGGTTTTGGCAGCATTTTTCTACCGAGCTTCCACTATATCTGCATTAGTTCTTTTAATCGCCAGTGAAAACAATGGCAGCTTTTTTTTATATAAACGGTGATAAATGCTGTGTTAATTGCAGCAATCAAAAAGTAGTGCAAGCAGGGATTTTCAAAAACCACTGCATGTGTTTATCCCATTCAAATCAATTGGGGGGGGGGGGGTTCTGAACGATGATCACTCAGAATAGTGCTATGTGTGTATTAGCTCTTAATAAGACTAGCATTAAACTATTAATGTAAATTTACTCAAACTTTAAACACACTCACCAATATTGTAGTATACCGACTCCCTTGATGCCTGTGTAGAGACTACTGTTTGTACAAGAGTGAACATGTCCAGGCATGTCAGGACATGAAAGCTCTGAAACTCTCTTACTTCCTGACTGCAGTGGGCAGATACTTAACATGATTGACAGAGCTGCTGGCATGTGATATGCTCTACATTCACTGTCTACCCCTGTTCATTCTCAGGTTAAGCCCTAACAAAGCATTCTCCTCTGTCCTCTCCTGCTTCTAAGCTGTAACATAATACAGCAATATCTAAAAAGCATGGATTATTTGGTAAATATAGACCCCACACTTTTAGACCACAGGCTGAACAGATCTGAATTCAAGATTTTCGAATTGACACTGAAATAGTTATATATTTTTAAATATGATCCCTTCGCGATCCCAACTTGAATTTTTAAATAGATATGGCTAGGAGCATAGCAGGCACATGTGCATTTTTGGGAATTTTTTAATCATACGTTTTTCTCCTTCGCCTCATTGGGGGACACAGACCGTGGGTGTTATGCTGCTGTCCACTAGGAGGCGACACTAGGCAGAATCTGCAAAAGAGTTAGTGGCTCCTCCTATGCAGTTATACACCCTGGAGCAGGAAGTGCTTCTCCAGTTTTTGCTTAGTGTCTGTAAGGAGGCACACGTTCTTACTATTTCTTTATTATTTTACTTTGAAGCTGCATTTTTACTTTTGAAGGGACATGTCGACCACAAATACCTCCCCATACTCCATAGTTGAGCCTCTGGGTTGAGCTATTTTGTCTGATATGGGCTATTCCTTCCTCGGCCCTCCACTGTTGGAGGTGCAGGGTTAAAGTGATTTCCAGACCTGCCGGTTCTGAGGCCCGCATTCCTCCCCAGTCCCCACTGATGGGGCTCTGGGTCGCAGAAATGCCCCATGTCCCCACCGCAAGCAGCAAGACCCGGGGAAACAAAAACCGGCAAAAAGAAGGGGGCCCCGATCCTCGGCTCCCATGGGAAAATGGAGACAACATGACGGCACCAGGTAACATCTGGGTTGCAGTATTGGGGCCCATGGGATCTACAGATGCCCTCCCCATTCCCCATTCCCCCTGGCTGGGAACTTGGGTTGAGTCACCAGCCTTAAGTGCCTTCCATAGCTCTGTCTGGTACATGGCAATTCCCTCGGCTGCAGGGTCCCCCAAGGCTGCTCACAGCCTCTGCTACCCAGTCCCCATGGGTTCTCCTGATGGGGGCTACCACCTGCTGCAACATCTCTTCCCCCACTCCAGGAGATCATCTTTGCTGCTCTCTCCTGAGGGGGCCCATACTGTGGGCAGGAGCACCAGTTTTTCTTGTCTCCTTACAGAGCCAGCACAGTACCTGGACCTCAGGAGACCCAGTCCCCTGGGTTCTCCTGATGGGGGCTGCCACCCTGCTCCAGGAGATCAGCCTTCGCTGCTCTCTCCTGAAGGGGACAATACTGTGAGCAGGAGCACCAGTTTTTCTGGGCTCCTCACAGAGCCAGAACAGTACCTGGACTCTAGGAGACCCAGTTCTCCTGATGGGGGTTGCCACCCTCTCCTCCACTTCCAGGAGACCCAGTCCTCTGGTTTCTTCTGATGGAGGGGCTGCTCTGTGCCAGCGCTCATGTGGCCACAGCCACTGGGGTTCAGCCGGGTCCAAATCCGTTCCGGTCCCGGACTGGACCTCCGCGCCGGCCTGCGATCATTTGCGGCCTCTATTTTTACTTGAGGCCGCGGCTTCGGCCTAGCGCGGAGCCGCCGCCTCTTTTCCCGCCCCCGGCCCGCCTCCTGGATGATTAAAATGACGCGGATAGCGTCATGGAGGGGGCGGACTGGAGCTGCACAGGGGGCGGGACGGCTATTCCTGGCGCCTCTCGCTCATTGCGAGATTTCATGCGCGCCTTTTTGGCCACAGACCCTCCCCCCTCTGCCCATACAAGCCCTGAGCTGCAACTAGAGCACTCAGGGAGTTGTACTGGGGATTAGGAGCATGGGGTGCTGAGGTTAGGGAGCCCTGATACAGAACAGGAGCCCCTTAACTTCAGTAAAGACTTCCCTACAGCCCCCACACGAGCAGTGACGGCCATTATAATAGATGAGGTGGCTCAGTGGGCTAACGCATATATAAACATAAAGTTTTCACTATGCACACACTGTACAGCGGAGCCGAGCAGGGCTTCCTCCCTGCTGCAGCTCCACACGCTTCTCCCCTGCGGCACATGATAACCAGGGGCTCTGTGGTCTTCCCCCCTACTACATACCCCCCCTTCCCTCCTCCTTAGCTCCGCACAGTACAGCTGGGGCCAGGTGCCCTCAGTGGCCATTACATGATGACACACCAGCAGCAGGTGCCAGGATCTGGGGTCCGGCAGGCCTCACCCTACCCCCCTGCTGCATCTATCAGGTAGTCGGTGCCTAATGGGTTCAGCAGGTTTCCGCTGCAGCCCTCAAGACACATGCCTTGCAGCTGCGGCCCAGCATCAAGAAACGCAGCGGCGCTCCCTCCTTACTGCAACTCTCAGGGCACACAGAGGTACTTCCTCCCTGCTGCAGTTTCCTAGGAAACAGCTTGGCAACTGTCAATGGGCTACAGCCTCAAATAGATCCCCTTTGAGAGAACTAGGTTGTGGTGGAATTACGACTTTAACTCGCAGGTTTCTCCTGGGCCCTCCATTGTTGGAGAGCCCAGTTGCAGTTGATGTAACCTACAATTACCTGACAACTGCAAGGGTCCCAGGACCGTCTGCCAATCCTTTCCAAATCCACAGCTGGAGCCCTGGTTGGCGGTGATGACAGTCGAGTCTCACAAGACGCAGGATGAAACACCGTGATCCGCAACTGCACAAGTAATTTAGCTACGGGTCTCTGGAAGCTAAGACTATAGCATACTCCGTCCTCAGCTCCCCACTTTGGAGACGCTGGGTCGTAGCCGAGCTTGCTATATGCCATAGTCCTTCCTCGACTCCCCACTGTTGGGGACTCGGGTTGAAGCTGCGACGGCCCAAGGCCTGGCCGGCCTCCATCCCCAGACTACAAAGATGAAACTCTGGAGTACTAGCCCCTGTTGCCAATCTCTTCACTATACCGATATTAGGTATTTGGGTTGAGATAACACGTGCAAGCACTCTGCGCAGCCCGCTTCAATGCGGGACCTCGCAGACCCCCGACCACATTAACCCAATGAATGGGCCCTTCTGGACCCCGTATGACCGTGGCCCGAACCTTCTTCCACGCCATCTGTCCCTTCTCGACTCAGGAGTCAATAAGAGAATACTCATGGTGGGATAGCGCTCGCTGTGTGCACCGCAGGACACCAGCGACTGAACTATTGTGGGCGCAGTCTCCGGTTTCGGCCAGCGCCGCTCCTGACTTCCGGCTCCCTCCGGACCTCCGCGCCGGGCCTCTGCCGTTCCCGGGCCCCGCGTTTTACACGGGGTTTTGGCCTAGCCGTGACATCACTGGCTTTTCCGCCCGCCACACCTCCTGACGTCGGAGTCTCCGAAGCGTCAGCACAGGGGGTGGGGCGAGGCTTAAAAGGGCTGAAGCGCAAACTATACAATGCTTTTTCCCAGCCTGAAGTTGGCAATGTCTATACTGCATTTCAGAAGTCTCCTATATCTGGATGACTCCCTTATCAATGCATGACTGTCAAGAACTGCGATCACAGTGGCATTTGCACCATGCTCGTTAAGAAGACTGTGGGATCGACCTCCACAGGTCTACCGCAATTCCAAGGCACATGCTGCAGCACAGCACACACATTCCAGGAGTCCCAGCTCCACTGCTTACTCCTGACGGCCGCATGCTGCAGCATCACATATGGAGTCTCAGCCGTATTGGACGCACAGCATCGCATGAACACCGCGGGCTTTAGATGCAACACATCCACAGCTCTAGTCTAATTTCCCTAGACAAGTCACGGATTCTTCGTCTTGGGATCCACAGCCTCCGTCAGAGGTCTCCTCAATCCTTCACAACTGCCATAAGAGTCCTAGACAGCATAGTGGCAGCTTGGGAGTCAGTTCCATTGGCTCAGCTACATCGCCGGCCTTTGCAATTCCATGATGCCCCTCAATCTACGAACATTCGTGCAGTATCTCTGGTTCTGAAATCATTCAGTCACCTTCTAGTATTCGGACATGTCAGGATACAGTCAGACAATGCCATAGCTGTGGCATATGTCAACCACCAGGGTGGAACCCGCAGTCTCTAAGAGATGACAAGTTCGCCACATCCTTCACTAGGTGGAATCCTGAAACACTGTACTGCCAGTTGTTCTCATACCAGGTGTACTCATCTGGGAGGCGGATTTCCTAATCCTCAAAGGGATGGACTCAGGGTACTGGCCCCTTCATCTAGAGGTCCTCCATCGAAAGGCCAACGCCAGGAAACCACAGATATGGACCTGTCGGACTCACGCCTCAATGCCATGGTCCCGGCTGTCCTGGCCTGGTCTCAGGATACACAGTCAGTGGGACAGACGCACTAGTCCAAGCATGGACCGGTATCTGTATCTCCTATATTCTTACCCCACTAACAGATAGTCTGGAATATCAAACGAGAATGTCGCCGGATCATCTTCGTGGTCTCAGACTGACCCACACGCACTTGGTGCGCAGACTCGTCCAATTTATAGTAGCAGTACCAGGACGTCTAACAGACAGTCCAGACCTGCTCGCTCACGGCCAGTTCTCCCTCAGAATTCCTCGCATCCCAGGTTACTAGCGTAATCTTTGAGACCTGGAACTTAACCCAAGAGGTTCTTTTCTCAGGATATTGTAATGTCCGTAGTCGCAGAGAGGACACCAGATTTGTCAGCGATATCCCATCACACATGTGTAATCGTTTTGTTTTTTTTTTTTTTTTTTTTTGATTGGGGCACCTCTAGAGGTCATTCCCCTTGGCCCTACTTCATACCAGGGACTCTCCGTTTTCTTCCACTCAGACCTAGACTCAGGTTTGTCCTTAGGATCTCTCACACAGCAGGTTTGTCAGCTGTTTTTCACTTGCCACCAGACTTCTATGAAATCCTTCCTCGAAAGGTCGACTATTTAAGGTCTACATACAACAAGGCTTTCACCCGTGGGGACCTGACCTTGGTCCCCACGTCACTACATGAACCACCTTTTCAGCCTCGATGGGATATTACCCTTGGCATCCACATCCAATTAGTTGTATGGTTCGGTGGCATTTATTTGTCTCTGCAGAAGTATCGGTACTTGCAGCGGTCTCACGTAATCCATCCTTTTCTAGTCTTCCATCTGGACAAGATTGTCCTATGGCTGGTTCCGTTCTTCTTATATGGTAGGTTTACTCCTTCCACCTACATGGAGATATCCCTCTGCCATCGCTTCGCCCGACTCCAGTCCGCTCGGTCGCGAAGGATATACATATGCGGGACCTTGTCAGGCCCCTACGCGTCTAGGTATCCAAGACAGTGCCCATCCAAGAGGTCAGATTCTCCCTTATACTTCTTCCAATTGGCAGAAATAAAGACACGTCAGCCTCTAAGGCTCCTCTAACCAGTTGGATTTCTCTAACCATCCAAGACGCTTATACGATCGAAAACTTATCCCTTCTGGCAGGTCACGGCACATTCTACTACGCCCGTGGAAGCCGCCTAGACAGTCCGGTAACAGGTATCGGCGCAACGAGTGTATAGGCAGCCAAACGGTCAGCCTACACTCGTACCCAAGCCACTATCGTGCCTGCACTCAGTCCTCGATAATCGCAGATCTGGGTACACGTCCTCGATAATCGCAGATCTGGGTACACGTGCCCTCCAGGCGGCAGCAGCCCGCCTGTCGGTACATTGTTCTTCGCTGACCATGCTCAGTGTTACTAGTTCCATTGTTCTTCCCACCCAGGGACTGCTTTGGGACGTCCCACGGTCTGTGTCCCCCAATGAGGCGAAGGAGAAAAGGAGATTTTTGTGTACTCACCGTAAAATCCTTTTCTCTTAGCCTCTAATTGGGGGACACAGCACCCACCCTATTGCCCTTGGGGCCTTTTTCTACAGTTCTCACATAGCTTCTCAGCTGTTACATGGTTAACATGTTTTACACATGTTTGCCTATTATAACTCTGTTAACTGTTGACTGTTTAAACTTATGCCTGTTTAGCTCCAGGCCTTGTAGTACTGTGAGCCTGTTTAGTTACAGGTCTTGTTATACAATTATTACTTCATTAACTCTTCACTGTTCCACATGCGCCTGCTTAGTTACACGCCTTGTGGTACTAGTATTACTCTGCTAACCCTTAGCTGTTTACACACGTGCCTGTTTGGTTTCAGGTCTTGTTACACTGTTATTACCTTGTTAACTATATTTGTTTACACAGGTTGCCTGCGTAGACTTCCTGTGTCACTGTTATCTGTTAGCTCTCCTACTGCTTTAGCACAAAACTGGAGAAGCACTTCCTGCTCCAGGGTGTATAACTGCATAGGAGGAGCCACTAACTCTTTTGCAGATTCTGCCTAGTGTCGCCTCCTAGTGGACAGCAGCATAACACCCACGGTCTGTGTCCCCCAATTAGAGGCTAAGAGAAAAGGATTTTACGGTGAGTACACAAAAATCTCCTTTTTTCAGAAATGTGTTTTAAAATTTTGCATTTGTGTTTGCATGGGTAAAATATTAACAAATATACTCTTGTGACATATCTGGTGAAAGTCTATACAATTCTGAGTAGAATGGTGTTTATTTTGTCTCTCTATCTTATTTCTAGCCTGAGTTATGAGGAGAAATGTAAAGGCAGGCAACATCGAAATTCGCACTTTTTCCGAACTTTGAAAATCAATTAAAAAAAAAAAAATAAGTAGAATTTTTTCTTCTTCACATTTTGCATTCTCTGACACACTATTACCAAATAACAAAATCTCAAAAGAATTAAAAATATAGAGGTAAAATTCATTGGTTCACTTGACATGGAATGACCCTATACCAGGATGAGGGATAATATACCAGAATAAGGGATTATATATACCAGGATGGGTGATCATATATACCAGGATAGGGAGCATATACCAGCATGGGGGATCATATATACTAGGATTGGTGATCATATATACCAGGATGGGGACCATATACCAGGATGGATTACATATATATCAGGATGGGAACGTATACCAGGACAGGATGCATTTATACCTGGAGGGGGCCCAGGATGAGGGACAGGAGTACAGATTTTGGGGACAACAGTGTCAGCAGCAGATTCCCGCCTCCCCCCATAACAGTGTGTCATGACCACATCTTTTGCTTCAATTTTTTCCCCCTGTTTTCCCCCTCTAATATTTGGGTGTGTCTTATGGTCCAGTAAGTCTTATTGTCCGAAGAATACGGTATGTTTTCCTATCATTACTCTAGTCCAACCTTGTTCAAAGTATTGGATCATCAGCATTACCACTACCACTTATATGTCATAGTAATAGCAGTGTCAGGAAATGCATATCACTTACCGTAAGAGACTGCAAAATGACTGAAATGTTCCCGATGATTTTTGGCCTTAGAGCATAGTGACAGGTCAAGGATCTAATGAAACAGGTGAAGATAATACTAGACAGCATTCATTAGCAGATACTCTTAGCTTATTGTACCCAGATCTTTCAACATTAACTAGTTATGCTGTTTACACTTTTACAAATCAGAGATTTCCTATGCTAAAGGTGCCAGAATTTGTTTTTACATGCCATGTGGGGGTGTGGCTCCATGGAAAAGGGATGTGGCCTTGTGACACTAAAAATGTGGGCACAAGTTTTTGGCCAACTAATGCAGTCTAAAGCTGCACCAAGTGCATCATGTAGCATAAAATATTAAGATAAATTAACTCTGGTGCGTTAAGATTTTTCTATTCTACATTTTCATTGTCTGAAAAATGAAACAGTTTAGTAAATCCACCAGTGATTTTGTGTTTTTAATCTCTTTTGTAATGTTGCTTTCTAAAGATGTGAATGTTATAGTACACGTATATACAGTATGAATGTGCTTCTGTGCTATTGACTTAGTGTATCACATAACATGGACATCAGTTACCCAGATGGGGACGTAGGTAAAAAACCTCTTCAGAGAGAAAGAGGATTTGAACTGTAGAACCACAAATTGGATGTAGCAGTTCTAAAAGTCAATAGCAACCCTTTAATGAGTCTTGCCACAAGACCTTTAGGGTAAGAAACAGACCAGACACTCCATTTGCAGTGCAAAGCAGGCGGTCTGGTGGTCTGATGTTGCTGGGTGAGAAGCCTCCGACAGGGTTGTATTATAATAATTTCAAGGCATGAAGAGGAGAATGGGATTCCTCCGCTTCTGTTTTTCATTCAGTTCCACATATAATTCTATGATTGTGAACATATATTTTACTCCTTTGCAGGAAGTGATGTCAGATTTGGAGGAGAGTAAATATCAAAATGCTGAGCTACGCCTGTCAATATATGGCCGTTCTCGTAAGGAATGGGACAGTTTGGCACATTGGGCTGTCAGTCATAAAGTGCATTCCAACAATGTCCGATGGCTGATCCAGATCCCCCGACTCTAGTGAGTATTTTTTATTTATTTCATGACTTATTGGTTTGTCTATTTTGGCTTTTCAAGCATTTTCAATCTGTAATATTGTCATCCTAGGGTGTTGTTACTGTTTAAAGCACTACCAAAATAGTTCTGCACCCTCAAAAGATACTACTTTCACTTGTGTGATAAATGGTTTTTCATCGAATTCTGATGCTCCATTTGTTACCATTTCCATGTCACATCCCTTTTAGAAATATGCTTAGAAAATAGAAATCTTTCACTTATCAGATGTAGAAAATGAACATCTCGTATGGCATCTGATCTATGCTGTCCGTGGTTCCTACAGAACTATGTATTTAGAGTGAAAAGTTTGGTTCCAAATCGGACCATAGTAGGAAATGTCAGATTTTTTTCATGTTTACCATAAGTTTGCTAGGAAACTCAAATGTGTGAATAATTTCGTACACTATAGTCTTGGTAAAAACAGACAGCACATCAACAGCAAACTCTGATGCCTGATTAAGGCCTTATATACAGTTGGATATAAGAGCTCTACACACACGTTAAAATGCCAGGTTTTCGTTATATAAATAAAATTATACCAAGAAGAATCATTTTAGAGCTTTTTCCACCTTTTTTTTTTTTAATTTGTTTGTTGAACTCTCAGCTCAAGAATATACAACACTAGCTGGGTGCCCGATGCACATGCATCGGGATTCTAGCAGAGCGAGTCTCTGACTCGCAATGGCCGCTTCGTGGCCAATGCTTCGCGCTGCTAAGGCGACTCGCCATGCCCGCTGCGCGGGCATAGCGAGTCGCCTTAGAACTGCTCACAATGGCCGCTGCGCGGCCAATGCTTCGGGCGTATCCACATGACCACGCTGACTCGCAGCGTGAGCGGACTCAAAAGGGGCAAAAAACCCATTCGTGATTATATAATAGATATCAAATCCCGAGCGGCACACTATAGATTCAATGTAGACACATTATTATGAAATGGAACATATTCAAGATAGCGCTAAGTAATATAGAAAAATAAATAGGTACATACAAAATGATAAAGTGGAAGGTTTCCCAAACATACTCATGCAAATAAGATAACTTAAAGACGTTTTGGATTACTAATGTGACCCCCATTCCTTTGTCCTAACTAACACTTTCCTAATATATATTTTGGTTACCTATCCTGCTCCTGTAAGCTCATCTCTCCGCAGCACATATATACATTTACTGATGTTCTAGCTTTGATTCTTCTGGTCTGGACACCGGAATCAGACAAACTAAGGGCACATCACTTGTGGGGCGGGACTGCTACTTGGTGAGTGACAGCAGTCTGAGCACGCATACCCCAATCAGACTTCTCTCTCCTCTCAGCCTAGTTTAGAGTGTGTTACTTTCATCTGACAAGCACTGCAATATGCCGATCATTATGTATATCACAGGGCCGCTTCTAAATCTAAGAGTCTGCATGGATATCTGTCATACAAGAGTTCAAGGGGAGAAAACCCCGTAGAGGACTGGGGACCTTCTCTGATGGAAAACGTCAGATATGGAAGAAGACAGTTCCAGTCTCAGTCATCCCACTGCCTGAACTTTTTCAGCATGGATTTTAAGGTCTTGTTGAATCTATCCACGAAGCCATCTGTTTTTGGGTGGTACACTGAAATCTTCAGTTGGATAATCTAAAGCGCTTTAAACCAGTTCCCTCATGAGCTTGGACATAAAGGAAGTTCCCTGGTTCTTTAGGATCTTCTAAAAGAAGATATGGGCCAACTCCTGGGCTATACTCTTGGCGGAGGAATTTCTCAATGTTAGACCTCCAGGGTACTGTGTACCGTGTTGCATAGTTTACAACTACTAAGATGTACTGATGCCCTCTAGGAGACTTGACTAGGGGACCCACTAAATCCATAGCAAACAGGACCTCTATAATCAGTAATGACACCAGGGGATGACAGAAGTGAGAGACTGGCGTGGTTAGCTGGCACGTGGGACAGGACCTACAATAGTTCAAACTCTCTTGTGAATGTCTGGGCCAGTAGAACCTCCAAAGGATCTGCTCTTTGGTTTTCTCTACTTCAAGATGATCACCCAAGACATGAGAATGGGTCATGTCTTACATTCTAAGCCTATAGGGTCCTGTTACCAACAGTTGTTCTAAGCCTATAGGGTCCTGTTACTAACAGTTGTCCACTGGGCATCCTGATTCAGCAATTCCCATTTACTTCAAGGTATGGGAACCTGATGACGACCCCCTGGCTTCTGGGTATTTATAACCGTAACATTTTCAAATGCCCCATTCAGCTTCAGGTCCCTCATTTGATCAGTATCAAAGTTTCCCCCGGAAAACCCCAACTCCGGGATGTTGGCCTCATGGATCACTGTCTCATTCTCGTCGCTATCCAGCATACACAGGGAGTCCCATTAAGGGCGAACTGGCCTTTATCCAAGACTCTGGGTGCCCCCACCTTTTGCCACAAATCCCAGAATAAGGTAAGGTTCCACCTTATTATCACTGGGTGTAACAAGTATTTTACCACTCTGACTTCATCAGACTGTGTGCCTCAATTTGCTTCTATGGTCACAGTGGCAACAGGTTAGTCCTAGGCGTCCCTGTGGATACAGAGAACGCCTACCACCTTCCCAGGTATAAGCTGGTGTATAAATGGTGTAACAGTGACAGGACTGTTGGACTATTGAGTTTGGTGACCCTGGTGGGAGCACCAGGGTCACCAAGCTCCCCTAGTCCAAAAGTCCCATCACTGTTACACTATTAATTTTCACGGGACCTGTCTGTGGCCCCTTGCCAGGCTGACCGTCCACACTGCATGCCAAATAGTTATTACATGAGGGGCGCTGACCTAAGTTGCAGTCCATTGGCTTGGTGGTCAGGGGAAAACAAGTGGCTATATCACCTAGGCTATGATGCCTCCACCTATGGCTCTAGTACCCTTTTTTTGGGTGTCAGACCCCGGTTGGACCCCCAGTACAATGGTAAGTCCTATTGCTTCCACAAGCAACTCTCTACCACCTGATACTCTTTCACCAGTCCGACCAGGTCATTGGCATTCTGAGGATCTCCCTGGGCAACCCAAGTCTGCACCTTCTGCAGGATTGAGTGAATGTACCAGTCCATTGCAACACGCTCCACTATCTACACTAGGGGGGAAGGACTCCGGCTGCAACCATTTTTGGACCAGAACCAGCAAACAAACGAGGGGGGATGTCACTGCGATATGTCCATTGGTGAACCCATTGCACCCTGACAGGCATAGTTACTCCAGGTGCATCAAAATTTCAGTTTTAATTTCTCATACTCCTTAGCATCCAATAGGGCTTTTATGGCTGTCCAGTTAAATATTGCACCAGCACCTACAGCTTCGGCGGGAGTTACTCCTGTTCAGTGACTCTTTTGTACATCGTCAAAAAACGTCTGAACATTATCCCCTTGGGTCATCTTTTGCAATGTGTATCTTACCACCTTCTAGATGTGGGAGTCATCACAAGGATCTATGGGTTGGGCAGTCACCTTGCCACTAATTACCTCGCATTGGAGATCTATCTGTCGCTGCTGCTTGAATGCTTGCTGTTGTTGAAGCTCTGGCATCTGTTGTATCAACAGTTTTTTTAGTTTCCTTCTGGGCTAGCTGTTGCTGCATCTGGGCTTGTTTTTGCAGCTGAGTGTTTAATCAGGTCCTCCATGCTGTCAAACCGTGCTTTCTGGCTTATGGCTGCCTTAACCAAAGACATGCAGTACATCTGTAGTAGCAATATGTGGTCCTTGTGAATCTTGCCCTCACTTCTGCACCAGCTGTGGATCAACTCCCAAATCATTCAGCCTCTGTTCGAGGTAGTCACAGGAATAATTCTCATTTAGGCTACGTTCACACATTGCGTATTTTGCCGCGTTTTTTTACGCGCGTTTTTATAAAATACGCAATGTGCCTTTTGTCTGCCTGCAAAGTGAATGGGAAATTCACTTTGCAGTGCAGACATTGTGTAAAAATACGCACTGCGTTTTGCGGGAGAAAGCGCAGCTCCGTAAACAATTGATATGTCAATTGTTTACGTAGCTACTTCTGCGTATTCTCCCAGAGGGGAGGAAGAATCCTGCTTCCTCCTCCCCTCTTTGACAGCTGTGGCCGCCCATTAGATTTCACAGTGTATTAATATACACTGCGAAATCTAAATTAAACAAAAGCAAGTGAATGAAAAATAAAAAAGAATGAATACTTCACCTGTCCGACGCCTTCTCCCGCTGTCTGGTGCGTTCTGCCGCTCTCCGGTCTCCGGTTCCAAGTGAGATCTCTTCTGACAAGACCTGTGGTGATGTCAGAGGGGCGTTCCCGGGCACTCGCGGTCATGTGATACATATCACATGACCGCGAACAGCCAATCAACGCTGGAAACGCCCCGGGAACGCCCCCCCTCTGACGTCACCACAGGTCTTCTCAGTACACCTCTCACTTGGAACCAGAGACCGGAGAGCGGCAGAAGGCACCAGACAGCGGGAGAAGGCGTCGGACAGGTGAAGTATTCATTCTTTTTTATTTTCCATACATTTGCCTCTGTTTAATTTAGATTTCACAGTGTATATTAATACACTGTGAAATCTAATGGGGCTGTCACAGAGGGGAGGAGGAAGCAGGATTTTTCCTCCCCTCTGTGACATCACTGCGCTTTCTGGAGTAAAGAAAGCGCAGTGTGTGAAAGCCCCTGCGTATTTTGTTGCGCTTTTTTGCGCGGCCAAAAAGCGCGCGCAAAAAAGCGCAGCAAAATACGCAAATGTGTGAACGTAGCCTTAAAGTTTTAGCTGGCTTATTGTTCTTCATAAACCAGCCAAACAAAGAAAAACAAAAAAACAACCTTCTAGCACAAAGAAAATAGCATAAACATAGTCCATGTTACTGGAGGTTCCTCCCGCTAAGATTCAGGGCTCCACTATAACCATCGCACCAGTCTGGAGGTCTGCTACCTAACACAGAACCCCAAGTGATTCCAAAAGCCTTAAATTTACCTGATGGACCCCACCCTAAGGTGGAAATATGGTGAAAAGCCATCACACCCATCTCTGTAGCTGTTCACATAAAATCAGCCTTGTTAAAGCTGTTTAACCCTCTCAGAATTTAGCATACTGGAGCATACACCCGGGTTCACATCACTGAGGCTAACAATCTCATATAAAATATATATTTATATATAAAGCTGAGTGTATGTGTGTCCACTAAAGGAATTCGCACCTTTGCATCTACAATCACCAAATTTTACACACACATATCATTTGACTCCAAGAACGTGTATCACTATGTTTTAAGGGGAACGTTTAACTCTGCGCCTTACTATCAGTCGCCAAAAAAAAGGCCTATTTACTGTTTGTGTGTATGTCCACACATAACTCTGCCCCTTTATTGCCACCCCCTTTTCATTGCCACAGCCCATAGCCCTTCATAGCCAGTTAAATTTTCTATTTGGGACTTTTATGTACAAAATAATCATTCTATTTTGATATAACTAAGAACTGTTAGTTACTATGCCTGGGGTCTACATGTATGTTTACTATATGCCCCAAACATGCCCCCCACACCTCCCGCAACCCAATCCTTCCATACCCACCCCACTTCCTGCAAACTTACCCCCCACCCCAAATCCATATTCCCGGCTGCCCCAAACCCGCATTAACCCCTTAAACCTGCACCCCCCCCCCCCAAAAAAACTCGCACCCCCAAAAAATGCCCCCAAAATCTGCACCCCCACCCAAACCCATCCACGCTCCCACACAAACCTACCCCTCACCCCTGTCCCACCCCAAATCCTCTCCTCCCCTAACCCTCCCCCCAACAAGTAATGTTTTCAACAGATTGTACCAAGAAAGATTTTCCAATGATAGACACCCACTAAAGGGTATCCCCATCTAGCAGGGTTAGAGCAAGCACTTATGTATTAAGGTCAAAGATTCATTTATCTTATCTAGCCTGGATTAAGCCGAGCGCTCGGTAAATCTTTCTTGGTACAATCTGTTGAAAACATTACTTGTAGTGGTTCCTCCGGTTCCACCTAGTGTATACACATAGAGTCTTGCTATATGGGATAGACTTGCAAGGGGTTAGATATAATCGTAGGTCCCCTGACATCTAAGCATACAGCCTGTGCTCCCTGCATATTATAAATGTAATTTGAGTTTATACACAGGGTGAAATATCTTTAGAAAGTACAGATATAACTGCATGGTCTATGATATTATGTATAAGATCTTACCCCCGTATTTATTTCCTCGAATATAAACATCTATCTATCTATAGCTGCCCTATGTAAGGTGAAGTAAAGGAGTCTGCTATATGTATGATCCGTGGGTCTCCCTCCCCACTCCCTCTAGACTGTGAGCCCTCGCGGACAGGATCCCTGGCCCTATTGTACCCGTACGATTGTTTTGTCGATTTGTCGTCGTTCTTCGACCACTTGTCTTTGTCTACCCTCTAACTTGTACAGCGCCATGTACCCTAATAGCGCTATATAAATACCTAATAATAATAATAATAATATGGATATATATGCACTTGCACTTTAGGTCTTCTTTCTAATATATAGGAATACTAGCTGTAGTACCCGGCTACGCCCGGGTTAATAAATAACTGATGTTAGCTATAACAAAATAGAATTTGAATATGTCATATTAATGACCTGTAGGAAAATGGAAAATAACTGAGCTGTGATTGATTGCTATAGGCAGCCTAATAAATCTCCAGCCAACAGTAAACACTCCCCCTGGCCAGGCAGTATATGTTACTTCACACATACACATAATAGACAGCTCATGTGACTGATATCTGCCCTTATTCCCTATATGGCACATGTGTTGCACATTGGCTGTTTTTAATCAGATGTTTATTTATGGAAATTAAAGATAGCACACGTATGAGGCGAGTTGTGTGTGGTGATTTGTGCACATCTGTGTCTGTCTGTGTGGTGTGTGTGTCCCTGTGGGGTGAGTGCATGTGTCCCTATAGGGTGTGTATGTGTGTGTGTCCCTGTGGGGGGGGAGTCTGTGTGGGGAGGGGGTGTCTCTGTGTTGTGTGTGTCTCTTTGTGGTGTGTGTGTGTGTCCCTGTGGGGTGAGTGCATGTGTCCCTATAGGGTGTGTATGTCTGTGTGTCCCTGTGTGTGTGTGGGGGGGGGGGGTCTGTGTGGAGTGTGTCTCTGTTGTGTGTGTCCCTGTGGGGTGAGTGCATGTGTCCCTATAGGGTGGCTATGTGTGTGTGTGTCTGTGGGGGGTCTGTGTGGTGTGTGTGTCTGTGTTTGTTTGGGTGCATGGTGAGTATCCAATCCAATATTGGGGCTGCACCTTAGCGACTATACACTTGCTGTTACTCTTTGTGTGCGTGTGGTGTGTATACATGTCCCCGTGCGTGGTGAATATCTCATGTTGGGGCCCCACCTTAGTGACTATATGCTGGTATGTGCTGTTAGTCTTTGGCGCTATCATTAAGCCCCTCTCATTCACAACTGTCAACTGGTAACTGCCACTTTTTCCCCATTATGTAGATAGGGGTAAAATTGTTTGGTGAATTGGAATGCGCGGGGTTAAAATTTCGCCTCACAACATAGCCTATGACGCTCCCGGGGTCCAGACGTGTCAGTGTGCAAAATTTTGTGGCTATAGCTGTCAGCTGTCGATTTTCCTCCAACACTTTTCCATTCACTTTTTCCCCATTATGTAGATAGGGGCAAAATTGTTTGGCGAACTGGAATGCGCAGGGTTAAAATTTCGCCTCACAACATAGCCTATGATGCTCCCGGGGTCCAGATGTGCGACTGTGCAAAATTTTGTGGCTGTAGTTGCGACGGTGTAGATGCCAATCCCGGATATACACACATACACACACACACACATACACACATTCAGCTTTATATATTAGATTCCTGGAATTAAAGTCTGTATATGTGGTTGGATTTTATATTGTATGTTTCCCCCCCCCTTTTTATACCTGATTCAAGCATGTCTTTAATAAAGTATCATATAATTAATCACACCCTATAGTCGCTTTTTCCTTCTTCTGTTTTCTGTAGAGGTAAAAGAAGAGCAGTAGGAGCGCCCGTAACCACCTAGTCCCGAGTATACAGCAGAAGCCTGGACACAGCCCCCAGTACACAGCAGGAGCCTGCACACAGCCCACAGTATTCAGCAGAAGATCACACACAGGCCCCAGTATACCGCAGGAGACCACACACAGCCCCCAGTATACAGCAGGAGGTCGTACACAGTCTTCATTATACAGCAGGAGGCCTCACACAGCCTCCAGTATACAGCAGGAGGTCGTACACAGTCTTCATTATACTGCAGGAAGCCGCACACAGCCCTCAGTATACCGCAGGAGGCCCCATAGCCCCCAGTATACAGCAGGAGGTTGCACACAGCCCCCAGTATACCCCAGGAAGCCACACAC
The DNA here is from genome assembly GCA_033576535.1 of Allobates femoralis. Lineage (NCBI taxonomy): Eukaryota > Metazoa > Chordata > Amphibia > Anura > Aromobatidae > Allobates > Allobates femoralis. The sequence goes on along the minus strand of JARQOC010000002.1, from coordinate 249,028,117 downwards.
AGTTCCCATTATACCGCAGGAGGCTGCACACAGCCCCTAGTATACCGTAGGAGGTCACACACAGCCCCCAATATACAACAGGAGGCCACCATTTGCCCCCAGTATACATCAGGAGGCCACACTTTGCCCCAAGTATACAGCAGGAGGCCACATACAGCCCCCAGTATACAGCAGGAGGCATATTTACTTTGTAACTTCTATGTGCAAAATAATTTTTTGTTAAACCATTTTTTTCTGGTCATCATAATGGGAGACCCAGACAATGGGGTTTAGGGCGCTGCCCTCCGGAGGTCACACTAGGTACTACAAGTTTGTAGACACCGCCCCCTCCGCTTATAAACCCCTACCGCAGGGAACATCCTCAGTTTTAAACTTAGTGTGCTCGGAGGATCACGCTTTGCTTGCACTTCACTGCATTCTCACAACTTACGTGATGGCGTCTGAAGACAAGGTAAAATGGTTCCGGTCGGGACCTGCGACAGCCTCCCCGCTCACCCTTGTGGAACACGCTGGTGGAGGTACCGGAGGGCCGAAGGCCTGGACACTTGCTGTTCTCCCGGTACGCTGTCGTGCTCCTTTCCATCCCTCCCCGGGGGGGGCTCTGGAGAGTGGGAGATGGGAGCCTTGCACAGCTCCGCTCCGTCCGAGGCCTCCCTAAATGGTGCTTACACTCCGGACTGGTGCTGAACCCCCGTCCGAGGCCTCCCTAAATGGTGCTTACAGACCGGACCGGCACTGAGATGCTCTGTGTGTCTCCTGTGTGCCTGGGGGTAGTGTCTGTCATCTGACACTCGGACCGCGCGTTACCCTCGGGTCCGCGGCTCTGGCGGTGTACCCCGTGCTGGGGTCACCCTGGCTGACCGCCCTGTGTCTCACAGGGGCTGAGGCCGTAGGCTGCGGATGTTTTGTTTGTACATGCAGTCTGTGTGTTGTATTCCACAATACTTCCCGCGCTGCGGGCCCCGGCGCCTTCATTACTGAGGCTGCCTGGAGGAAGGGAGGCAGCCCTTGCGATGACGTCATCGATGGGCGTGTGTGTGTGTTTCCCGCGGGTTTTCGGCGCCGCCCTCGGCTTGGCTGTCGGCGGCCATCTTCCCCTCACTGCCCGACTGGGATCTGTCTGCAGCGTTCGTCTGCACTCCAGGGGAGACCGGAAGCCCTCGCGGAGGTCACACACACACACCGCTTCCTCCTGCCGCCTTACTGCGGTCGGTAAGACCGGGATCCCGGTTTTGTCTGTATATTTTGGCTTATATATCCCCTACTGTGGCGATGTCCTCAGCTAGGAAGCGTGCTGCTAAGGCGGCAGATGCCACCATTGCCTGTGCTACATGCAACGGGACACTGGTGGAGGGGTCCTGCAATAACTGCGGACGCCCAGAGGCCCGGACTGACACTGCTGAGTCAGCAGCTCCGGTGCTATACCCTGAGGTTCAGGTGATCCCAGGGCCATGGGAAACTCAGAATAAGATCAATGAATCTCTGTTGTCCCAGCTGTCCTACATGTCGCAATCCCTGGAGGCTCTTAATAGGAGACTGGACAGCCCAGCTACTCCTTCCAGTTACCCCCGGGTGTCTCTCTCTTCTACTGTGAGACCCCTTAAGCGGGCTCGTCGTGAGGATTCACCCGAGCTCCAGGTCCTCTCTGAGGAGGAGCACTTCTCTGATGAGGAAGATGATGGGGGTTCGACTCTTGGGTCTGTGTCTGTGTCTGAACCACCAGACGGGGTGGAGGATCTGGTGTCCTCCATCAACGAGACCTTACGTCTCGTGACACCCCCTGAGGAGGTGAACGTTCACCCGAAGGAGGTCTATCAATGGCTGCGGCCGGAGGCTAGACCAAGTGGCTCCTTCATGGACCACACTAACTTTGGAAGGGTGGTTAGAGCACCCAGGTTACACCCTGGGCGGCGCTATGTCCGCAAACCCAAGGACAATCGCTTTCCTTTTCCCCAGGAGGTGCTACAGGAGTGGTCGCAGTCCCCGAAGGTGGATGCTTCCATGACCAGGATTGCTGCACGCTCCCTGTTCTCTGCCTCTGATAGCTCCTCGCTGAAGGATGCGACGGATAGACAGGTCGAGCAACTCGCCAAGTCTTCCTATGAGGCTGTGGGGTCTTCATTTGCCCCTAATTTTGCCACGGTCTGGACCTTACAAGCGATTACCGCCTGTTTGGATGGTATCACTGAACTGGCAAGGTCCAGTCCAGAGGTCCTGGCGCTTACCGATAGGGCTAAGGCCTATGCGGACTACGCCAGGACGGCGACTTTGGAAACTGCAACTCGCTCTGCTGTGGCTTCGGCCAATGCTATTGAGATTCGCAGGTTGTTGTGGCTGCGCCTTTGGGACTCAGATGCCACATCCAAGAAGATTTTTACAGAATCTTCCGTTCTCTGGTGACAGGCTTTTTGGCACCGAACTGGACAAGCTAATAAAGGATTCTGCTGAGTCTAAGATCCCGCAGAATAAACCTAAGCCACGGTACACCGTTAAAAGGAACCCAAAACAGTGGTCCTTTCGCTCCAGCTCACAGTTATCAGCGACGTCCGCTCGTTCGGACCGAGGGGGTAAGCCTGCTACTCAGTGGCGCTCTAAGAGTCGTCAGAAGAAACCGGCGGGGGCAGCGGCTGCCACCCCCAAACCCGCCTCTACATGACTCGCACTCTCTTCCTACCTCCCCACAGGTGGGGGGCCGCCTGTCGCGATTTCAGGACAGGTGGCTACTTCACGTTCAAGATCAGTGGGTCCGAGACGTGGTCTCGCGAGGTTACAGGATAGAGCTGACGTCACAACCGATACCCCGATTCCATCGGTCGGTCCCGTCTCCAGAAAAGGCTCAGGCTTTTCACCTGGTGTTGGAAGGGCTCCGCAGAGACGGGGTGGTGGTCCCAGTGCCTTCCGGGGAGAGGTTTCGGGGTTTTTACTCCAACCTCTTCATTGTCCCAAAAAAGGACGGCTCCTTCCGCCCGGTTCTGGACCTAAAACTGTTCAAACCGTCACGTGTTGGTTCGGAAGTTCCGTATGGAATCCCTACGCTCCGTGATCGCGGCTGTGTCACAGGGAGACTTCCTAGCGTCAATCGATATCCGAGACGCTTACCTTCACGTGCCCATTGCACCGGCTCATCAGCGCTGGTTGAGATTTGCAGTGGGGGAAGAACACTTCCAATTTGTGGCGCTGCCTTTCGGGCTGGCCTCGGCACCGCGGGTGTTCACAAAAGTGATGGCATCTATGATGGCTCTCCTGCACGTACAGGGGCATTCTGTAATACCCTATCTGGACGATCTACTGGTGAGGGCGCCATCGGAACACCTTTGTCGGCTAAGCCTGGAGGTGACCATGAAGTCTCTGGAACAATTTGGGTGGCTTCTCAATATCCAGAAGTCGACACTGGTTCCGACCCAGTCATTGACATATCTGGGCATGGACTTCCACACGACTCAGCCCTGGTGTCTCTGCCACGAGCCAAGCAGCTGGCTATCCAATCAGGAGTGCAGGATGTCCTCCTGTCACCACAATCATCCCTACGGGTATTGATGAAGCTGGTGGGACGCATGGTAGCTGCGATAGAGGCGGTACCTTTCGCACAGTTTCGCCTCCGTCCTCTCCAGCTGGAGATTCTCCGCAGATGGGACAAGAGGACGATCTCTCTGAATCGGCTGGTGGCGCTTTCTCAACCGACCAGGGATTCCTTGCAGTGGTGGCTCCAGCCCCGTCACTTGTCGCGGGGCCGGTCCTTCCTCAAGCCGTCATGGTTAGTGGTTACCACCGACGCCAGTCTGAAGGGCTGGGGTGCGGTGTTCTTACACCACAGGGCTCAAGGCCTCTGGACTCCGTCGGAGTCGGCGTTGCAGATCAACGTGCTGGAGATCAAGGCGGTCTATCTGGCGCTCCTAGCGTTTCAGAAGTTCCTGTCAGGACAGCCCATTCGGGTTCAATCCGACAATGCGACGGCCGTCGCCTATATAAATCATCAGGGAGGGACCAGAAGTGCTCAGGCCCTCGCCGAAGTCCACCGCATTCTATCTTGGGTGGAGGACAACGACTGCCTGATCTCCGCAGTTCACATCCCAGGGGTCGAGAACTGGGAGGCCGACTACTTGAGCCGGCAGGGGATGGACGCCGGAGAGTGGTCTCTTCATCCAGACGTCTTCCGGGACATCTGCTGCAGGTGGGGCACTCCGGACGTGGATCTGATGGCCTCGCGGCTGAATCATCAGGTGCCGCAATACATGGCGAGATCATGGGACCCTCTGTCTCTGGGGGCGGACGCCCTGATCCTGAGTTGGTCCAGCTTCCATCTACCGTATGTGTTCCCGCCTCTGGCTCTGATTCCCAGGGTTCTGTGGAAGATCAGGTCAGAATGCAGGGTAGCCATTCTAGTGGCTCCAGATTGGCCCAGGAGGTCCTGGTATCCGGACCTGTGGCAACTATCAGGCGGACACCGGTGGGCTCTTCCAGAACGCGCAGATCTGCTCGCGCAAGGCCCATTCTTCCACCTCAATTCCAGGGCCCTCAGATTGACTGCGTGGCTCTTGAGGCCTGGCTGCTGACATCCAGAGGCTTCTCTCCTACGGTAGTCGCCACTATGACTCGGGCTAGGAAGCCTGTTTCCAGGAAGATGTACCACAGAACATGGAAGATTTTCTTCACCTGGTGTGCCTCGGGTGGCCGGTCCCCGTGGCCCTTGTCCATCCCGACATTGTTGGCTTTTCTACAGTCGGGGTTGGAATTGGGTTTATCCCTCGGCTCCCTGAAGGGTCAAGTATCAGCTCTTTCAGTGCTGTTTGACAGGCGCTTGGCGCTCCTTCCCAGGGTCCGTCAATTTCTGCAGGGGGTGTCTCGGGTGGTTCCGCCCTACAAGCGACCACTGGACCCTTGGGACCTTAACATGGTCCTGGCGGCGCTGCAGAAACCGCCGTTTGAGCCGCTGAGAGACATTTCTCTATCTCGTCTGTCCCAGAAAGTGGTCTTTCTGGTGGCGATTACGTCTCTGAGAAGGGTCTCAGAATTGGCTGCACTATCGTGCAAGTCGCCCTTCATGGTGGTTCACCAAGACAAGGTGGTGTTACGCCCGCGGCCAGAATTCTTGCCAAAGGTGGTTTCCACTTTTCATCTGAACCAGGAGATTGTTCTCCCATCATTTTGCCCCGCTCCCGTTCATCAGGTGGAGCGCGATCTCCATACTCTGGATCTCGTGAGGGCTGTACGCATTTATGTGTCCAGGACTGCCTCCTTCCGGAGTTCGGATTCATTATTTGTCCTTACGGCGGGTCGCTGTAAGGGGTCCGCGGCATCAAAGTCAACCTTGGCCAGATGGATCAAGGCTCCCATTCAAGAGGCTTACAGGTCTTCTGGTTTGCCTCTCCCGGTGGGATTGAAGGCTCACTCTACCAGAGCTGTCGGTGCCTCCTGGGCTTTGTGACATCGAGCTTCGGCTCTACAGGTGTGTCAGGCGGCCACTTGGTCCAGCCTGCACACTTTCTCTAAGCACTATATGGTGCATGCCCATGCCTCTGCGGATGCAAGTTTGGGCAGGCGGGTCCTCCAGGCGGCGGTTGCCCACCTTTGAGGGGGACCATGGTTATCCGTCTTTTGAGGAACTCTTCCCGCCCTGGGGTATTGCTTTAGGACATCCCCATTGTCTGGGTCTCCCATTATGATGACCAGAAAAAAGAGAATTTTGTTTACGTACCGTAAATTCTTTTTTCTTTAATCATCAATGGGAGACCCAGCACCCACCCAGTTGTTCCGTTGCATGTTTTGCATTTGTTCTGTTCCCTGTTGGGACAGTGTTATCCGGGTTGTTGAACCGTTTGTGCACGGTTTCTTCCCGACGTTTCGGGTGTGGTTTATTTGTCTCCTCGCAGCTTATGGACCAAACTGAGGATGTTCCCTGCGGTAGGGGTTTATAAGCGGAGGGGGCGGTGTCTACAAACTTGTAGTACCTAGTGTGACCTCCGGAGGGCAGCGCCCTAAACCCCATTGTCTGGGTCTCCCATTGATGATTAAAGAAAAAAGAATTTACGGTACGTAAACAAAATTCTCTTTATTTTGTTATAGCTAAGAACAGTTACTGTAGTTACTATCCCGAGCAACACCAGGTGCTACAGCTATATATATTTATTTTACTGAAGTTTTGATTGTTCTACCCTAAGCCATTTTGTTTTACTTAATTATCAAAACTGTATTATCTGAATTACTCTTAAAGGGGAACTCCGGGGAGAGAAAACATTTTTGTACTATCCATTCTATCTTAGGGCCCTTTCACATCAGCGTTTTTTTCAAATTGCGGCAGATGCGGTGAAAAAACCGCATCTGCCGCGATTACCGCATACCGGCTGCACTTGAGGTACGGTTGCGGCGCGGTTGCGGTAAACGCCATACAAGGTATAGGCGGACTTGAGGCAGGTGCGGCAAGTGCAGTTTTGGCACTTGCGGCAGGTGCGGCCGCGAAAAAAAATGCTGTCAGCCGCGGTTTTTTTCGTGGCCGCACCTGCCGCAAGTGCAGCCGGTATGCGGTGTTTTTTCACCGCATCTGCCGCGATTTGGAAAAAACGCTGAAGTGAAAGGGCCCCTACATGATGAAGCTGAGCTCTGAAATTATTGTTCTTTGTATGATTATTTCACTTGACAAAAACCTGGCGTTTGTAACAGGTGTGTGTTTAAATGTTTTTTTAAACACTACAAAAAATATACAAAATCATACTTTGGTAATATGAGAAATGCCGACTGGAGTAAGATATGTGAAATTTATTAACGTTGGTACATTTTGGGGCAGCACAAGACTGGCATGTAACTGACAAAGTTGCAGAACCTTTGTGTACAAATACTATTTGAGCAAAAAATTCAGAATTTTTTTTTACAATAGAAAACGTATGTATAGGGAATGATGAATTTCCTTACTTTGGTGCCCTTGGAAGTCAGTTATTTGGTGCACACAGTGTCTATAGTAGGAAATGAACATATTTGATGATTTACTGCGTATTCCACTTTGTCCTGTACCTTGTCGCTTTTCTCTTCTTCATCTGTGTCCTGACTTTTCTTCTCATACTTTCTCATTTTCAGTGATGTATTTCGTAGTAAGAAACAGGTTAATAATTTTCAAGAAATACTTGAGAACATTTTCTTGCCTCTATTTGAGGTCACTGTGAACCCAGCCAGCCACCCAGAGCTGCACCTGTTCCTGGAACACGTAAGTAGTCTAATAATCACTCTATGCATTGGGAAAAAATTCAATACATCTCTTTCTTTAACAGGTAATATCAGATTATGTGGCCTTAGTGTCCTTTTTACCTCAAACACAGGCTGCCGAAATGAAGGAGCACCTTAGGGGTGAACATTTAATTAGGATATTTCTGATTTCCTTGTTTACTGTAGGTTTACAGGAGTCTCTAAGTGTTTAAATCACCCAAAAAGATCCTATTTTGCAAAAGTACACTCTATATGAATTACTGTATTTTTCCCTAAAAAATATTTTGGGAAAGTTGGGGGGGGGGGTCTTATAGTCTGCATGTACGGCTCCTTTCTGTGGCTTTGGTTTGGGCAGAGGTGGTGGAACAAGTCACCGGTGGCAGGAGCAGGTCACTGAAGGCAGAAGAGCAGGTTCTAGGAGCACCTGCTGGTGATCTTGTGTAATTTAATATTCACTACTCCCTCCGCCCATCACCTCTCAGCACTGAAGCTGGCGCCAAGAGGTGGGCAGGATAATGGGTAGGGGGAGCAGCGCATTATTAAATTCTCTTATACATCGGGCACACATCATCACCCATTGCTGCAGCTGCGAGTGACCGTTGTGTGTGGATTTTCACTGCTTTCCACGCATCATCATTGGTGTGGAAGCAGTGAATATCCAAGCAGAAGATTATGCTCACCGTACAGCGTTCCCCCACAGCACCGTGACATCCTCCTATGTGTTCTTTTGCCGGCAGCTGACTCTTTGCGGAGCAAGCTGCATGACAGTGATGTCATCGCTTCATGCTCACATGCTAATTATCTGCCGGCATAAGGAGAGATAAGAGGATATCACGGTGCTGCAGGGGACTAATGGATGGTGAGTATAACCATTTATTTGTTGTAAATGTACTTCATGATTGGGGCCATATACCAGGTGAGGAACATTTACCAGAATATGGACCATATACCAGGCTGGGACACATGTAGCAGGATATGGATTACACATACCATGATGGGGCTCATATATCAGGATATGGGCCGTGTACCAGGCTGGAGGATCATATACCTGGATGAGGTACATATACCAGGATTGGATGCCTATATCAGCATATGGGCCACATATACTATGGTGGGGCACATATATCATGATGGGGCACATATACCATGAATGGGCGCATATACCAGGATGGGACACATATCAGATATGAGCTATATGCTATGATGGGGCACATATACCAGGATATGGGCCATATACCATGATGGGACACACATACTAGGATATGGGCCATAGAGAGAAACAAAATCGAAGTCACCGGACTTCCTTCTTACTTCCTTCTTACAAAAACTTTATTGATCCTACATATACCAAAGGGATAAAAAAACAATGCTTTGGCCCCTGTGAGGTCATCCTTAAGCCACTCTGTTTTTTATGGCTGGAGGATGGCCTCATAGGCAGGGGCGTAACTACAACAGGTGCAGGGGTTGCAATCGCACCCAGGTCCTGCAGCCTAGGGGGGCCCAAAAGTCCCTTTGGCCCATAGAAAAAGACTAATATTAAAGATTTGCAATAATTGGCGGCCCCGTTGGAGCTTTCGCATTGGGGCCCCAGGGCCTGAAGTTACGCCATTGCTCATAGGGACCGAAACTTTGTTTTTATCCTTTTAGTGTATGCTGGATCAATAAAGTTTTTGTAAGAAGGAAGTCCGGTGCCTTTGATTTTGTTTCTCTGGATCATTTGGCAACTGGATGGAAGGTTGCACTGAGTAGCACGGTCAGGGGAGTGGTGCATGGAAAAAAAACCTATAAAAGGATATAGGCCAGGATGGGGGATCTTATACCTGGATGGGGCCCATATACCCTGACATGGGCCATATACCAGGATGGGGTACATATATGAGGATATGGGCCATATATATCAGGATGAGGGACAAATATACCAGGATGGAGGACATACATATCAGGATGGGGAACATATACCAGTATGGGGACCTAAACTTGAAACCAGAAGTTTACATACACTATATAAAAAGACACATATGTTGTTTTTCTCACTATCTGACATGAAACTAGAATAAACATTTCCCGTTTTGGGTCAGTTAGGATTACCATAAATATTATTATTTGCCATATGCTAGAATAATGAGAGACAGAGAGTGAATGTTTTAAGACATTTTTATTACTTTCTGCAAAGTCACAAGTTTACATACAATTCATTAGCATTTGGTACCATTGCCGTTTAAACTGTATGACTTGGGTCAAACATTTTGGATATCCTTCCACAAGCTTCTTACTATTGTTTGTAGGAATTTGGGCCCATTCCTCCTGACAGAACTAGTGTAGCTGAGCCATGTTTGTAGGTCGTCTTGCTCACACTTGCCTTTTCAGCTTTTCCCATAAATTTTCAATAGGATTGAGATCAGGGCTTTGTGATGGTCACACCAAAACATTAACTTTGTTATCATTAAGCCACTTTGTAACCAGTTTGGCAGTATGGTTCGGGTCATTGTCCATTTGGAAGACACATTTCCGCCCAAACTTTAACTTCCTGGATGATGTGTTGAGATGTTACTTCTGTATTACCACATAGTCTTCTTTCCTCATAATGCCATCTATTTTGTGAACTGCAACTTGAGCTCTGACAACATGCCAAAACTCCACCCTGTGACCAAAGCCTTGATTATCAAGAGGCTGCCAAAACTCCACCCTGTGACCAAAGCCTTGATTATCAAGAGGCTGAAGACCAGATCTACTGCAGAGGTGGCTGGCACTTTTAATGTGTCTCAGCGTCAAGTACAAATAATTAAAAAAAGATTTCAAGAGACTGGAGATGTGTTTAACAAGCCCAGGTCCGGCAGACTCCATAAGACAACTGCTCAGGGGGAATGTTTGTTGATTAGAAAATCCAAAGCAAGCCCATCTTCCACTGCAGCAGAGCTCCAACAGGCCTGGTCACCTACAGTCCCTGTGTCAACTAGAACAATTTGTAGGATTCTATCTCGAAATGGCCTCCATGGTCGAATCAGTGCCCAGAAGCCAGCACTAAACAAAAGGCAAATAAACAACCGTGTGGCATTTGCAAAGTTCCACTGCCTGCTAAACAGATTGACGCTGGAAAAGTGGCAGAAGGTGGAGTTCTCTGATGAATCTACACTACAGCCGCCGCAAATACTGCAGGAGACCTACTGGAGCCCTTATGGATCCAAATTTGGTGGTGGAAAGATCATGATCTGGGGTTACATTCAGTATGGGGTTGTGTGAAACATTTGCAAGGTGGAAGGCAATATCAATAGCCTAAAATATCAAAAAGCATTAACTACCTCTTACATTCCAAATCATAAAAGGAGTCAAATTTTGCAGCAGGATGGTGCTCCATCTCATACATCCATCTGTACAACAAAGTTCCTCCAGGCAAAAAAGATCAAGGTGCTCAAGGACTGGCCAGCCCAGTCACCAGACATGAACATCATTGAGCATGTTTGGGGTAGGATAAAAGAGGAAGCTTGGAAGACAAAGACAAAGATTCTAGATGAACTCTAAAAATGTGTGTACCATGTTAGCCAGTAGATAGAAAAATATATTTATTTGCCTGACGAAGGGACCACAGTGTCTCGAAAGCTTGCTATGTTTACCATCTTTTCAGTTAGCCATTAAAAGGTTTCAACCACTGAGGACTCTCAGATTCCAATATATTTTTTGATGAACTCTGGGAGGCATGTAAGACTGCATTCTTTGCTATTCCTGATTACATCATTAATAAATTGCATGAATCACTGCTGAACTGCATGGATGCAGTCCTTCAAGCTCATGAAAGTCACACAAAATATTAAATATGACTCTAATAGCAACACAACGTCATTCACCAATATTATGCAACATATATTTGTATTTTAAGTTTATTATTTGTTAGAATATCACATTACTTTCTGTGGGCGACAAAAAAGTTTTGTCTTGCCAAAATCTGACCATTCCGTGTTCATTAAATGATCAATATTTCAGCATTGATGCCAATTTATTTTCTTAACCTAAACCACATTTGGGAGGGTTTCAGCTTTCAAAAGAGTAATTTATAAAACTAATGGATGAATTTAACGTCAGGTTATAAGCTTTTATTTACATAACATGGATAAGCGACATAACTTCTGTCAGGGATTGTATATGGTACTGGTGTACTGAAGAAATTGCACAAAATACTTTGCTTTTTTTTCCTGTAATCCCTTTTTAATGAAAAACTTGGTAGTAAAACTTAATTTTAGGGGAAAATATTAAATTTTCTTCAATACCCAATTGTATAAAATTATGTGAAGCACCTGTGGTGTTAATTTGCTTGCTGCACCCCATATGAATTCATTGAGGGGTGTAGTTGTTAAAATGGTTTAACTTTTAGAGGATGCCGTTGTAGCGCTCCTTCCCTTCTGAGCTTTGCACTATGTCTCAAAAGTAGTTTTCAAACATATATGGGGTAATGACGTACTCAGGAGAAATTGCATAACAAACTGTACCATTTATTTTTGCTTAATACCCTCTTTGAAAATTAAAAACTAGGGATGAAGGCAGAGTTTATTGGAAAACATGACAATTTTACATTTACTCGGCCCAATGTTGCACAATTCTGTCAATCACCTGAGGGTTAAAAATGCTTACTACTACCCTAAATGAATTCTACAAGAGATGTAGTTTATAAAATATGGTCAGTTGTGGGGGGGTTTATGCTGTTTTGGCAAGTCAAGGGCTTTTCAGATTTTCAGAGGTGTCATGGCGTCCTCTATGCCAGCCAAATTGGCGATCCAAAATTCAAATGGTGTTTCTTCCCTTTTGAGCCCTACTATGTGCCAAACAGTGGTTTTCCACCACATATGAGGAATTTATGTACTCAGAAATTGCATAACAAACTGTATGGTCCCTTTTCTCCGGTCCTGTTAGTCTGGTAAAAATTAAAAAATGGGAATAAATTTACAATTTTGTGTGATAAATTAATTAATTTTCACAGTTCAACATTATAAAGTTCTGTTAAGCACAGTGGGTTCAAGGTGCTCATCAAACATCTAAATAAATTAATTTCACCACATATTGGGTATAGGCATACTCAGAAGAAATTACACATCAGATTGTATAGTCCATTTTCTCTTGGTACCCTTGTGAAAATTAAAAATTTGGGGCTAAAGCAACATTTTTCGGGCAAAAATGTCTTTTCTCATTTCCACGGCTCAACATGATAAGATTCTGTGAAGCACCTGGGTTCAAGGTGCTTACAACACATCTAGATAAATTGAGTGACTTCTAACAGTGAGTATTACTAAGGCTATATCCCAGGGTACACAGCACACAGACACATGGGGGACCCCTTCCCTGAACGTAGCAGAGATGCTGCATTTAGATTACAATGCAGCAGGGGGGTGACAGGTCCTCTTTAAAAATCATGCTGATGTAAGGTAGACATACGGAAAATGTTATTCATCAACTATATTGTGTGACGTAACTCTGGTTTATGGGCATAAGAATGCAAACCAACTATATTGTGTGACGTAACTCTTGTTTATGGGCATAAGTATTCAAACATCAAAAATTGCTAAATTTTCACATTTTTTGTAAAATGTATCTTTTCATTAATACATCCAAATAATATCAACAAACATTTAGGGTTAAGCATGGCATCTAGGGAATTAAACTACTGTTATGAGCACCGAAAATGTGACATGCAAATATGTGAAATATTTATTCCCATATTCTTCATTTTCATGTTCTTCATTTTTCTATCAAAAGAGATGTATGAGGATTTGTTTTGCTTGAGACACACTTGTGAATGCAATATACTAATGACCCTTGGCTCAGACTCTGGTACAGGCATAAGCTGAGTGTTATCTACCATGATCTGATCCTGTAATCAGATCACAGCTGTGAAGGAGAGGGAGCGATTTATTTCCCCATCTCCTCCATTGCCAGTCTTGACATATATTATTCGGATTTTTTACTAGCACCCATAGACTTGTAGAGTGTGTCCAGACTCGCTCACAATTGCAGACAGCTGCAATTTTTTCCTCAGTCTGATTAGGGCTAAGGAAAACCTTGCAGGCCATAGCTGTCTGATTGCCTTATATTAGGCCGAGTGCATTACTCCCTTCACAGGAGAGCACACACAGGCTCTAACCAGAGTAGAAAGAGAAGTGGGAGGCCCCACTGCACAACTGAGCAACAAGACAACTACATTAAAGTCTCTAGTTTGAGAAATCGACGCCTCACAGTTCCTCATCTGGCAGCCTCATTAAATTGTACCCGCAAAAGGTCTGCTATGCTGTAATTGCTGCAAAGGGAGCATTCTTTGATGAAAGCAAAGTTTGACAGAGAAAAGTATTATTTCAAATAAAAATCATTATTTCTAACCTTGTCAATGTCTGGACTATATTTTCTATTCATTTTGCATCTCATTTGATAAATCAAAGTATGTGTTTTCATGGAAAACACAAAATTGTCTGGGTGACCCTAAACGTTTGAATGGTAGTGTATGTTACTGAATAAGGATATTCAGGTAAAAGTTGAAATAAAGGCAGATCTAGTCTCTACAATTTTTTCAGATGAGACTCACCCATTCCAGGCTAGGGGGTGATCAAGAAAACACAGATCCCATGTGGATCATTTGTTTTGCTTATCTTTTTGTTTTTTCCATGTACATTGCAGACATTAATATAGGGAAATGTGCTTGGCCTTGCACATTTTTTAAATTGTGGCTCTATATAAACAAAAAGGATGCACGCGGATAAGAATCCTTCATTTTTTTCTGCATTGCAAAACAAATGATTTTTCATATGATTGTCTTGAACCTGGCCTTATGCTTAAAGAGTAACCACCGCTTAAATTTTTATTCAATAATAATATAGAGCAAGTGATTTTAATGAACTTTCAAATATACTTCAATAGAAAATTCAGTTTTAAAACCATTCATAAACATTCCACAAGATGTCCCCACTACACTGTGTGTGAAGCAGACATATGTTCATTATCAGTCAGATCAGTCTTCACCCTGAATATAGACATATAACCATGTAAGGGAAAGGGGGCAGGATGTACATTGCTGACAATGTCCTTCAGGACCACAGACAGCATCACACTCACACGCAGCACACACGCACTCAACACCTCACACTCACTTGAATACAGGCAGGCACACGCACCACACTCGCACTACACAAACCCAAAGACAAGCATCACACTCATCACTGTCGTGCATCAAACATGCTCCGTGTTTGATGCACGACAGTGTACTTCCAGCCAGTGAAATTGTATGCACATGGATAGTTTACTCATAATTATGGCAGCTTAATAACTTTACTTTTCTCTGCAGTTTTAACAAATAAGTATGTTCATTCTATGTAATTATTATATTTCTTTAATTTTGCGTCTGTAGGTGGATGGATTTGACAGTGTGGATGATGAGTCTAAACCAGAACATCATATTTTTAATATGGATAGCCCACTGCCAGAGAACTGGAAGGAAGATGAAAATCCCCCATATTCCTACTATTTATACTATATGTTTGCCAATATGACGGTTCTCAATCACTTGCGCAGGTATATTTAAATATTTTACCTATTAGTGCAAGTATTAAATTGCTGTTGAATAAATGAATACTCCTTTTGTTACTGGAAAATAGAATCAATGTGTTTGGCTACTATGGGAAAGTCTTTCTGTACTGATGAGATGCTTTTTCCTGTTGGCAAATACTGAATAACTTTTTATTTATAATAACAATTATTTGTATCTATCAACAGCAATAGATAGTACGGTAATGTCATTTCAGTTTGCCATATTGCCAACTAATACCCGTTTTCTACTCAACAATAACATATTCTCTATTAAAATGCCAGTTATCCTCCCTACCAAATATGTGATATTATCCTGCGCACAGGGCCAGTGTGAAAGATGCATTTTAGCAATTTTATTTGACTACATAGTTCAGCATAGACTATGATTAGGTAGAGCAGTGGAAAATATAGACAACAAATGTCCCATATGGACGCCCTTGTACCTGCATATCTGAAACATACAGTGGCAACAAAAAGTTTAGCTTTTTTTTTTCAAGTGTGATTACTTCTGTCTGGATATTATGATATAATTTTCCTCGTGATTTTAGTGAATCGGATGCAAATGGTTGTCAGCGCTAAGGATGAAAATTGTGTTTGATAATGTTTTATCCCTTTATGTGTTAGTTTTCCACGTTTGCTGGGCAAAATGTTTGGCATATTTTGTCACTGGGTAGTCTAATTGTGCTTAAAATGTTTTCTCTTTTTTTGTTTGTATGTTTTCTGATTAAGACATGGCAAAAACAAAGCCAATGTTATCACAAGATGTCAGGAAGCTTATTATTCTGAGACTGAAGTCAGGCAAAACCCAAAAAGAGTTAGCTATGGAGTTGAACTGTTCTCAAGAGTCAAGTGTCGAATGAACAAAGAATTTGGGGTCATAGTGAGTCACCAAACTTTAATGCGATGGATAAGAGCGGTAGGGTAGAGTGCACGAGCTCCAGTCATTTCTGCAAAAAAACGAAAGGTCCAACTTGAGTTTGCCAAAGAACACAGCCAATAGAAAGAAACAGGTTGGATGAATCCAAGTTCCATCTGTTTGGTAGTGATAGCAAGCACTATATATAACACCCAATTGGAGAACATAATGTTGTAAGGTACCAAACACATGCATTGAAACATGGTGGTAATATCATGGTGTGGGGCTGCTTTTCTCAATCTGCCATTGGCCCGCTGCATAGAATTGATTGGAATATGAATGCTACCATGTACAAGGATATACTGGAGAATGTAAAGATGCCACATGTAAAAACCAAAGCAGGCAGGGGCTGAACATTCAAGAAATACAGTGATCCTAAGCACACATCCAGTGTAGTCAAAAATTGATTATCAAAGAAAAAAGTTCTGCTACAATGGCCATGTCACTTGCCTGATTTAAACCCTATAGAGCACCGTTGGGATGAGTTAGGGCGACGAGGTGGGGCACATAATCGTAGCAATCATGATGAATTGTTTGCAGATTAGCGAATGGAATGGAGCAAGATCCTCAAGCTGTCTTGAATACTCTAGTGGCTTCAATGCCCCATTGGTGTGGTGCAGTAAATAAAGCCAGAGGTTATGCTGCAAAATAATAAGTTATGGCATTGTAAACAATTACTCGATGTTGTGATCAATAAATAGTATATGCAAAACAGTTTTCTTTAAATAAATGACTATAGCTTTATACATAAACATTTTAGTTAAAATTAAGGTCTTGCATGATGACAGCTTTATTCTTTCAATTCATCTGGAAAATGGCATCACAACAACCAGATAGAAGTGATAACACTTTTTAAAAAAAATGCTAAACTTTTGGTCATGACTATACATCTTCTCATATTTAATATAATAACTGAAAGTAAATAATATAGCACAAAGCTTATCAGTTTACCACTATAAATGGGCCGAAAATATGTAAAAGGGAACCTCTCACATCAATAAAGAATCCCCAGGCTATCACTACCTGTCCCTGCACCTTCCTATCTAGCTATCCCTTTCTGTCCTAAATGTGCCCTGTGACTGTGTAATAAAACATTGTTATTACTTACTCATTACTGTGATTAATGAACGGGGGGGGCTTTCGTTGCCTTTCTGTGTCCCTTCGCCGCCTCCTTCATTCTTTATCACGCCCCGATGGGCGGGATATTGACATCCAAATGCGTGCCCCCGAGCCTGGCTTGCTTCGTTCTGCAGAGTGCTGGGTATTTCCGATACTCCGCAACCGGACTTCAGGCTGCGCAGTACGCATGCTTTGTGGAGCACATTACGTCAGCAAGCAATAAACCATTAAGATATATAATACCAGTATGAGATGTAATAAACTTTTGTGTCATGCTTTTCAGTGCTTTCCCATTTCTGTTATTCGTTTTGCTCCCAGGCAGCGTGGATCTCATACGTTTGTTTTGCGCCCTCATTGTGGAGAAGCCGGACCTATTCACCATCTTGTTTCTGGATTTATGCTATCACAGAACATCTCACATGGACTTCTGCTACGCAAGGTGATGTATAAAGTAACCTATATGATTGATTCCCACTAGATTCTCACAGATATATCGAAGAATCCCAATTGTGTTTTTGGGAGTTTGGGAGTGTGGTTTTGAGAGGCTTAAAGCGTAACTGGCATTTAAATTTTTATTTACTGTATATACTCGTGTATAAGCCGACCCGTGTATAAGCCGACCCCCCTACTTTTGCCCCCAAAACCTGGGAAAACCTATTGACTCGTGTATAAGCCGAGGGTGGACCCCAGCACAGGTATACAGCCCCCAGCAGTGTGGTATACAGGCCCCCCCAGTGGTAGTATACAGCAGCCTCCCCAGTGGCATATACAGGTCCCAGCAGTATATACAGCAGCCCCAGTGGTATACAGCAGCCTCCCCAGTGGTATATACAGACCCCACCAGTATATACAGCAGCCCCAGTGGTATACAGGCCCCAGCAGTATATACAGCAGCCCCAGTGGTATACAGGCCCCAGCAGTATATACAGCAGCCCCAGTGCTATACAGCAGCCTCCCCAGTGGTATATACAGACCCCAGCAGTATTACAGCAGACTCCCCAGTGGTATATACAGGCCCCAGCAGTATATACAGCAGCCCCAGTGGTATATAGCAGCCCCAGTGGTGTGGTACACAGCAGCCCCAGGGGTATATAACAGCCCCAGGGGTATATAGCAGCCCCAGGGGTATATAGCAGCCCCAGGGGTATATAGCAGCCCCAGTGGTTTGGTATACAGCAGCCCCAGGGGTATATAGCAGCCCCAGGGGTATATAGCAGCCCCAGTGGTGTGGTATACAGCAGCCCCAGGGGTATATAGCAGCCCCAGGGCTATATAGCAGCCCCAGGGGTATATAGCAGCCCCAGGGGTATACAGGCCCCCCAAATGCTGGCACTCGCACCCCCTCCTTGTAAGGCCCCCCCTGCTGCTTAACTTACCATCCCTGGTCTTCTGCACAGCGCCGGTCTTCTGTGCTCCGTCTTCCATGCTCCCGTCCTCGCTGCATCCGGGATCCCCGGCCGTCGCACGATGACGTCATATGCCTGCGACGGCCGGGGATCCCGGATGCAGCCGGACGGGAGCATGGAGCTCTGAGGACCGGCGCTGTGCAGAAGACCGGGGATGGTAAGATAAGCAGCGGGGGGGCCCTTACACAGAGGGGGGGCGAGTGCCAGCATTTGGGGGCCAGATATGCTCTGCTTCCCCTGCCGCTGATTGACAGGGGGAAGCAGTGCATATATAATGAGCGGCCCCACGTGATGGGGCGCTCATACAGCAGCCTCCCCCCGCCTCCCCAGCCCCGGACACAGCCCCCACCACCGTATTGACCCGTGTATAAGCCGAGGGGGAGACTTTTCAGCCCAATTTTTGGGCTGAAAAACTCGGCTTATACACGAGTATATACGGTAATAATAATCTAGAGCAAGTGATTTTAATAAACTTTAAAATATATTTCATTAGAAAATTCTGTTTGGTTACCATTCATAAACCTTCCACAAGGTGTCCACTACACTGTGTGAAGTAGTCATATGATTATTATCAGTCAGATCCGTCTTCAGTAAATATGGGGCATTTATCTATATAAAGATAAAGGGTAGAAAAAGAATTGACAAATGCAAATAGCAGCACACCGCCACAAATGGAATGTAGAAATCAATAAGTTTTTTATTAGGAACGGAACAACAAACAGTTAAAAACAGTTAAAACACATATACGGACCACTGTCCACAAGGAAAAGAGATCCCTGTAATTCTCAATGTATATCACAAAACCAGTTTACTGTAAATGCAGACATAAATGCAACAATAACCAAATCATGCAAACAAATGTAAATGCAATTGTGGTTGTTGCATAATCAGTCCCCTGTGTGTCAGGAACTGATCCCAAGTAATATCCAAGGATCTATGAAAAATGCATTATTATGGATACATAACAGTCTGGTAGAATGTCCCCTAGGCAATAGAACACCATCAACTTAAATCATGTGTGGATCACACAAGGAGCGCACAGCTGGGTGTATTATAACCCCCAGGCGAGACCGGCCCATAAACCTGGTGTGTATAGAGATCTCAAAGAATGAAGCCAAGAAAATAGGGCTATATCTCACCGGTAAGCCGTCTTTCCATCAAGCTGTGTGCCCGCAAATTGTGAATCGTAAATCGCCTCTGGCCCCCAGTGTGTGGCCAGAGCGGTAAGAAGAGGTACGCCGTCAGGGGTCGTGGTGTGTGGGAGGCAGGGAGCCCGGATCCCACGCGTATCGCCGCTGTGAAGCAGCTTCGTCAGGGAGGCGTGGCTTACATCCGGCGTTCCGCCCTTATATATCATTATCAATCAAGCGGCTGTGTCGGCCGCATTATGTGTAGCCATGGCAACTCAGGAAAAACCGGAAGTGACGTTCCGGGAGTTCTCTAAGCCATGTGTAAGATTCCAAAGCGATGTGCACATGGTAATCTAGTGGAGAAATGATAAAAAGAAGAAAAACTGTAAGAGATCACAAGAGAAATCATGCAAATGGAACATAATGCGGACTCAGATAAGGAATCTCTGATTTGTCCAGAGTTTCCAATTATATTATGATACTCAATCACACATATAGTATGTATTGTTTGTAACGCTCAGCATATTAGATGTAGAGGCCATAACCAATGAATAGGAAGGAGTCCATAAATATGTTGTTAGTCATATATATATAATTCTATCAAGGGTCACAAACATGAAAACCATGTAGTTATATGTATCGATTTGAATACAGGTAATCTATGATACAGGCATAGTTTATCACCCCAAAAGGTCATGCCAAAAGGGCTACCTATCAGGGTGTGTGTATGGAGACTCTTATTTGAACAGAATCCTACTTGCTTAAACCATGATGGGTCAGTTCTGACCCGGCGTACCTTAAGGACAGAAAGTCCTCACGATACGTCAAACCGGTATAACCCAATATTCACCTCTCCAACAACACCCCCAATGGTGGATTTGTGGTTGTACATATACCACAAATTTAGATTAAAGATGCCTATGAGAAGAATTTGTCGTGAGTGATCGTGATCTAACAAAATATAATATACAACATATTTGGTATATGTACCAACTACAAGGCAAGGCATACCTTACATGTATGCCTGGTTCTCAAACCTGGAGCGAATACATGTCCGTGGATAAGGTGAAGTGATGCCGAGAACCCCTTCTTGTATATTCTAAAGATCTGTATGTTGAATGAAAACTCTCATTCAAACAGGGGTAGAAGAATTTTGGCAAGCATGGTTATTTGGATTATGCACAAAAAATGTCGAGTATGACCCTTAACAATTGTGTAAAGGAACAGTACCCACGTACATATACAAAAGCTGGAATTTCAACAGAAGGGGAGGGGGGGGGGGAGGGCCTGGAAGAAAATAATATGATGCTTCAAATCAAAGTCCAGTCAGGTGTAATTTTCCTCTTGAATAAAGGTGCTCCAATATCAGGATGGTGTTGTAGGTCATAAAGGCGAGAAGTGTTGAAATGGTAGAATTCCCTTTAAAAAGTCCGTCAAAGGATCTGTGTGCAGAGACGATGATCATCCAATCCAAGGTCTAAAAATAGAGAAGGAATAAGGGGAGAGTTGGAGGAATAATGGGGAGAAAGGAAGTATTTGTTGTTATGATGAATCTAACGGCATATAGGGGATAACCACAAGGATAACCTTGTTATCATATCCCCAAAAAACCAGAAAACAGGAGTTCCTCATTGATCCCGAGGGAGAAGTCGAGTTAAGGTGGTAAATCCACCTCGACTCCAGTCTCAAAAGGGGTTTCTTCCTGTCCCCTCCCCTAATGTTGTCTGTAAGTCTCTCCAACCCGACCACTCTAGTCCCCGAAAGTCGACCCTGATGTTTAGTCAAGTAGTGGGAAGCCACAGAAGTTAAAGTGATACCTTTCTCAAAATGGTCAGCAGCTAACTGGATTGTTGATATGTGTTTTTGTATACGTTTTCGCAGCTCCTGTCCAGTCATCCCGACATATAGTTTATTACATGGACAAATAATTGCATAAACAACGAATCTTGTTTTGCAATTAATGTAATGTTTTAATTGATGTCTTTTGTTGTCCCCCGGATTAGTTTTTTGAATCCGGGGGACAACAAAAGACATCAATCAAAACATTACATTAATTGCAAAACAAGATTCGTTGTTTATGCAATTATTTGTCCATGTAATAAACTATATGTCGGGATGACTGGACAGGAGCTGCGAAAACGTATACAAAAACACATATCAACAATCCAGTTAGCTGCTGACCATTTTGAGAAAGGTATCACTTTAACTTCTGTGGCTTCCCACTACTTGACTAAACATCAGGGTCGACTTTCGGGGACTAGAGTGGTCGGGTTGGAGAGACTTACAGACAACATTAGGGGAGGGGACAGGAAGAAACCCCTTTTGAGACTGGAGTCGAGGTGGATTTACCACCTTAACTCGACTTCTCCCTCGGGAATCAATGAGGAACTCCTGTTTTCTGTTTTTTTGGGGATATGATAACAAGGTTATCCTTGTGGTTATCCCCTATATGCCGTTAGATTCATCATAACAACAAATACTTCCTTTCTCCCCATTATTCCTCCAACTCTCCCTTATTCCTTCTCTATTTCTCCTTCGCCTCATTGGGGGACACAGACCGTGGGTGTTATGCTGCTGTCCACTAGGAGGCGACACTAGGCAGAAATCTGCAAAAGAGTTAAGCCTCTGCAGCACTACACCCCTGGAGCAGGAAGTGATTCTCCAGTTTTTGCTTAGTGTCTTAGGAGAGCACACACAAAGTTCCTCTCTTCGTTTGATCTCTTGGATTCGAAGAAAAGTGGGCCCGGAGCGGCCCCCGGCATACTCCCTCCTCTCACCACCTTGTGGGCTGCAGAGCTAAGGTTGAGATTTTCATTTTTTAACTTTTATATGCCGTTCCTCCTTGTCCATCCCCCCCTTGGGGTTTTGGATTAAGTAGAGATACTCATGGACCTCCATGAATCCTCATGCGTCCGTCCTCCTTCTCCAGCCCTGTGGGTACCTGGCTAGAAGTTGAGAGGCCCCAGCCACCCTGAGGTCGAGAATAGACCCAGACCTCCCTCAGGATAGGGGCTACAGATCCATCCATGATGTCGAGAACAGCATCTCCGCTGCCCAGGACCTCCATCTGGATGTGGATAGCAGGATTCCTCCCTAATGGTATTAGGTGGAGGCAGCACAGGTACAGGCCCCATCCGGGCTCCTTTCCCTACACTACAGAGCCACAGCTAGTACTGCGGACTCTGGGACCTCTGGGGTGAAATGGGGCGTATTATGGGTTCCCCCCAACCTCCCCTGGCATTATAGCAGGTGGAACAAGGACTGCGGCAGTATCATCTGACTGCCTATCCGGCCGAGCAACCATAGAAGCCCTCTACGCCTGCACATTGACCCCAGGCAAGGAGGCAGCCGGGTTCCCTGCGTAAAGGCAAGGAAGCATCCTTCACACAGGGTGCAGCTCCTTCCCCTGGATCCATACTGCCACCACTCAGCAGCCCAGGAACTCTGGGCTCCTGGGGCAGCAGACGCCTGCAGCCAGCAAGACACAGGAGATCCAGCTTTCTGGATCTCCTGCGGGTCACCTCAGAGGGCTAGTGCGGCAGTGCCCAGGCGTTTCGGAGGGGTCCGGGTCGTTTTTGACCCCTTCCCGGACCTCCGCGCCGGCCCGGAGCCATTTGCGGCATGGACTTCCTAATTTAGGCCGCGGCTTCGGCCTAGTGCGAAGCCGCCGCCTTTTTGCCCGCCCCGGCCCGCCTCTCCCGATGACGCTGTATGACGCTGATAGCGTCATAATAGGGGCGGACCGGACTGCAGCCGCGTCATGGGGGGGGGCGGGACACTAGGCTTCGGCCTGGTGCGAAGCCGCCGCCTTTTGCCCGCCCCCCGGCCCGCCTCTCCCGATGACGCTGTATGACGCTGATAGCGTCATAATAGGGGCGGACCGGACTGCAGCCGCGTCATGGGGGGGGGCGGGACACCTGCTCCTGGCGCCTCTCGCTCGCCGCGAGAGTTACTGCGCGCTTTTTTCATGGTGGAACCGCCCCCTCTATAGACAGGGCGGCCATATCATGAGGGCACAGTTAGAGTACAGTGCCCATTACCTAATATCAGCGGTACCCCTGCTACACCTGCATAGGGGCTCCCTATAGGCTCCAGCAGCAGTACACTAGATGGATAGAAGCTCTCACTTATTGGGGCTTCTTCCCTGCTGCAGCTGAAGGGTCTAAAGCAATCTTTGCACAACTAGTGCACTACTGTGTCTGCTTTATTCTTTACGTTTTTTAAGGATCACAGCAGGGTTTAATCCCTACTTCAGCCCTATAAGTGCTCCCTGGCAGCCTTCACCTAAGAGTCTATGGCTGCCCACAGGGATTCTGGACTTACAAATAAGCCATGTTGCTTACCAGTTGCCAGTAGCAACCGCAGGACAATCCAGCAGTACTATCTCCTGCTGCACCTTGTCCACCTACCTCCGCCATGCATGGAACAATATGCGAGAGGCAGTGTAATAGATATAAAAAATAGGGGATTATCAGTAATCAGCTCGGTTGCTGAACTAGTTAAATGCAGGTTCTTGTCGGTTCACCTAATACTACACTTAATGGTTTGCCATTACGTACGCATCTGCATTCTACATTTACTTGTGTTTCTTGCAGATCAATTCCTGGCCAATGATCTTGCGCTGTTGACCCAGGCTGCTCGGGTCGTGTCCTCCGGACTATTTGACTCGTAAACCGTAAAGCTGACAATTGTTCTGCAAGAAGTACGGGTCAGGATTACCCTCAGGCGCTAAGGCGCCGGCGTAACAAATTCTGGTCATCGGAATCGTTAAGGATGGTTGGAGTTATGTTCATTCTCCCAAAGGATCGGTCACCACGCAGGGACCTCTTTACTGGTAGACTTATTACAGGATTAACAGGTTCTTCCTCGGGCCCCACTATTGCAGACCTCAGTTGAGGCTCATATAAACTACCATTATATCTGACACGAATGTTTGCCAATCCTTTCCAGACCCTGCAGCTGGAGCTCTGGTTAAGTAACGACAGCCAAGTTCCATAAGACGCAGGCTGTAACACTATGATTCCCAATGACACGGGTAGTTCAGCTACCGGTATCTGGAATCTATGAACCATGCACCCTCGATTCCCCACTGTTAGGGATTCGGGTTAAACTTGCGTCCGCACAAGGCCTTCCCGGACTCCATCCCCTGATCTCAAGGAAGAAGCGGCCAATCTCATCACTATACCTATATTAGGTATTTGGGTTGAGATACTACGCACACGCCCTCTGTTTCGCCCGTCCGAAGCGGGACCTCACAGTCCCGCGGCTGCACTACCAATATCGTTGGGTCCTCCGGCCTCAGATCCTCCTCCCACAGTCGGTCTTTTCTCGACTTAGTAGTCGGGAGTGAATGCTATAAGACCTATAACTCATACACACAGCCCGAGGTTGGGAAATGGCGATCTAGCCCAGCTGGCAATCTCCTCACTGCACCAATATTAGGTACTTGGCTTGAGATAACACGCGCACCTCCTCTGCTCAGCCCGCTTCAAACCAGGACCTCGCAGACTCACGGAAGCATTAACCCAATGGATGGGCCCCCTGGCCTCCCGTGTGCTGTGGCCCGGACCTTCTTCCACGCAGTCAGTTCCTTCTCGTCTCAGGAGTTAAAAAGTGAATACTGTGAGACCTATTGCTCATAAATACAGCCTGAAGTTGGTATTGTCTATACTGCATTCCAGGAGTCTCCCACATCTGGACGACTTATTCATCAATGCAGGGTTTTCGAAGTCTGCGAACACTGTCGCTTTCACTGGGCACGTTAAGAAGACTCGGTTGGCGGATCACCCTCCAGGAGTCTACCACAACTCCAGAGCACAGATTGCAGCACAGCACACAAACTCAAGAAGTCCCAGCTCCGCTGCGTATTTCTGATGGCCACATGCTACATAGGGACTACCAGCCATGGTGGATTTTCTCAGACAAAGCACGGATTCTTCTAGGAATCCGCAGCCTCCCTCAGCGGTCTCCTCAATCCTTCACAACGGCTATAACAATCCTAGACAGGATAGGGCAGCATGGGAAGCAGTTCCATAAGCTTAGCCGAACCTACGGCCTTCTTTCTTTTTCAACCATCCATGCTTAGACATGGCCCAGGAATAGGATGTGGTGTGATGTACTCACATCACAATGCACATGTAGATAGTCACGCCCACATCCGACTTCCCCTCATTTACGAAGATTCGGGCAGTAATTCTAGTACTGACATCATTCAGTCATCTTTCGGCATTCAGATTCGTCAGAATACAGTCAGACAATGTCACAGCCGTGGCATATGTCAACCACCAGAGTGGAACCCGCAGTCTCCAAGTGATGACAGACGTTCGCCACATTCTTCTCCAGGTGGAATCCTCGAACACTGTACTACCGGCTGTTCTCATACAAGGCTAACCCGCCAAGTGACGGACTCAGGGAAGCGGTCCCCCCATCCGGATGTTCTCCGTCAAGGCTGCCAGCACCAGGAACCTACAGATGTGGACCTGACGGACTCACGCCTCCATGCTAAGGTTCCATTCTTTTCGGCCAGGTCCTAGGACCTACAGTCAATACGACAGGCGAGCTAGTCCAAGACTGGCCTTGTTTCTGTCTCCCCTATATTCTTTTCCACTAACAAGATAGTGTGGAAGGTCAAACAAGAATGTCGCCAGTTCATCCATGTACTTTCAGACTGGCCCAGATGAGCTTGGACGGGAAGTTCGTCCAACTCATAACAGCAGCACCAGGACGACTAACAGTCAGTCCAGACCTGCTCTCTCAGGGCCAGTTCTCAATTGGAATTCTTCAATTCTAAACATGGTGGCGTAGCCTTTGAGATCTGGAATTTATCCCCAGGGCTTTTTTCCCTGGGTGTTGTAGCGACCAAGGTCGCAACAAGTAAACTAACCTTATCGACGATATACCACGAGTGTAATCGTCTTGTTTTTTTCTTTATATCCAAGCACCTCTAGAGGTCATTCCCCTGACCCTATTTCATGCAAAGAGCTTTCATTTCTTCCACTCAGAACTACACTCAGGTCGGTCCTTGAGGCCTCTCACACAGCAGGTTTTTTCTGCCTGTTTCACCTTCCTTCAAGAACATCTTGCCACCAGTTCTTTAGGAAAATCTCCTTTTCACAGGGTCTTACGTTTAAGGTCTCCATCCACAGGACTACTCCTGCGGGACCTGATCTTCGTTCTCACAGCTCTAAAGAATTCACCCATTGACTTTCTACGGGATATTACTCTTCGCATTATCATCCAAAACAGTAATGTGTCTTGGTGAAAAATTATTTTTTCTGCAGAGGTGTCGGTACTTTCATCGCTCTTATGTTAACCATCTTTTCTAGTCCTCTACCTGAACGAGACTGTCCTACGGCTGGTTCCATCCTTCTTCTTAGGCGGTATACTCCTTCCACCTCACTGAAGACGTCTCTCTGTTATCAATGCGCCCGAATCCAGTCTGTCTGGTCGTAAAGGGCCTTCATATGCAGGATCTTGTCAGATACCTACGCATATACGTATCAAAGAAATGTTTCTTGCAAACTGCTCGGATTCGTTTTCTCTTCTCTTACAGAGGGCAAAAATAATGACATGTCAGCCTTTAAGGCTCCTCTGACCAAGTAGATTCGTCTAACCATCCAAGATGCTTTTCCATCGAAAACTCATCCATTTTGGCACATTGTACTATAACCGTGAGGGTCTCCTGGTCAGTCCGGCACCAGGGGCCAGCGCAATATGTGTGTGGACACACACAGGTGTCCGTTTTCCCCACTTACTCAACCACGACACGGCCTGCACTTCGTTCTCGCTATTCGCAGGTCTGGGTAGACGTATACTCCAGGTGACAGATGTCGTCTGTCGGTGCATAGTTTCTCACTGATCAGGTTCAGTGTGACTGGCGTCATTGTTTTCTCCCACCCAGGGACTGCTTTAGGACGTCCCACGGTCTGTGTCCCCCAATGAGGCGAAGGAGAAAAGGAGATTTTTGTGTACTCACCGTAAAATCCTTTTCTCTTAGCCTCTAATTGGGGGACACAGCACCCACCCTTTTTTACCCTTGTGGGTTCTGTAGTTCTTACATGGCTTCTCAACTATTGCATGGTTAAGAGGTCTACACGTTTGCCTAGGCTACGGATGTTCTCTGTTGAATGTTTAAACTGTGCCTGTCTTGTTACAGGTCCTATGGTACTGTGAGTCCGGTTAGATACAGGCCTTGTTATACAATTATTGCTCCGTTGACTCTTCACGGTCTACGCATGTGCCTGTTTATCCACAGGTCTTGTTGTACTAACATTACTGCGCTAACTATTACCTGTCTTCAAGAATGCCTGTTTAAATTCAGGATCTATTACTCTGTTGTTAACTGGTTAACCATAATGTTTTCACAGGTTGCCTGTGTGGTTACAGGTTCTGAGTTACTGTTATTATATGTTAACTCTCCTACTGCTTTAGCACAAAACTGGAGAATCACTTCCTGCTCCAGGGGTGTAGTGCTGCAGAGGCTTAACTCTTTTGCAGATTTCTGCCTAGTGTCGCCTCCTAGTGGACAGCAGCATAACACCCACGGTCTGTGTCCCCCAATTAGAGGCTAAGAGAAAAGGATTTTACGGTGAGTACACAAAAATCTCCTTTTTTAGACCTTGGATTGGATGATCATCGTCTCTGCACACAGATCCTTTGACGGACTTTTTAAAGGGAATTCTACCATTTCAACACTTCTCGCCTTTATGACCTACAACACCATCCTGATATTGGAGCACCTTTATTCAAGAGGAAATTACACCTGACTGGACTTTGATTTGAAGCATCATATTATTTTCTTCCAGGCCCTCCCCCCCCCCCCCCCTCTTACCTTTCCCTCTCCCCTCCCCCCCCCCCCCCTTCTGTTGAAATTCCAGCTTTTGTATATGTACGTGGGTACTGTTCCTTTACACAATTGTTAAGGGTCATACTCGACATTTTTTGTGCATAATCCAAATAACCATGCTTGTCAAAATTCTTCTACCCCTGTTTGAATGAGAGTTTTCATTCAACATACAGATCTTTAGAATATACAAGAAGGGGTTCTCGGCATCACTTCACCTTATCCACGGACATGTATTCGCTCCAGGTTTGAGAACCAGGCATACATGTAAGGTATGCCTTGCCTTGTAGTTGGTACATATACCAAATATGTTGTATATTATATTTTGTTAGATCACGATCACTCACGACAAATTCTTCTCATAGGCATCTTTAATCTAAATTTGTGGTATATGTACAACCACAAATCCACCATTGGGGGTGTTGTTGGAGAGGTGAATATTGGGTTATACCGGTTTGACGTATCGTGAGGACTTTCTGTCCTTAAGGTACGCCGGGTCAGAACTGACCCATCATGGTTTAAGCAAGTAGGATTCTGTTCAAATAAGAGTCTCCATACACACACCCTGATAGGTAGCCCTTTTGGAATGACCTTTTGGGGTGATAAACTATGCCTGTATCATAGATTACCTGTATTCAAATCGATACATATAACTACATGGTTTTCATGTTTGTGACCCTTGATAGAATTATATATATATGACTAACAACATATTTATGGACTCCTTCCTATTCATTGGTTATGGCCTCTACATCTAATATGCTGAGCGTTACAAACAATACATACTATATGTGTGATTGAGTATCATAATATAATTGGAAACTCTGGACAAATCAGAGATTCCTTATCTGAGTCTGCATTATGTTCCATTTGCATGATTTCTCTTGTGATCTCTTACAGTTTTTCTTCTTTTTATCATTTCTCCACTAGATTACCATGTGCACATCGCTTTGGAATCTTACACATGGCTTAGAGAACTCCCGGAACGTCACTTCCGGTTTTTCCTGAGTTGCCATGGCTACACATAATGCGGCCGACACAGCCGCTTGATTGATAATGATATATAAGGGCGGAACGCCGGATGTAAGCCACGCCTCCCTGACGAAGCTGCTTCATAGCGGCGATACGCGTGGGATCCGGGCTCCCTGCCTCCCACACACTACGACCCCTGACGGCGTACCTCTTCTTACCGCTCTGGCCACACACTGGGGGCCAGAGGCGATTTACGATTCACAATTTGCGGGCACACAGCTTGATGGAAAGACGGCTTACCGGTGAGATATAGCCCTATTTTCTTGGCTTCATTCTTTGAGATCTCTATACACACCAGGTTTATGGGCTGGTCTCGCCTGGGGGTTATAATACACCCAGCTGTGTGCTCCTTGTATGATCCACACATGATTTAAGTTGATGGTGTTCTATTGCCTAGGGGACATTCTACCAGACTGTTATGTATCCATAATAATGCATTTTTCATAGATCCTTGGATATTACTTGGGATCAGTTCCTGACACACAGGGGACTGATTATGCAACAACCACAATTGCATTTACATTTGTTTGCATGATTTGGTTATTGTTGCATTTATGTCTGCATTTACAGTAAACTGGTTTTGTGATATACATTGAGAATTACAGGGATCTCTTTTCCTTGTGGACAGTGGTCCGTATATGTGTTTTAACTGTTTTTAACTGTTTGTTGTTCCGTTCCTAATAAAAAACTTATTGATTTCTACATTCCATTTGTGGCGGTGTGCTGCTATTTGCATTTGTCAATTCTTTTTCTACGATTGATGGTCTCTTTTGTTGACAAAGCAGCACCCCCAACCCTTATTGGGACATTATACCTTTAGTAGTGCACCTTACTTTTTGTTTTGGTATAAAGATAAAGGGGGCATGGCCTACACTCCTGACTGCAGCTGGTGTTGAAACAATGTATCAGATTACAGCACAGAGCTAAGCAATATCAGGATGTAGATTCCTATTTACAAACTTCTCTGTTCTGTCATCTGGCTCCACACATCTCAGTCACAATCTCTGTTAACGCCTTGTCTTCTGGCTCCCCACACAGCTCACTGTCCGCCTGCTCTCAGAAGCTGTAAAAATACACACACATTGCACTGTTCCCTATCAGACTGCCGGTCACGCCCATAGAGCCATAAAATGCATTTTTTAGAAGCACAGAAAAATGTGAAAAAATAAGTCATATGGTACAAAAAAACATTATCTTCACTACTATATCAATTAACAACCAGTGCCGTATTGTTTTGTTTTTTTTCAATGAAATGACATTTACACTGACCTGTGAATATGCATGAATATTCTTCGGTTAGGTTCTCATTGTGTTTGTGTTTTTTAATGGATCCATTATTGTTCGGTCGCACTAGAGCTAGCTAGGGGGTAGTGATGAATAGTAGTTGAACCACAAGTGTTCTGTTTTATCTATTGTGTTGCTGCTCGGGTTTTGGAACAAACGCAATGTAACAGACACGTAAACACATCCATAGGCTTCTATTCAACAAACACATACTAACTCATGCCAAAATAGGCATGCATTTTCAAGTATATATCTGTTAAAACGCACAAACGTGGACTGTAGCATTTCCTTTTTCGCCTCATTGGGGGACACCGGACCGTGGGTGTTATGCTGCTATCCACTAGGAGGCGACACTAAGCAGAGTCTGAAAAAGACAAAGTGGCTCCTCCCCTGCAGTATAGACCCCCTGGCTGGCTCCAGCCTAACTTTTTTGCTTAGTGTCTCAAGGAAGCAGACATCCTTTTTATTACTTTCATTTTCATAGATTTTTTTCTAATAGTTTTTCATTCCTTTCTTTCAAGAGGATTCAACAAGGAAGAGATGTAGCCAGCTCCTTCCTCGGCTCCTCACTGTTTGGGAGCTGGGTTGAAATCGAGATGCATCAAGACTAACCCGGCCTACTCCTTCTCGGCCCCCCACTGTTGGGGGAGCTGGGTCTAAGTTGAGATACATCACAACTACTCCAGCATACTCCTTCCTCGACCCCCCACGGTTGGGGAGCTGGGTCGAAGTCGAGTCTTCCCAGGAATGCCCAGGATCCCTCCCCGGACTCCACAGTTGGAGCTCCGGGTCGCAGTGATGGCTACTAGTCTTCCCATCCTTCTATCCGGAAACGCAAGAAGACTGCCCTCCTCATTGCACCCCATATTGGGGTTGTTCTGGGTCAAGACTCCAAGTCCAGGTACTGCAATCCCCTGACTGAAGGGGCCCCTTACGACTGACATCTCAGCCCTGGACGCTGTTATCCAAAACAGTGAGAAACAACACCACCCTCCCCATCTCCCCTGCTCACGTTGGGGCCTTGGGTTGAGTCGCTAATGCATGTGGCCTCGGAGCCCTGCCATCCCAGAGTTCTCTGACTATGCAGCGTTTTCCCCGGCAATACTGGGTGCCTATCCCGCTGTGCCCTTGTTACTGGCCTGTACAGGGCGGCGATGACGTTTTGCAGCGGTAGGGCTAACTACAGAGCGGCAGGGTGATTTCATGCAGCAGGACCCGCGTGGATGGGGACTTCCGCACCGGCCCCATCGCTTTCCCAGGGCCGCTATTTACTTGAGGACCCGGCTCCAGCCTAGCGCTGGCAGCTCCGCTTTCTTCCGCCCTTCGGCTGATGTCAGAGAGGCTGGTCCACGCCCCTGCCACATCACGAAAGGAGGCGAGCCGGAAATCTTTTGCTGCTTCTCGCACACTCGCAGGATCTTATGCGTGCCCTTTCTTGTCTAGCTGTCCTGCCCCCCCTTCTCAGTCTCCCACATGGTCGCCATGACAGCTGCTCTGTCACTGCTGTGAGGTAGCGACGTTGGTTTGGCACAACAGAAGGCAGGGACCCAGGCACAGTTCACACAGCACACTGTTTATTGAGACCGTTTCTCTTATGCACAAACCTCTGGGTTCCGGGACGCAGCCGAATATACTTAATACAACCAGCATATTGACACACAAACCTTTATCACAGGAGTCTCTCCGGTCCAGGTCTCACCGAGATCAAGCCCTCCGGGCTAGGCTGTGTAGTATCAGCACACAACCTCTGCACTCTCCTGACCTGGCCACTCACTAGCCTCATCTGTCTTCCCTCAGACCGAAGCTCCACTCAGAACCACAGCCTGTGTTCCTGCCTAGCTTTTAACCCCGTGCCTACCTCCGGGGAATCCTCTATGAACCCGGAGTGGAGTGCTTCCTATACGTGGAGGGAGCACAACCTGGGAGACACATACCGGCCGTCTCAGATCATCCCGGTCACTGTCTCACACTGCAGACACAGATCTGCAGAGGGACCCAAGATTGCTGGTCCGTGGGCCCTGCAGCAGGGACAAGGCTACTCGCTAACAAGTGCAATACTGAGCCTTTCACAACTATTCCAGGTTCACGCACCAAAAGGCAGTTAAGACCATTATCTAGGAATATGACTTAGGGCCATGTCACACACACAGATAATTGTGCAGATATTGTTGGCAGATCTCTGGTTGCAGTGAAAGCATGGACACATTGTTCATTTGTATATGGCCACAAAATGGAGCTATGTGTCCATGATTTCACTGCAACCAGAGATTTTTGACCAATATCTGCACAATTATCTGTGTGTGTGACGTGGCCCTTACACTGCTCTCCTACCTAACATGTCCTACTACGTCAGCTTGATCCCCTAACACTGTGCAGGAAACCATTGCATCCTCATTGGACTATTTTCCTGTCTCATTCCACAACAGTCCATTAAGAAACACTGCTCCAGGCCTTATGGAACTGTTACACTTCCGTACATTAGTAGCACATATGCTGAGGTTGATGTGCGCAGCTCAATCTGCAGATCATGTACCAAACACGGACAGTTTTAGTCTTGTGCAGTGTCGGACTCACAAATCCCAACACTACCCTACAAACCATAATGGCGCAACGTTAACTGACGGCGCAGCGTACTAATATTCCCATCGGACAATAAATCTTATCCGTTGTTGATCTGAAGGTCATGGTTTAGGGTTCAGAGCAGGATAACCCTGCACAATAAACACTTTGACCACAGAGACGGACCATCGGGATCCCTATACCCTCGGTGTTCCTCACAGGACGCAAATCTCTCCTTACAAGGGCTTGCCAGCGTCCTCTCATGGTCTAGAGACATATCTGTTATTTATGTCGTCTTATAGGTTTTTTTGCTACATTTTAAAAATTGTTTATAACTTCAAGGAAGACTAGCCTATTTCCCTCCCGAGACCCCACAGTTAGGCATCTGAGTTGAAGTGAGTGACCCTTGGCTTAACTTACTGCCATCCACAAACTCCACAGTTGGGACTCCGGGTTGTAGTGGAAAGACGGATACGTATATATATCCTACCCAGACAACCCTCCCCGGACCCCACAGTTGAGGCCCTGGGTATAGATGGCTTACATGGTGGATTATCACAACAACTCTCTCCAGACTACACATTGGTTGATCTGGGTCGAGGATTTGAAGATCGCCCCTACAAGATAACTAGCGGCACCAACATCGGGCAAGGCCCCTTACGTTTCTCCCTAGAGGCCGCGGATTGAAATTCCCGGGCCCCTCCAGGGCCCTGGCTATTCTGCCGGTAACACCGGCCTAGCACATATTTGCCCCCTACTACATGGGTAGGTGATCCCTCTCTCCCTAAGGCAATGAAATCTGGGCTGGTATACTCTGTTTTCGCCCTACACAATCGAGATCCTGTCCCGGACAGGATGGGTCTAGCGGCGCTGTTTTTCTCTTGTGAGTGGTCACCTCGTCTATACATCCCAAGGTAATGCCGACTGTATGGCCGTGGCAGTTTTAGATGTCATTACCACCCACAGGACCCCCTGACTACTCCAGTGGGAAAAGACTTTCACCTCTAAAGACTTTGTCTTGTTGACACAGGCTTTAGCCAAATTACTTTCCCGCATGGAGAGAAGCGTCTGGCTCACTATTACAGGAGACAGGTACATCAAAGCATTATTAGCGCCGGCTCCAATATCGAGCTTTGCTCCTCTCTCAACCGACTCTTCCTGTTTGGTCTTCACGTTTTTCCCTTCTGTATGGATTCTCTCTGCTCCATCTGCTCATCCATGGCAGAAGGAGGGTTCCTAGCCCCATAAATCGGGTTGCGCATCTACTCATCCCGATACCTTAGGGGCACCGCAGATTCCTGTGCTTCACAATTCCCGAGGTTCCTTATTTTCTCACCCAGCCTTCCGCACTTGCCACGGTCTCTAGGATCTTTACTAAAGCTCATGCCGGCGGACACGACCTTCATTCACAGGGAGTAGTTGCCTCCCCATACTTAGACCACCTGCTCCTCAAGACTCCTTCCTTTTAGGACCCCGAAAAGAGCATTTACACTTCAGAGGACATCACATCTACAGTGGTTGGTCAATCTACCCAGATTCTTTCCAATCCCAAGTTGAGACATCGCCAGGGACTCTAGCTCTTCTTCATCCATTATCTAACTCCCTCCGGTCCGCGGGGAGAGCCCTGGCAGGATGGTCGTGCAAATGCAGGCGATTTTGGGCTTCTCTCCCCAATATGGCAGGAGTCCTTTCACCCTGTTTTGGACATTCCGCCTGTCATTCGCGCCCAATCACTCCCTTCAGTCAAGGCTGCACCCCTCTCCACCTTCTATCATCTCTGGAAAATCCTTACCACAGACGCAGCCTACTGGCCGGGGTGTGGCGTACCATCACCACACGTCTCAGGACATATGGGTTTACCCCTTCCCCAAGTCCCACTCTGCCTGTGGATCAGAATCCCTCTTACTACTAGCAGGTCACCACAGTCCAAATCCGGACCCAGTCGGACGAGGTCACAGCAGTTGCTATGTCAATCCCCAGGATAGACCCGCAGCAGACAAGCGAGGCTTCAGGAAACACCCCCTTTCAGTTGGGCCAAATCAATCTAGTCTGTTCTCTTAACAGCGCACATTCTGAGTGTCGACAACTGAACGACAGATTTCCTTAGACGGGGGATATTCCATCACAAGAGTCATCACTGCATCTGGAAATGATCTTACTGATATGATATTGGTGAATCTTCTGAAGTCACGGTTGGATGCCAAGGTGCCTAACTTCATATCTAGGTCTCTCAACCTACGAGGCGGATCCACTAGTTCAATTCTAGACGCAGTTTCGTCTTCTCTACCTCTGGCCCTTGAGTTAGTGGCGAGACCTTTGGGGACCCGGGCTTTGAATCAGGCTGTTGTTTTCCGCATGTGATGATCAAGACTATGATCAGAGTGAGAAAGCTTGTTTCTGATCGCACCTATTTTCGCACATAGGAGACCGTTTGATGTTGTAATTTATACATGTTTGGGTTATGCTAATTAACAAATGTGAAAACACTAGGGGCCACTTTAACAAGCAGTTTCTGCTAATTCTCTGTCGGAAAACGAATTGAAACTTCTAACAGTCTTAGGGTACCTTTACACGCCACTAATGCAGCGATAAATATTGACGGCGATATGTCACCCTGGAACCATCGCCGTCAAATTGCCTCCCAATTGTGGAGTGTAATTTGGGAACTTGGCGGCAATATGTCGCCTCGCTCCGGTCGCCTGATTTCAGTGCATGGGAGGCAATTTGGTGGCCATGGTTCCAGGGCGACATATCGCCGTCAATATTTATTGCCGCATTAGTGGCGTGTAAAGATACCCTTACACCTCTTCAGGTCGCTCATCCATATTCCCTCTGGGTTGAGGTCTGCTCACTTTTCAAAAAAGTTTTTGGAGCCCAACCAGGAGGGGGCATGGCTGAGCTTTTCTAACAAATAAACCACACTTTATGACACAAGTGGAATAAAATACATCATAAATGCCTTTCCTGCGTACACTAATAGGACCAGGTCTGCTGAGCTTAATAAGTATGTCACATCTTGCTCCAACACAAATTTCATCAAATCAGGAGTGCAAAATTCCAGTCTTGATGAATCACAGCCATAATAATTTATTCACTAAACATTAGGCTGTTAACTATTAATATTGTTTTATATATATCTTACCTCACTAATTCTTACCCCCTTTTTATGTTATTACAGGCTCCAGTGTTGCAGTATCTCTACTACCTGGCACAAATTGGCATCGCCATGTCTCCACTGAGCAATAATAGTCTCTTCCTAAGTTACCACCGGAATCCACT
The DNA here is from genome assembly GCA_033576535.1 of Allobates femoralis. Classification (NCBI taxonomy): domain Eukaryota; kingdom Metazoa; phylum Chordata; class Amphibia; order Anura; family Aromobatidae; genus Allobates; species Allobates femoralis. Next base: position 248,991,796 of record JARQOC010000002.1, on the reverse strand, counting down.
ACCTGATTTTTTGTCACGTGGCCTTATGGTATCCCTGTCCACAGATGATCCTCTGCAATTTCATTTCACAAAGGTATCCAGTATCCTAGGAGGACCTTAAAATGGTTGCATGTCATTTTATTTCTTCCATTTATCACTGCAGCCATATATCAGCTACAGTATAATTTAGTAGTGAAACACTGTAAGTAATACAAACAGTTGTACCCTTTGTGTTGCTTTTTGCACAGCCAGGCTACATTCACACAATAGAATTTCGATCCGAGTACTGTTCATGGAAAAACTGACACCACACCGACAGCACTGGAACCAATGTTATTCAAGTTGGCTGTCCAGATGAACTTTTTATGTTTAAATGGACCAAATATCTGCATGAAAAAAAATTGTAGCATGGATCTCTATCTTATCTCGGATGAGACTTGAGTATTCAAGTTTGAGTGCACAAAAAAAACGTATCCTGTATGGATCAACCCTATAATATATGATTTTTACTGCTACATTACAGATATTAACATAGGAAAGTGCTTTTGGCCTTGTAATTCTAATAAATGCTGATATATAAAAAGAGACAAAGAGATGCAATACAGCTGACTACAGATAAAAAAAAGGTCAATTTTTTCTCAATTAAAATAAGATAATTTTGTCTACTTATGTGAACCTTGCCTTCGGTAGATGTTTCCCTATCGGTCCTTTTTTTTAATGAAAACTATAGTCCCAATTCATCGGGCAGTTTTTGACAGTTGTGCAAAGATTTTGTGCATTTTTGCATTGTTATGCTTGTTCTGTTAACTTTTTTATAGTCATATAAAGGGGGAGACAAGGGGCACAGAGTCTAAGTGTAAATGAATACATGCATCTAGTCCTTAGTGAGAAGAGAACACCGGGCACTACCTCAGTGAACCAGACAACGGCTTTCCACCATGTGTGTCTTATGAGTGGAGCGGGTGTAAATGCCAACTCGGGTGTTGCACGTTCTAAGCATCAACATGTGTCACAAACATTTTCCCAAAAAGGAATGGCACTCACCCAAGAATTTTTTATGGCGACAGCCTTTTATATCTTTCCAGCAATCATCTGTACATATGCAGGGAGGGGAGGGAGGACGGACGAATGTCCACCGTTTAGGACCGCAGAAGAAAAAGTAAACATACATGTATCTGCCACAACAAATTTTGTTTTTTGCAATTACCCTTTAGATGTCTTGTATTTTCACTCAAATGATCCGTACAGTGGATCAGCTCTTTGCAATCATTTGGTCTTCAGCACAAATGCAGAAACTATGTCAGCCTTGGTACAAGGTTTGCGTGTGGATATTGTAGTGGAGAGAAGATTTCCCTTTTTCGGCGCTTCCGGAGCATAACGATGGTTAGAGATGAGATATTTTTTTCAATTTCAAATTTATTCGGACACTTTACTAAGAACAAACGTGTTTCTACCAGCAACGGCCTTCATCAGGTTTAATATCCATATGATAGTAATAATATAATAATATTTATTCATTTATAAAGCGCTATCAATTCCATAGCACTTTACATACATTTGCAACACTGTCCTCATTGATGCTTACAATCTAAACATCCTATCACTATGTCTTTGAAATGTGGGAGGAAACCAGAGTGCGTGAAGGAAACCCACGCAAACACAGGGAGGACTTACAAACTCCTTGCAGATGATGTCCTTGATGGGAATTGAACCCAGGACCCCAGGCTGCATTGGTAACCACTGAGCCATCATGCCTCCCATACCTGATGAAGGCAGAAAGGCGTTGTGTTTTCTTAGTAAAGCGTCAGAATAAATTTGATATTGAGAAAAATTTCTCACCTTTAACCATCCTCTGTTCACTTTTTGAAAAGTGGCCAGGGGTTAGCCGGTGATGTTGTTGTCAAGAGCTCATCATATTACTAATAATTTATGCTACAAAGGTGGCTTATATTCTGCTACAAAAGTGGAATACATTTTTTCATTATGGTGCATGGCATGCCTTTGCATCTTAAAGGGGTTGTCCGGGCTTTTTATAACATCTTTGTGTGTATTTAGGCTGCAGAATACTAACAGTTTGTAATTTACACCCTGTTAGAATTTTGCATGGTTACCTAGACATCAGCATTCTGCGTGTGGAGAGGAGCTGCTTATACCCATCTAGATCGAAGAACACTGCACACTCAAAAGTTTTTCAAGGTGAAGATATGTATTTATTTTCCTTAGTGCATAAAGACAATTTGCGATCTGGCTGACGTTTCGATCACAACCCCGTGATCTTTATCAAAGTATCGCTGTGAAATACAAAGACAGTGAAGTGAACAAATATGTAATATATACAAAATATACATGCAAAAAAAGTGTTGTGCATAGTCAACACTTAATTTAATACAAAGATCTGTCATAAAATTGGACGTGTATGGTATAGAAGTTTCCATATGTTATCCATGGTGGTAGTAGGAAGGATTATGAGGGATTTATAAGAGACTATATGCGATTGGGAGAATGGAAATCACGTTTATTGATAGTGTCCAATCAGTGTAGGAATAGAGAGATACTAGTGGTACCTGTCTTTTCTATAGTTTGCACCTAGGGGATCATCAGGTCCTGTGATGGCTAGAGGAGGGATTTACCCTTTTGTAGTGGTTTCTGTAAAGAAATCACTGATAGTGAGTGTCAGGGACAGGTTGTCATATAAGCTCAATTAGTAAGGTGGTTACCTTAATAATGCATATACTGAATATGCATCAGTAGAGAGGTCTGTTCAGGTAGGTGCCTCCAGGATTGTCCCCTTTCAATATTGGGTCTAGCCCTGTGAGTGGACTTTATCACTATTAGTGAGGAAACATATATATACAGAGTGTCAACAAACGGCCTGTAGTATACTTAGCTTTGGGTAGATAGCATTGGTGGTTCAGTGTGCTTGCCTCTCCTTCGGGCGCTGCCAGCGCTTCCTGCGCCTTGGCCGGGAATGATTGCAATGGGGAGGACGCGATTCTTTATGCGCCCTAGCCGGTCAGCTGACCGGAAGTGACCACAGCGATACTTTGATAAAGATCACGGGGTTGTGATCGAAACGTCAGCCAGATCGCAAATTGTCTTTATGCACTAAGGAAAATAAATACATATCTTCACCTTGAAAAACTTTTGAGTGTGCAGTGTTCTTCAAACTATATGACATTGAGACCCAAGGGCCTCTTACACTAGCACCTCTACTACCTGCAATAGGTGTGCACGCCAATCACCATTACTATACCCATCTAGAGGCGTGTTATTTTGAAGCCTGGTTGTAACGTCATAACTGGACGTTAGACCCAGTCGCTAACAGGCTCACCCCAACTTTCATTGAGCTGATTGAAACAGCTCAGTGCAATGAGCGGGGTCATCTTCACTGTGCCCGCACTGTGTCACTGTTACGATCATCTGTCCCTCATTGAGCCCCAGCCACCCCCCTGTAAAGGAGATGACCGCACAGACACCTAATTGCACTGCATCAGTGAAGACTAAGTTGTCTCTCTTTCACAGGGGGCCACTGGGGCTCAGTGAGGGACAGATTGTATCAGTGACACAGCTCATTGCACTGAACAATCAGCTGTTCGGTGTATTTACTGTGCTTTCTGTGAATACAAGGGGAGTGTCCCACCTCCTTAGAGCTCAGTGCAAGCAGCGTTTACATGATTCAATAGAGGCAGTCCAGCTGGAGACTGGTGCTAATGTCCAGTTGTGACATTACAACCAGCCTTCAAAACAACATGCCTCTAGACTGGGGTGAGCCACTCCTCCACACATGCGGTATACTGATATCTAGGTAACCATGCAAAATGCTAACAGGGTGTGAATTACAAACTGTTAGCAATCTGCAGCCTAGATACACATGTACATTATACAAAAAGTCCGGACAACCCCTTTAATGAATTTGCAATCTGTCTTTTCAGTTTGTCTCTTTGAACTCATGTGCCATCTATTGGATGTAGCAATCTTAAAAGTCAGTATCGTACCTTTAAAGAGACAGTTTGCTTATTTTATGTCCCAGTGGAGCATTGTGGATAAGTCTCCTTATTACTGCCATGTCACTCTTCACAAGGAGAAAAGCTTACCTCTTAAAAAATTTGTTGCATTTTATGACAGTGCACTGTCCAACATGACTGTTCAGCAAAACTCCACTCTGAATAATTGGGGTCTATTTCTGATTATATTATTATTATTATTATTATTATTATGAATAAAAAAACACTATAAAATATAAGAAAAAAACTAAAAGCCTTGTTTATATTCTTGTTGTGTATATGTGTATGTATTGTGTGTATATGTGTGAATGTATTTTTTAATTTGGAATCTCTTTTTTTAGGAGCCTTTAATGGAAGAATACAGCATTGCAACTCAAGTGTGGAAACTAAGCTCTTGTGACATGTGTGAGCTTGCTAGAAATAGTGTTCTGATGAGTGGCTTTCCTCACAAGGTAACAAACCCAAGCATCTGCATTTAATATTGACATAGTGGTAGTTATCAGGTGTGCAACTTTCAAAACTTTCCATAAGGATACAGTACAGACCAAACGTTTGGACACACCTTCTCATTCACAGATTTTTCTGTATTTTCATGACTATGAAAATTTTAGATTCACACTGAAGGCATCAAAACTATGAATTAACACATGTGTAATTATATACTTAACAAAAAAGTGTGAAACAACTGAAAATAGGTCTTATATTCTAGGTTCTTCAAAGTAGCCACCTTTTGCTTTGATTACTGCTTTGCACACTCTTGGCATTCTCTTGATGATTCAAAGCAGCAAACAACCCCCACACCATCACACCTCGTCCTCCATGCTTCATGGTGGGAACCAGGCATGTAGAGTCCACCCGTTCACCTTTTCTGCGTCGTACAAAGACACGGTGGTTAGAACCAAAGATCTCAAATTTAGACTCATCAGACCAAAGCACATATTTCCACTGGTCTAATTTCCTTTCCTTGTGTTCTTTAGCCCAAACAAGTCTCTTCTGCTTGTTGCCTGTCCTTAGCAGTGGTTTCCTAGCAGCTATTTTACCATGAAGGCCTGCTACACAAAGTCTCCTCTAAACAGTTGTTGTAGAGATGTGTCTGCTGCTAGAACTCTGTGTGGCATTGACATGGTCTCTAATCTGAGCTGCTGTTAACCTGCGATTTCTGAGGCTGGTGACTCGGATGAACTTATCCTCCACCTCAGAGGTGACTCTTTGTCTTCCTTTTCTGGGGCGGTCCTCATGTGAGCCAGTTTCTTTGTAGTGCTTGATGGTTTTTGCAACTGCACTTGGGGATACTTTCAAAGTTTTCCCAATTTTTCAGACTGACTGACCTTCATTTCTTAAAGTAATGATGGCCACTCGTTTTTCTTTACTTAGCTGATTTTTTTCTTGCCATAATACAAATTCTAACAGTCTATTCAGTAGGACTATCAGCTGTGTATCCACCAGACTTCTGCACAACACAACTGATGGTCCCAACCCCATTTATAAGGCAAGAAATCACACTTATTAAACCTGAGAGAGCACCCTTGTGAAGTGAAAACCATTTCCGGTGACTACCTCTTGAAGCTCATCAAGAGAATGCCAAGAGTGTGCAAAGCAGTAATTAAAGCAAAAGGTGGCTACTTTGAAGAACCTAGAATATAAGACATATTTTCAGTTGTTTCACACTTTTGTGTTAAGTATATAATTCCACATGTGTTAATTCATTGTTTTGATACCTTCAGTGTGAATCTACAATTTTCATAGTCATGAAAATACTGAAAAATCTTTGAGTGAGAAGGTGTGTCTAAACTATTGGTCTGTACTGTATGTGCACACATCATCTTTTAGATGCTGGTGACCACTCCAAATTTGTCAAGAAGATACTTCAGGAAAAGACTGGCAGTGTTTTTCCTGCAGTGGCTTTTTTTTACTGTTGAGTTTATGCCACATTAAGGTTTTTTGGTTTTTTTTTACTTCTATGTATGCAAATACATAGAAAAATGACAAAAGTATTCTAGGAGTGATAAATTTATTGACTACCCAGAAAAATTATATTTTAAAGCTATCAGAGCACAAGGGCCCCTTCTTCAGGCAGGTTTTCAAAGAATTCAGAGCACAAGTGCCCCATACGTCAGGCAGGTTTACAAATGAACTACTGAGATAAAAAGGTACCACAATATAAGATTGAAAATATGTACAGCAAGTACATTTTACATTACTATACATAGGTTCAATTTTTTTTCAATGTTTAACAATGACTCCAAACCAGTAGTTCAACATTTGGACGTTTCCTGAATCCATAGACCTTAATTGACAGATAGCAGTCAATGTTAACATTATAAGATTTTGGCCATTGTCGTTTTCCTCTATTAAAATTATAGTACTTTATACAGTGACATAACTAGAGCTCAATGGACCCCGATGCAAAATTTGGACCTGGACCCCCCCCCACACCCTCCCCCTGCACGTTGGTCAGATGTATGGGCCTTTGTAGCATTCTAAATCCTGTAAAGACTTTATGAATTTCCCCCTTCATTATGTTTTAATGTCCTGGTATATAGCTTTCCCATTCTTTAATACATGTCCCCATCCTGGTATTTATATCCCTCCTGGTATATGTCCCCCAGGCTGATATCTATGATCCCCATTCTGATATATATGACCCCCATCCAGGTATATATGTCCCCCATCCAGTTATATATGTCCCCCATCCTGGTATATGCATTGGCGATTAACCCCTTCCCAACCTATGATGCTGTGGGACATCAGAGAAGTTGGTGACTTCCCGACTTGTGACGTCCCACAACGTCATGGCGGTTACTGCGGCCCGTTGGCGCGGTAACCGCCATCGGGCCCGAGTGTTCTCTGATCCTTATCACAGAACACTGGGGCTTGATGTTAGGAGGGGTGGATTCCCCAACTCGCCCCCATGATTGCTGTGATTGGCTGTTTGAACAGTCAATCACAGTGATCGTCACTCTAGCTATGGAAGGGGCTGTCATAGCCCCTTCGATAGACTGCACTGCTGGAGGGGGTGGGATCTGATGACCACTCCCATCAGATGAAGCGTCATGGCAGCAGTGCAGGGCACAAGCAGGCGGCCGAGCAGATGTTCCCTGCACCGCTGCCATGCTTCAGGGGCTCTTTCACCCCCTAAGTGCTGTGATCTTATGATCCGGGGTTCGGGGAGAGGGAGCACACAGTCGCTTACCTCTCCCTGGCGGTGAACAGCTCATTGTAATATAATTATGATGAGCCGATCACCATGGCAACATCGGGCCACCTGACCCAAGTCTCAGAGATCATGTGATCTCTGAGACTTTGGTTTGCCACAGTGATGGTGCATTGTATGGCAATGGGATGCCATACAGTGCACCATCACAGACTACAACAAGGAATCAAGTGTCATCTTGTTGTAGTCTGTTGTCATAGTGATTATGCACTGTATGGCAGATCATTGCCATACAGTGCACCATCACTATGACACCAGAGACTGCAATAAGGGATCAAGCGTCCTCTAGTTGTAGTCTCTGGGGTCATGGTGATTGTGCACTGTATGGCAATGATCTGCCATACAGTGCACCATCATTATGACACCAGAGACTGCAACAAGGGATCAAGCATCCTCTTATTGTAGTCTCTGGGGTCACGGTGATTGTGCACTATATGGCAGATCATTGCCATATAGTGCACAATCACCATGACCCCAGAGACTACAACAAGAGGATGCTTGATCCCTTGCTGCAGTCTCTGGATGTAGCAGAGGCGATCGAATGTCGTGGGACCATCGTTTTGGACTATGTGGGAGTAATATAAATGGAGTCTGAATTTTGTTTGTGTTTTTGTTCTAATAAAAAGATTTTTCTCTGTGTGGTGTGTTTTTTGACTATTTACTAGAGATTCCTAATGGCCGGGTCTAACATTGGCCCGACATTATGAATCTCGGGCTCAGTGCCAGCTGACGATAAAAAACCTGACATTAACCCTTTTATTACCCTGTGTGCCACCGGCACCAGGGCAACTGGAAGAGTCTGAGTGCAGTGCCAGAAAGTGGATCTTCAATGAATGTGCCATTTTCTGGGGCGGCCGTGGGCTGCAGTTCGCAGTATGGGCGGCCCAGAATGCTTGGGCCTCTCCATGCTGAGGGTTCCAGCTGCCTAGTTGTACCTGGCTGGACCAGAAATATGGTGAAGCTCCACATCATTTTTTTATTCTCCAAAATAATTTCTATAAATAAAAATGTCGGGTTTTGTTGTACTTTTGGTTGACAGCCAAGTACAACTAGGCAGGTGGGGATGGTTGGCAGTCTGTAGCTGCCAAGTTGTATCTGGCTGGCAACTAAAAATATGGCGAAGCTCACATAATTTTTTTTACATTATTTCTACAACTACAAAAAAACAACATGGAGCTTTGCCATATTTTTGGTTGCCAACCAGGTACAACTTGGCAGCTGGGGGCTGGAATCCTCAGCGTAGACATACCCAAACATTCTGGGCCCCCCATGCTGCGAATTGCAGCCCACAGCCACCCCAGAAAATGGTACATTCATTAGAGGTGCCATATTCTGGTGCTGTACCCAGACTCTTCCAGTTGCCCTGGTGCAAGTGGCAAACTGGGAAATAAATGGGTTTATCCCAGCTTTTTTATTGGCAGCTGGCACTAAAAGACAGAGATTCATAATGTCGGGCTAATGTTAGACCCCGTCTTTAGGAATCTCTACAGTAGTAAGTAGTAAATAATACACAATACTCAGAGAAAAAAATAAGTGGTGATGTCACTTGCTGAGTCACCACGGCTCCCCAAGGCAGTGAACTCAAAATGTTGTCACTTGTGGGGGTTTCCGCTGTTTAAGCACATCAGGGGCTATCCAAACAGGACATTACACCCACAGACCATGCCATCAAAATCTGTGTTCCAAAATGTAATTTTCTTCCTTCAGAGCCCTGCCATGTGCTCAAACAGTGGTTTTCTGCCACATATGAGGTATTGAGTACTCAGGAGAAATAGCCCAATCAATTTTAGGATCCATTTTATCCTGTTGCCCATGTGAAAATGAAAAAAATTGAAACTAATAGAACAATTTTGTCAACAAAAAAGTACTTATTCGTTTTTACAGATCAATGTGTGAAGCACCTGGGGATTCAAAGTGCTAAAGTCCTCTAACGATTGCGGATAATTTTTCGTTCAAAAAGTCAAATGGTGTTCCTTAGCTTCCGAGCACTGCCGTTCGCCCAAACAATGATTTTCTACCACATATGTGGTATTGCCGTATTTAGCAGAAATTTCACAACAAATTTTAGGCTCCTTTTTGTGCTTTTGCCTTTGTGAAAATGCAATCATTGAGGCTAAAATAACATTTTTGTTAGAAAAATTAAAATGTTCATTTTCTCCTTCCATGTTGCTTTATTTCCTCTGAAGCACCTGAAGGGTTAATACATTTCTTGAATGTAGTTTTGAGTAGCTTGAGGAGTGCAGTTTTTGGAATGGTGTCACATTTGGGTGTTTCTGTCATGTAGGCCCCTCAAAGGGACTTCAAATGTGATGTGGTCACTAAAAAAATGGTTTTGTAAATTTTGATGTAAAAATGAGAAATTGCTGATGAACTTTGAACCCTTCTGATTGCTTATGTAAAGTAGACATGTGAGAAATGTTATCTATTAACAAGTTTGTGTCACATAACTCTCTGGGTTAACAGAATATAAATTCAAAATTTGAAATTTTCAAAATTTTCGCCAAATTTCCAATTTTTTAACAAACGCAAATATTATCGACCGAAATTTACCACTAAAATGAAGCCCAATATGTCACGAAAACGCAGTCTCAGAATCACTAGGAGCGTTCCAGAGATATTACCTCATAAAGGGACACTGGACAGAATTGCAAAAAATGGCCACGTCAGTGAGGTCAAAACAGGCTGGGTGGTGAAGGAGTTAAAATTAGAGAACACCACACAATTTCCTTAATGTTAAGGTCATTGTGTTGCCCATGTAAAAATATCCTATCATGAGTAAAATAGCAGTATTTTAAGCTTATTTCATAAACTGAATATATTCTAAAGCACAGAATAAAAATGTAAATGAGAGAAATGAAAAAGAACTCTGATCAAAATTAGAGAACACTTTCCTTAATTATCTCACAAACCCTATTTAACTGGCAGCCTAACTTTCCAGTTTGTACCCGCTTTGCAAAAATGAACTCTCGAGTTCAACACTCAAGATCGGTCTCGTCATACAATGTCACGACGTTTAATGGTGGGTTTACACACACCAATCATTGTATCCAATCTCTGAACCAATCTCTGGTTGCAGTGAAATCATGGACAGATTGCTCCATGTTGTACACAGCCACAAAATGGAACTATGTGTCCATGATTTCACTGCAACCAGAGATTGGTTCAGAGATTGGATACAATGATTGGTGTGTGTAAACCCACCATAAGAGCATTTGGACTGAAAGCCCACTGTAGTGATCAAACCTCTCATTAACAGAAAAAATTAAAAGGCTAGAGTCACCTTTGGTGTGGAACATGCTGTGTGGACAGAGAAGTGGTCCATAATTCATATTAGTGATGAAAGCAAATTTTATTTATTTGGGTCTGATGGAAAACATGTTCGTCAACAAACTGGGGAAAGAAAAAGTGTGTAAAAAAAGTCAGTGAAAGGTGGTGGAGGAAGTGTCATTAGTGTGAGGAATGTTTTCTGCTGCAGGTATTGAACCTCTCATACAGCTACATGGCAGTGAATGGAAGTGTGTATCAAAACCTTCTTCAACAACACATGGTTCCTCAGCACTCAATCAGCCATCAGTTTTCATGCAGGACAATGCCCCCTGTCACTCGACAAAATTGGTAAAGCAGTTTCTTGAATCAGAAAAAATAGAAACAAAAAATGGCCAGCCCAGTGTCCTGATCTAATCCCAATAGAAAATCATTGGTGACCAAGTTATGGCCAAGAAACCTAAAACAGTCACAGAACTGTAGAAGAGACTGGAAGAAGAGTGGACCAAAATCACACCAGAGCAGTGTGAGAGACTAGTGATGTCCTGTAGCCACAAATGTGCTAAAGTCATTCAAAGCCAAGACATGTACGCTTCCTACTGATTGGTGACTGTTGTAACCTTCACAAATTTTAGTTATAACCTTTCACTGTGCGACAGTCATTGCTGTTCTCTAATTATGATAATCACATTTTGTGTAAAATAAAGGTTTCAAGTTGATATACTTAGGTTATTTTGAAAAACACTGTTCTAGTGGCATGTTGTACCCCTTACAAAAAAATCATCAAATGTAGATTACATTGTGCCTGAAAAAAAAACCAAATTATCATACATTTTTCTATAATTTTGATTGCCACTGTATGGTCATCATCCTGGGCCCATCCTGATATATGTGATTCCCATCCTGGCATACATGTCCTCATCCTGATATATAGGTCCCCCATCCTGGTATATATGGTCCATATGTTCCCCATCCTGGTATACATGGTCCCCACTCTAGTATATATGTGCCCATCATCGTATATAAGTATATATATGTCTTTATTCTAGTATATATATCTCCCCAATCTTGGTATATATCTCCCCCATCCTGATATACATGTTCCAATCCTGGAATACATGGTCCCCATTCTAGTGTTATTGAACCCATCCTGGTATGTATGGTGTACATGGTCGCGATGCTGGTAAACATGGTCCCCATCCTAGTATATATCTCCCTGTTCTGTCCCTAACGCATAATTAAAAACATTCTACTCGCCTTTCCTCTGCTCCCACATTGCCCGGTGTCCTCTGTAGTCGGTGCGCAGTGGCCAGCAGCTGACATTTGAGTGTGCAACATTACTGTCGTTCACTCTCCCTTACCGTGGCACCTCCGTTGTCATCTGCCAGCCACTGTTTGGCCAGCAGCGTGTATCACAGTACAGAGACCCAATAAGTCTCTGTGCTGCAATGTATTTCAGCTGGATATGCATCCTCAAGCGGCCGTCACACGCTAAGATATCGCTAGCGATATTGTAAGCGATCACGTGCACACGCGATCGCTTACAATATCGTTCACATCGCTGGTGAGCTGTCACACAGACAGACTCACCAGCGATGTGGAGCCGCGATCTCGCTGGTTGCTATGGTACACATCGGGTTACTAGGCGCCGCGCGGCGCTTAGTAACCCGACGTGTACCATAGTTACCATCTCCCAGCATAGGCTCTGCTGCTGGGAGATCGTTCATCGTGGTGTCATACACCACGATGAAGCAGATCGTGACATCGTTCATCGCTAGATCTGAGCTCCGGAGCTCAGATCTGCGATGTCACGATCAAGCGATTTTACATAGTAAAATCGCTTGATTACATGCAACGATGCCAAAACGATATCGCTTAAGCGATCAAAAAGGAGATCGCTTAAACGATATCGGGCTTAAAATCGTTGCGTGTGACGGCCGCTTTAGATGCACATCCAGCTAAACCAGACGTTAAGATCAGCAGGCCTTGTACCCTCGGGCCCGGTCGCAGCCATGACCCTTGCGACCGCGATCATTACGCCCCTGACTTTATAGCATTATATCGCACCAAATAGTACTTCATTATTACATTGAACTGGTTAATTGATTATAGGCTCTAGGTCTCCCTGATTCATCTAGCTAAATTTAACACATATGGAGCTCTCAAATTCAGATCAGCAGACATGCGGTTAGTCTGTGCATCGCAGTCTATATTCAGACCATAACAACATGTGCGTCTGACTAAGGCCAGGGAAGTTTTTATTCAGAAGTAGGTGAATAACAGTCCAGAACTATATTTTTTAAAAACTGACAATCTTTTTATAACTGCATGAATATATTCATTTGCATTTACCACTCCCCTTTACTGTGCGTCTGATCAGTGAAACTGTGTAGGGACACAAGTAGGTTTCAATTAAAGGGGTTGTCCATTACTTGGACAGTTCCTTGTCATTCCCCATATATTTGCCCCAATTAAAATAAAAAAGCTTATGCTCACCTTCAGTGCCAGTGCCGTTCCATTGGTTTTGGCGCTAGTGTTCCCGGGGCTCACATGAGGTTGTTACGTCACGTGAGCCCTGCACCCAATTACCACCAGTTTCTCTCTCACTGCCTTCTGACGTTTAACCCCTCAGTGATGGAGCCAATTTCCACCTTAATGACCAGACCGTTTTTTGTAATTCTGACCACTCTCCCTTTATAAGGTAATATCTCTAGAACACTTCAACGGATCCTAACGATTCTGAGATTGTTTTTTCGTGACATATTGGGCTTCATGTTAGGGCGGCTTCAGACTGCGGCAGCGTCCGGTCCGGGGCTGTCAGGAGTGACAGCCTGGAGCGGAGTTTTTCTGCATAGAATCCTGTCGGGCTGCACGGAGCTGGATCGCGCCGGGTGGTAATTAGCTGCTATCCGGCTGCCAGCTCGCCGGATGTATCCTGCAGGAGTGGGGATTTGTCTGCCGATTCCAAAACCAGTGCATGCAACGGTTTTGGAATCGGCAGACAAATCCCCACTCCTGCAGGATACATCCGGCGAGCTGGCAGCCGGATAGCAGCTAATTACCACCCGGCGCAATCCAGCTCCGTGCAGCCCGACAGGATTCTATGCAGAAAAACTCCGCTCCAGGCTGTCACTCCTGACAGCCCCGGACCGGACGCTGCCGCAGTCTGAAGCCGCCCTTAGTGGTAAATTTAGGTCGATAATTTTTGTGTTTATTTGTGAAAATATAAAAAAAAATTGGCAAACATTTTGATAATTTGACAATTTTCAAATTTGTCATTTTTATTCTGTTGAACCGGAGCGTTATGTGACACAAAATAATTAATAAACAACATTTCCCACATGTCTACTTTACATCAGCACAATTTTGGGGAAAAATTTTTTGGTTAGGACGTTATAAGGGGTCAAAGTTCATCAGCAATTTTTCATTTTTCGAGCAAAATTTACATAACCTTTTTTTTGTGACCACATCACATTTGAAGTCTGTTTGAGGGGTGTACATCAGAGGTCCCCAACTCCAGGCCTCAAGGCCCACCAACAGTGCATATTTTCAGGATCTCCTTAGTATTGCACAGGGCTTGGAGTCATTACCTGTGCAGATGGTCACATTAGCACCTGTGCAATACTAAGGAAATCCTGAAAACCTGCACTGTTGGCGGGCCTTGAGGCCTGGAGTTGGGGCCTCTGGTGTACATGACCGAAAACACCCAAAAGTGACACCATTCCGAAAACTGCACCCCTCAAGCTACTCAAAACTACATTCAAGAAAATGATTAACCCTTCAGGTGCTTCACAGCAACTAAGGCAAAGTGGAAACAAAAAATGGACATTTTAATTTTTCCAACAAAAATGTTCTTTTGTCCTCAATTTTTTCATTTTCACATGGGCAACAGGATAAAATGCATCCTAAAATTTGTTGGGCAATTTCTCCTGAGTACACCAATACCTCATATGTGGTCATAAACCACTGTTTGGGCGCACGGCAGGGCTCAGAAGGGAAGGAGCGCAATTTGACTTTTGGAGCTAATTTACCATTCAAAAAGTCAAATGGCGCTCCTTCTCTTTCGAGCCCTGCAGTGCGCCCAAACAGTGGTTTATGACTACATATGAGGTATCGATGTACTCAGGAGAAATTGGCCAACAAATTTTAAGATGCGTTTTATCCTTTTGCCATGTGAAAATGAAAAAATTGAGGACAAAAGAAAATTTTTGTGAAAACAAAGTACTTTTTCATTTTTACAGATCAAATTGTAAAGCACCAGAGGGTTCAAAGTGCTCACTATGCATCTAGATACGTTCCTTGGGGGGTCTAGTTTCCAAAATGGGGTCACTTGTGGGGGAGCTCCAATGTTTAGGCTCACAGGGGCTCTCCATACGTGACATGGTGTCCACTAACAATTTGAATGGAAAATTAGCTCCAATTGTTAGCGGACACCATGTTGCGTTTGGAGAACCCCTGTGTGCCTAAACATTGGAGCTCCCCCACAAGTGACCCCATTTTGGAAACTAGACCCACCAAGGAACTTATCTAGATTGGTGGTGAGCACTTTGAACCCCCAGGTGCTTCACAAATGAATCCGTAAAAATGAAAAAAGAAACTTTTTGTGGAAAAGAAAGTACTTTTTTATTTTTACGAATCAATTTGTGAAGCACCTGGGGGTTCAAAGTGCTCACTATGCATCTAAATAAATTCCTTGGGGTGTCTAGTTTCCAAAATGGGGTCACTTGTGGGGGAGCTCCAATGTTCAGGCACACAGGGGCTCTCCATACGCGACATGGTGTCCGCTAACTATTGGAGCTAATTTTCCATTCAAATTGTTAATAGACACCATGTCGCATATGGAGAGCCCCTGTGTGTCTAAAGATTGGAGTTCCCCCACAAGTGACCCCATTTTGGAAACTAGATCCCCCAAGGAACATTTCTCGATGCATAGTGAGCTCTTTCAACCTCGAGGTGCTTCACAAATTAGTCCGTAAAAAGGGAAAAAAAGGTTTTTTGTGAAAAAAAAAGTACTTTTTCATTTTTACGGATCAATTTGTGAAGCTTCTGGGGTTTCAAAGTGCTCACTATGCGTCTAAATAAGTTCCTTGGGGTGTCTAGTTTCCAAAATGGGGTCACTTGTGGGGGAGCTCCAATGTTTGGGCACACAGGGGCTCGCCATACACAACAAGGTATCCACTTACAATTCCAATTGTTAGTGGACACCATGTCACGTATGGAGAGCCCCTATGTGCCTAAATATTGGAGCTCCCCCACAAGTGACCCCATTTTGGAAACTAGACACCCCAAGGAATGTATTTAGATGCATAGTGAGCACTTTGAACCCCAGGTGCTTCACAAACTGATCCGTAAAAATGAAAAAGTACTTTTTTTCACAAAAATCTTGAAAGTGCTCACTATGCATCTAGATATGTTCCTTGGGGGGTCTAGTTTCCAAAATGGGGTCACTTGTGGGGGAGCTCCAATGTTTAGGCACACAGGGGCTCTCCATATGCGACATGGTGTCCGCTAACAATTTGAATGGAAAATTAGCTCCAATAGTTAGCGGACACCATGTCGCATATGGGGAGCCCCTATGTGCCTAAACATTGGAGCTCCCGCACAAGTCACCCCATTTTGGAAACTAGACATATATCTAGGGGTATAGTGAGCATTTAGAACCTACAGCTACTTCACAGAATTTGATAATGTCATATTGAACATTTTCTTTTTTTCACACAATTTCTCACTTTTAGAGCATGTGCACAAGATACGGAGAACACCGTGTCCTGGTCGTCTCCTCCCCTGCATTTTTTTTAGTATTTCTTAATTAAATTTAAAAAAAAAAATGACGTAGGGCTTCGCCATATTTTTGGTCCAGCCAGGTACAGCAGGCAGCTCCGGGCTGCCACCAACCCCTTCTGCCTAGTTTTACCTGGCTGGAAACCTTAAATATAGGGAAGCCCCCTTTTTTTTAAAAATGATTTCATGAAATAAAAAAATGGCATGGGCTTCGCCATATTTTTGGGCCAGCCAGGTACAACTAGGCAGCTGGGGGCTGGAATCCTCAGCGTAGGGAGGCCCAAGCTTTCTTGCCCCCCCCCACATCCCCTCCCGCTGCGAATTGTAGCCCGCAGCCACCCCAGAAAATGGCGCATTCATAGAAGCGCCATTTTCTGGCGCTGTATCCAGCTCTTCCAGCTGCCGTGTAGCGGTGGCAGACTGGGTAATAAGGTGTTAATGCCAGCTTTTTGGCAGATAGCACTAAGCCCAAGATTCATAACGTCTGGCCAATATTAGACCGAACCATTAGGAATCTCTAGTAGATTGTAAAGAAAACACAACACAGAGAAAAATATTTTTATTGGAAGAAAAACACAAACACATATTTAGACCCCATCTTTATTACGGCGACCCGACGTAGTCTAGTGGGATGGTCGGACGTAGGCCAGTGGGAAGGTCCGACGTAGTCCAGTGGGAGGTCCTGCGACAATTCTCATTCACATGATGATCTGAAGTTAACCCCCTGTGTGGTCACAAGGGATTAACTGCAGATCATCATCCCTGTGTCCTCACAAGGGGTTACCGGATCTGCAGTTAACCCCTTGTGACCACACAAGGGGTTAACTGCAGGTCATCATCCCTGTGTGGTCAGAAGGGGTTACCGGATCTGCAGTTAACCCCTTGTGACCACACAGGGATGATGATCTGCAGTTAACCCCTTGGGACCACACAGGGGGTTAACTGCAGAAGACCCCTGTGTGGTCGTTCAGGGGTTAACTCTGCCTCTGTTCCGGTGCACGCAGAGCAGCGACGCCGGGACAGAGGCAGAGAGAAGACGCCCGGCGACGCTGCAGGACGGGTAAGTATGAGAGAGCAGGGAAGGGGGCCCAAGGGGACCAGAGCAGAGCGGGGGGCTGCGGACCGGAGGGTGGGGGGGGAGGTCGAGGCTAGGCAGGGGAAGACCTGGGGAAGGGGGGGTTGATGACTGGAGGGGTTGCGCAGCAGGGTGAGCAGAGGAGGGGGAGATCAGGAGTGAGGGGGGATGACATTGGGGGGCCACTGAGGGGACCAGTGGCCCCCCAGGAATGGCGGCATCTCTATGCGATCTGACAGATCGCATAGAGATGAAGCGGAGGCGGCGGGTTTGGCACCGGCCGCCGCCATTTTTTAGATGGTTAGGGGTGGGGGGATGATCCCCAGTATTGGGGGTCTTGGTGGGCTAGGGGGTTAATGCTTTCACTTTGTTCCGACATGTGTTTTCATGTCGGATCAAAGTGAAAGCATTTTTACCGGCACTTTCACTTTGTGTAATGTGATGATCGTTAAACGGTGCTTACCGGTCATCACATTACAGGTGCCGGTAAAACACCAGCCGATTCCTAATCTCTAGGGTCTCAGCTACCCCCGGTAGCTGAAACCCTGGAGATTTTAGCTCCAGGGGCGTCAAACCAGGGCTTATTCTGTTGTGACTTATTTTCACGTCCTAACAGAATAAGGACCCTGTTTTGACTACGTATATATGCAGTGGGCCGTCACTAACGTGTTAAGCAATTAGCAGGAAGTGAATGCCAGCCCACAGGTCTCACTCTTAGTTGATTACTCATATGTTTGAAGGCAGGGAGAGGAAAGTTGGTGGTGGTTGGGCGCGGTTCTTGCGTGATTTAACAATTTCATATGTGCCTCGAGAACTAGAATGTAGACAACACTGGAACAGCCCCCCCACAGGAGGTGAGTATAAGATTTTTTTATTTTAATTGGGGGAAACATGTTTAATGAGAAGTTGGCTAAGTTACGGACAACCTCCTAATTATTAATCAAAAAGAACCAACATAAAGCTGAATTTTTGTGACAGATGATTCAGAATTTATATTTTATGTGAAAAATAATCATCCTTTAACCTCTTAATGACCAATGATACGTCTTTTAACAGCGATCGTTCAGGGACCTTATTACTCAGCGCTGCTTTTAAATGGCACTGAAGTATAAGAGAATAGCCCCCTCCATGGATGAAAATCCTGCAAATGACAGCTGTATATGACAGCTAATACTCAAGCATCAGTCCCAACCGATTTTAGAAACGATCAGGGACAATTAACCCCTTAAATCACGACAGCAGTTTCTAAGTAGTTAAGAGGAGGTTAAAAAAATCTTTGACAGAATTGGTTCCCCCCCGTGATCATAATTGTGGGTGCCTATCGTTAAATCCTGCTATAAGGAGGGTATACAGTGGGGAAAAAAATATTTAGTCAGCCACCAACGTGTAAGTTCTCCCACTTAAAAAGATGAGAGAGGCCTGTAATTGACATAGTTAGACCTAAAGTATGAGAGACAAAATGAGAAAACAAATCCTAAAAATCACATTGTCTGATTTGGAAATAATTTTTTTTCAAATTTTGGTGGAAAATAGGTATTTGGTCAATAACAAAAGTTTATCTCAATACTTTGCTATATATCCTTTGTTGGCAATGACAGAGGTTAAACATTTTCTGTAAGTCTTCACAAGGTTGGTACACACTGTTGCTGGTTTGTTGGCCCATTCTTCCATGCAGATCTCCTCTAGAGCAGTGATGTTTTGGGGCTGTCGCTGGGCAACACGGACATTCAACTCCCTCCAAAGGTTTTCCATAGGGTTGAGATCTGGACACTTGCTAGGCCACTCCATGACCTTAAAACCATGACCTTTGATGTTCCCTGAGGAAGGAGCTCGGTAGGAGAAACGCGTCGGAAAATAAAGGCTTTTGCTGATCCAGACATTCCTGTGTCTCGGTTCCTTTGATCCTGTAGCAGCAGCGCGGGCATTAAGGCACTTCGTCCAAAGAACTTTTGCATCACAACCACGGTTTCCTGTGGGAGTGCAGTCCCTGCAGCAGCTGCCATAATACTTTTCTACTAGTTGTGGGTGATCACAACTGACAAAGGTGAGCAATTCCACATCGCCGAGCAAAAGTGTTTAATTGAGATAAGACCCTATATACGCATTTTTTGTTCGCACACTCCATGACCTTGAAATGCTTATTACTAAGTCAGTTCTTCGTTGCCCTGATGGTGTGCTTGGGATTATTGTCATGCTGAAAGACCCAGCCACATTTCATCTTCAATGCCTTTGCTGATGGAAGGAGGTTTGCACTCAAAATCTCACAATACATTGCCCCATTCATTTTTTCATGTACACAGATCAGTCATCCTGGTCCCTTGGCAGAGAAACAGCCCCAAAGCATCAAGTTGCCACCCCCATGGTTCACAATAGATATGGTGTTTGGATGCAACCCCGTATTCTTTCTCCTCCAAATACGACGAGTTGTGTTTCTACCAAACAGTTCTACTTTGGTTTCATCTGACCATATGACAATTTCCCAATACTCTTCTGGATCATCCAAATGCTCTCTAGCAAACTTCAGATGGGCCCAGACACATAATGGCTTAAGCAACGGGACACGTCTGGTACTGCAGGATCTGAGTCCCTGGCGGTGTAGTGTGTTACTGATGGTAGCCTGTGTAATGTTGGTCTCAGCTCTCTGCAGGTCATTCACTAGGTCCCCCCGTGTGGTTCTGGGATTTTTGATCACCGTTCTTGAGATCATTTTGACCCCATGGGGTGAGATCTTGCGTGGCGTCCCAGATTGAGAGAGATTATCAGTGGTCTTGTATGTCTTTTCTAATTATTGCTCCCACAGTTGATTTCTTCACACCAAGCTGCTTTCCTATTGCAGATTCAGTCTTTCCAGCCTGGTGCAGGGCTACAATTTTGTTTCTGGTGTCTTTCAACAGCTCTTTGGTCTTCACCATAGTGGAGTTTGGAGTGTGACTGTTTGAGTTTGCGGATAGGTGTCTTTTATACTGATAACAAGTTCAAACAGGTGCCAGTACTACATGTAATGAGCGGAGGACAAAGGAGCACCTTAAGAAGACGTTAGGCTGCCTTCACACTGGCGTTCCCCTCCGCAGCGTTCTGCGGAGGGGAATCGCCATGTGTGCGCAGCCAGCGCAAGCCCCTATGTTTAGAATGGGGACGCACGGTGCTGCGCTTGACAGCGCAGGACCGTGCGCACCCATTCACTCCTATATGTGATCTGTGCGCAGGCGGATGCATGCACACAAAGCACACACTCCCGCCTGCACCAGGGACGCAACATGTCGCGTCCCTGGTGCGGACGAGACTGTGTGATCTGTGTGCAGGCATCCGCCTGCGCACAGATCACATATGGGAGCAGCACCGTGCGCTCCCATTATAAAGATAGGAGCTCGCGGCCGCTGCGGTCACATTGCGGACCCCTCTGCAGAACGCTGCGGAGGGGTCCGCAAATGTGAACCCAGCCTTACAGGTCTGTGAGAGCCAGAAATCTTGCTTGTTTGTAGGTGACCAAAATTTTTTTTTCCTCCTTAATTTGAAAAAAAAATTCTTTCCAAATCAGACAATGTGATTTTCAGTATTTTTCTCATTTTGTTTCTCATAGTTGAGGTCTACCTATGATGTCAATTACAGGCCTCTCTTATCTTTTTAAGTGGGAGAACTTGCACAATTGGTGGCTGACTAAATACTATTTTTCCCCACTGTAACGGGCAGTCAGTGAGTCACTGTAAAGTCTCATGTACTGCAATACAATAGTACTACAATACATGAGACTAGCAATCAAAGTGAAAAATATTTATGTCCCACAGAGGAACAAAATAAAAAAAAGTTAAATAAATTATGTAAAAAAAAAAGTATGTAAATTATATGTATAATTATATAAAAAAAAACATGATGTGGACAAAAATCACAAAAAGCAGTCACCTTATTTATTCTGTAAAGCAAACACCATAAAAAAATGAAAAACATACCAAAAATTACACTTTTTAATCATACTGATACACAAAAAAATGTAACAAAAAGCGATTGAAAAAGCATATGTAAAAAAAATGGTATGAGTGAAAACGCCAAACAGTAAAAAACAAGCCCTAATATGACTCATTCAGCAACAAGAATAAAAAAAATTACAGCTCTTAAAATATGGTAACTCTTAGTCATGAGCAAATAGTCAAATATCTGGGTTCGGATTTTTCTAACTGAATATTTTTATTATTCCGGTATTTATCTCGAAAACCGAACCTATTGCAAGTCAATGGGGAACTCAATTATTTTTCTGGGGATTCTTCAGTGTTCACAACAAATACCTGAATAGTAAAAATATTTGGTTAGACTAACCAGAATATTTCACTATTCGCTCATCACTAGTAACTATCCAAAAACAGACATATAGTACAGTCTCCAAAAAGACTTAAATATCAAACCAAAGAAGAAATGGAAGATCTGAAAAATTATCAGTTTTATTGAACAGAATTTAAAAAAATACATAAAAATGCAAAGTGTGAGGCTGAATAAATGCAGATAAGGTCTGGGGAACTAGCTGTCTACCTTATGGAGAGGAGTTTCCCTGCAGCCATAAGGAGACAGATAAGTTGATAAGGAGACTTAAAGCCGCAATGCTCCTCTGGGAAATATGCAAATTGTCACTTCAATGAAGAAGTGGATGACCTCTAGCACCACCTTTAGGTAGCAATCCTCAAAGTCATAGTCGACTATGTCGACATAGTCGACTTTAAGTCTCCTTATCAACTTATCTGTCTCCTTATGGCAGCAAGTAGATTCCTCTTCATAAGGTAGACAGCTAGTTCCCCAGACCTCGTCTTAGCCTCTCATACAGCCAGATCAGAGTATCCCACACACTACACTGGTGAGGGGCAGTTACTCCGAAACGCAGTGTCTGTAGTTTGGGGTTCTGATCTGGCACAAATCCTTGGTCATAGTAAAAGGCTTATTAAAGAGTCGACTATGACTTTGAGGATTGCTACCTAAAGGTGGCGCTAGAGTTCAACTACTTCTTCACTGCAGTGACAATTTAAATACAGATAATGCAGCAAAGATAATGCCGATACCTATACTAAAGCAATTTATTCTTAAATACAGTGTCAGTATAACCAATAGCTAAATAGCACTAAAATAAAAAAAAATTACCGTATATACTCGTGTATAAGCCGACCCGTGTATAAGCCGACCCCCCTACTTTTGCCCCCAAAACCTGGGAAAATCTATTGACTCGTGTATAAGCCGAGGGTGGACCCTAGCACAAGTATACAGCCCCCAGCAGTGTGGTATACACCAGTCCCAGAGGTAGATACAGCAGCCCCAGTGGTAGTATACACGCAGCCCCAGTAGTATATACAGCCCCAGTGGTATATACAGCCCCAGTGGTAGTATAGACGCAGCCCTAGTAGTATATACAGCCCCAGTGGTAGTATATACAGCCCCAGTGGTAGTATACAGGGCCCCAGAGGTATATACAGCCCCAGTGGTAGTATATACAGCCCCAGTGGTAGTATATACAGCCCCAGTGGTAGTATACAGGGCCCCAGCAGTATATACAGCCCTAGTAGTATATACAGCCCCAGTGGTAGTATATACAGCCCCAGTGGTAGTATACAGGGCCCCAGAGGTATATACAGCCCCAGTGGTAGTATATACAGCCCCAGTGGTAGTATATACAGCCCCAGTGGTAGTATACAGGGCCCCACAGTATATACAGCCCTAGTGGTTTATACAGCCCCAGTGGTAGTATATACAGCCCCAGTGGTAGTATACAGGGCCCCAGAGGTATATAGCAGCCCCAGCGGTAGTATACAGGCATCCCCAGTAATGCAGGGCCCCCCCAGCGTCTCTCCGGTCACCTGTAAAGGAAACTATACTTATCACAGTGCTCTGTCCGCGCCCGCTGTCCGCGCCCGCTCGCAGCTGCCGACCGCGATCCTCCATCTTGCGTCTTCTTTCTTCCTGCTTCCTGTGCTCGTCGCAGGGAATGACGTCATTGCCCGCGACGAGCACAGAAACAGGAAGAAGACGCAAGATGGAGGATCGCGGTCGGCAGCTGCGAGCGGGCGCGGACAGCGGGCGCGGACAGAGCACTGTGATAAGTATAGTTTCCTTTACAGGTGACCGGAGAGACGCTGGGGGGGCCCTGCATTACTGGGGATGCGGGGGCTGCTGTATACCGATGTATACATCGGTATGTACCGATGTATACATCGGTATACAGCACTGACTCGCGTATAAGCCGAGGGGGGTACTTTTCAGCCCAATTTTTGGGCTGAAAAACTCGGCTTATACGCGAGTATATACGGTAATTACCAATAGAGGATAAGACTGAAAAGGGGGGGGGGGCAAATATAATAAAAATTTTTTGTCTTAGTCTAATAAATATCCATGTGAATAGCCCCAAAAAATATTATTAAGTGGGAAGTGCAAAAATAAGACTGTATTTATGCACTCATAAAAAAGTATGAGACGGCACTCACCGCTTGTGGTGTTATAATTTTGGCTTCTTTATTTCATACGTGCAGGTTACAGGCAATGGTGTAGGGAGGGGGTGCAGAGGTGGTCGGTGAGTGCCGTCTCATACTTTCTTATGAGTGCATGGACTTGTTTTCTGAGACTAGTGCAACACTGCTTAGCTCAGTGATGAGAAGGGGTCTGATAGTGGGCCAAGACTAGTGCCCGGAAATCTTGCTTTGGATAAGACTGTATTCAGTTAGATTAGGGTTATATAAACCAGCATATTGCAGGAAAAAAGGTGGTTGTGTGCAAATTACATACAGAATTAACCATGTACATAGATTAAGTTAAGACAATCAAGTGATCCTTCCACGTAGGATACAAGAATGTCACACATATATATACACACATACATATATACACACACACACACACACATATATATATATATATCAGCAAGAAGGTTCACTATTAATGGGTATTTATGTGATTAGCCAATACATCTAAGGCTAGCTTCACACCACGGTTTATTGAATCCTGTTCTGTCCGGTTTGAACAGGACAGAACAGGATCCTGTTTTGCCTCCCATGTATGTCTATGGTGCCAGATTGGTCATATATGGCCATCGGGTTTTTGTGTATTCAGCACAGGATTCGTTTCTGTCCTGTCCAGAAACGGACCCGGGGCAAACCAATGCACATAACATGGGAGTCTATGGGCAACATATCCAAGAAAAAAATTGGATCGTTTCCCAGATCCTATTTTAAGCACAGAGCATGCTCAGAAATATGGCCGTGCAAATTCAGCACCATGGACAACAGTATAGCAGACACAGGCAGACCTCAGCACCATGGAGAGAGGCAGCAAACAAATCCTGTTAAAAACAGGATCCAGGACCATTTATTGGCCACACTTTCAGCACATCCTGTCCTGTCAGGTTCTGTCCGGGTGATCCTACAAAACACAGGATCTACCCTGAGGCTGAAGGCACACTGTCGTGCATCAAACACGGAGCGTGTTTGATGCATGACAGTGATGAGAGTGATATGCGTGTTTTTGGGTGTGTGTGCATGGCTGTATTCATGTGAGTGTGCTGCGAGTGTTGAGGTGTGAGTGCGTGTGATTGTGATGCTGTCCGCTGTCCTTCAAGACCGCGGACAGCATTTGTCAGGGAATTTAAACTTCGCAGCTGTTAAAGCCATGGAGTTTGAATTTCCCGCTGTGCTGTTACAGTAACCAATCATCTTGTACCGCTCTAACAGCAGAGGTACAAGATGATTAGTTAAAAAACAGATGACTATGAAATTTTAATGATTTCTGGGCTTTCTGTGGCTATTAATCACATCAGCAGCCTCTGCGCAGCATGTCTGCAAAGAGGCTGCCCATGCTGTAATGTCTAGACTTCAGCATCTCGATCTGTCCACCGCTATGTGTTCAGCACCACGGCCGCAGGTACAGCTCCACATTTACAGTAACAGAGCGGAGGTTACCGTAATTAATGACATTACAGCACCTTGGACAGCTCAGACAAAGTGATGCCAGGTCTGTGCTGTTCGCAAATAGTGTACAGCACCTCGGACACCAATGTGTACAGTACGCTAATTCCGTAAAGACCCGCTGACGGATTCAGCACTTATGATAAATCACCCGACAATTAGCGCCTATGATTTTACTTAGGAGTTAACCGCTGCAGACCCATGGTGTGATGACACCATGTGTCAAGAGAGTGAGGACACTCTCTTGACACATGCAGCCACCACACCAGCATGTTATTAACCCCTCGAACACCATGTTACGAACCGTATCACTAGCCTCTGTGCAGACGTGCCACGCAGAGGCTGCTGATGTGGTTAATAGCCACAGAAACCCCAGAAATCATTAAAATTTTATAGTCATCTGTCATTTTAACTAGTCATCTTGTACCGCTGCTGTCACAGTGGTACAAGATGATTGGTTACTGTACCGGCACAGGGGGGGAAAAGAAAACACGGGTGCGAATATCACACCGTGTGGCGTATGGGTGCGAGAAAATCTCGCACCCATACACTTCTATTGCCCTCACGAACGTGAAAGTCGCGTGCAGTCGCAATGCGAGTTCAGTGCGTGGGACTCGCACCAGTGTGCTGTGCCTGATAGGGCAACACTGGTCCGAGTGCAATGCAATCTTCCCTCGCATTGCACTCGCGCGAGTCCCTCGCACAGTGTGCTTTCAGCCTGACAGCTAAAAACCATGGTGTGCAGCTAGCCCTAGGGCTTGTTTCACACTTGCTGTTTTTTCAAATCAGGCAAGATCAGGTATTTCAGGAAAAATCTTGATCCATTCAGGATCCAGTTTTTTGCCCATTCACTTTATCCCAGTGATTCCAAGATTGTTTCTTCATGACATATTGTACTTCATATTAGTGGCAAATTTAGGAGGATAATTTTTGCATTTGTTAAAAAAACGGAAGTTTGGCGAAAATTTTGCAATTTTTAAAAATTGAATTTTTGTACTGTTAAATCAGGTAGTTTTGTCACATAAAATTGTTAATAAATAACATTTATTACATGTCTACTTTACATCAGCACAATTTTGTAAACAAATTTTTTTGGGTAGGAAGAAGAGTTCAAAATTCAAACCACTTTTTTTAGGGACCACACCCCATTTGAAGTCACTTTGAGGGGCCTACATGACAGAAAAGATCCAAAGGTGACACCATTCCAAAAACTGCACTCCTCAAACCACATTCAAAAAGATTATTAACCCTTTAGGTGTTTCACATGAACAACAGCAACGTGGAAGGAAAAAATGAACATTTTACTTTTTCCAGCAAAAATGTTACTTTAGCCACAAATATTGCATTTTCACAAGGGTAACAACAGAAAATGGACTCTAAAAATTGGGATGCAATTTCTACCCAGTATGCAGATATCCCATATTTGGTGTTTGGGTGCACAGTAGGGCTCAAAAGCGAAGGAGCGACATTTGACGTTTCAAGTGGAAAATTAGCTATAATCGTTAGCCGACACCATGTTGTTTGGAGAGCCCCTGTGTGCCGACACAGTGGATACCCCCCACAAGTAACCCCATTTAGGAGACTAGACCCTTCAAGGAATTGATCTAGATGTGTGGTGAGCACTTTGAACCCTCAGGAGCTTCACAGATTTTTATAATGTTGAGCTGTGAAATTGAACATAATGAGACTAAGGGTACCGTTACACGTCTCGATATCGCAATGCAACATCGACAAAAAGTCACGTGGTACGGCCATTGTAGTTGATATCGTTTGTGCGTTGTGTTGTGTAAATGGAAAATGTGACGGGAAAAAATCTTAGCTACGATATTGCAAGAAGATTGTGCAAGCCCTTCAACCGTACGACATTGCATATGCGATCTGGCATGATCATGCTGTGTGACGGCGCAACTACGATTTGGAGCGCAACTTCCCCTATTCACTACAATGTTAAAGGGATCCTGTCACCCCCAAAACACCTCCTAAGCTATTAAAAGCTGTCCCTAGAGCATATTAACACTTACCCTACACTCCTTTTAGCTCCTAAATGCATATAGTCAAACTGAATATAAACGTTTTAAAAGTACCTCATTACTGATGATAATGAGTGACTATGGTATTCATAGTCACTCAGCCAGGCTGCCCCTCTTCATACTATCACACCTCAATAGGCGTGATCTTCATCATAGATTCAAATGCGCGCCTCCCCACTCTCCCATTCCGTCCAGGCTTCAGTGTGGGGGCTGTATGACGCGATTCGCGTCATTTCCGGCGCCGGGTGACGTATTTACACCCGCGCCGCTGTTAGAGCTTCAAGCGGCGCGGGTGTAAATACGTCACCCGGCGCCGGAAAAGACGCGAATCGCGTCATACAGCCCCCACACTGAAGCCCGGACGGAATGGGAGAGTGGGGAGGCGCGCATTTGAATCTATGATGAAGATCACGCCTATTCAGGCGTGATATGATGAAGAGGGGCAGCCTGGCTGAGTGACTATGAATACCATAGTCACTCATTATCATCAGTAATGAGGTACTTTTAAAACGTTTATATTCAGTTTGACTATATGCATTTAGGAGCTAAAAGGAGTGTAGGGTAAGTGTTAATATGCTCTAGGGACAGCTTTTAATAGCTTAGGAGGTGTTTTGGGGGTGACAGGATCCCTTTAAATGGTCATTCCCTGGGTTGCTCATACCCAGTGCAAAAAAGGGGCGTACAACATCCTAGCTGCGTTGCCTGCCAATATCTCCCTGTGTGACATTTCCTATGCGATCTTGGACAAGTGCCAAAAACGTGCGCGCTCCCGTGAAATTGTATGCAATATCGTAACGATATCACGACATGTAACTGTATCCTTAGGCTACGTTCACTTGCAGCGTATTTTTGCATTTACGCAGCACTATTTAGCGGATGCGCAAATGCAGTAAAATGCAGTGCTGTTTTGCTTCCCAACAAAGGCAATGCATTTCTCAAAAACTCATTCACATGATCCGTATTTTTGTGGATGCACTTTCACTGCAAAGCGCCTCCGCAAAAAGAATGATCATGTCAATTCTTTTTGGGCTGCGCTTTTCCATTGCCCACATTGTAGAATGGCCTCAGGAAAAGCGCAATCGCAAAAG
Organism: Allobates femoralis; assembly: GCA_033576535.1. Lineage (NCBI taxonomy): Eukaryota > Metazoa > Chordata > Amphibia > Anura > Aromobatidae > Allobates > Allobates femoralis. The sequence continues at coordinate 248,963,433 of JARQOC010000002.1, read as the reverse complement.
CTCAATGTGTGAAACCGCTTGCGCTTTATTGTGCAAAGTGCAGCAAAAAGCACATGCTCAAAATAGCGCTGCGTAAAATGGACATTATGCAGTGTGTGAACATAGCCTTAAAGGATATTTTTGTGTGAAAAAGGATTTTTTCATTTTACACAGGTATCACAATAAAACAGACTCCAAAATATGTTGGGCAAATTCTCCTGAGTTTGCCAATACTTCATATGTGGTGGTAAAACAATTTTTGGGCATATGACCGGGCACAGAAGGGAAGGAGTGACGTTTTTGAGCGGGAAACTGGCATGTGAATTTTAGGTTATGCACCGACGCTGTGGATTTCTGTTTTTTGCTTGCTATTTTCCCAGGTTTTTTCCGCATTATTTTGACATTATTATTCCGCAGTACAGCACCTTCCCTGCAAAATGTATGGGAAATTAGAATTGTTGTGCCTATTCTCAGGGTTAATCTGCAGCTTGTCAAATCTTTCAGCGTATTTTGTATTTAGCGGGGATTTTGCGCTGAAGATTTGGGGTTCCGCTGTATTTTTGGTCACTAGCACAGGTACAACAGGCAGGTTTGGGCTCCCACACAGCCCCTGCTGCATAATTTTACCTGGCTGGTAAACAAAAATACAGTGCAACCCTTTTTTATTTCAAGAAATAATTAAAAAAACAAAAAAAACAACGTGGAGTTTTCCCGTATTTTTTGTTGTCAGCCAGGTACAACTAGGCAGCTGGGGGCTAGTTCCTCAGTGCGGGGATGCCTTAGCATTCTGGGACCCCTACGCTGTGAATTGCAGCCCGCAGCCGAACCAAAAAATGGCGCATTCATTGAAGCGCCAATGTCTGGCGCTGTACCCCGACTCTTTCAGTTGCCATGGTGCTGGTGACGATCTAGGTAATAAAGAGGTTAATGCCAGCTTTGTATTGGCAGCTGGCACTAAGCCCGAGATTCATAATGTTGGGCCAATGTTAGATCCGGCCTTTAGGAATCTCTAGTAAATGGTAAATACAACAAAACACACAGAGAAAAAATACTTTATTAGTACAAAAAACACAAACACATATCTTAACTCCATCTTTATTCCTCCAACATACCCTCCGACATTATTCGACAACAATGGTCCTACGACGCTCAAACATCACTTGCAGCAAGTGATCAAGGGTCCTCTTGCTGAAGTCTCTGGGGTCACACTGATTGTATCTGCACTGTATGGCAATAATGTGATTTCCATACAGTGCAGCTGTCAGTGCTGCAGATCCCAAGTCCCAGAGATCCCTCTCACAGCGGGACCGGAAATTGATTTCTGGCACCCGCTGTGACATCACAGCCTGGATCAATTGAGTTCAGTTACAGTGCTAAACTCACTTGAACTTACCCCCATCACCCTGCTTGCAGTTTCCAGTCTCATGAGACCGGAAACTGCGAGCAGGGTGATGCGGGAAAGCGGATTGATTGCGTAAACAGCAGGAATAGAGGAGGACACAGAAGATCAGTCTCAGAGGGGGAGGTGGACACAGGAGATCGGGCAGCAGAGGGGACTGGAGTGGGGCAGCAGCAGGGAGGAGGACCCAGGAGTAGGCAGCAGCAAGGAGGGAGGAACCAGGAGCAGGCAGCAGCTTAGTACAGGAGCAGGCAGCTAGGACCCAGGAGTGGGCAGCAGTGGAGGACAAGAGCGGGACAGCAGCAGGGAGGGAAGACCCAGGATCAGGCAGCAGCTAAGGACAGGAGCAGAGAAGCAGCAGAGAAAGAGAACCCAGGTGCAGACAGCAGCGGAGGACAGTTCGGGGCAGCAGCAGGGAGGGAGGACCCAGGACCGGGCAGCAATGGAGGACAGGAGCGGGGCAGCAGGGGATGGTGATCGGGCAGCTGGGGGACAGCAGAGTGGTGTCACAAGCCGAAGCGGTCATACCGCCCCTATGCACATTGATTGGACCTATTGTGCATGTGCATGATGGGTCCAGTCAGGCCTGGGGGTGGTGACGGAGAAGTCAGCCAATCAGTACTTCTGTAGTATTTATCATAGCTTGATCACAATGTTGCAGCCATTTTCAGTGGCTGAACATTACAATCGCTCTGATTGCCTGTTCAGAATAGAACAGCAAATTGCGGCGATCGCAGGTATGGGGTGGCAATGTCAGTCTAAGGTCCGCTCCTTCCAGTAGCTCCGGTGACTTTTTGGCGATCCCGGTCACTGGGGCTACAGGAACGCGATCCTGCTATGACGTATCGACACGTCATAGATCAGGAAGTACCATCTACCTAGAATGTAGCAGTATGTCTAAGGTCAAAAAGGAGTTAATGGTATCAGGTAGCAACCTGAAGCGACATGATTCTACCTGACATCATTAAAGTGAATGGGCAAAGAACTGCATCCTGAAAAGATCTTTTTTTTTCCTGATCTCACAAAACAGCAAGTGTGAAACTAGCCTAAAGAGAGTGGAGGCACAAGCATGAACTTACCTAATGGATAGTAAAATCATGAATAGATAGAGCATAGTAAAACATAATAATTACCAATGTAAGCTTAGCCACTGCACACACTAAATCCCCAGATGTACGTTTCGCTATTTGCTTTTTCATGAGGGGTATGCATTAGGGATCAAATGTAAGGCTTTATACAGAAGCCACAGTTGCAGTGCTGCAATTTGGCGTTGCAACCAATGCACGTGGCATACGGCAGCACCAGGATCAGCATCCCACATCTCGCCTCCCAACACTTCTCCCTGATGTCAGAGAGAAGGGTTAGGACATGCGAGGCTGAAAGGACGCATTGCCCAGGGAATCCAGTAACACGGCAGAAGAGTGCAGCGCGCACTGCTACATAGTAAAGACAGGGAAAAATAAAATAAATAAGAAAATAATGCATATTAACGTGATAAAAAATAATAAAGTGCAAAAAGAGCATATTAATCTGTTTAAATGTGGATATATACATTAACATATATAGGCATATGCAAACACATACACACATATATGTACACTTGCCCATAAATGTATATAGAAAAATATAAATAATGGAAAGGTAATGAAAAATAAAAGATATATTTGTATTTATAACCATTTTTGTCATATAAGTGTTAATAAATGTTAACTGAAATAACAAGGGAAAAGTAACGGGAGGTAAACAAGGGATAGAGAATAATAATGTGCAGAGAATGCATGTAGAAACATATAAGTGTAAGCATATAAAATATAAATAATAAAATGAATGATAAAAATATGATACATGTGACAATTGATAGTGATAAATACAAATATGAGTAAGGCCCCTTTCACATCAGCGTTTTTGCTGATTCGTGGCAGAACTGCGCGTAATGGCCAACTTGCGGCAAGCCCCCATTCATTCTCTATGGGACATGCAGCAAGTGCGGTTGTTTGATTTGCCGGATTGCGGCAAAACCCGCTCCTGCCGCAAGTCCCATAGAGAATGAGTGCGGGCTTGCTGCAAGTTGGCCTACACACGGCAGATGTCGTAAATCTGCCGAATCTGCTGCAAATCAGCAAAAAACGGTAATATGAAAGGTCCACTAGTAAATACTAACAAGAAGCCACATCACCAAAACGTGCATTAGGAGTGGCACCATTTCTCCTGTCAGGGTATTCTTGTTACTATGCTCACTTTATAATTATTTTCCTACTATTATCACTTTGCTCTTTGCTGTTAATCAGCTATGGCACTTATTATTATCTACATAGTGACCAACTCTATACTGGTTGACAATATACTTGTTATTACAATTATGGTGCTGTGGTGCCATCTAGTGGCCATTATCTCACTCTGCTCCAGCCTCATAGTCATTAGAATTTTTTTATGTATCTTCATCGTATTTTTATTATTTCCTTAATAAATACATATTTTTTTTAATTCGTATGCACTCTTTTTCCAGTATATGTTCTGCATTATTACACTGACTTGATATAGTATACATGGTACATTTACTATTTGCAACAATTCCTTATTCCCTTCTGTTTTTTTTAATTTGTCAATACAATTTACTTCCTAATGTACACTTGCCAATGCTATTTATATGCATAAAAAGATGTATGCCACTGGGAAAGGACACCAGACGGAGTCCAAAGTGTCTCCATCTGCCTCATTATAGTGAGTGTTTCCTTCAGGTGTTTCATCAGAACCTCATTTTATGGGAATTTACATGGATACTCAGATATAAGTGCTCAGCATAAAACACCAGAATGGGATCCCATTCTTATTATTGAAAGTGATCAAAAATGTTATGTACCCCACAATGTTTCCAATAAAAACCTGCAACTTATCCAACACAAATCCTGTTATCTGTCTCTGAAAATGTAGAAGGTTTCAACGTTACTGGTAGAATAAACACTTTGTTAAAAGTGACGTCTGCCACCTCCCAAATAAAATCTAATGAAATCTGTGCTCCCAAATGGCCCCTGCCAACTGAGGCCCACAGTGTGCTAACCGACTGTAAGCGGCCCTGTGTGCGGCATTATTGTTGTGGGGCAAATGCACTTAACAAATTACGGAGTACATGTCGCCAGAAGCACAAGCTGTGTACAATGTATGGGCACTAAACTAGTATATTTGCAATTCTCCGGAAAAAAGCATAGCATGGATGAAACAAAATAATTCCTGCAGCCAGAGATAAATTTATTGAGAAGTGTAATTTCTACAGTGAGATCACTTTGGGTGTTTTTTTTTGCTGTTCTGACACCTCAGGGCAGGGGCGGAGAACCATTTTTCTGCCGTGGGCCATTTGGAAATTTCTACAATCCTTCGAGAGACGCACAAAATTATCAACTTGAAAATTACCTGCTATATTTGCATGTGGCAATGGATGCTGCTCTGGTCAGTGCAGAGGGGACATGCGATGGGGGGACTAATATACCCCACCAAAGAAGCAAACCAGCGAAACTTGTCTGGGGGAACACTGACCGGAGCACAACTACCAGAAAAATATGGGTGAGTGATGATAACGGGAATCATTGGGCTCCATAGCTGATAGTGGAATGTAGAAACAAGACCCTGCATAACATGCTGCGGCAAACCGCACCGCAGCTGAAAACATGCTGCAGTGAGAAGCATAGTGAGGATGTGATTTTTTTTAAATCCCATCCACTATGCTTCCACTGTACAACGCAGCGTTTTGAACACAGCGGCAAAACGCTGCATACTCTGACCATGAGTATGCACCGTAATGCATAGACGTAGGATAATGTTCTGAAAATGACCACAAGATGGCACTGAGTCTACTAAGTTTTCAAAAAATGATGGAAAAGTATTTAAGGCCACACGTGTATACAATGGGTGTATGGTGAGTTTCTTCATTTGTAAGCCAGAATCAGGAGTGGGTAAAAAAAGGCAGAAATGGTGCACAAGTTTCTACTATACTTTTCCTCTGTTCCCTCCCTGGTTTGGCTTAGAAATTATTATTATTATTTACCGGCCTTCAGCTTGACCTCAAGCCATAGCGACTTAATGGATAAATGCTCTGTAGGAACATTGATCTTGCACTAGTTAACATAGGTCCACCAGGGTCTCCTTTGATATTTTGATAGTATCAACCCATTGGGTTGCTTGTCTTCTTCACCTTTTTCCTTCTATTCTACCTACCATGGTGTCTTTCTCCAGTGATTTTAAAATACTGAGGTTAAAAAACTCATCAAATACTGAATGTGTGCATGTGGCCTAACTGATCCAACAAACATGTCTAAATAAAACAAATTAAATAAAGACAAGATGAACAATTATAAATATATAATAAATATATAATGATAGATATATATTAAAAAAAACAATTTATACACTTAAAGGGAACCAACCACCTCAGATCACCCTAATACACAGTTAGTACATGTCCCTGCACCCTAAGGATACCTTTCCAGCACTGTTTTTGTGTAAAATCTTGCATTAGTATAACTGATATAAAGAGTTTATAAACTTACTAGCCTGGAGACATCTGGGCGTATCCCTCCTTCTGTTATACTTCAGGGCTGTGCATTGCATGGCTGTGCTCCCCCTCCCTCTGTGCAGAGGAGATAACGATCACGCCCATCAGGGCATGGCAGCAGGCACAGAGGGAGGGGGAGCACAGACATGCAATGCACAGCCCTGAAGTATAACAGAAGGAGGGATACGCCCAGATGTCTCCAGGCTAGTAAGTTTATAAACTCTTTATATCAGTTATACTAATGCAAGATTTTACACAAAAACAGTGCTGGAAAGATATCCTTAGGGTGCAGGGACATGTACTAACTGTGTATTAGGGTGATCTGAGGTGGTTGGTTCCCTTTAAAAGAGTTATCCCATGAACAAAGTTAATTTTAATCAAAATATCTTTTAATACTAATAAGTTCCACAATTGGATATATTTAACCCCCTCACCCCTGAGCAATTTTCAGTTATTCGTTTTCCTTTTTGTCCTCCCCTTCTTCCAAGAGCCATAAACTTTTTTATTTTTTTGAGGGATTGTTGTATGCGGGACGAGTTGTCCTTTGAATGACATCATTCATTTTACTATATAGAATACTGGAAAACCGGAAAAAAATTGTAAGTGCTGTGAAATTGCAAAAAAAAAGTGCAATCACACGATTGTTTTTTTTTTTATTTACCATGTCCACTATATGGTAAAACTGACCTGGTAGCATGATTCCTCTAGTTGGTACAAGTTTGACAAGATATGAAACATAAATGTGAAATTTGTCCAAAAAAAAAGGAATTGCAACCCCACAAAGCCTGGTGCAGATTGATCACACAGAGCCTTTTTTTTTTTTTTTTTTTTAAAGTACCCCTACAGAGTATGGTACAGAGTGACCACACAGAGCCTTTTTTAAAAGTACCTTTACAGAGCCTTTTTTAAAAGTACCCCTATAGAGCCTTTTTAAAAGTACCCCTACAGAGCCTTTTTTAAAAGTACCCCCACAGAACCTGGTGCAGAGTGGACACAGACCATTTATTAAGCATATTCCCACTGTAACCTAAGTCACTACACTAGTCAGAGCAAAATGACGGCGGCACCCGTGATCCGGTGTTTCTATAGGCCGGGTCACATAGTGTACCTGCCAATCATAGCATGGCTTTGATGGTTGCGGACGTCTTCAAAGCAAAAAAGCTTTATTGGCTGCACTGTAACCTTTTAACATGCTTTATTCAGCATCAATGCAGAGTGGCCATATAGTGCCTTGTTTAAAAGTACCCCAAAAGAGCCTACTGCAGAGCCCCCACACAGAGTCTTTCTGACAAGTATCCCCAAATAGCCTGGTGCAGAATGGCCACACAGAGCCATTATAAGAGGACCTCCGAAAACCCCTTTTTAAGAGTACCAAGTCAGACCTTTTTCAGGGGACTCCCACAAACCTTTTTTTTAAGAGGAACCCCACGAACCGTTTTTTAAGAGTACCACCCACATCCTTTTCTAAATGTATTCTTACACGGCCTGGTGGAGAATGGCTCCACAGAGCCTTTTTTAAAAGTGTCCCCACAGAGCCTGGTGCAGAGTGAACACACAGATAATTTTACAAGAGTACTCCCACTGTAACCTAACACTGTCCCTTTCTCAATAGCAGAAAAAACCAAGAGCGGTTTTGCACTAAAGATCTTTTGGGGACCTCTAAGGAGATCTCAATATAGTGCGGCTATAGTGCAAATAAATTGCAAAATACACTGGTGCACAGCCATAAACCTTATAGTCCATCATAATCTAAAATCGTTAAATGAAAAGAGAAAATATTCAGCGGCACTCACCATTGTGATAAAAACTTCTTTATTCAAGTCCAAACTAAAACATTACAGATAGAAAAATGTATGTGTGCAGACGTACAAGGATGACAGATGTTTCACACTGTAGCTCGCTTCAACGGGTCCTTATAATTGGAGATGAGCGAACGTTTTGAAGTTCGGGTTCAGGAAACAGTTCACTGACCTTCCAAAACCCCATTCATATCAATGGGAGGCAAAATCAAGGTCCTAGAAAACACCTTCAAATGGGTCCAAAAGCTGCCAATCACAGCTCAAACCATTTTAAAGGGGAGCCCTGCTCTTTTGACACAGACATTAGCTTGCTAGACTTTTAGTTACCAGGCTTCACTGCCACTGTCACCCTGCTTTCGGGCCCGCTCATGAACCTCAGACATATTGACTGCCCCCCACCACTTCGATTGGTTCAAATCAGACTTAGCCCCGCCCACCCTCTCTTCCAGTGTCTGTGATTCTCCAAACTGATGTGAGATTACTGTAAAACTAAATAAATAATTGTAAAACTGGGCGTGCGCTTTGCCGTAGTCTTGATTGCCACCCACGGTAATCCAGGCAGTTGGAGGCTAGAATACTCAACGTGGTGACTAAAAATTGCAGCTCACAGCCACACCAGAAGTTTTTTTAAATTCTCCCATTCCACAAATCATCCCTTACTGCCCTTCACCTTCATGAAGGTGACCACCTCCCCAACATACAGGGTGTGGAGTTGTGAAGGTAGATGGTCATGCAGCAGGGTGGACCAGTTTACGTAGCACCTCTGTCGCCAGTCCCATCTTCGGCTAGGAACTCAAACCCCCTCTTCTGGAAGAATGTTGCTATCCGGCCCTGAGTGCATTGCTCATCAAAGGCATTATCCTTAGGCCTCTGCAACCACTCTTGGATGACTGCATCAGAGAGCCTAATTTCTGCCAGAAATGAGACGGGCCAGGTCGTTCAGATCTATTAAGATAGTTGCTGGCAGTGGGTAGGAGTCCCTACATTGCATTCTCCAAGTCGAAGCCCTCTGGCGGTGGTGCTACACAAGGTAGTGAAACGAGCTTCTGCCACTACTATCTCGTCCTCCTCCTGGAGTTGCTGTTCCACTGGCTACAGCACCAGTTGCAGGTGTAATAAGACCAGGCATGCTGCAGGATCCTGACTCTGACCTGTGCTTGTCCCGGCTGTCATACAGAACAGCTGACCTCCTGACTCTGCACTGCGTTCTGGTGTGTGGTTTTGTTCAAGCATGGGGGAATAGCACTGGATTCTGACCTCGCCACATATCAGACTTAATGCAGGTAACACAGTCGTATTTCAGCTCACATATGCAGATAAAGCAATCTCTGTGGGCTGCTCCGGTTTTGATGAAGCACCGTAGGCCCCTGGGGTATTGAGGAAGATCACATCCTCCAGGCACATGGTAGCACAGTGTAGCTGCATAGAACGACAATCCCAAGATGGCCCCAGCCTCAGTGGTGAAACATCTTTCCTTTGCCTAGTAGCCCGCCTCTTCCAGCGCTAGGACTCAATCACTTACAGGATATTGTTTGACAATTCCCGGTGCCACAGGTAACTCTTGTGTTTGGGGGGAATGATTATTTGAAGCCTGACAAATAAGATGAAGAAAAAGTTTATTTTCAGATCACCACCAATTCACCTGCAATGTTGAATATGGCTAGTGGGCAGCAATGCACGGACAGGTCCAAGATTAATGATAACACCCTTGTACACATGACAAAAATCTGTATTCTAAACATACGTAAGGAAAGGAAATAAAGGCTTTGCACATTTTCAAGAAGCAATATCCATAGTATGGTGTTTCATGACTGTAAACTGACCTATAAGACCATGTATGTTAAGCATATAATGGACATATGATATTTTTATCTAAATTGCTACCAGATAAGTGTATAAGAGGTGGCCTAGCACACTGCTGACCCTGTGCAATAATAAAGGTTTGCTCTCTAAAAAAAAAAAAAATCATTAATATATATACTACCGTTCAAAAGTTTGGTGTCACCTAAACAATTTTGTGTTATCCATGAAAACCCATACTTTTATTTATCAAATGAGTTGCAAAATGAATAGAAAATATAGTCCAGACATTGACATGATTAGAAATAATGATTTTTATTCAAAATAATAATTTTCTCCTTCAAACTTTGCTTTTGTCAAAGAATGTTCCCTTTGCAGCAATTACAGCATTGCAGACCTTTGGCATTCCGCTAATTTGCTGAGGTAATCTTGAGAAATTTGACCCCATGCTTCCTGAAGCCCCTCCCACAAGTTGGATTGGCTTGATGCACACTTTTTGAGTACCATATGCTCAAGCTGCTCCCACAACAGTTCAGTGGAGTTGAAATCTGGTGACTGCGCTGGCCACTCCATTACAGATAGAATACCAGCTGCCTGCTTCTTCCCTAAATAGTTAATGGGTAATTTGGAGGTGTGCTTTTGGTCATTGTCGTGTTGTAGGATGAAATTGGATCCAATCAAACGCTGTCCACAGGGTATGGCATGGCATTGCAAAATGCAGTGATAGCCTTCCTTATTCAAAATCCCTTTTACCTTGTACAAATCTCCCACTTTACCAGCACCAAAGCAACCCCAGACCATCACATTACCTCCACCATGCATGACAGATGGCGTCAGGCATTCTTCCAGCATCTTTTCAGTTGTTCTGCGTCTCACAAATGTTCTTCTGTGTGTTCAAACATCTCGTCTGTCCATAAAACATTTTTCCAGTCTTCCTCTGTCCAATGTCTGTGTTCTTTTGCCCATATTAATCTGTTCCTTTTATTAGCCAGTCTCAGATATGGCTTTGTCTTTGCCACTCTGCCCTGAAGGTCAGCATCCTGGAGCCACCTCTTCACTGTAGACGTTGACACTGGCGCTTTGCGGGTACTATTTAATGAAGCTGCCAGTTGAGGAGCTGTGAGGCATTGATTTCTCAAACTAGAGACTTTAATGTACTTGTCTTGTTGCTCAGTTGTGCAGCGGGGCCTTCTACTTCTCTTTCTGCTATGGTTAGAGCCTGTTTGTGTTCTCCTCTGAAGGATGTAGTACACACCGTTGTAGGAAATCTTCAGTTTCTTGGCAACCTCTCGCATGGAATAGCCTTCATTTCTAAGAACAAGAATAGACTGTCACATTTGACATGAAAGTTCTCTTTTTCTGGCCATTTTGAGAGATTCATAGAACAAACAAATGTAATGCTCCAGATTCTCAACTAGCTCAAAGGAAGGTTAATTTTATAGCTTCTCTAATCAGCCAAACCGTTTTCAGCTGTGCTAACATACTTGTACAAGAGTTTTCTAGGGTTTTCTATACATCCATTAGCCGTTTTACACAGTTAGCAAACACAATGTACCATTAAAACACTGGAGTGGTGGCTGTTGGAAATGAGTCTCTAAACACCTATGTAGATATTGCATTAAAAACCATAATATTGCAGCTAGAATAGTCATTTACTACATTAACAATGTACAGAGTGTATTTCTGATTCATTTAATGTTAGCTTCATTGAAAAAAAAATGTGCTTTTCTTTCAAAAATAAGGAAATTTCTAAATGATCCAAACTTTTGAACGGTAGTGTATAGTAAAAAAACATACAAAGCTCTCTTAAACGGATGTTTAAAAGATATTTGTACGGTACCTGGACTTCACAGTTGGTGCCACATCTGGCACTATTCCAAAAATTCACACCCTGCAGGTATTCCAACAGCTGCAAGCTCAAGAAAGCTTAAAAAAATTATTTTAAAGCTCCATTACATTCTACAATTTGAAAGAAAACAATAGAACACACTCCTAACCGTAAGGTTAGGTGCTCTCCCCAGCTAGGGGGTCTTCTGGCAATTGTTTTGGCCCCCAAAGATTCAGGGAAAGTTTTAAGGCCATTTTAAAATTTCAAACTTTTTCCCGAACACTGCCGCCTTCGACGATTTTTTTTGTAAATTGATCGGGTTTCTCATCACAATCAGAATCTGCAATGTTCGTGCTGAATTTGAAATTGGCACATATGTTCTGGTAAAGTTTGCTCATTTCTAATTCCATCTTCTCAACTAAGGGCTTCCCAAGATTGATCAACCATGCCTGACAAAGGCACAGTGGTGACCCAGAGGTTTTGACTTTTGCTGGTTTAGTAAGAGTTAACCTTCCCCACAAGGTGGGGATTTGCTTAAATGCCTTCTAAGAACAGAAGCAAGACTTATTATTACATATGGAGCTCAGGGTAACCTAAGTATGGATGCCAAAAATGAACTATCCATGTTTTTGTGAATTTTGTTAGTCAGAGTAAGGACACGTGCGAAACCACTGTGGTCCACCTACATCTGCCTGCATCCATATTTCCACCTGCAACATTTTAGTTTGGACTTGATTAAAAAGTTTTTATCGCAATTTTGAGTGTCGCCGAATATTTTCTCTTTTCATCTGTCACTTTATCATGCAGCATACTGTCCCTACACTAGTCAAAGCAAAATGACAGCCGCACCTCTGATACAGCGTTTATACAGGCTGGGTCACGTGGTGCACCAGCCAATCACAGCCCTGCCAATACTTGGCATGGCTTTCATAACTGCGGAAGTGCCCACACCATCTGGCTAGCTTGTCAAGGAAGATATTGTATTAGCATTGCAGTGTAGTGAAGTAGATGCCTTCTGCAAGGGAAATAAATATGGACTATATAGTCAAAAGCCACAAAGAGGAAGGGGACTAAAGCCTAAAGAACTCTATGGGCTTATGTTTGTTATCTGCGTGCCTTGGAAGTTATATGGAATATTATATACTATTGTATAATCCCATTGGCTGTTTCGGCTGTGAATTTTCTGTACACTTCACCCCTTGTATGTGAAAGGGTATAATCCTTTACAACATTTCCAATGAATAAGGGCATTAGCCAGTAATGCGTTTGAGAACAGCTGTCATGGATTTTAATTTGACATAACAAATCTGAAGATTTTAAAATTTATATGGGACTTACCACATTACTTGTATTGGTAGGTTTAGGCTAATTTACATAATAGGTGTAGAAATTGTGCAACCTTAAAATTCACCAAAAAGTCTTCATGGGAACATAGCTTTAAAATGGTGTTATGGTAATGTTCAGCAGATTTTGTGTCTGGAAAATCTAGATGACTAATCTCCTGCGAACATGCCCCATTGAAACATGCCTATAGAGACACCTATGGTTGGCATCACGCAGAGTCCATGCATAGAAAATTGCCCTTACTAGACTTAAATTGTTAGGCCTTTGTAAGAGTTTCCCTCCTAAACCTTTTGAACTCATTCACATACCCTATTTGTAGCAAAAATTCAAGGCTTTCTTGACGGTCTCTTAGTTACACAATGTGTGCACATCTTTTTCAACCATACAGTATGTGGATGAAAGTGAGGTAGGAATATTTTATTACTGAAGGCTTTTTTTTCTATCTATATCATGATATAGTAATAATTATTACAGTAATGCCTAAAACAATATTTACTTTATAATGTTTTGTTTTGTGTCATCATGAAGGTAAAAAGTTATTGGCTGGGGCCTAATTATCTGCAAGAAGGTCCAGATGCAAATGATATTCGCAGAACAAATGTGCCCGATATACGGGTTGGATATCGATATGAGACCCTAAGTGAAGAGCTGATGCTAATAACACAGGCCCTGCAGAGTGAAGAGTTGGAGACCATCCCTGAAGAAATGCTTTGTATGGGAGATGGACTGGATAGGAATTCCAAAGACACTGGAAGCATTGGAGAGAAGAAGAGACCTTAATATAATAATGGAGACAGCACGGGGAAGGGACAGAGTGTAATGGGTTTACCATATCAAAGAGATGACAGAATGCATGAGGTTCATTATATGATAGATCAAAAATCTTCAACAAAATTAGCCTTAAATAACACAAAAAAAAAGAAAAAGCCAGATCATTATTAGGAAAATATGTGAGGATGCTCAGAATGCTGATAAGGAAAAGTAGAGAGTTACATAAGATAGTAGGACAAGGATGATACTATTATAAAACTCATATTGCAATAAATGTGATATAAGGCAAAAGACTCAGCTTCTCTCATATGAATCTCATGACAGAACACTGGAACCCATAATAGTGAGAGAAGGAAAGAAAGAATAAGGCCCCTAAGGGAAAAAAGCACGAGGTGAATGCTGTAAACTGAAGTGTGGAATATGCATGTATCCAGGCACAAGGCAAGAAGATCACGTGGAAAACATCTTAAGAGGAAGGCAACTAAGGCATTGAAAGTGTTTCCTACATAACACAGCCACAATGAATTGCCATACACATTTTATATACTTTGTGTCCACAATTTCAATGGCAGTACAGCCACTTTATACTAAAGGTATATTTTTTCTTACAGGTGAGAGTGCATGTCAAAAGTTAAGTTGCATTGATAGTGAAGTAAAAGAATTTTGTGTATGTGGGCACACACTACATTGTTCTGTGTGCTAGAAGACATTGCTGACTTTATTTTCTTACATTTTGGTAGGTTGATGCCAATTCACTGACACTGGATTTGGATTAGAACATATATTAATGTGAAAGTGACTGAGAAGAAATAGACTCTCTTGTTAATCTGTTTCATATTAGTTTTCAGTTTTAATTCAATTAGATTAAGGTTAGAACAGCACACCAGCATTTTTAGGATAAATTGTTATCATATCCACTCTTGTATAAAGACGTTTCTGTGCTCTGCCTTTAGATTTGACATTTTGGGACCAATACAAAACATGCTAATGATTAGATAAATAAATTATAATGTCTGCTAGTAGAACCTAACTTGTGAACTTGTATGTGATTGTGGTTGTATCATTGTATTTTACTGCTGTGCATCCTGCATGCTCAAGAGCTGATGTTTGCCCATTGTAATCACCTATTACACTTTCATTTTATCTCACGTCTGACTGGGTAATTATTGGATATGCATGAAAATAAAAAGGTAACAGTCAGTGGATCTGGTGTATTTATTTCATACCATAATTATGTATTCTTAATACAAATGACCTTCATAAGGTCATAGTATCATAAAGTAAAAAAAAAATACTTCATATTTTCCATTAACCGCTTTGTATACTCTGCTGTACATGTACATCATGATTACCGGTAAGTGTTATTTACTACACCACTCTGTCTATGTACAGTAAGAGAAAGGAGCAGGTGCAGAAGCTATGCTAATGCCATCCATACAGGTAGACGCCTGTAACATACAGCTGGGGATAGCTGTTTAACTCTCAGTAAAGTGAACCTCAAACACTAAAATAATTAAAATAAAAAGCACAGGAGGTATTCACCCTCCATGAGTTGCTCCAGTCTCAGTGTTTTGGCTGCAGCTGTCTTGTGGACAGCACACATCACCGTTGTAGCTAATCCCTTAAGTGATCCTTGCCATCTACATGCTGACAAATTTTGGCTTGAGGGGAAAATCAGAGCAGTTGCCCATATTTATTGTGTTTTCCCCTTGCTTCATTTAGAGAAGCAAAGGTTACAATGCTTTAAAAAGATAAAGCCTGAGTAATGATGGCAGTTGTCGTCAAATGCCAATTAGCTTCTTATCCACTTCTATCAGTGTGCTACTTAGCGTGAATTCTGACATTCTAGTTGACAGTGACCATAACTATGCAAATTGCATACTTGCAATCACTATACTGGGAATACAGAGGAATTGTGACAGTGTGTGCATAGCACTGTTATCACAATTCATCAGTCTGCTGTCCGATAGTGACTGCAGAAATTTGACTAGAGCTCAGAAAACAGTGTTGGTGAAAAAAAATGTGTGGCTTGGAAACTGCATGTTGTCCTTAAAATGGATTGATAAATATGTGCCTCTATTGTAAAATAGAAAATGGAATCCACCTAAAGAAACCTCACAATTTTTTTTGTTCTCTAAATCTGTCTAAATATTAGTGTAGTGTTGGTTTGTTAATATACTCACCGATCACTGTCTTCCCGGTGTGCAATGCTGCTCTGGTCCTTTCCTTAGTGACCTGATTCTTCAGACTCTAAAGGTACCGTCACACGTAGCAATATTGCCGCCATATGGCTGGCAATTTGACATGGGCACTTTTTTGCACATCACCGTCACCCTGTCACACATAGAGATCTCGCGTGCGATGTTCGGCGATCCTGCGTTCCGGAAATTGCCTGGCGCAGAACGAAAGCAATTTGACACTCCCACGTCGCCGCCAAATCGCCACGTCACACGCCACCACCGCATCAGCGATGTGGGCATAGAGTGTGAGCGCGGCTAGGTGACAGGCGTGCCACAGTGTTGTACACCGCGCCCCTACCACTCTGGTCAACACAACTGCGTCACCATTGGTCAGCCTTGTCAGGAAGTCTGCCCACTACATGACGCATGTGTCCTTTCTACTATATCGCGAGTCAAATATGACGCCTTAGCCATGGCCAGCCAATGGGAACGCAGGAGCTACCACTAATCACGGCAGATGGGGCGCGCCAAACAACGCTCAGGCACGCCCCTGGAATTGCTTCTAGATGTTCTAGATGGCCTGAGATCGCTTTCTACATCGCTATCGCCCAGTCACACGCCATGATGGGCAGAAATCGCCTGGTGGAAATTGCCTGAATTCTCAGCAGAGCAGGGCGATCAGGCGACGCACCACCGGCGACTTCTCGCCGTAAAATCGCCCTGTCTCACGCCTCTAGGCGCCGGCGATGTGGAAACCACATCGCCGAAATACACAGATTTACGGCGATATGGAAGCCATATTGCCGCGTGTGACGGTACCTTAAGGATTATGCTGTGCTCTCCATGATCCTGAAGTGGTTTTTATAGTGTAAGTCTATGGAGCGTCAGAACAAGGCTCCATAGACTTACATTGCCATGGAGAGTTCACTCACACACAGAGAGCAGAGTTATCTGCAGTTTCTGAACTGGCATCACGTGACTCTGAATAGGAGCTGAGTGGTGCTGGGTACCAGAGAAGGTGCTTTGTGAATTTATTAAATGTGATAAGGTATACAGTTGTGGCCAAAAATATTGACACCCGTGCAATTCTGCCAGATAATACTCAGTTACGGTACTTCCTGAAAATGACTGCAATCACAAATTCTTTGGTATTGTTATCTTCATTTAATTTGTCTTCAATGAAAAAACACAAAAAGAATTGTCCTAAAGCCAAATTGGATATAATTCCAAACCAAACATAAAAAAGGGGGTGGACAAAAGTATTGGCACTGTTAGAAAAATCATGTGATGCTTCTCTAATTTGTGTAATTTACAGCACCTGTAACTTACCTGTGGCACCTAACAGGCTTTGGCAATAACTAAATCACACTTGCAGCCAGTTGACATGGATTAAAGTTGACTCAACCTCTGTCCTGTGTCCTTGTGTGTACCACATTGAGCATGGAGAAAAGAAAGAAGACCAAAGAACTGTCTGAGGACTTGAGAAACCAAATTGTGAGGAAGCATGAGCAATCTCAAGGCTACAAGTCCATCTCCAAAGACCTGAATGTTCCTGAGTCTACCATGCGCAGTGTCATCAAGAAGTTTAAAGCCCATGGCACTGTGGCTAACCTCCCTAGATGTGGATGGAAAAGAAAAATTGACGAGAGATTTCAACGCAAGATTGTGCGGATGGTAGATAAAGAACCTCGACTAACATCCAAACAAGTTCAAGCTGCCCTGCAGTCCGAGGGTACAACTGTGTCAACCGATACTATCCGTCGGCGTCTGAATGCAAAGGGACTGTATGGTAGGATACCCAGGAAGACCCCACTTCTTACCCCGAGACATAAAAAAGCCAGGCTGGAGTTTGCCAAAACTTACTTGAGAAAGCCTAAAACGTTTTGGAAGAATGTTCTCTAGTCAGATGAGACAAAAGTAGAGCTTTTTGGGCAAAGGCATCAGCATAGAGTTTACAGGAGAAAAAAAGAGGCATTCAAAGAAAAGAACACGGTCCCTACAGTCAAACATGGCGGAGGTTCCCTGATGTTTTGGGGTTGCTTTGCTGCCTCTGGCACTGGACTGCTTGACCGTGTGCATGGCATTATGAAGTCTGAAGACAACCAACAAATTTTGCAGCATAATGTAGGGCCCAGTGTGAGAAAGCTGGGTCTCCCTCAGAGGTCATGGATCTTCCAGCAGGACAATGACCCAAAACACACTTCAAAAAGCACTAGAAAATGGTTTGAGAGAAAGCACTGGAGACTTCTAAGGTGGCCAGCAATGAGTCCAGACCTGAATCCCATAGAACACCTGTGGAGAGATCTAAAAATGGCAGTTTGGAGAAGGCACCCTTCAAATATCAGGGACTTGGAGCAGTTTGCCAAAGAAGAATGGTCTAAAATTCCAGCAGTGCATTGTAAAAAACTCATTGATGGTTACCGGAAGCGGTTGATCGCAGTTATTTTGGCTAAAGGTTGTGCAACCAAGTATTAGGCTGAGGGTGCCAATACTTTTGTCTGGCCCATTTTTGGAGTTTTGTGTGAAATGATCAATGTTTTGCTTTTTGCTTCATTTTTTTTTGTGTTGTTTCATTTAAGACAAATTAAATAAAGATAATAATACCAAAGAATTTGTGATTGCAATCATTTTCAGGAAGAAACTAAGTATTATCTGACAGAATTGCAGGGGTGTCAATACTTTTGGCCATGACTGTATCACCTATCTGGGAATTGCCGGCTGTGATGTTAACAGTAAATTAACCCCTGCAGTGCCAGAGTGTGATGAGACCATGTATCCTGGGAGTGTGAACACTACCTGGACACATTCTGTCACCACACCAATATCGTATTAACCCTTCAAAAACCGGGTTAGTAGCCGCATCTGCAGCCTCTGCGCTGATATGCCGCACAGAGGCTGCAGATGGGGTTAATGTGGGAGAAACACCGGGATTTTAACATTTTACAATTCAATTCTGTTTTTACTAATCATCTTGCACAGCTCCTGTCACAGCGGTGCAAGATGATTTTTAACTGTACCGGCAACCCTGCAAATTCAAACTCTGCGGCTTTGACAGCCGCGGAGTTTAAATTTACCGGCAAATGCTGTCAGCAAACTTCAGGACCGTGGACAGCATCACACTGACACGCACCACACTCGCATGCATACAGCCATGCACACACACCACACTTGCAACACTAAAAAAACGCATATAACTCGCATCACTGTCGTGCATCAAACACACTCAGGGTACCTTTACACACGGCTACATTTCTAGGGTGGCTACAGGTAACTTACTGGTTGCAGTGAAATCATGGAGACAAGGTTCTATCTTGTTGCTGTGTACAAATGGAACTATGTCTCCATGATTTCACTGCAACCAGTAAGTTACCTGTAGCCACCCTAGAAATGTAGCCGCGTGCAAAGGGGCCCTCAGTGTTTGATGCATGACAGTGTCCCCCAGCCTAATTCTCAGTACAGAGCTCAGCCAGAGCCTCCAGCTGATGTACATAAATGTATTTCCTCCTCCTCCTCAGTTGCTGTGTTGCTGCTAATCTCTTCTTATTTACAATTGTGTGCACAGAAGCTGCAACTTCACCCCCCACAGACCAAGTAAAGACACATCGGCTCCTCTAGATCTGCAGCTTGTATAAGGCTGCTTTCATATAACTTTTTTTTCCTGTCCATAGGATCCTACTTTTTGTAGGACCCCACAGACAGGAAAGGACACCACAGGGGGTGACCTATTCTGTGTCCGGGTTCGTGATTATCACGGATCCGGACACAGCAGGGCACTTTCACTTCCGCAATGTATAATATACATTGAGGAAGTGAAATTTAGTAAAAGAAAGAGTTAAAAATAAAAAATCTGTATGCTCACCTGTCCGCGATCCACCGCAGCCTCCAGCAAGGTCTGGGTGCTTATAGGACCTGCGGGATGTCACAACCCGATCAGCTGATCGGGTCACATGACCGCAGTTACCGCGGTAACTGCGGTCATGTGACCCGATGGCGCTGCCGGGTTGTGACATCACGGCAAGTCCTATCACCCGGAGCTTGCTGGAGGCAGCGGTGGATCGCGGACAGGTGAGCATACAGATTTTTTTATTTTTAACTCTTTCTTTTACTAAATTTCACTTCTGCAATGAATATTATAAATTGCAGAAGTGAAAGTAGACGGTTAGGAGCAATTGTAGTGTACTGAGCATGATCAGTACATTAAAATCGGGTCCGAGGAACGATCAGCTGTTTCCTTGGACCCGTGCCTCTAGGCCCCCATGTTAAAGTCCGAAGATCGGTTCGCATTTGGCCTAATTGCCATCCGATTTTGTGGGATCCGATTTTTTTCTGTGCCCAAAATCTCAGCAGTGTCCGATTTTGGGCATAGCGAAAAATCGGACACAAATCAGATCCCACAAAATCGGATGGCAATTAGGCCAAATTTGATCCAATCTGACCCCCATAGGATAACATGGGGGCCAAATCTGATCCGTGGCTGTCCGTTTTACAACAGACAGCCACAGATCCAACAAAAACATGATGTGAAAGCACCCTAACTGGCTCTATGCTGCCCGTAGTCACATTATCAGTACAAGTAATGCAGGCAATCCTGATAATTCTGTATTTTACATGAACGATTGAGGAGAGATTGCAGTACACATTCCTGTAATTTTACAGAAAGGATTAATTCCACCTTTCATTACCAGCATAGAATAGTGCAGCAAACAGCACTGAGCAATTCATGTAAAACACAGAAAAATATGAAATGCTGATAAAATCTACAATTAAAAAAAATATATACATAAAGGAATATTGTTTGGAATTTCAACTCTGTAAATGTTTTGGCTGAAAAATAATCAAATTATTTAACCCATGTGGAAAATGTAAAAAAAAATGATAAAAAAACCCACAAAATTGCTGTTATTTGTTTGCTGCATCCAGAGATGTTGTAAATACTGATTTAGGCTAGGGCCACACTAGCATTGTGGCCTCCATCCTGGGGGTCCGTCAAAAAGCAGGATTCCAGCAGCATTGACACAGTGTTATCGTAGTGTAATGCTGCACTAACGCTGCCAATAGAGTCCTATGGATGACGGACTCTATAGCGCATGCAAATGCCAGCATTTAAGTGCCAGAGTTTGAAATCTCATGCTATTTTGTAGCACACAAGAATATGTGACTTTCTGCGTTTTCCTGTGCGCTACGAAATAGCATGAGATTTCAAACTCTGGCACTTACATGCTGGCATTTGCATGCGTTTTAGAGTCCGTCATCCATAGGACTCTATTGGCAGCGTTAGTGCAGCGTTACACTACAGTAACACTGCGTCAATGCTGCCGGATTCCTGCTTTTTGATGGACCCCCCAGGATGGGGGCCACAACGCTATTGTGGCCCTAGCCTAAGGCTGTGTGTGCTCATGGTCGGGAGGAGCTCTGTCATGAACACAATGTCTCCAGACCTGAAGGAACCTGCCGGTGTACACAGGGAGATCGCAGCCGCCCTGTACTTATCACCTGCGTTCGGTGTAGGGTGGCTTCTCCCTGCGTACGGTCAATGGTTATCACGTCTGAATCCACAGAATGAAATTAACATGCTGCAGAGATGCGGAAGTCCAGAAACCTGCACAGCAGCTGGAAACACGCTGCGGAGGGGAGAAGCATGGTGAGCATGGTATTTTTAGAAATCCCATGGACTGCTGGTACTGTACAATGCAGCGGAAAGACACTGCATCCAAAATGCTGCATTCACTGATCATAAGTATGCAGCCCAAAACTAAGTATCTCCTGTATATAGATCATATCAAGAAAAATATCAGCTCTGCACAAAGATAAGTGTAAACCCAGGGATTACGGGGCAGGGGCGCCCATATTGTGAAGCGACCTGAGTTGGTTGCCCCAGGCGATGCCACCTGCTGGTAAGCAGAGAGCAGCATCCGCAGGGGGCTCGGTGGTAGCCCATTCTCCCAGCGGATGCCGCTGCTAGCCGTATTCTCCCGAGTTCTGGCCACCGCTGTATTGCCTCTGGAGCTCAGCACGGCAGGGCATGATGACGTCTTCACTGAGCTCCCCTGTGTTGACTTATGCAGAGTATTATTAATTTATTATTTATATGGGGGACTCTGGGGTACCATTATACTATATGGTGGACTATGGATGATGCATAATGATATATGGAGACAATTATACTATAAGCATGATAATAATTGAAGGGCTATGAGGAAACTTTTATACTTTTTGGAGGGCTGTTTTAGAGTTGTGCTGGGGGCCATTATACAGTGTGAAGATATGTAGAGTCCATCATACTGAATGTAGGTCTATTATACTACATGGAGGGTTGTGTGGGGTCACAGTTGGGGATCATACTGTGGCGGGGCAGTTGAGGGGGAAGTACAATAGAGTCATCATACACTGCATGTGGAGGGTAATGTGTAGAAATCACTTTGGGGGATTATACAGTGCTTAGGGGATACTTTTCCCAGCATCACACTTTATGGCTGCAATCAAAGAGAGAATCATTGGGGCTTCAATGGGAGGAAAATTTACCTTGTAAGGGCTGCAAAGTTGTTAGATATGTTCTTCATGACCCAGTCAATTATTTTATTTTCTTTTGGGGGGGGGAGGGCAATTAGAACTTCTGCTATGGAGTCCCATGATTTCTATGTGCGTCCCTGGTGCAGGATACATTGTCCCTCTCACATGCACCTCTGCTGCAGGACTTATTGGCCATAACTTACACACCACGTCAAGTGCTGCCCCTCAGTACATAAAGGCAACCAGCCATGTTTCTCTCAGGTGGCAGTTAGTCGGTGGCGTTCATCCCACTTCCCGCTCCCACATGCCCTTCGCAGCCCAATTAGACTGCCCCTGCTATTAGCTCCTTACAGCAAAATTCACGGATCGGGGCTGATGGGTGTTATAGTAAATGGGCTGGTGGGACTTGTTTTCCAAGGCTGCTTTTTGGTCCTCGTCTGGCCCTGATTGGACAACTATAGTGGTTACGAGGAAAATATAAAAAACTTCCTGATAAATGCGGCTAAATTTCTCTTAAATCGTAACTACTATAAAATTCCAAATGTACATTCCATGATATGCCTTGCACGTGGTAGCCAGTAGTTGAATACACAGTGTTGGTGGTCAAGAGCATTACATGGTTGTCAACTAACATTACTTAGCATGTTAGTTGAAAGGCTTCATCTCCAAAAACAACATACCGTATATACTCGTGTATAAGCCGAGTTTTTCAGCACAAAAAATGTGCTGAAAAGTCCCCCCTCGGCTTATACACGGGTCATATACGGTACTTAGTGGTATACAGCCTCCCCCGTGGTATACAGGGCCCCCCTTGCTTGTGGCAACCTGTAAAAGAAGATATCATCATACTTATCGTGTCGCCGCCGCTCTGTCACCGTCACCGCGCTATTCCGGGTCTTCGTGCTTCCTTCACCGACGCACAGGAAATGACGTCATTGTCTGTGCGCCGGAGAAGGAAGCTTGAAGACCCGGAATAGCGCGGTGACGGTGACAGAGCGGCGGCGGCGACACGATAAGTATGATGATATCTTCTTTTACAGCTTGCCACAAGCAAGGGGGGGCCCTGTATACCACGGGGGGGGGGGGCTGTATACCACTAGGTACCGCTGTATACAGCTGGGGCTGCTGTATACCCCTCTGGGGCTGCTGTATACCTATGGGGCTGATGTATACCTCTGGGGCTGCTGTATACCCCTCTGGGGCTGCTGTATACCCTCTGGGGCTGCTGTATACCTATGGGGCTGCTATATACCTCTGGGGCTGCTGTATACAGCTCTGGGGCTGCTGTATACCGCTCTGGGGCTGTTGTATATACCACTGGGGAGGCTGCTGTATACCACTGAGGGGGCCTGTATACCACACTGCTGGGGGCTGTATACCTGTGCTGGGGTCCACCCTCGGCTTATACATGAGTCAATAGGTTTTCCCAGGTTTTGGGGGCAAAAGTAGGGGTCGGCTTATACACGGGTCGGCTTATACACGAGTATATACGGTACTTTGCTCTCCACTGGAACCAGGGGGTTGACATGGTGGGATATCCAAATGGTTGTTTAGAAGCCACCTACCCATATGGAAGAATTGAATATCCTGGAATCTGCTGTTCTTCCGTAGGCTCCAATATCAACAATTATAAATTTGTTTGGGCTGTCGACTAAAGCCAACAGAAAAATATAATTGAAGTTATGGGTCCCTGAGCTAGGTGGCTTCTTATTGCAGATATATTTCCTGTCAATGGAACCTATACAGTTAGGAAACTGACAGTTTTTCTGAATTCATCTGGCAATCCGTTCCAAGTCCTGTTTCTTCAGCACCGGCATCACAGAATGATGGAGTTAGTTCCAATTTCTGAACAGGTTGTTCGAACTATAAATTTTCCAACAAATCAGGAATGGTTACAAAAGATAAATTAGTAGCTAAAATTACAAAGTTGTACCCAAAGGGGAAGGAGGGAATTTTAGTATCATATCTGATTTTTTAACAAATAAAAATAGATAATTCACACATTCACAAGTACACATGGCACATGAGAGGTCTCCATGGGCAGCAAAAACCTGAAATTATGCAATTCCAACATCATCTGTACAAACGTTAAATTTATAAAGAATTATGGTCACCAAAAATTACTAAATGTGCGAGAACAATGAAAGACTGTAATTTTACTATTTAAGTCCAAGAAAATGCAACAAAAAAAAATGTTTACCTTAGGGTCATCAGAAGTCGCTACTTTATCGAAATACATTTCCACATGTTTTTTTTTTCTCAACTCTAATTTTTTTTTGACCAGTTTCCAGTAATAGGCAATGGAAGCAACAATGAAACGATATAACAACGGAGAAAGGGTATTATAGATACTTGTACCCAGTCACTGGGGTGGAGAGTACCTTCAGGTTCAGCCGTAATCCCCCTTCAGTTCCTGCAGATCCAGGGGAGCACAAAAGAGGCCCTATGTAACATGTGTGATCCACCCCCAAGGGTTGTCCTGTAGTAAATGTCCAATATGGATGTATACACATCTCCTTAATTAAAACAGTAACTATGCAAGTGAGGGAAAAGGCAAAAATAGAGATCAAAGCTGAAGAGGGGAAGTGAAAGAAAAGAAGAAAAAAGAGGGGGAAAAGAAAGGGGGGGGAGAGAAGAGGGTTGAGAGCCAGAGGGTTGGTATGTTCAAATCCCTTCCTGTGCAGCAAAGTAGTCCCATGGGGCCCACACCTGATTGAAACATTCTACCTTGGAATTTAGCAAGGCCGTCAGGTACTCCATCCTTCTTATGTCGGCTTTTCTGGATATCAGGTCAGCATATGTGGGGGGATCCAAAACAGTGCTATCAGACATCTGGCTGCAGTGAGAATGTGTAAGAGTTTTTACCACTATCCCCAAGTGTGCGTTAAGAAGGTACAGCAAAGGGTCTAAGTCCACATTGGTGTAGATGGCTTTCAGGATGAGGTTCCAAACAAAAGCCCAAAAGATGCTCAGTTTTGGGAATGACCAAGAAATGTGAAGCAACGTGCCCACATTTGTGCTGCAGAACCAGCATGTGTCGGGAAGAAGCGGGTTCAGATTATGGAGCAAGGTATGGTACCAGAACATCAGCAGTTTATACTGGTTTTCTTTATATAATGTGCAAATAGACGTTTTGGCCGCTCTTTCCCATATAGATTGCCATGTCTGAGAAGTGATCTGCCTTCCCAGCAGGGCCTCCCACCTCTTCATATAAGGGAAACCATCCCCATACTTTCCGCCTGTGGAAGTGAGAAGTCGATAAATCTCTGATATTAGGCTTTTAGTATCTGTGTCTTTCCTACAATTTTTTTCAGATTCTGTCAGGGTCACCACCCCTGATGAAACATACAAAGAGACCGCAAAATCTTTAATTTGAAGGTATTGCTAGAATTTTTTTGTTGGACAGGGGAGGAATGGAAGTACCGTAATCAAATGGCTGGATCCTCATAGCACTCCCGTCGATGATGTGCACAAACCTAAACAGGCCTGCCGACAGCCGTGGACAGACCATTGCCGATCCCAACCCACTTGGTTATAAGGGGTGGTAAATAAAGAAAACCATCGGCGAGGAAGGGGAGGCCAACGAGAATTTTTTTTGGCAGTAATTCCAAATATCTTTCATGAATTGCATTGGGCCCAACAAGGGAGTTGGTGGATCTGCTTGGGCAGGGGACCACAGCAGGGAATTTGGGTGGACAGGCGCCAGCCACAATTTTTCGATCTCGGTCCACTTGTTAAAGGCCCAGAGTGAGGACCAGGATGGAATCGTGCGGAGATGTGTTGCCCAGTAATACCTCACAACGTCCGGCACCGACAGGCCACCCTGGAGTTTATGGGTCGTCAGGACCTTCTTAGCTATCCTATGTTTTTTGTTGAACCAAATAAATCTCATTATGGCTGCCTGAAGGGATCTAAGTTCCCCCATCGGAATGGTCACTAGCAGTGCTTCAAAGTGATACAGCAATTTGGGAATCAGCATCATCTTCACGAATGCCACTCTGCCCAGCCAGGAAAGGTTTGGTGATTACCATTTGTGTAGGAGGTTCCTTAGATCCCTGAAGAGTGGAGGAAAGTTAAGTTTATACAAATTATCAAACGAGGCAGATAGGTTTACCCTAAGGTATCTAACGGCTTTTGATTTCCATCGACATTTGAAATTGAGAGTCAGGTAGTTTAGGGAGTCTGACGGAATGTTTATGGGGACAGCCTCCGTTTTATATTGATTGATTTTATAGCTAGATAGACCACCATATGCTTTTAAAGTGGACATAAGGTTGGGGAGAGAAATGTGGAGATTTGTGAGGGTGAGGAGGACATCATCAGTGAAGAGAGATATTTTGAACTCTTTGCTGCCCACTCTCACCCCTGAAATGTCCACATTGCTGCAGTTGGTCGCCGCCAAAGGTTCGATGCACATGGCAAAGAGGAGGGGGGACAAGGGGCAGCCCTGTCTCATACCATTTGCAATGGGGAAGGGAGAAGAGGTGAAAAAGGGGAGCCTAATGGATGCTGTAGGGGATTTATAAAGAGCTTGAATTGCACTGAGGAACCTGCCTGAGATGCCGAAAATTTCCACATGTTGATATTTTGGAAAGTGATTCCAGGTCACAGTTCCTCCAACAGAATAGTGAACCGCCGCGACACTACTATATTAATGATTAAAGTGAATGAATGAGTGGCACCAAAAAGACGAAGATCTATGGGTATAATGCAAATGTGAAATGCAGAAACTGCCCTGTGCTATACATGAAAACCGGAGAACTTAGTCTCATTAGTAGCCACTAAGGATTAAGCTTGGCATCCACTTCAAGGAGTCTCCACTGCCAAGTCCTAACACTATGCCCTGAAGAAATGGTGTGATGTGGATGGATTTATGTGTCCTAGGTGTAATTAAAAACGACGAACAGGTGTGTACTAGGATCTAGCAATGGTGTCCAAGTGTGGTTACCAAACTAAAGAAAAAGTGGAACATGGGAACTAAATTAGAGAGTGGGAGCTCAGTCCAAATAAGCAATATATAAATAAGGTTAAGACTGGCATCTACCACAGGTGTAGGTGCTGGCAGAAAAATATATACTTACAGAATAGTGAACCGCCGCGACACTACTATATTAATGATTAAAGTGAATGAATGAGTGGCACCAAAAAGACGAAGATCTATGGGTATAATGCAAATGTGAAATGCAGAAACTGCCCTGTGCTATACATGAAAACCGGAGAACTTAGTCTCATTAGTAGCCACTAAGGATTAAGCTTGGCATCCACTTCAAGGAGTCTCCACTGCCAAGACTTGGCAGTGGAGACTTTATTTTTCTGCCAGCACCTACACCTGTGGTAGATGCCAGTCTTAACCTTATTTATATATTGCTTATTTGGACTGAGCTCCCACTCTATAATTTAGTTCCCATGTTCCACTTTTTCTTTAGTTTGGTAACCACACTTGGACACCATTGCTAGATCCTAGTACACACCTGTTCGTCGTTTTTAATTACACCTAGGACATATAAATCCATCCACATCACACCATTTCTTCAGGGCATAGTGTTAGGACTTGGCAGTGGAGACTCCTTGAAGTGGATGCCAAGCTTAATCCTTAGTGGCTACTAATGAGACTAAGTTCTCCGGTTTTCATGTATAGCACAGGGCAGTTTCTGCATTTCACATTTGCATTATACCCATAGATCTTCGTCTTTTTGGTGACACTCATTCATTCACTTTAATCATTAATATAGTAGTGTCGCGGCGGTTCACTATTCTGTAAGTATATATTTTTCTGCCAGCACCTACACTTGTGGTAGATGCCAGTCTTAACCTTATTTATACAGTTCCTCCAACAAACGGTCAAATGTGGCGATACTCATTCGGCAGCACGAAAAAAATCTTTGCTGGATAACACCTGAGCTCACTATACATGCGCTTGAAGTGACCTCTTGTACTCCGGACTTGTGGATACACCCAGAATCGGCGACGCCAAACTAATGGCTATCTTGCACTAAAGAATTGAGATAATAGCCATTTTGTACAGAACACGACTGTCTGTCTGGTTATATAATCACCATAATGTATGTGCTCCCAATGTGCTTGCTTCCTTGTGGAGTGTTTTTTTTTTTTTTATAATTCTTTATTTTGTTCTTTTATATTTTAGCAAATAGAAAATACAAACAATTCCACAACATGGTGTCGAAGTGGGAAATACACTGTAATCTGTAAACATAGCAGATCAGCATCAAAGATAATACACTTTTACATCTCAATATTATACAAAAAAGAAACATCCACTGGCCAGATCGGCCGATCTCAGTCCATCAATGGAGTGGGTTTTTATAGGGTTGTAAAAAGAAATCAGCAACCTCACGTGATCTAAAAGAAAAAATGCATTCCATATGGACAGCATATGGACACCATATGCAAGGAATATAAAAAAAAACAACAAAAAAAAAACAACGCACAATTGATACAGCATACGCAGTGGAAATTAGATTGCACTCGCACTGGTCTCTGGACCGAAAATTGCATCGTTTTTTTTATACAATCATATGGCCCTGGTCTTACTGATAGTTAGCTAGGTTGCCAGCCACTGCAGCACCTTATCAGAAGTGGTCACCCACTTGAACAATGCATTACAGTGGAAATATGAGAGTCTATGTGCACTGTCATAATTTGGAAGTCTGTAATCACATATAGTGACTGTAAACTTCTTCTTAGACCGTGTACTACTTTACACATACAACAGAAATTCCTTCAGAAAAGAAAACCTATATAAATCTGTGTAACAGTGTCGGAGCGATGGGCGAGGGTGAGGGTCTGGGTCTTTGCACTGGCACAATAGAAATGGAGGTGTTTGTTGCAGACTTACAACCTGTTGCACCAGTACTTCTTGGTCATAGGCTTGATTCTCATCCATTAATTCACACTACACTGTGTGCAAAATTATTATGCAAATGAGTATTTTGATCACGATACTTTTTATACATGTTGTCCTACTCCAAGCTGTACACTGTGTGCAGAAATTATTAGGCAAGTTGTATTTTAGAGGATTATTTTTATTACTAGATGGCGGCCCGATTCTAAAGAATCGGGTCGTCTAGAATCCATATATAGTTTATTTACTTATAGTTAGGGGAGTGCGGTGAAATGAATTGTGTGTATACAGGTGGCTCAGTGGGTAGCAGAGTATACGGTGGCTCAGTGGGTAGCAGAGTATACGGTGGCTCAGTGGTTAGCACTGCGCGGTGGCTCAGTTGTTAGCACTGCGCGGTGGCTCAGTGGTTAGCACTGCACGGTGGCTCAGTGGTTAGCAGTGAGTGCGGTGGCTCAGTGGTTAGCAGTGAGTGCGGTGGCTCAGTGGTTAGCAGTGAGTGCTGTGGCTCAGTGGTTAGCAGTGAGTGCGGTGGCTCAGTGGTTAGCAGTGAGTGCAGTGGCTCAGTGGTTAGCAGTGAGTGCGGTGGCTCAGAGTGGTCAGCGCAGCGTCGTGGGCAGAGTGGTGAATGCAGCGTTGTGGGCAGAGTGGTGAGCGCAGCGCCGTGGGCAGAGTGGTGAGCGCAGCGCCGTGGGCAGAGTGGTGAGAGGCGTGGAGTGGTGCGCAGCGCCGTGGGCAGAGTGGTGAGCGCAGCGCCGTGGGCAGAGTGGTCAGCGCAGCGCCGTGGGCAGAGTGGTGAGCGCAGCGGCGTGGGCAGAGTGGTCAGCGCAGCGCCGTGGGCAGAGTGGTGAGCGCAGCGCCGTGGGCAGAGTGGTGAGCGCAGCGCCGTGGGCAGAGTGGTCAGAGCCGCGTCGTGGGCAGAGTGGTCAGCACGCACATACACACATACACACACTCCGCTATACTTACCACCGGCCCTGCGTCTTCCCAGCCGCCTGGATCCTCAGTCGACATGTCGCCGCCCCCGGACGACTGGATCCAATATGGCGTCTGGGAAGTCTGGCGAGACTTCCCGGACGCCATCTTGGACAAAGTATGTCGCCGCCCCCGGATAACTGGATCCAATATGGCATCCAGGAAGTTTCGCCAGACTTCCTGGACGCCATATTGGATCCAGTAGTTCGGGGGCGGCGACATGTCGACTGAGGATCTAGGCGGCGGACGCAGGGCCGGTGGTAAGTATAGCGGAGTGTGTGTGTGTGTGTGTGTATGTGTATGTGTGTGTGTGTGGACAAAGTGACGGAAGTGCGGACAAAGTGACGGAAATGCGGACAAAGTGACGGAAGTGCCTTGGGCTTTTATATATTAGATACACACACATTATATGTACACTCATGCAAATCTATAAAGATGTAGAAATATATATATACATACACACACATCATTCACAAATTATATTACATACACACATATATACACATACTGTACATTGCATATGGAGGGGTGAGGAGAGCGGAGGCTGGAGGGCAGAGGAACAGGGGAGGCTGGAGGGCAGAGGAACAGGGGAGGCTGGAGGCAGAGGAACGGGAGGCTGGAGGGGCAGAGGCACAGGGGAGGCTGGAGGGCAGAGGCACAGGGGAGGCTGGAGGGCAGAGGCACAGGGGGGGCTGGAGGGCAGAGGCACAGTGGAGGCTGGAGGGCAGAGACAGGACACAGGGGAGGCTGGAGGGCAGATGCACAGGGGAGGCTGGAGGGCAGAGGAGATAGATGCGGCTCCCGGATGGAAGAGGATACTGACCGGGCTGTGGGCGGTGAGCGGCAGGGCTGGTGGCGGTGCCGGTGATGCCGGAGGCCGCACACCGGAGGGGAGTGGTGGGTGGGGCGGCTCCCGGATGGGGGAGGACGCACACCGGGCTATGTGCGGGGCTGCGGCGAGGGGCACACTGGGTATGTGCGGGGCCCGGGTCCGGTGGCGGGATAGTGGCTCGCGGTGGGCGCTAAAGCGCCACTGCTTGCCACCATCTTGGATCACCCTGAGCGGGTGTAGTGCCCAAGCCACTTCCGTCGTGTGACGTCATTTTTGTCCCTTGAAGACGGAAGTGGCTTCGGGTTTTATATTATAGATTGATCAACAACTATGTTCTCAATCAACCCAAAAGACTCATAAATATCAAAGCTTAATATTTTTGGAAGTTGGAGTGGTTTTTTTTTAGATTTGGCTATCTTAGGAGGATATCTGTTTGTGCAGGTAACTATTACTGTGCAGAATTATTAGGCAACTTAATGAAAACCAAATATATTCCCATCTCACTTGTTTATTTTGACCAGGCAAAATATTCAAAAAGGGGACAAAAAACTGAACTTGGAAAGTATAGGCCAGTAAGCTTAACTTCTACTGTGGGTAAAATGCTAGAGGGTTTTCTAAGAGATGCTATACTTGGGTATCTGAATAAAAATAACCTCATGACCCAATATCAACATGGGTTTACGAGGGACTGTTCCTGTCAAACTAATCTGATAAGCTTCTATGAAGAAGTAAGTTCTGGACTGGACCAAAGAAATGCAGTGGATGTGGTGTATATGGACTTTTCAAAAGCTTTTGATACGGTGCCAAACAAAAGGTTGATACATAAAATTAGCGCAATGGGGATAGGGGAAAATATTTGTAAGTGGGTTAAGAACTGGCTCAGTGATAGGAAACAAAGGGTGGTTATTAATGGAACACACTCAGAATGGGTCACAGTTAACAATGTGTTATCACAGGGGTCAGTATTGGGCCCGCTTCTTTTTAACATATTTATTAATGACCTTTTAGGGGGAATACAGAGTAGAATCATAATATTTGCAGAGGACACTAAACTCTGCAGGGTAATCAATACAGAGGAGGACAATCTTATATTACAGGAAGATTTATGTAAACTAGAAGCTTAGGCTGATAAATGGCAAATGAGCTTTAATGGGGATAAATGTAAGGTCATGCACTTGGGCAGAGGAAATAAAAGGTATAATTATGTACTTAATTGTAAAACACTGAGCAAAACTACCACTGAAAAATACCTGGGTGTATGGATAGATGATAAACTCACATTTAGTGCCCAGTGTCAGGCAGCTGCTGCAAAGGGAAATAAAATAATGGGATGCATTAAAAGAGGCATAGATGCTCATGAGGAGAAAATAATTTTACCTCTATTCAAGTCACTAGTGCGACCACACTTAGAATACTGTGTACAATTCTGGTCTCCGGTGTATAAGAAAGACATAGCTGAACTACAGCGGGTGCAGAGAAGTGCGACCAAGGTTATTAGAGGACTGAGGGGTCTGCAATACCAAGACAGGTTATTAAACTTGGGGTTATTTAGCTTGGAAAACGAAGGCTTAGGGGTGACCTTATAATAATGTATAAATATATGAGGGGACAGTACAGAGACCTTTTTAATGATCTTTTTACTCTTAGGCCTTAGACGGGGACAAGGGGGCATCCTCTACGTCTGGAGGAAAGAAGGTTTAATCATAATCACAGACGTGGATTCTTTACTGTAAGAGCAGTGAGACTATTGAACTATCTGCCACATGATGTTGTAATGAGTGAGTCACTACTAACATTTAAGAGTGGCCTGGATGCCTTTCTTGAAAAATATAATATTACCGGCTATATATACTAGATTCTTTGATAGGGCGTTGATCCAGGGAACTAGTCTGATTGCTGTATGTGGAGTCAGGAAGGAATTTTTTTCCCCAATGTGGAGCCACATGGGTTTCTTTTTTGCCTTCCTCTGGATCAACATGTTAGGCTATGGGTTGAACTAGATGGACTTAAGGTCTTCCTTCAACCCTAAATACTATGTTACTATGTTGATAATATTACTGCACAAAATTTTGGAAAAAACATTTCTGACATACAAAAACAAAACCCAAAAAAATTATTGACCAATATAGCCACCTTTCTTTATGATGACACTCAACAGCCTTCCGTCCATAGATTCTGTCAGTTGTTTGATCTGTTTACAATCAACATTGCTTGCAGCAGCCACCACAGCCTCCCAGACACTGGTCCGAGAGGTGCACTGTTTTCCCTCCCTGTAGATCTCACATTTTAGGAGGGACCACAGGTTCTCTATGGGGTTCAGATCAGGTGAACAAGGGGGCCATGTCATTATTTTTTCTTCTTTTAGACCTTTATTGGCCAGCCACGCTGTGGAGTAGTTGGATGCATGTAATTGAGCATTGTCCTGCATGAAAATCATGTTTTTCTTGAACGATATCAACTTCTTCCTGTACCACTGCTTGAAGAAGTTGTCTTCCAGAAACTGGCAGTAGGTCCGGGAGTTGAGCTTCACTCCATCCTCAACTCGAAAAGGTTCCACAACTTCATCTTTGATAACACCGGCCCATACTAGTATCCCACCTCCACCTTGCTGGCATCTCAGTCGGAGTGGAGCTCTCTGCCCTTTACTGATCCAGCCTCTGGCCCATCCATCTGGCCCATCAAGAGTCACTCTCATTTCATCATTCCATAAAACCTTTGAAAAATCAGTCTT
Organism: Allobates femoralis; assembly: GCA_033576535.1. NCBI lineage: Eukaryota > Metazoa > Chordata > Amphibia > Anura > Aromobatidae > Allobates > Allobates femoralis. The sequence goes on along the minus strand of JARQOC010000002.1, from coordinate 248,929,880 downwards.
AAGATATTTCTTAGGCGCTTGAATGCCGATATCACGCAAAACCCAGACGACATCCTGTCGACATTCAGGGACTACTATAGTAGATTATACAATATAAAAGGACATTACAATGACATGGACCCGATGAAACTTGAAGGAAAGACGGCAACCTACTTAGACGAGACGGCACTACCAACTTTAGACCCATAGATACAGACTTACTAGAGACTGACTTCTCTGAAGCAGAGGTAATAGAAGTAATTAAACAATCTCCGGGAGGGAAGAGCCCGGGACCGGATGGTTTTACCCCCAAGTTTTTCAAACAGTTTGGCGCCCTGGTCACGCCGTTCCTAACGAGGGTCTTTAATTCAATTTCCCCCGAGAGTTCTTGGGCTCCTCAGTCCCTTGAGGCGTATATTAGTGTTGTCCCTAAGCCAGGAAAGGACCACTCAGAAACAGTGAATTATCGGCCAATATCCCTAATAAATGTGGATATCAAACTATACTCTAAGCTGCTCGCTAATCGTTTAGCCCCCCTCCTCCCATCAATTATTCACAACGATCAAGTGGGATTTGTCCAAGGGAGAGAAGCTAGGGATAACACTAATAAACTGATGTTGCTCATGGCAAGCTCGAGGACCCATGCTCTACCAATGTGTTTACTCTCAGTGGACGCAGAAAACGCCTTCGACTGAGTCAGTTGGCAATACATGAAGGCCTCCTTGGGGCGGATCGGCTTGGGGGCCAGGATTTTGTCACTATACAGCTGCCCCACGGCAAGGGTTAGAGCGAACGGCGGTTTGTCTCAGCCCTTCTCGATCCACAATGGAACTAGACAGGGGTGCCCATTGTCCCCACTGATATATATTGTGATTATGGAGTACCTTGCCGTGGCAATCAGACAGAAGCCTAACATCAGGGGAGTGGAATGGAACCATCGTCAGTATAAGGCAGCATTATTTGCAGATGACCTATTACTATTCATTACTCACCCCCGCATTTCCTTTCCCTCCTTACTCAAAGTTTTTGATATATTTGGGAAATGTAGCAACTTTAAAGTTAATATAACTAAGACGGAGGCCCTCAATGTCTCCCTTCCTGAGATTGAGAAGAGGCACCTGGCTGACCATTTTCCTTTCAAGTGGCAGCCCGATGCACTTAAATACTTGGGGGTCAAGGTGCCTCGTGATTCCTCTAAGTGGTATACCCTAAATTATTTGCCTCTGCTTCGGAAGACGATCAAAGACCTACAGACATATGACAAACGGAGGCTCTCATGGTTTGGTCGTATAAATGTGATCAAAATGGACGTCTTGCCCAAATTTTTGTTCCTATACCAGACAGCTCCTATCTATGTCCCTCCACACTACTTCACTAAATTGCAAGCGACAGTTTCTCGGTTCATCTGGGGAGGTAGGAGACCAAGAATAAGTACCCACACACTTTGTCGCCACAAACTCAGGGGAAGTGCGGGCTTACCCAATTTCAAAATATACTATAAGGTGGTCATACTGATGAGACTATTGGATTGGCAACACCAACGAATTTCCAAACAATGGGTAGAGGTGGAACAGGGAATGGTGGAACCTCCATTGTGGTGTCTACCCTGGATTTCTCCAGAAGACAGACCTAAACTGGGAGAGGATGCGGAATTGGCGATTAACGCTCTAAAGATTTGGGATAGAGATATGGGGAGGGGGGAAAGTCGAAAACGGCGGGAACTTCTAGCCCCAATTTTCCATAATCCGTCTTTTCCCCCGGCGTGGGGGGCTGACTCATTCCTGGGATGACATAGAGCAGATGAATCATGTCTGATGCACATGTTTAAAGATGGGGCCCTTGTTCCCTTCCGATCCCTGGCTGGAAAACAAACTGGGTCCTTTATTCCCCCATCCTACTGTATCCTAACCCACCCCTCATAGACTGTGAGCCCTCGTGGACAGGGTTCCTGCCCCTCCTGTACCTGTACGTCCTGATCACCTAGATTTAGTGTACTTGTTCTTGTCTCCCTTATCCTCATGTAAAGCGCCATGGAATCTAATGGCGCTATATAAATAATAATAATAATAACTCCTGGTTAGAGTACGCACAATTACAGTCCTATGTCTCCAAGCGAAACCTAGTATCTAGTATTTAGGCAGACCAGATGCCTCTGGAAAAGTTGTTCATGCTAGAGTCTCCGCCCAATCATATGGTTTCAGCATTATATTCAAAATTAAATGATAACGAAGGGACTGATAAACCGAGTTTTTTTCTGAAATGGGAGTCAGAGCTGAATTATGAGTTGTCCGGGAGGGAGTGGAGGAAAGCGTCCTCTCTTACACATAGACTTTCTATGGCATGTTCGGCACAGGAGAAAATTTACAAAATCTTATCCAGGTGGTACCGTTGTCCGGATAATCTCCACGCGGCCTTCCCCTCTATCCCAGACAAGTGCTGGAGATGCGGAACAGAACGGGGAATCATGGTACACATTTGGTGGGGGTGCAGTCGGATTAGGCCCTTTTGGAACTCAGTGTTTGAGGTTTATAAGACAATTAGTGGTGTGGAACCAGAGAGGTCACCTTTGCTGGCACTGATTTTGCTCCTCCCTGGCTCCTTTAAATTCATTAAGTCAGACCTCCTCAGATTCTGCATGACGGCAGCAAGGGCAGTGATACCCAGACATTGGAAAACCACTAATTCTCCGGAGCTGACAGAGTGGCTAGCGGAGATGACTAAAATCCACCGTATGGAGGAGCTCACAGCGGAGGTCACCGACGCCAGGGATAGATACCTGCGGATTTGGAGCCCTTGGGTGCTGTTTCTTGGGTCCCCTGAGTTTAGAGCCGTGTTCGTGGACGGAGATGGGTAGGCACGGGGGGGAGGCGGAGGGCTACCTTCACTGTGGCGCCCTGGGATCCAAAGGATTCCCCTTGATTCCCATCTTTCATCGTTCTATCCTCTTTCCCTCTCTACATCTTACGCATCTTTTCTTTCCTTGTCGAATACAACTGTACTCATGTCCATTTTTTCCTTTTCTTATTCTATTGTCCTAGTTGTGTTCCCCTCTTCCCTCTTCCCTCTTCTCTTTCCCTTTCTTTCTTCACGTCCTCTTGATCACCTACTTACTTGATATGGTATAATATGTTCATATACTTACTTGCAGCCTGTTAATAAGTGAGCCAATGATTATAGACAGGGTCTGTGTGTTAACTTAGGCCTTACTAAGGTTTAATTATATTTTTTATAAAAAAAAAAGGTACAATGATAAAAGGTTTATTTTAGCACAAGTATTCTATATACGAGATGTTTAGTTTGAGTCCTTAAACCGTGATATGATACATCGGAACGAAGCCAAAGGTCCTAACCTTATCCTGGATACGGTCTATATTGGAACTCGTTGCGGCAAAGCGTAGTGCCGACTTTGAATTGACGACCAGGAGGTATCTAAAAATCAAATCCTCCCATGTTTATCTGGGACTTGTCAGATGACCTGGACAATGGGATATACGTCCCAAGTGGAAAATATCGAACTATGATATCACGGTGTTTGCCAGATTTGTTGTTTAACACATTGAAATCGAAATGGTATTTGTTGAAACTGTAATTGGGTACAGTAGTATATGTATACAAGTGCATATGTATTTGTGTGTTTGTTTGTTAGTTAATAAACAAAGATTGAACATAAGATATTTCTTGGCCCAGTTGCCTAATAATTATGCACAGTAATAATTACCTGCACAAACAGATATCCTCCTAAGATAGCCAAATCTGAAAAAAAAAAAACACTCCAACTTGCAAAAATCTTAAGCTTTGATATTTATGAGTCTTTTGGGTTGATTGAGAACATAGTTCCTCTAAAATACAACTTGCCTAATAAATATGCACACAGTGTATGTTTCCAAGTCTGCGATCACCAAGGAAGAGTCCACAAAAGTTCAAAACTTCTTATGCTTTGCTTGTAACACAGTGCAGAGTCTATCTAGCTATCCAGGGTAACTAAGGAGGGGGGATTCTGTGCTGTGCCTGCCCCTGGTACCCAACGGTACACGGGTCAATGTGTTACACTGTGGTTAGGACCTCCTGTGTGACTATGGTCCCTAGGATCAGTGGTTTTAAGCCTGGAGCACGCTTTCTCTCTTCTGGGAGACTCTGAAACAAAACTTGTCTTCCACTGTTCTTGTGGTTTGCTTTGTGTCAACGGGGTTAGGGTTTCCCACTTGTTCCACAATTCTCCAAAAAGGGGTTTTGCTCCCTAATATGGCCCATTCACCTCCTCTTCCTCCTGCACATTACTTAAGTCTTACAAAGCTCACACTCTGTCAGGCCAAAGGTGACAAAGGGCATCCAAGGGGAAGAATGGACCACAGGGAGAACGCGAGCCTACCTGGACTAGAGGAGGGCAGCAACTGCGATCTATGGCAGCTGAGCAAGTGGCAAGTTGGAACCTACGTCAGCACTTCAAAGACACCGCATGACTTTGAGTAAAGATCATAAAGTTTACTAACCCAGTTCAGAGACAGAGCCACAAGGTACAAGGCAAAAGGGAAAGGTAATCATAATCAGGACATTAAGGCAAGGATCCAAACTTCAGACATCAGGAAAGGAGGACATCCTAGGTTGGCGTCAACTAGCAAAGGCATGGAAGGGAGGTCTTCTTGGGTTGATGTAGGGTCATCTGGCATTGGCATATCAGGAGGAACTCTGACACAGGCCTCAGGCATAACACTGGAACAGCAGGAGGACATCTGATACTGACCTGAAGCAGACGTCGTCAGGCGATGGCATGGCAGGAAGGTCATCTCGGATTGATATCATCACAGTGTCATCTGGCACAGGAATACCAGACACCAACCTCAAGCAGACGTCACCACTAGATGGACAACAAGATCCAGGATGGAAATTGGGACACAGGCAGAACATCAGGACACAAACTATACACGAAATTCAGGCTGAACAGGTCCAGGAACATAGGCAAGTCAGGTTAGAAATGCAGGCAGGTCAGATCCAGAAAACTCAGGCAGGGTCAGTACTGGAATACTAGGCTGGACACTTCCAGGAACACAGGCAGGATCAACTCTAGAACACAGGCTGGAGAGGTTCAGAAACACCGACAGGACATCAGGACACTGACAGGACATTATATACCAGACATCGGACATGGCTCCAAGCACCATGCAAAGGTCATCAGATATCGGACATCAAACATAGCTCCAAGCATCAGGCAGAGGACATCAGACACCTGATATTGGACATTGCTCCAAGCACAAGGCGGAGGTCATCAGATACCTGATATTGGACATTGCTCCAAGCAGCGGTGGATTATAATAGAGTCAAAATGGGCTACTGCCCAGGGCTTGGTCCCAGTGGGGGCCCTTGGCCCAGAAGATTATTGCTCCCACTATAGTCTCCAGACAGGTGCCGTGGGCGCAGGAGCACAGATTGAATGATGATGCTGGGTCAGGGGCCCTCCCTGCCAGACATCATGTGACAGGGCGGACCCAGCATACATAGCCCGGGATTGTGCAGAAGCCATGCCTGCCTTCTGCAGTGAGGATGGAGCTTGGAGTTCCTGCAGCCCCTGCATGCCTAGAAACTGTAGGAGTAGGGGAGCCCAGCTGCCTTGTGTCACTGCAGTGTAGCACATCAGTAGCTGCTGTCTGCACTGGCTCTGCACTATGTGTATACAGTCAGGTCCGCACCTTCCATTGGGACAGTGTAAGCCCTTAAGCTCAGGCGGCAAGTAGGCATGGGGAGCGGCTGTGCAGAAGGGGGCGGCGCCAGCACCACACAGTGGCTTCCTGTGTGATGGGCACCGCCGGCTGCCGTAAGAGACAGCCTCTACTCCTGCTGCCGCTAGAGATAGCCCTGCGGCGGGAGCTGCTAGAACCCCACCACCACCTGCCTTTCACCTGCAGAAGCCGCTAGAACCCCCCCCCCCGGTCTTCACCTGCGGCCGGGGGCTGCTAGCACCCAAACCCCCCATTACCCCCCGCTCTTCACCTGCGGCCAGGAGCAAATAGCATAATTCTCAATATTAAGGCTCAGGCAGCAGGTGGGCTTGATGCACCCCTGTATACAGTATCTGTATACAGTATGTAACTGGCAGCCCTTCAGTGCAGACAGCAGTTCTCTGGATCTTAGGGCAGGGGAGATTAAAACTTCTGAATAAATGTGGAGTATGGGAGAGCATTAAACTCCATAGAAAATGCCCTTGAACTAAGCCCCCTACTGTGCCCCTCCCCCTACATTCTGGGTCTCCAGCTTGGACATTTTGCTGTATCTTGTATTTATATACACAGTGTGACTGCAGGGGCATTTTACATGCAGTTTAATCCCAACTTCCATCATCTACATTTTATTCACAAGTTTTAAAAATGACAATGATGTCCCTCTGCTCTTAGATACAGAGCGGCTGCACATTTTTCTTGTGTTCATTTATGCCTCTGGCACTCTGTCACATAGTGCATGTGTGGCGCCCCTGCGACCAGGGTGGCCACAGGTAAGAACTGCAGCCGGGAAGAGGGTAGACAGTTTTGCACAAACACCTTCATAAACACACCCACAGACACAAGACCCATCCCGGAGCCCGGTACTCTAGGCGGGCAAGGGGTGGTAGGGCCAGTCACAAATGGGTGGGATGTAGGCAAGGTGACAGACCGGGTACAAAAGGGGAAAACCAGGAAGTAGTAGTTAGTAGGCCAGAGGGTGTCGAGCAGTAAAGACCGAGAAGAACTGACACCGGACCAGTGCATCTGGGTCCGATGAAAATGGCAGCGGTAGCAGAGAATCACTGAAGGAAAGGAATCCCCTGATGTACGCCGCAGTCACATGGGTAGGAAAGAGCCTGGTGGGTCCTTGAAATAGAGGGGCACTGGAAGGCTAGGCCGGGACCAGAGAGCCGGCTCTGAGGTGACCGCAGCAACAAGCCGGATCACAGACATACCGGCGTGGAGATACAGATTCCATGTCCGATTTCCTACCACAGGTGCAGGAGATACAGTTGCACATAGGGCTCCAGAACTTAGATGTACCCGTACACCAGGTTAAGCTACTAAGGACCCAAGTTACCCATCATACAGCACGCAGGAACACGAAAAGGGAGAAGGGCCTGGACGGTATCTAGAAAGAGAAGGGTCTGAGACAGTAACCTGGCTGCAGTAGGGTTAATTGAAAGTGTGGAGTTAACTTTGTGAAACAACTTTGTAGACTGTAATGAAGAAGTGTGAAGAGCTTAAGTAAAACCCAGTGAACCCTGCCAGTGTTTCCAGTGTGTGTTCTTGCATGCTATACCACTTTACACCCTGTCAGGAACAGCCCGACCCACGGCGGGCTCATCCATCCGGCTGCAGCACCATCGATCCTACTGGCAGAAGTAAGCAGCAGCGGTGGGCTCTCATTGATCACAATCCCTGCAAATACCCCTTTACTTGTGGGCTCAGGACACGGTCCGGACCAAGACTGCCGTGATAACCCTCATGATACCCTGGTCCGGTACCGAGTACCCCGTTCCAGTAGGCTCCACACATGTTAAATTATTTTAAGTAACCAGACACCCTTTGATCCTTTCGCAACCAAGGACGTACCTATACGTGCTTTGTTTTGTCCCTGACTTTAATGTGGGCTTACAATCTGAGCCCACGTTTCCCCACACATATCGGATGATCTGATCAGCCGATGTGCAGCTAATATTTGCAGGTGGATCGGAAATCGGAGATTCGCTTGTTACTACTTAGGTTGCATTGTCAAACTCTGACCGCACAATCTAACACGTGCCAGTATGGATCACTCCATCCCCCCACTCCCAACAGTGACTATATGTCGCGATTACGAGAAACCTATGGGTTGTCATGACAGTGAGGGGTCAGATGAAGACCCCTGTCGCTGTCGTAACAAAGTTCCTGTGAACGCTGCCCGAGCACTGGCAATCACAGGAGATGATCATTTCTGCCATACAGAGGGTTGCTGAATCATTGCTCTGAACAGCAGAAGCGATCATACACTGCAGAATTCACGCTCCCTAAGGGCAATAGTAAAAACAATAAAAAGTGTAAGAAAAAAAAGTTCAAATCACCTAGCTTTTGCCCCAATGAAAATAAAACTATAAGAAATACACACATTTGGTATCGCCATGCTCAAAAGTGCCCAATCTATCAAAATACAACCTCAATTAATCAGATCTGTAAACTTTGGAACAAGAAAAAAAAAATTAAAACACAAGAATTGTTATTTTGTTCACTTCATCATTGCAATAAAATGCAATAACAGGCAATCAAAACAGAGTGTCTACTAGACGCAAAAAATAATCTGTCACACAGCCCCAGATCCCGAAAAATGAGGGCACTACGGGTCATGGCGGAAATTGGCAACAAATATTTAATTTTTCTTCTGAAGTTTTTTCACCCCTTAGGGTGCTTTCACACAGCGATTTTCTGTGATCCGTGGCTGTCCGTTGTGAGGCGGCCGTCACACGCTGAGATATCCTTAGCGATATTGTAAGCGATCACGTGCACGCGCAATCGCTTACAATATCGCTCACATCGCTGGTGAGATGTCACACAGACAGACTCACCAGCGATGCGGAGCCGCGATCTCGCTCGTTACTATGGTACACATCGGGTAACTAGGCGCCGCGCGTCGCTTAGTTACCCGACGTGTACCATAGTTACCATCTCCCAGCATAGGCGCGGTCGCTGGGAGATGGATCATCGTGGTGTCATACACCACGATGATGCAGATCGTTGCATCGTTCATCGCTAGATCTGAGAACCGAACCTCAGATCAGCGATGTCACGATCAAGCGATTTCACATCGTGAATCGCTTGTTTACATGCAACGATTTCTTGCCCGATATCGCTTAAGCGATCAAAAAGGAGATCGCTTAAACGATATCTGGCAAGATATCTCAGCGTGTGACGGCCGCCTAAAACTGACAGCCACGGATCAGATTTTGGCCCCAAGTTATCCTATGGGCACGGATCACATCGGATTTTGCCTTATTGGCATCCGATTTTTGTCGGATCCGATCCTGGCTGATTTTTTGCTGTGCCCAAAATCGCAGCCTGCTGCGATTTTTGGCACACCGGGTCAGATCAGACCGAATTGGATCCGACCTGATCCGTGCCAAATAACATCGGGCCTATGGAGCGAGGATCCGAGGAAACAGCTGATGTCTCCTCGGACCCGATCTTAGTGTACTGAGCATGCTCAGTACACTAACACCGCTCTGTGCCATCTAATATCACTTCTGCAATGTATATTCATACATTGCAGAAGTGATATCCAGTTAAATGAAAGGGTTAAAAATAAAAAAATCATTATCCTCACCTCTCCACGATCCAGCGATGCCTCCAGTGCTCTGTGCTTCTAGGACCTGGCCTGACGTCACAGTTGAGTCACATGATCCGTTACCGCGGTAACCGGTCATGTGACTGTGACATCACGCCAGGTCCTGTTGATCAGAAGAAGAAGCTGGAAGCACCGCGGGTGTCGTGGAGAGGTGAGAATGAAGATTTTTTTTATTTTTTAAGCTCTGCAAAGAGGGAGGACAAAGAGGGGGCCAACAGGAGGACAAAGAGGGGAGACATAGGGGTCAAAGAGGGGGACAACAGGAGGACAAAGAGGGGGCCAACAGGAGAACAAAGAGGGGGCCAACAGGAGGACAAAGAGGGGGAGAAAGAGGGGAGAAAGAGGGGGACAAAGAGGGGACAAAGAGGGGGAGAAAGAGGGGACAAAGAGGGGAGACAGAGGAGAAAGGTGACAGGAGGAGCAGGGAGAGGAGGAGAGGATCCAAACTGATGCTGCAAAACATCGGGATCGGATGCCTATTTGGCATTCGATTGCAGTCATCAGTTTGGATCCGTTGCTGTCCGAAGGGAGCAGCAAAAAGTCTGATCCCCTCGGACAGCACAAAAACGCTGTGTGAAAGCAGCCTTAGATAACAGTAACATGTTTAGTATCTACGAACTCGTTCCGACCCGAGGCATCATACCGACATGTGAGTGTTACCATATAGTGAACATGGTAAATAAAAAAGCCAAAAAACAATAGGGAAATGGCACTTTTTTTTTTTTGCAATTTCACCACACTTGAAATTTTTCTTTCCCGTTTTCCAGTACACTATATGGTAAAATAAATGATGTAATTTAAAAGTACAACTTGTCCTGCAAAAACAAGTCCTCATATGTCTATATTGATAGAAAAATAAAGTTATGGCTCTTAGAAAAAGGAGAGAAAAAAATACACATGGAAAATGGCCCTGAGATGAAGGGGATAACAGGAAAGATGTAGAGCAGAGGTCCCCAACTCCAGGCCTCGAGGGCCGCCAACAGTGCAGGATTTCAGGATTTCCTTAGTATTGCACAGGTGTTAATATGCTCAAATGCACAGGTAATGATTCCAACCCCTGTGCAATACTAAGGAAATCCTGAAAACATGCACTGTTGACGGCCCTCGAGGCCTGGATTTGGGCACGCCTGATGTAGAGTAAAAAAAAAAAAAACCACTATCCTGCAGATTTGGGGTTATTCTGCAAGTTATTAATGTTAGTGCGCAGTCATATGGCCATATAATACAGATGACAATCACATCACAATGCTCAGACTAGCCGATGACCCTCCTGACCTGAGCATGAGAACTGCATAGAAATACATGAAGATGTCACACTTGGGTCAGAAAAATCACCAACCTGTCCAAGCATTACAATGCGATCCTGGTCTGAGTTATATGGCCCTCTGACTGCGCCCCTAAGAAGGCATCCAACTGCTGACAGTGCAGTTCATGGCAAAAAAAAAGCATCTGGCTTTCAGTCATCCAGGTGTGTATGGAGCATCTGCAGTCACTGGCACTTTGACTGACAGTTCCCAGTACTGTACATCAGCCGGCCATCGGTGAAACTGCCAGGGCGTTGACTGTAGATGCTTCATACGCACCGGTATGACTGAAAGCCACCAATCCCAGGAGGAATAAAGTTCTTTTTTTTTCCATTACCTGCGCTTTCAGTACTGCAGTTGAGCATCTTTCTAACACTATGGAGATGTAGATTAACCCTACATCTCCAGGATAATAGTGTTTAGGGACATGATAGGTCCTCCTTAACCCCTTACCGACATTGGCTTTACATGTATGGAGTGAGAGGAGCAGGGTCACGGGGGTGATCTCGCTCTATACTCAGCAGATAATGTGTGTTACAGCCGGGACCAGACTCTAATTGTTAACCTATTAAAAGTGTTTGCTCCTTTTGTACACAGGGACTATGTGGAGCTCCTGCTATATGCAGGGTCCATATCGAGCTCCTGCTGTATATAAGAGCTATGTATGGGTTCCTTCTGCCTTCAGGGGGCTATGTGTGGGCTCCTGCTGTATGCAGGGGGCTGTGTGTGGGCTCCGGTTGCAGTCACGTGGCTGTGTGTGGGCTCCTGTTGCATCCAGGGGGCTGTGTGTGGGCTCCTGTTGCATCCAGGGGGCTGTGTGTGGGCTCCTGTTGCATCCAGGGCTGTGTGGGGGGCTCCTGATGCATCCAGGGGCTATGTGTGGGCTCCTGCTGCTTCCAGGGGGCTATGTGTGGGCTCCTGTTGCATCAAGGGGGCTATGTGTGGGCTTCTGTTGCAGCCATGGAGCTATGTGTGGGCTCCTGTTGCATCCATGGGCTATGTGTGGGCTCCTGTTGTATCCATGGAGCTGTGTGTGGGCTCCTGTTGCAGCCAGGGGCTATGTGTGGGCTCCTGTTGCAGCCAGGAGGCTATGTGTGGGCCTCTGTGCAGCCAGGAATATATATGTGCTCCTTGCTGCAGCAGGGAGCTATATGTGGCTCCTGCTGCAGCCAGGGAGCTATTTGTGGGCTCCTGCTGCAGCCAGGGAGCTATTTGTGGGCTCCTACTGCAGCCAGGGAGCTATATGTGGGCTCCTGCTGCAGCAAGGGAGCTATATGTGGGCTCCTTGCTGCAGCCAGGGAGATATATATGTGCTCCTGCTGCAGCCAGGGAGCTATATGTGGCTCCTGCTGCAGCCATGAAGCTATTTGTGGGCTCCTGCTGCAACCAGGAGCTATTATGGGCTCCTGCTGCAGACCAAGGGACTATGTTGGGCTCCTGCTGCAGCCAGGGGGCTATGTGTGGGCTCCCGTTGCAGCCAGGGGGCTATGTGTGGGCTCCCGTTGCAGCCAGGGGGCTGTGTGTGCTCCTGCTGCAGCCGGGGGGCTCTGTGTAGGCTCCTGCTGCATACAGGGAGCTATGTGTGGGCTCCAGCTGTATGCAGGGAGCTAAGTGTGGGCTCTTGCTGTATGCAGTGTGAGGCATGCCAGCGCTATGGCACGTGGCTGACATGACTCATATAGCCTGCTGCAATCAGGGTGATTGTTGGATCCTAGCAGTACACACAGGATTAAGTGGTAGTTAGCTCTGTGGTGGTGCGTAAAGGGTTAACAGCAGCAAGATCTGTGCATGAGTGTTTGCTGACTGAAAACACTGTGCTGCAGGTATGAGAGGCAGCCAGGATAAGAAGCTGCCTGGTGCTGTGTGGGAGGAGACAAGAGATGGGATCAGTCCAGCCTGAATCTCTGAGATGTGAGGACGTGGATCAGAGGCGTTCTGTCCCTTTGGGACATGAGGGGAGCCTGCCCTTCCCTGTCCCTCTGATGGATGTGATCGAACCGGTGGCCAGACAACGGGTTGTGATGGCTCCTGGAGTTGGGGAACCATGGCCGACTCTGGAGGGTGCTAGACTCAAACGTGGGGCACAGCCATGGCATGGAGACCTGACTAGATATGGAGGGTTGGTGGCGGCTGGCGACCTGTAAGCACATGGTGAGGAGGCCTCGGGGGCACCTGGTGTACCTAGTAACTCAGGTTGCTAAACCCAGTTCGGTGCCCAATTAGGTAGCAGTCCACGGATGTTATGTGGACTAAGTGTTATGTGTTGATGTATGTATAGCCCTACAGAAGGCATATGTGTTGGTGTATGTATAGCCCTATGGGAGGCATATCTGTTGGTATGTGTAAAGCCCTACGGGAGGCGTTATAGGTGTAGTGCCAGGCAGGCATAGGCTGCCATGATGTATGATGTCCACGAGGTATGAGGTTGATTCTTTCTATGTTAGGTGGAGGATCCCTGTAGGAGGTAGATTCTCCCTGTAGTAGGATGGGGAATGAGCCTTGTCAGAAGGCTAGGCGGCTGTAACCGCAATTGGGACCAACTGTTAAGTCGTATGTGGTCCCGTTGAGCATATCATGTATATATTTTGTAATGTGATTTGTGAATGTCCTGTAATATGACTATGTGAGTATTGTATGTGAAATGTAAAGTGTATTATGTGCTACTGGCAGTTTATGCAGCTTATTAAACCCTTGCATTAATGTTATACATTAAAACATGGTTGTCGGTGTTTTTCTGTTGCCAACCAAGTTTCCCAGGGGATGCTACCTCACATATGGTGGAGAATGCGGGCATGGCAGCCCGGTAAGGCAAATGCAGCCCGGTCGGGTGCAGGTGCATTTATATGGGATTGGTTGCTATAGGCAACCGCACAACGCACCCCAGCATCTTGCCGGTGGCTCGGAGGGGTCACGAAGACACCAAGTCAGTGCCTCCAACCCGGATTGCCAAAGACACCACGAACTGTATATTGAAACTGTGTTCACCCCTACAGGAATGAACAAGGAGGGGGAAGGCATGACGAGCATGATAGCCTATGGCTGGTATGCATCACACGTATCCGGGTCTGCAACTTTGCCACGGCGGGCAGCGCCGTGACCCCGACTGTTAAGGTAATGTGTTCACCCCCTACGGGATTGAACAAGGAGGGGGGTATGTGAGGCGTGCCTGCGCTATAGCGGCTGACATGACTAAGAAGCTGCCTGGTGCTGTGTGGGAGGAGACAGGAGATGGGATCAGTACAGCCTGAACCTCTGAGATGTGAGGACATGGATCAGAGGTGTTCCATCCCTTTGGGACGTGAGGGGAGCCTGCCCTTCTCCATGCGGGAGGCACCTGTCCCTCTGATGGTTGTGTACAAACCGGTGGCCAGAGAACAGGTTGTGATGGCTCCTGGAGTTGGGGAACCGTGACCAACCCTGGAGGGTGGTAGACTCAGACGTGTGGCACAGCCGTGTCTGGAGAAGTGCCTAGGTATGGAGGTTTGGTGGCGGCTGGGGACCTGTAAGCACGTGGTGAGGAGGCCTCAGGGGTGCCTGGTATACCCGGTAACTCAGGTTGCTAAACCCAGTTTGGTGCCCGGAGAGGTAGCAGTCCAAGGATGTTATGTGGACTAACGCCTACGGGAGGCGTTATAGGCGTAGTGTCAGGCGAGCATAGCCGCCATGATGTATGATGTAACATGGGTGAGTCATGATGGCTTATGCACAAGTGCCATGCATGAGGTATCCACGAGGTATGAGGTTGATTCTCCTTATATTAAGTGGAGGATCCCTGTATGAGGTTGAGGATCCCTGTAGTAGGATGGGAAATGACCCTGTCAGAAGGCCAGGCGGCCGTAACTGCCATTGGAACCGACTATTAAGTCGTATGTGGTCCCGTTGATCGTATCGTGTATATACTATGTAATGTGATTTGTGAATGTCCTGTAATGTGACTATGTGAGTATTATATGTGAAATGTAAAGTGTATTATGTGCTACTGGCAGTTTGTGCAGTTTAATAAACCCCTGCAGTATGTTATACGTTAAAACATGGTTGTCTGTGTTTTTCAGTTGCCAAAAGGGTTCCCCAGGGGGTGCTACCTTACAGCATGGAGCTAAGTGTGGGCTCCTGCTGTATGCAGGGAGCTAAATGTGGGCTCCTGCTGTATGCAGGGAGCTATTTGTGGGCTCCTGCTGTATGCAGGGAGCTATTTGTGTCGTCAGCATAAAGATGGTACTGGAAGCCAAATGTGCTGATGGTGTGTCCAATCGGGGCCGTGTAGAGAAGAGGGCCAAGGAATGAGACCTGAGGGACCCCAATAGTGAGAGGAAGAGGAAAGGAAGTGGAGCCAGCGAACGTTACACTGAAAGAGCGGTCAGAAATATAGGAAGAGAACCAGGAGAGAGCGGTGTCCTTTATGCCGATGGAGTGCAGCATAGAGAGTAGGAGATGGTGGTCAACATTGTTCCAGAAGAATAAGCAGAGAGTGGTCACCATTACATTTTGCTGTCAGGAGGTCATTGGTCACTTTGATGAGGGCAGTTTCTGTAGAGTGAAGGGGGCGGAAACTAGACTGTAATGGATCTGGAAGAGAGTAAGCGAAGAGGTAGCGGGTGAGGTGGGTGTAGACCAGGTGCTCCAAGAGTTTAGATATGAAGGGGAGATTGGAGACTGGTCTGTAGTTATTTGAGCAGCATGGGTCAAGAGAAGATTTTTTTAATAATGGAGTAATGATAGAATGTTTGAAGGAGGAGGGGAAGATGCCAGAAGAGAGGGGAAGGTTGAAGATTTTGGTTACGTGAGTGGTGATGACTGGAGAGAGACTGGAGTAGGTGTGAGGGAATGTGTCAGCGGTGCATGTTGTGGGACGAGCGGAAGAGAGGAGCCTAAAGACTTCTTCTTCTATGACCGGGTCAAATTGGGAGAGTGAGCCGGTGGAAATGTGAGGAAGATTGGGAGTAGCAGCGCTCGGAGGCTGGGAGCTGATTTCCTGGCGGATGTTGTCTATTTTCTCCATAAAGTAAGAAGCCAGATCATCAGCACAGAGGTCAGAGAAGGGTGCCTGCACTTTAGGACTGAGGAGAGACTGAAGGGTGTCAAAGAGGTTTTTTGGATTGTTGGATAGTGAGGAGACCAGGGTGGTGAAGTAGGTCTGTTTGGCGAGGTGAAGGGCAGAGTTGTAGGTTTTTAACATGAATTTATAGTGAATAAAGTTTTCTGGTGAGCAAGTTTTCCTCCTTAGGCATTCAGCACTCCTAGAGCATCGCTGAAGGAATCGAGTTTGCAATGTGAGCCAAGGCTGTTTTATTCTATGTTGGGAGATTCTTTTTTATTTTTTTTTATTTTACCAAATCATTTTTATTATTTTGAATAGAAATAAATGACAAACATTTGAAATTGTAACAAAGTGACAAACAGTGAGAACAAGCAGTATTACATACCACATTCAATGCCGTATAGCGATTGTCACTGGGGGCACATGGGGGGGGAAAGGTAGGTAGGAGGTAAATTGAAAATGGAGTGGGGTAGAGGGATGGGGGGGGGGGGGTGAACCAAAATAACAATTGCAGCATACTTAATACTCAATTTTGTTTAGAGAATATAGCATTCCACCATTTTCACAAATTGAAACTTAAGTGTCAGAGCCCTGAACAGTAAGAGCCAACAATGATAACAATGAACAACCAAACCAAGTGAGGATCAACACTTCAAGTTACGCAATATAATAGGAACTTGTCATCCACGGGTCCCAAATCAGAGTCGATTTTGTCTTTGCGGATCGGGACTGTGCCAGAGCCAGCTCATATTTACAATGTAAGTTAACCCTTTCCATTACGTCCTCAGCTGATGGCGGGGAAGTCTCCTTCCATTTGTATGCAATTGAAGAGCGGGCAGCTATCAGTATGTGGGAAATGGTTCCTCTAACAATCCTGGGTATTGCCTCGAGGCCCATATGTAGGACCGCTGTGGAGGGAGTGAGTTGCAGCCGGATCCCGGTGGCTCCCAAGATCACCTGTTCCATCCCTTTCCAAAAAGATGACAAAACTGGGCAGGAGAACCAAGTTTGTGTCTGGGTGCCGACCTGACCGCAGCCTCGCCAACACAGGGGAAAGTACTGCGGGCCAAATCTGGCAACCAGCACTGGGCAGCATACCATCTCATGTGTGATTTTTTCAGCTGTTCCAAGTGGGTCGTGCAGGAGGATACCCTCTTGATCTCAGATATACTGTCCCTCCACTCCTCTAACTCCAGAACAACCCCCAATTCTCGCTCCCAACTCTGCATGTAAGGAAGTTTTACCCCTTGATCAGAATCTATCAATACTTTGTATAAAATAGAGACTCCCTTTGAGCCAGAACCCGGGACCAGGAAGTATCCATTGATCCTTCTATCCATGTGACCAGCAAAGGAAGAAGAGGTATGGGGGACACCATGTAAGAAATGTCTCAATTGTAAGTATTGGTAGAAAAATCTTCTTAACCCCGGATGTTTTCGGGATAGTAGATCAAAGGGAGTCACACCCGAGGGTCCCTCTAAGTCCGATATTGTTTGAATACCAGCAGAATGCCAGGGTTGGAGGTTTAGGTAAGGAATATGAGTTTCCATGGCAAGCACGGAGAGTGATCCCCTAGGAATTCTAAGAAGTGTAGGGGCAAGAGATCTCCAAAGGCGCAGGGCAGCTCTCATTGTAGGTAAAAGAGGCGAGACCGTACCCGTCCGGAGCACCACAGACTCCAGTGTCAAGCGAGTAAAGCCTCGCCTAGAGTAGAGTCTCTCAATTTGTAACCACCTGTGGTCCTTATCCATGTGCCACCAATCCCTGAGCTCCGTTAAGATCGAGGCCCTGTGATAGGTCAACAACTCTGGAACTCCCATTCCTCCCGACTCCAGGGGGCGGTACAAGACCTTTTTTGCTACACGTGGTGTCTTATTTGCCCAGATGTATTTATTAGCTAATAGTTGCAAGCGGAGAATAAGTTTTTTGGGTATGTCGAGGGGAAGGGATCTGAAATAATAAAGGATCTTGGGGAGGGCTATCATTTTAAATGCATTAATACGGGCGGACCACGAGGTCATTATCTGATGCATATCTTCCAAAAGGGCTTTAATTTTTGTATATAGGTTGTGGAAATTTGTTTTAATTGTCTGTGCCGAGGGAGTCAAAGTTATTCCCAAATAAGGGATACCGTCAGGCGACCACTGAAAAGGGAACACCTCCTCCAGGCGTCCCCGGCAGGAGACAGAGACCCCCACCGGGAGCACCAGAGATTTGGACGGGTTTAATCTATAGTAGGAGACCTCGCTAAATTTCCTCAACTCGGACATGATGGCAGAGAATGAAGGCCCAATATTTACACATGAAATAATAACATCATCAGCATAAAGGCTGATTTTATGAGCCTCCTTCCCCACCACCAAGCCCGCAACGTCAGAGTTGGCCCTAATCCTCTCCGCGAGAGGCTCCATACATAGGGCAAAAATTATAGGGGAGAGGGGGCACCCCTGTCGGGTACCGTTAGTTATCTGAAAGGGCTCCGATAAGAAGCCCGCAGTGAGAACTCTTGCCGAGGGAGTGGAATACATGGCAGAAATAGCCGAGTAGATAGGGCCCACCATGCCGAACTTTTTGAGAACCGCCTGGAGGTATCCCCAGTGCACCCTGTCAAAAGCTTTTTCAGCATCAAGCGACAGAAATGCACTGGGGAGGCCAGACAACTCAGCCACCCGCACCAGGTTCAGCATCCTACGAACCCTGTCCTTCGCTTCTCGTCCCGCCACAAACCCAACCTGGTCCGGGGAGACCAGGGAGGGGACGATCAGGTTCAAGCGCGAGGCCAGCAATTTAGTGAACAACTTAACATCGCAATTTAGGAGAGCGATGGGTCTAAAATTGCCCGGGGCGGTTGGAGACTTCCCCGGCTTGGGTAGGGTCGTAATAGTAGCCTCCAAGCCAGGAGAGGACACTGATCCCCTATCTCTCCAGGCGGTGAACAAACGTAACAAATAGGGGGCTAGTGACGATTGAAAAGTGTGATAATAGGCATTGGAGAATCCGTCTGGACCCGGGGCGCTCTTCTTCTTAGTTTGTTTAATGGTCTCCTGAATCTCATTTATCGTGAAAGGGGCGTTTAAAAAGGTTAATTGATCCTCAGAAACAGCGGGTAAGTTGATGGAATCAAGGTATTCTGCAATACCATGAGATGTGGGCTGGGGAGTCAAGGGGTCATTTTCGAGATTGTATAGGCCTGCATAATATTTTGCAAACTCTGCAGCGATCTCTACAGGGCTTCTGACAGGTTGGCCTCCAGGACTTAAAAGACGATCTATCCTGGATTTAGCCTCTCTTTTTTTGACTCTACGGGCGAGAAGGGCCCCGGCCCTGTCCCCCATAGAGTACCAATTTGTTTTCAATTTTCTCAGATTATGAGCATATGAGGCCAACATAGAATCTCGGAGTTTAAATCTTATAGAATAAATTTCTGCTGTCACAGAGGGGGATACAGCCGACTTATTAAGGGACTCCAGGACCTGCAACCTGGATAACAGCGTATTCCGGTCCCCTTCCCTCTTACGTTTCAAAGCTGCTGCTTGCTGTATAAATAAGCCCCTCAGGACCGCCTTATGGGCTGCCCACAACGTCTCGTCAGTGATCTCTCCAGTATCATTCAATTGAAAATACAGAGACAACTCTGAGGAGATCCTGGACACCACACCCTCGTTCAGCAAAAGGCCATCATTCAGGCGCCACCTAAAAGCCGGGGGAGCCTGGTGTGACAGAGCTATAGTAAGGAAGACAGGGGCGTGATCAGACCAGGTTATCAACCCTATCTCGGAGTTGAGGCATCCGGACAAGGCAGCGTCATCCACCAAAAAATAGTCCAATCTACTATATGTATGATGCCGAGGGGAGAAAAAGGTATAATCCCGCTCCGCTGCATGGGAATATCTCCAATGATCATGATATTGAAACTCAAGGGTATGTAACCTCAACTCTCCCCGACCTCCACTCCTCCGGTGGGAACAATCAAGGTCCCGCTTCATCGGGAGATTAAAATCTCCGCAAACGATCTTACCACCTCGCGCCAACGATTTAACAGTCTGTAGTGCGCGTCTCACAAATTTGCATTGGCCCGAGTTGGGAGCATAGAGTGTCGATATGGTGTGCAAGACTCCATTTAAAGTGCAGACCAGCACCAACAATCTGCCGCCTGGGTCTATATATGATCCCACAAATTTAAAGGCCACGGTATGCTTAATCATGATACACACTCCTGCAGTCTTAACTGAATTATTGGCAAAAAATATATGGGGAAATTGGGGGTTATGGAACCTAAAATTATCTGATTCCAATAGGTGGGTTTCCTGAAGACAAACAATTTCCGCCCGGGACTTCCTCACCTCCCTCCACACCATTGATCGTTTACCCGGGGAGTTCATCCCCTTAACATTGATTGACATTAATTTTATACTCATTGTATAGAATCAGAGAGCAAAGCGGTCCACAGGGACCCATCGGTCCCCCAACACTGAACACAATAGTAAGGATATAAGATGGAAACCATGGCTGACTCCGCAGTAAGGGACAGATTAATAGTGGATGCTAAAACAGAAATGAGTTGCTGCAAAAAAGAAAACAAGTATAAAGAAATAACAACCATCAACCGAAAAGTGTGAAGGAAAAAACAAACAAAATGAAAAACAAAAATAAAAATAAAACAGTCAACAGACCGGGGTCTATCTGCACAGACCCGGGTCAAAAGCCCAGTTCCTCGGGCAATGAGCAGAACCAAAAAAATCTGCTATCCAGGGGCACAGTACAAATGTACCGTTCAGGAGTTAGCCTCAAAAGGGCTGTCTGATGCTCCATCCACAGGACCGTCCCGTTGTCCACTTCAGGTTGTGGACCACTCCGTGGTCACCTTCTTTTTCCCCGTTGGTTTAGCATTTGACAGAGCAAAGGGAATCCTCCATAAAGACAATCTGTCCTCTGCTTGCTTTGGTGAGGAGCAAGTAACCATCCGGTCATCATGATTAATTATTAACTTAACTGGATTGAAACCCCACTTGTAGCGCTTATTGGCGTCCCTAAGGGCCGCACACACGTGTGCATACTCCCGACGCCTCGCCAACGTGGCCGGCGACAGGTCAGGGAACACCTGCAGTCCCTGAAACTCCTTGGGCAGCAAGGGGGGTTTTCTCATCCGCTGTACAAAAGCATCTTTTGTGGGGAACCTGAGCATTCTGGCCAGTACATCTCTGGGTACGGAGGGTCCTAGGTGTTTAGGTTTCGGGGTTCTGTGAATCCTCTCTATCGCCAGGTCTCCTGGTGGCAAGTCAGGTAACACAGAGGCCAGAAATCTCAGCATGAAAGGAGCTAGTTCTTTATCAGCAATCTCCTCTGGAATGCCTCGGACTCTTATGTTTTGTCTTCTAGATCTGTCCTCCAAATCATACAGTTTGACATGTACTGAGGAGAGCTCATTCCGTAGTGCAGCATTTTCATCTACTAAGGCATTGATGGTAGTGGCATATTCTCCTAGTTTGCCTTCTACATGGGCTGTTCTATCCCCCAGGGAGTTCAGGTCTCTCCTTATCTCTCTTAGCATCTCGTGCATATCCTGTTTCAGGGAGGCCCTCATTGTTGTTAAAAAGTCTTTCATGTCCCCTTTTGTGAACGGGGCAGAGCTGCTGCTGCTGCTGTGTGGGGGAGTAGAATCTCTCTCACCTCTGTTGGAGCCGCGGGAAGAGCGGGAAGATCTGGCTGGGGAGGCAGGCGCCATCTTTCCTGCAGCATGCACAGTCTGCCCTCCGGGGAAGAAGTCCGGCAAACGAGGAGGTGAAGCCCGCCTGTTCGACCTGCCACGTGTCATCATGAGCCCGGGGCGATGGGGAAAGCCGTGATAAGGTTTGTGGATGTCTGGGGAGCCGCGGTGAGCCGTTATGTGCCGATAATGATCCTATGGAGCAGGAGAGCTCAGTCTATGCAGCCACCACGATCAGCGTGCAGGCCACGCCCCCCTATGTTGGGAGATTCTGAAGGTGAGGGGCACTACTTGGTCCAGGTAGCTACTGAGAGTTTCATTGTAATGATTTACTGCCAGATCAGGACAGGAGAATGAAGAGATTGGGGACAGTGATGAGTGTAGAGAGTCTGTGAGTGTATGAAGGTTAATGGCCTGTAGATTTCTGGATGTGTGATAGGTAGGGGTGCGCTAGGGTGGGCGAGGGTTAGTGAGCGTGAAGGAGAGAATGTTATGTTCAGAGAGTGGAAGAGGTGAGTTATCTATGGAGGAGGTTGAGCAGAGCCAGACAAAGACCAGGTCAATTATGTTACTGTCTTTGTGTGTCTCCGAGGTTGAGAGCTGTGAGAGGCCAAGAGAGGTGGTTAGAGATAGGAGCTGGGATGCAGATGAGGTGATGGGGCTGTTTATGGGAATGTTAAAGTCTCCCAGAATAAGGGTTGGTAGTTCTGAGGACATGAAGTGCAGCAGCCAAGAGGAGAAGTGATTGAGGAATTGGGTGGGTGACACTGGGGGGCGGTATACAACTGCTACTCTGAGGGGGAGGGGATGGAATAGCCTAATTGTGTGGACCTCAAAAGAGGGGAATGAGAGTGATGGGGCTGGGAAATTGACCTGGAAGGTACATTGTGGGGACAGGTGTAAGCCAACTCCACCTCCATGAGAAATGTAAGCCACCATAAGAAATAGCAGCCAGTCTTGCTCTCTAGGATTGTCGACTGGAGGTTCAGTGATGCCCATAAACAGTGGGTGCTCCTGGAGAAACTTCTATCACCCTCCTCCTTGTACTGGCTGCCTTGGCTGGGGGGGACTGGACGCCCACCTGTGACGGGCTTCCCTCCCCTCACACAAACTGTTTTGAGGTTCTGGGATAGATCATACACGAAATTACGTTTGACTTCCCGATTGAGCAGACTGAGTCCCCTTTTTGACAATCCAGCCTTCCCCCCTGCAATGAATAGATCTAGGTATCTGTGCTGGTCACAACTAGATGGAGTGGGGCTGGGACAAGTGAGGGATAGGCTTGTGGGGCTCTCCGGCGTGGGGGGGTTGCGAGGTCCTGACGATGCGGCTCCTTTGTCCTGGTTGGAGTTTATGCAGTTGCGAAGTTTTCTCTCCAATATTTCAATAGGGGCGCTAACTCCGTTTGAATCCCTGATGCTCCCCACCGATGGTCCCTCCCATGTGGTTTCGGTGCTCTATAGCCTGATCCTGAACTCGCTCCACACTGGCACGCTTGGATTTATGGAGGCTTGGGAGAGAGATCTGGGGATCACCTTTTCTGAGGCAGACAGCTTAAAAATTTTTACTCTTGTGCACAAGATGACAATGTCTAGTCAAGCGCAAGAGAGAAATTATAAATTGCTGACGCGTTGGTACAGATGCCCTACCCTGCTCCACAGGATTAATCCGGAAGTCTCAGACACTTGCTGGAGATGCGGTTCTGCTGTGGGCTCTATGCTTCATGTATGGTGGTCCTGCGATCTCCTGCAACCCTTCTGGGCCTCGGTTTTCGATGCCTTCCATCTAATGACTGGGGTCCAGCGTGAACCCTCTCCACAATTAGCTCTGTTATCTCTGATACCCGGCTCGATAACCTCCATCAAAAAGGGGATTCTGAGGTTCTGCCTAATAGCTGCCAGGGCAGTTATTCCCCGACACTGGAGGTCCACTGAGGTCCCCTCTACAGTGGAATGGATATCTGAAATGGATAGGTTGCACCGTATGGAATCGCTTGCAACGGGAGATAGTGACGCCGGGTATGAACAGGGGCGCACTTGGTTCCTCTGGCAATCCTTTAAGGAGGGCCAGGGGTTCTTGACTTGGTTGCGCACCTACTCGTAATTTCCAACACCTGGGCGTCTAGACTGCTGGGTCTTTCCCATTCCCCCCCCCCCCTCTTACCCCTCCTACCCCTTTCTAATTTTTCTCTTTTTTTCTTCTCCCTTCTTATGTCTCAGTGTATACATTTCTCATTGGCTGTGTGTGTTTTCTAAGTTTTGATCCAGACGTGATTTTCAGGTAATGAAACATGCATTCTCTTGTTGGGGGTTTTACTGGTGTCCCTTTGTACCTGATTTCTTACAGCTGTAATATGCCACTGTACTAGGATCTGGATTCTGTATTGGTTATTTCTATTGTTATGCTTGTTTGAAACTTTAATAAATATAGTTACAGAAAAAAATAAGAAATAGCAGCAGGAGATACTGTGTCTGAGTCCTGGACCCAGGTTTCTGCGAGGGCCAGGAGGTTAAGAGAGTTAGTGAGAAAGTGGTTGTGGATGAAGGGAAGCTTGTTACATACAGACTGTGGATTCCAGAGAGCGCAATTAAGAGAGGGAGATGAAGGTGTGGAAGTAATGTTGATAAGGTTAGCATTGTTTCTATGTGTGGTGGGAGAGGTGTTGAAGTTGGCAGAGGGGGGACCAGGATTTGGAGAGATATCACCTGACAGGAGCAGCAGTAAAAAGAGAAATGGCAAATAGTTTTTGTAATTGTGACTTTGTTTCTGATGCCACACCCTGGAATATGGTGGTCTGAGATTATTTAGTACGTTAAAGAGAGTATGGGAGCTCAAAGTAGAGGGAAGGAGAGAGGGGTTTATGTGGATGAAGGGTGAAGGAGAGGGGATGGGGCGGTAAAGGTGAATAGCAAGGGCACATAGAACAATAGACATTGAAGTAAAGGACATGGTATGAAGGAAAAAAAAAAAAGATAAAATTAAATTAAATAAAAAAAAAATATTTGTTGAAAATAAAGTAACAAAGACAGTTAGCAGACGGGTATAGATGGTACCTTCTGGTTATTTCTGTGTTATGTCTGGGATATTTCTGATGTGACACTTTAAAGATGTCACATCTGACCAATGTCATATCTGACCTGCTGCATTCAACTTCTACCATTGAAATGTCGATGAAATGAATGCAGGTGAAAGAGAGAGGGGAGGAGGAGGGAGCATGAGGACACCTTACAGCATGGAGTAATTAACAGATTGCAGTTAAGAGAACATTTGACTAACATAAAAAAAAAGCAGCAGCGTACCCGTTAATACAGAGGAAGAGGAGTACATAGGTGTCACGGGTGGCACGGATGACAGGGTGGAGGTCACGCGCAGACGATCCCAGCGTTTGGCCCACCAGCCATAATGGTGGAGGATGGTCCGTCTCTTTCAGGAGCATTTACCTTCTGCATTGATGGAAAGAAGGTGTGATGAGATCTCTCTATTATGGGGAGACGGCTGTGGAGGTCTTGCGCTCGGTCTGGTTTTATTCACCAATGTTGTAGGTCACTAGGACCCAGCAGACTCCTTCCACCTTTATAAGGAGGTTCATTACCCTCCCTCGGTGCAGGTGATAGTTCCTTGTGCACACTTTATCCTTGCTCCAGCAGAAGTTGAGATTGTGGAGGTTGCTGTGTTCTGCTGTCAGATAAGTGTTTCCTTTTCCCAAATGTCTGTCTTCCCTGGTGTTTGTCTTTAGTTGATAGTGGAGGGGTCTAGTGAACCTCTCCATCTGATCCTTAGATAAGATAGATCTAGGATCAGAGAGGGACGAGGTTCGTGGTCGGCGACAGTTGAGGAGACTGTATAGGGACGTTAGGGCAGACAGGGTCAGCTCTAGGAAGTCTAGGGGTCACCGTCTCCTTCTTGTGCCCTTAGCATTAGGGACTCCTGATCCCCCCCCCCGTCGTTATCCTACGCTGGGTGTCTTCCCCACTCCCAGCGTGACATTATCACCTGCCATAACTGTAAGTGAAGGAAGGGGAGGATTTGATTTTCTTTCCTTTCCTTATGGATCCTGTGTCTGCTTTGGCCCAGCAGCTGCAGACCTTGTCTTTGGAGGTTGCGGACCTTCGGTCGGCTCTGCAGGGACCACAACCGCAAAATGGTGTCTTGGGGAATCAAGCAGTGGGTCCGGCCAGACCGGAACCTAAGGTTGCCCTCCCTGACAGGTTTTCAGGAGGCAGAGACAAATTTACTGTGTTCAAAGAGGCCTGTAAATTATACTTTAGGCTTAAGCCGTATTCCACTGGTGATGAGCAGCAGCGGGTAGGAATTATTATATCATTGCTGCAGGGGGATCCCCAATCCTGGGCTTTCTCTCTGCCACAGGACTCTACTTGTCTCCAGTCTGTGGATGGATTTTTTGACGCCTTAGGCCTCATATATGATGACCCTGACCGTGTCTCTTTGGCTGAATCCAAATTGCGCCATCTCCACCAGGGGACTCGGTCGGCGGAATCATATTGTTCTGAGTTCCGCAGGTGGGCTATGGACACACAGTGGAACGATCCGGCTCTCAGGAGTCATTTTTGCCAGGGTCTTTCAGAAAGACTGAAGGATGCCCTGGCAGTGTATGAGACCCCCCGTCCCTGGAGGCGGCTATGTCGTTGGCTATTCGCATGGATAGACGCCTCCAGGAGCGGAGGGGTAGACCTCCTGCAACTGGGGGCCCTTCTCATGGTGGTTCCTTGTTGCCGGGTGGTCACTCGGAGGGCGAGTCATTTCTCCCGAGGGGGGAGGAACCTATGCAGCTTGGAGGAGCGGCGGCCTCGAGGCTCTCCTCCGGTGCCTCCCGGGGCAGGGGGAAGGGGGTCTGTTTTTTCTGTGGGAAAGGAGACCATTTTATCGGGGCCTGTCCCTACGCTCCTAAACGGACGGGGGTGCCGGGACCTCGTGTGACTATGGGGGGTGTGGAGGTGGTCGAGCGGGAGGTGTGTGTATCCTCCGTTTGTACTTCCCATTTTCTCCTGAGTGCAGAGGTGGCGCTAGAGAGCAGAACGGAAGGCATTTCTGTGTTTGTGGATAGTGGTGCGGGGATCTGCATGGTGGATGCTCGTTTTGTACACGCTCATGGGCTTAACCGCTGTTTATTGTCTCGCCCCATCCGTATCTATGCCATCGACTCAGCCCCTCTTGCTCAGGGTAGTCTCACACATATCGTACATAACATTAAGTTAACGGTTGGATCCCAACATCAGGAGACGTTATCTTGCTATGTCTTAGACGGTCTCCCCGCTCCCATTGTCCTGGGCTTGCCATGGTTGATTAAACATAATCCCGTAGTGGATTGGCAATCCAGGGACATTGTGGAATGGAGTGATTTTTGTTCGGAGAATTGTTTGGCTACATCCCTTTCGGTGGTATCTGCTGAATCTCTGCCCCCATTCCTATCGGAGTATGAGGATGTGTTCTCAGAGAAGGGGTGCCGAGACTTGCCCCCTCATCGGGCATATGATTGCCCTATCAACCTCGTTCCCGGAGCTAAACTGCCCAAAGCTAGGATGTTTACTATATCTGGTCCCGAAAGACAAGCAATGAAGGATTTCATTTCTGAAAGTCTGGAGACGGGACACATTAGGCCCTCCACGTCGCCGGTTGCGGCTGGTTTCTTTTTTGTGAAAAAAAAAGATGGGGGCCTCCGTCCTTGTTTGGATTTTCGGGAATTGAATCGGATTACTGTCCGTGATCCCTACCCCCTCCCTCTGATCCCTGATTTATTTAGTCAGGTTGTGGGTGCCAAATGGTTCTCCAAGTTGGATTTGAGGGGGGCCTACAACCTGATTAGGGTCAGAGAGGGGGATGAATGGAAAACTGCGTTTAATACCCCGGACGGCCATTTTGAAAGTCTCGTAATGCCGTTCGGGCTCACTAACGCCCCGGCGGTTTTCCAACATTTTGTCAATGATATTTTCCATCATTTGGTGGGTAGATTTGTAGTTGTTTACTTGGACGATATCTTGATCTATTCTCCCGATATGGAGACGCATCAGTCCATGTCAAACAGGTGTTGCAGGTCTTACGGGACAACAAACTGTATGCTAAACTCGAGAAATGTGTTTTCGCCGTTCAGGAGGTTCGTTTTTTGGGGTACCTCTTGTCGCCGTTGGGTTTCCGGATGGATCCGGAAAAGGTCCGGGCGGTGCTAGATTGGGAACAGCCGGACAATCTACGGGCATTGCAACGTTTTTTGGGGTTTACCAATTTTTACCGTAAATTTATTAAGAACTATTCGGTACTGGTGACGCCTCTTACGGACATGACTAGGAAGGGGACGGATTTTTCTGAGTGGTCTGATTCTGCTCTTTGCCCTGATCTAGAGGGGGAGGTGTTGAAGGTTCAGGGGGGCGCCCCTGCCTCCTGCCCTTCTGGGAGGCTTTTTGTGCCGTTCTCTTTGCGCCTCAGGGTGCTGTCAGAGCATCACGACTCTGTACTGGCGGGGCATCCGGGCGGTAGGGCCACTTTCGATCTCTTGTCTCGTCGCTTTTGGTGGCCGGGGTTGAGGAAGGACGTAGCGGAATTCGTATCCGCCTGTGGTGTGTGTGCACGTGCTAAGGTTCCGCATACCCGTCCGTCTGGGTCTCTCGTGCCATTGTCTATTCCCGAGAGGCCATGGACCATTTGTCAATGGATTTTATCACCGATCTTCCGGCGTCTGCGGGCAAGACGGTGGTACTGGTAGTAGTGGATAGATTCAGTAAGATGGTTCGCTTTGTGGCACTGCCCGCACTTCCTAATGCTCGGACTCTGGCACAGGTGTTCGTAAGTGAGATTTTGAAGCTTCATGGGGTTCCCTCCGATGTGGTTTCTGATCGCGGTACTCAGTTCGTCTCCAAATTTTGGAAGGCTTTTTGTACACGTTTGGGGATTACGTTGTCCTTTTCTTCTGCTTTTCATCCTCAGTCTAATGGTCAAACCGAACGTGTGAATCAGAATTTGGAGACTTACCTGAGGTGTTTTGTCTCTGACCATCAGGAGACTTGGGCAAATTATTTACCCTTGGCCGAATTCGCCCTTAATAATCGTCTTCAGGAGTCCACTGGCAAGTCACCGTTCTTCGGTGCATATGGGTTTCATCCTCAGTTTGGTACTTTTAGCGGTACGAGTCCTTCCGGAGTTCCGGAGGAGGACCGTTTTACCTCGTCCCTCTCCTCGGTTTGGCGGGGGGTACAGAGTAGCTTGAAGCTCTTAGGCGACAGGTACAAACGTATGGCTGACAGGAAGCGTGCGCCAGGTCCGGACCTATGTGTGAATGACTACGTGTGGTTGTCTACCAAGAATGTGAAGTTGAAGGTGCCCTCTTGGAAGTTGGGGCCCAGGTTTATTGGCCCCTATAAGATAACCGCCGTTATCAATCCCGTGGCATTTCGTCTTGCGTTGCCTCCTGCTCTTAAGATTCACGATGTGTTTCACAGGTCGCTCCTCAAGCCGTATGTGCCGTCGTCTAACCCATCTCCTTTGCCTCCTGAGCCCATCTGTGTGGCGGGGAATCTGGAATTCGAGATCTCGAGGGTGGTTGATTCTCGCATGTTGCGCCGTTCTCTTCAGTATTTGGTGCACTGGAGGGGGTACGGTCCTGAGGAGCGGATGTGGGTGCCGGCGTCGGAGGTGTCCGCCGCAAGGCTGGTCCGCGCTTTTCACCGTTCCCATCCGGATAAGCCTGGTCCTGAGTGTCCGGGGGCCACTCGTAGGAGGGGGGGTACTGTCACGGGTGGCACGGATGACAGGGTGGAGGTCACGCGCAGACGATCCCAGCGTTTGGCCCACCAGCCATAATGGTGGAGGATGGTCCGTCTCTTTCAGGAGCATTTACCTTCTGCATTGATGGAAAGAAGGTGTGATGAGATCTCTCTATTATGGGGAGACGGCTGTGGAGGTCTTGCGCTCGGTCTGGTTTTATTCACCAATGTTGTAGGTCACTAGGACCCAGCAGACTCCTTCCACCTTTATAAGGAGGTTCATTACCCTCCCTCGGTGCAGGTGATAGTTCCTTGTGCACACTTTATCCTTGCTCCAGCAGAAGTTGAGATTGTGGAGGTTGCTGTGTTCTGCTGTCAGATAAGTGTTTCCTTTTCCCAAATGTCTGTCTTCCCTGGTGTTTGTCTTTAGTTGATAGTGGAGGGGTCTAGTGAACCTCTCCATCTGATCCTTAGATAAGATAGATCTAGGATCAGAGAGGGACGAGGTTCGTGGTCGGCGACAGTTGAGGAGACTGTATAGGGACGTTAGGGCAGACAGGGTCAGCTCTAGGAAGTCTAGGGGTCACCGTCTCCTTCTTGTGCCCTTAGCATTAGGGACTCCTGATCCCCCCCCCGTCGTTATCCTACGCTGGGTGTCTTCCCCACTCCCAGCGTGACAATAGGATTCTGGAGTGGAATGGGTATTCTGGGTTCAGAGTTCAGATGTACCTGTTAATATAGAGGAAGAGGAGTACATAGGATTCTGGAGTGCAGTGGGTATTCTGGGTTCAGAGTTCAGATGTACCTGTGGATGAAAGCAGATGGATCATGATATGATCAGCATGAAAGAGAATATACCACGAGTTATCATTTTGGGATATTTCTGATGTGATACTTTAAAGATGTCACACTTAAATGATGTCACATCTGACCAAGGTCATATCTGACCTGCTCCATTCAACTTATACCATTCAAAAAATATATATGGGTGGAAATAAATGTGTGCCGTGCTACACGCGTCACTGTTTTTCTCCTTTTGCTTTTACAGATGTGCACCTATGCGCTAATCACGTGACCTATCACACAAGGTATGAAAAGATGATCATGTGACATGTCACATGGTAGTTCAGGTTGGGGGATCTCTCGCCATATAAACAGCCTGGGGCCCTGGCTACCCTTAATCTGCCCCTGGCTCCAAGCACCAGTAAGAGGTCTTCAGATACCATACATCGGTAATGGCTCCAAGCACCACGCAGAGGTCATCAGATTCCGGACATCAAACACGGCTCTCGACACAGGACAAATGTCAGATGCTGGACATCAGCTACTGGCTGGAATGGATTGAAGTAGGATGGTGCAGGCAATGCAGGAGTTGATCGGAGCTGGGTTGTTCAAGCAAAG
The DNA here is from genome assembly GCA_033576535.1 of Allobates femoralis. Taxonomy (NCBI): domain Eukaryota; kingdom Metazoa; phylum Chordata; class Amphibia; order Anura; family Aromobatidae; genus Allobates; species Allobates femoralis. The sequence continues at coordinate 248,899,406 of JARQOC010000002.1, read as the reverse complement.
CAGAATAGTACAAGCACAGCAGGAACACCGGACACCAAGTTCAAGAGACAAACGGAGATTTAATCACATGACTCAGGAGAGAGGAAACTCACAGAATTCAGGTACAAGATACAAGGCACAGGAGGACTTCAGGTATATGACACAGCAGGATTCCAGACACAAGACAGGGAGGTTGGTACCAGGGAAGACACAGGTTAGGCTGGCTTCACATTAGCGTTTGTGTCTGCATGCTGATGGCATGCAGACACAAACGCTGTCAAAAGCAGGGTGTAAATGATGTGTCCGCAGCGGATAATGTCCGCCTGCGGAAACATCACTAGGGAGCCCGGCCAGCCAATCGGCGCTGTCCGGGGGCGGGCCGGAGGAGGAGTTCAGCGCCGGAGATCTCCGCCCCCCGGCCGCCGGTAAGCTCCGGGACGTGTCGGCGGGGAGAACAGCTGATTTGACAGCTGTTTGAATCTCCCGCGCCGACACCGAGAGGAGATGTCGGCGCGGGAAGATTCAAACAGCTGTCAAATCAGCTGTTTCTCCCCGCCGACATCGCTAGCAGATTACCGGCGGCGGGGAGGAGGAGAACATCAGAGGCCCCAGCTGATCTCCCGGCGGCCGTCGGTGAGCTCCTGTGACATCACCGGCGGCCACCGGGAGAGATCTCAATGTGATCCGCAGCGTTCTCCTGCGGTGTCATGCAGAGGACACTGCAGACCCATTGAGATCAATGCATTTTTTGTGCGCTTGCAGGCGCTTGCGGATAGAGCAAGCGCCGCGAACGCACAAAAAAATGCTGCAAGCTGCGTCTGGAGTGCGGTCGGACGGCGCATAAATTATGCGCATCCGAACGCAAATGCTGCCAAACGCAGCCATACGCAGGCACATGCATTCCCATGTTAAACATAGGAAAGCATGTGCGCAAGCGTTTGGCTGCGTTTGGTACGCAGCGTTCCATACGCTAATGTGAAGCCAGCCTTAAGGATGGGTCTGGGACAAAGGTAGGCAGACATCAGCTATCACAAAACTGGTTCCTGGCAGAACTGGAATCAAAGGCAGAAGAGAAGTAGCAAGCCAGTCCAACACACACAGATTTTGCAAACTTAATGTGAAGCTCTGGCGATGCCCAACAGTGGAGGGGAAACCTTTAATAGGAGATACCCCACAGCAATAGGCTGTGGACACCAATTCAAGGTGCAAGCACCGCCCCTAAAAAAGTGGGGAAGGTGTGAGAGGAACCAGTATACACAACACAGGGACTGAGGCATAGGGCAGGGGGCGCAAGCCTGGCACACATGGCTAGTCGTGCCAATCAGCAGACGACTTTGCGACATGTGGACGGCTCTTCAGCAGAGCAGCCAGCGACTGCACACATGGATAGTCATGCAGCTCAGCAGAAGATCTCACAACACTCAGACGGCTACACAGCACAGTAAGTGACTGAGCAGCATCCTTAAAGGTAACAGACAACAGTATCTTAGCTGGATAGGGGTAAAGAGCATAGGGACACAGGACTAGCATGCACAGTAATGCCAGGGAAACAAGGGGCAAACAGATCAGCATTACAAGTCCTTTCCTACTTAGTCTGCATATTCTTCCCTATACTCCCTATTTTAGGAATTTCTAGACCTTATGTTCCCCTCACTGTGGGCCAGCTTTAGTGTTAACTGCCTCAGCCCATTTCACTAGGGACTCCCCTACATCTAGGGAACCTAACACTGGCAACATCTAGGGGTGGCTGGTAACACTTTGCCCACTGCCTGAGAATTAAATTTACTATTGCACTATACACAAATATAGTTCACATAAAAGAACATGTGAAAGCAGCAACATTTTCAGGGGCAGGAATCTTCCTGGCACTGGCGCTGGCCACTTTCTTAAATATTAACAAGCCATTTTTGTGATATAATAGCTGCCAAAAATGATTCATATATGGAGTTTGTGAAGGACTGCAATACTGATTACCTAACTGCAGTCTATATGTGAATATTTCATTGTTAAGTTTATTCAGTGGGGATAAGCTTTTCAAGGACCATGGAATAATCTGTATAAAATCCCGAAATTTGAGTTGTGTGAACTAGTCATTATATGTAACAGTATATGCTGCTTTTGTGAGTAAAATAAATTATATTGAACAATTACAGAAAGCTAAGATGAACACCAGTGCACAAATAGCATTAAGGATTTAAAAAGATTTAAATATGCCACAATACTTAACCATGTGACCCTCTATGGGGTCCACTATAGGATATATCTGAATTAATTTAAAAGGTATGGACTGGGACCTGTTATAAATCTAGGACCAATACCCAGTGAACACAGGAAAGTGTTGAGATCCACAGCTTCTGGAGGATCCTGCTCTACCCAGGTTTGCATTTGCGACATACATGTACTGCGGATGTGCATACTGCATGCATGTGTCAAGCTCAGTAGTTGAGCATGGCCCCTTCAGCAGACATTGCGGCTGTCTTATACAGCTGTAAAGTCTAACTGTTAAGATCGGAGCAAGCCCAGATTGCAGCAGTTTAACTTTTTGGATACCACTGTTGATCTTGACAACAATCACACCCCTCCTCTGCAATATGTTTGCAGGGTGCTGACTGTGGAAAACGATCACGGTCAAATGGGTTGCGGTTGCGACGGGGCCTGGACCTATAAGAGGCCCGCACCACCCGCCATCCCACCGCTCGCTTCACAATGGATGTGCGTCTCTGAGGACACACATCCATGTGATCGCAGGGCAACAAACACCACTTTGGGGCTCGTGTGTCAGGGAGAGGAGGGGAGGGGGGAGCCTCCTGCTTCCAACTACTGATGGCCTCGCCCCTCCCCTCGCTTCCTCTTTTCATCTTACCACAGCAGTGCCGACATGCGTTCCACTGTTGAACACATATAGCAGGCTGGTGTTGCCTCCTCCACGCTAGGAGAATAGAAGGTGTCACTTCTTGCTTTACGAGTTCCACAGTGGAACACACGCCGGCACCGCCACCCCCTCCTGAGTCTTAAGTTTTTGCAAAGGAGACAAAACCGGTGGAAGAACCAGGAGAGGTAAGTATAGATTTATTTTTTTTAAGTACATGGTGGCCAGAGGACTATGGGGGTAGGAGGGGAGTGCAGTATACAGTATGAAGAGATATGAAACTGTATATATGAGGCTGCACCATATGAGGCTACACTATATGGAGTGCAGAGGCTGCACTATATGAGGCTGCACTATATGGAGAGAGGAGGCTGCACTATATGGTGAGAGGAGGCTGTGTGGCACCCTGCTCACGCAGGTAGTCACAGACTTCTCTAATGCACAAGCGGGTTTCCACAGCAGGTACCTACTACATGCAACATCTTCCACCCCAGCACAGTAGGGGGAGCTCTACTCACCGCCTTTAGGTGAGATCCCCTATAAATACTGCTGGGGGAGGAGTTAGTCAGAGTGTGCAGATGCTAGGAGAGCTGCGAATACGTCCTGGTGGTCGGTGCTGTGTTTAGGCCTGAACCAGTGACTCGGAGTAGCCCTTCTGACGTCCTGCAAGCCTGCGTGGGGACAGAAGGCGAGGAGCAGTTAGCCCAAAGGGAGTGAGGAACTTGTGGAAGATCGGAGAATCCAGCAGTGTAACTAGGTTTCATGGCGCCCGGGGCAAAGATCAATTTTGGCGCCTTCCCCCCCAGAGTAGGTGAGGAGCGGGGGGAGAGGGTGGTGCTGTCAGCTTTCAGCCCCGCCGCCCCTGCAACCTTGGTTGAGGAGCGGGAGGGGGGGGGGAACTGGTGGGGTGCTATCATCTTCCAGCCCCGCCCCTGCAAACTTGGTTGAGGAGCCGGGGGGAGGGGTGCTGTCAGCTTTCAGCCCCGCCGCCCCTGAAGCCTTGGTTGAGGAGTGGGGCAAAGGATCCGGTTGCACCCCCCTAGATACGCCCCTGCGGGATCCGCACCTGTGGGATACTCCAGGACCACAGAGAACCCCGTCACACCGTGGAGGCTTCAGCCACCCGGTCCCCCTTTAGGTCAAAGAGAGGGAGTCAAACAAGGCAGTGTTCCACCGCAATGATCAGAGAGGGTAACCGGTGGACCGCACAGGAGGAGAGGACAGATACCAGAGTCAGGAAGAGAGAGGAGGCCGGTCTGGCTGCATGCAGGCTGGGCTTCAATTACCAAAGAGGAACAGAGGAGGCCTTATTCCCACTTGCTGTGGGGACCCACTCTGCAACCTGGTCACCTGTCAGTGCCCTGGACATCTTTACCTGCCGTAACATCAGTAAAAGGTAAAAGAGACTTTTGCAGTGTACGTGTGTCATTCCTCTCCGTTCCCGGTGCCCCTCATAGACTGCTCCAACACTCCCCATACCATGTACAGCTCCACTATAAGCTGCCCTTCACACTACACTGCCCCGGAGGTCCAGCCCTACCTGTAGAGGACTTTGCCAACTAGCCGCGTTACCATCTACCTCCGGCGGACTGTGGCGGCGCTGGTGGCTTCTAACCAGAAACTACAGGTGGCGTCACCACAACTTGTAAATATAATCCCCTGTAAATATACCCCCTTTTCAAAGAAGTCCCCCAGGACACGGGATCAGGCGCGGCCACCACTCCCCGTGACACAGCCTTGCAGCCTGATACCCGAGTACCCCAAAAGCCTGAGGCTCAACAGCTGCACTATATGGAGAGAGGAAACTGCACTACATGAGGTTGCACTATATGGAGAGATGAGGATGCACTATTATATGAGGCTGCACTATATTAAGAGAGGAGGTGTATTATATAGGGCTTCACTACATGGAGACATAAGGCTGTACTATATGAGGCTGATCTATATGGAGAGAGGAGGCGCACTATATTAGGCTGCACTATATGAGGTTGCACTACAAGGAGAGATGAGGGTGCACTATATGAGTCTGCACTATATGGAGAGATATGAGGGTGTACTATATGGAGAGATAGGAGTCTGCATTATATTATATGGAGGGCTATGAGGCTGCCTTATACTATATGGAGGGCTTTGAGACTGCATTATGCTATACAAAGGGCTGAGGCGTCATTATACTGTATAGAAGACTATGAGGCTGCATTATACTCTATGGAGGGCTGTGAGGCTATATTATACTATATGGAGGGTTGTGAGGGTGTATAAGGATGCGCCGCCTTTTACCGCATATTTTTGCGTGTGCGCTTTCACTGTAAAAGTGCGCATGCAAAAAGAATTACATGGCAATTCTTTGCGCTTTTTTTGCCGCGCTTTTCCGCCGTGCTTTTCCTGAGGCCATTTTATCATGTAGCCTATGAGAAAAGCGCGACGAAACAGCGCAAGGAATTGCCATGTCAGTTCTTTTTGCGTACGCACTTTTGCAGTGAAAGTGCACACGCAAAAATATGCGTCTGTATGCATTCGCGCTTTTTTGAGCAAAGTGCGCGCAAAAAGAGCGCGACTGCACAGATATGCGGCAAAATACGCCGTGTGTGAATGAAGCCTTATACTATATGGAAGAATATGAGGCTGTATGGAGGGCTTTGAGGCTGCATTATAATATATGGAGGGTGGATAATGTGGGTGCATTATAATAATTGGATGACAATGGGGGCTACCTTATGAATGGGAGACAATGGGATGCATTATAATACATAGAGGATTATGGGGATACATTGTAATATAAGGAGGAATAAGGGGATGCATAATAATAATTGGAGGACTATGGTGGCGGGAAGAGGAAGACTATATATACCAGGATAGGGGACATATATACCACGATAAAGGCCATATTCCAGTATGAGATACATTAATACATAATGAAGAAGAGAGACATCAATCCATGAGCCGTCATAGGATTTAGATTGTTAAACAGGGCCCATAAAACTGACCAATGTGCGTGGGGGGAGGTCTAAATTTCGCACCGGGGCCCATCGGACTCTAGTTACCCCATTCGTGCTGACAACATTGTCATGGCTGCTTGGGCATACTGAATGCCCCATTTTTTTTTTTTTTTTTTTTTTTTTTTTTTATTAAGCCTTTATTGGGCAAAAGCAGAAAAAAAAAAACAATGTACAGTGAAAATACATGTTGAGTATATAGAGAAGTACAATAAATTTCAGTCAGATATTAAAGACAAAGGTTTTTCAAGTTTCCTCAAATGTTGCATGGTCAGTATATAAATTCAAGGCATTAAACCGTTCAACAAATTCCCTCCCCCCCCCTCCTCCCCCCTCCCCAGGCAGGGAAGATGGCATAAGATGCGTTAGACAAGTCTAATCGGACCTGTACCAGCCGCCAGCTGGCCCATGTACCAGTCAGTAAACTGGAAACAGCTATGAAGTGACTGGCGTACGGATAATGGCTGCAAGTCTATAAAATGAGACCATATAAGAAAGAAACGTTCTGTATATTGCTCTTTATGTAACAACGCTTCAGTCCATTCCAATTGGAAGACATATTTGACCTTACCAGAAATGAATTTTAAATTAGGAACCGTAGGTTGTGCCCACAAGTGAAGAATACTCTTTCTAGTAGCCGCAGCCCATATGATCAGGATACGCTTCTGTGAGGTAGTAAGATTTGTGATCTGGCTCCGCGGCAAAATGTTAAACAATGCCCACTCTGGAGATAGCACAAAGGGAATATTAAAGGAGGTGTGGAGATAAGTATGGAGTTGTTTCCAGATATCTTGTATGTTAGGACACTCCCAAAGACAGTGAAAAATGTCCGCCGGCGATTGAGAGCATTTAGGACAAGGATAGTGACCTCCCATCGACATTTTAGCCTTGAGTGTAGGTGATATATATGCTCTGTGGAAGATCATGAGCGCCATTGTAGAGTAGCTATCATGTGGTAGGGCAGCGTTTAAACGTAGAGTGGCCTGGAGGAGATCAGTTAGTGTATAAGAGGGAAGTTGTAACGTCCACCTACCCGGGCCAGGAGAAGTATCAGTCCAGGAGATACACGGCTTAATGGCTTTGTAGATGAGGCTGAGGGAATAAGCATTCGACCGAGCTCTTAGGGTGACCCGATGCAGAGGACTAGATCTATCCCGACATGGTATGTCACTTAGTATTGATGTGGCATAATGTTTAATTTGAGCAAACGTAAAGACATTGCCTGCCAAAATTGGATAAGTGGAAACCATATCATCAAATGAACGAAGGGATTGTGTGGGAGTCAAGATATCACATATCAGTCTGCATCCGGCCTCCCCAACACCCGGCAGATGGGGGGCGGTCTGCCATGTAAAAAAGACTGATTTCCCATAAAAGGGAGGAAGATTGATTTATAAGGATCCAAGCCACCAATCTTTCTGGCATGACGCCATGCCAAAACCACCGACCACAACAATGGGTTTTCCCTAACCTCCGTAGGAACATTATGGGTCTGTGAGTGTAGAAGAGCTGGTAAGCTAACGGGATGGGACATTGCTGCATCTATGGTAGTATTAGTGTACCTAGAGGAGGCCCACAACCAATCCAAAGAACGCCGTAGGGTAGCCGCAATACTATACAGTCTCAAGTTCGGAAGATTAAGCCCTCCCAGTGATTTATTTTGCTGTAATTTGAAAATACTAATTCTGGAGCTACCTCTCGAATCCCAGATGAATTGTCGAAAGGCTTTTGTCAAGACCCGATCATCTGCCCTAGATAGCAGAACAGGAAGAGTTTGTAAGGGAAAGAGAATTTTGGGAAAGGACATCATCTTTATTAGGTGAATTTTACCCGCGAATGATAGTTTAATTGACTTCCATGAGTGGAGTTCAGTAATGATGGAGGAGATGAGCGGTCTAATATTGAGTCTGTAGATATCATGTGGGTTGGATGGCAGAGAGACCCCCAAATACTTTATATGATTTTGTTCCAAACCAAAGGGAAACGGGAATGACCACTGTCTGCGGGCCTCCGGAAACATTGCCAGTGCCCTTGATTTAGCAAAGTTTATGCGGAAACCTGAGACGTCTCCAAATTCCTGAAATGCTGCCATGATAGAGGGAACGGATTCTTTAGGATTAGCTATCATAAGCAGTATATCATCGCCAAATGCCAGAATCCTGGGTGTATGGTGACCAATCCCAATTCCCCTAAAGGACGGAAGCATTTCTAAGTAACGGAGCAATGGATCTAATGCGATATTAAATAATAAAGGGGATAGGGGACATCCCTGCCTCGTACCTCTGTAAATTGAGAAAGGGGATGATTGAGTGCCATGGAGCCAGATGGAGGATTGGGAATTAGCATATAATGTGCGAATAAGATTAAAAAAGGAAAATCCAAATAATCTATATTTGAGAGTCCTAATAAGGTGAGACCAGGATACCCGATCAAACGCCTTGTCAGCATCAAGGCTGACTAGAATATTGTGTTTGGATTTAGTTTGATGGCTGTGTATAATTGCGGCTAGAGCCGTTCTAATATTATAGGTAATAGACCGTTTGTGGACAAAGCCCGTCTGGGATACTGTAAGAATATCACGGAGTATAGATTGCAAGCTATTAGCCATAATTTTAGTGAGAATTTTGAAATCCGTATTTAATAGAGATATAGGACGGTACGAGGCAGGGAGTAGTGGGTCTTTACCCGGCTTAAGAAGCAGTGAAAGACACGCCTCATTAAACCGATCTGGCATGGATTCAGAGGTGATAATGTGATTAAAAAGAGATGTAAGATGTGGTGCAAGAAGTGGCCGCAGCATCTTATAAAATTCCGCCGAGTAGCCATCCGGGCCCGGTGCTTTAAGCAATTTAAGCGATTGAATAACAAGGGTAACTTCGTTTTCAGATATTGGGGCATTTAACACATTTCTGTGCGTGTCAGACAATCTAGGTGGGTTTACCTTTTTAAGAAAATCATAGCCCTCTGTCTGCGAGTCAGTGGAGGGGCTGTAAAGATCGGTATAGTAATCTTTAAAAACCGTACAGATTGGAGCTGGTTGGCATAGAATAGTACCATCAGGGTGTTGAATATTAGGTATTTTTGTGGCCGTCCTTAGTGGTTTCGTCCAGGAGGCTAGAAGGCGACCAGGTTTATTTCCCCACCTAAAATAGCGATTTCGCTGATATGCTAGATGATTGTGTGCCTGTTCAGTTAATAAAACGTCTAAAGTGTGTTTTGTATCAAGGTAAGCCTCGTTAGCAGTAGGTGTGTGAAGCAGCTGGAGGTCCCTGTACGTTTGAGTTAGTTGATCCAATAGAGGTTTTATGGTCGACAGCAGCTTTTTTTTTTTATATGAGGTATAAGAAATGACATGGCCTCTCAGTACGGTCTTAGCCGCACCCCAGAACAAGTTGGGGTTGTCAATATGTTCTAAATTATCCTCTATGTAAGTCTCCCACCATTGTACTAGGCTTCTCCCAAAATCCTCAGACGCATATAGATGCGAAGGGAAGCGCCATCTAAAACTGACAGACGTATGTGTTAATGGATCCATGGTGAGTAATACAGGAGAGTGATCAGAGATAACCCTCGGTAAAATTTCCACCGTTTTCAGCGTAGAGAACAAGGAAGATGAGGGAAGCCAGTAGTCAATTCGTGTATGAACATCGTGAACCCTTGAATAATAAATATAGTCCTTATCTGTAGGATGGCAACATCTCCAAGAATCAATGAGATCCAATTGATGTAATAGCATGGAAATTAAGTCAGTAGAGGGATGCGAAGCAGGTAATGGGGTCGATCTATCCAGCACACTGTCATGTACGGTATTGAGGTTCCCCCCTAGTAAAATGTCCGTAGCATGGTGGTCGTGTATTAGATCTATTAATTTGGAGTAGAAGAAACGGTTGGGGGAATTAGGAGCATATATATTAAGAAGACAATATTCCCTTTGTTCTATCATAACTTTAAGGAGTAGATAACGACCCGATGGATCTCTCACCGCTTCCCGCACAGAGTAGTCAAGGTCCTTATGAAATAGTATAGCCACACCGCGTTTCTTTTTCGAGAATGAGGCCTCGACGCATTCAGAGTAGTGCTTGTTGCGCAAGAGCGGGTGTTTGCCGCGGAGCCAGTGAGTTTCCTGTAAAAAAAACAACATGAGGGCGTAAGCAAGAGATATGGTCAAGAACCTTCCTACGTTTAACTAGAGTATTAAGGCCAGCGACATTCCAAGAGAGTAACTTAAGGGAGTCCATGTTAACATCAGAAAATAGCGTAGTGTTCGCAGCCATGTTACCCTATACCTCTTTTGTGCCATGGCATAGTGACATCAGAGAAAGTAAACCTGGGCCTGGGTCCGTCCCAGCAAGCAGCACCCAGAGCCCAGAAATAGCGAGCAGTAGTCCTGCCTAGGGAAGAGGATCCCACTCCCCCACCCCCCCACCACCCCAACAATAATAACTGCTGTAAACCAAATAACAACATCAAGTCACAATCCGACCTGGAGCCAATTGAAAGCGTGTACATCTCACAGGTGAAATAAGCATCAAATATTCAATCATAGAAAACATATGAATGCCCCATTTTTGAACAATTATAAATTATCCATCCAGTGGCTAGGTTTAACCCCTTCAACCCCGGGCCTATTTTGACCCTAATGACCAGGCCATTTTTGTCAATTCTGACCAGTGTCCCTTTATGAGGTAATATCTCTGGAACGCTTCAACGGATCCTAGCGATTCTGGGAGTGTTTTTTCGTGACATATTGGGCTTCATGTTAGTATTAAATTTAGGTTGATAATTTTTGCGATTATTTGTGAAAAAATCAAAAATTTGGCAAAAACTTTGAAATGTTTGCAATTTTCAAATTATGAATTTTTATTCTGCTAAACCAGAGAGTTATGTGACACAAAATAGTTAATAAATAACATTTCCCACATGTCTACTTTACATCAGCACAATTTTGGAAAAAAAAAAATTTTGTTCGGAAGTTATAAGGGTTCAAAGTTCATCAGCAATTTTTCATTTTCCAGCAAAATTTACAAAACCATTTTTTTCGTGACCACATCACATTTGAAGTCCCTTTGAGGGGCGTACATGACAGAAAACACCCAAAAGTGACACCATTCCAAAAACTGCACCCCTCAAGCTACTCAAAACTACATTCAAGCAGATTATTAACCCTTCACGTGCTTCACGGGAACTAAAGCAAAGTGGAAGGAAAAAATGGTCATTTTAATTTTTCCAACAAAAATGTTCTTTTAGCCTCAATTCTTTCATTTTCACATGGGCAACAGGTTAAAATTAGTGATGGGCGAATCCTAATTTACTCTGAATCGCTTGACTCTAGCGAGTCCGAGCCCAGGACTCGCTACTCGTTGCGAGTCTAGCGAGTCCAATGTTAATGAATGGGGAAGCGAGTAATAGCGAGTAGTGTGAGATTTACAAATCGCAGATGTGTCTCGGAAGCTTCAGCCTGAAGCAATCCTAGTTTTGTCATTTATTTGCATTGGACTCGTTTACTTTGTAACTGTAATCGCTGGGAAACTCGCACAGATAAGAGTCCTGTCTTCTCAGTGTGCTGGCTGCCAGCTCCAGGGTCCTAGAGCCCGCCTGCTGCCTGATGTAGCAGAGCTGAGATTGTTCTCAGTCTGCTCATTCCCTGTGTACAGACATGAATGTCTGTGCACAGAGATGATGTAGCAGAGCTGAGATTGTTCTCAGTCTGCTCATTCCCTGTGTACAGACATGAATGTCTGTGCACAGAGATGATGTAGCAGAGCTGAGATTGTTCTCAGTCTGCTCATTCCCTGTGCATAGACATCTATAGGACAGAGAGTCGTTTTGGACTGCGTCGGACGGAAGAGGATTTTTTTAATTAAAGATGGAGTCCCTAATTGCTTTTTTTTTTTATTTCTAATAAAAAATTTTCTTTGTGTTGTGTTTTTTTTAAAACAATTTAATAGAAATTCATGGCGGTCATGTCTAATATTGGCGTGACCGCCATAAATTTCGGGCTTAGGGCCAGCTGATAATACAAAGCTGGCCCTAACCTCTTTATTACCCAGCGTGCCACCGCTACCAGGGCCGCTGGAAGAGCGGGGTTCAGCGCCAGAGGATGGCGCTTCAATGAACGCGCCATCTTCTGGGGCGGCTGCGGGCTGCAGTTTGCAGCGCGGGGTGCCCAGAAAGCTTGGGCATCCCTGCGCTGCGGATTCCAGCCCCCAGCTGCTTAGCTGTACCTGGCTAGACATAGAAATTGCGCGGAGCCCCACGCATTTTTTTTAAATTATTTCATGAAATTCTGAGATTCTGACTCTGACTCTGAGAATGTGACTCTGAGACTCTGACTCCGTGGGGCTCCGCGCAATTTCTATGTCTAGCCAGGTACAGCTAAGCAGCTGGGGGCTGGAATCCGCAGCGCAGGGATGCCCAAGCTTTCTGGGCACCCCCCGCTGCAAATTGCAGCCCGCAGCCGCCCCAGAAGATGGCGCGTTCATTAAAGCGCCATCCTCTGGCGCTGAACCCCGCTCTTCCAGCGGCCCTGGTGGCGGTAGCACGCTGGGTAATAAAGGGGTTAATACCAGCTTTGTTATACAAGCTGGTATTAAGCCCGAGATTCTTAATGTCAGGCCACGTTTGATCCAGCCACTAAGAATCTCCAATAAAGGGTTAAAAAAACACAACACAGAGAAAATTTTTTATTTGAAATAAAAAAAAAAGCCATTAGGGACTCCATCTTTAATTAAAAAAATCCTCTTCCGTCCGACGTAGTCCAAAACGCGATGTCCTCTCTGCTACATCCCCTGTGCATAGATATAGATGTCTATACACAGGGAATGGGCAGACTGAGAACAATCTCAGCACTGCTACATCATGTCTGTGAGCAGGCGGGCTCTAGGACCCTGGAGCTGCACAGAGAAGACAGCTGGACTCGGCTCGCAATGTAACAGCAGTTACTTTGCGAGTTTCCCTGCTAATACTGGCACAGTAGCCGAGTCTAATGCAAACAATGGCAATCCTAGTTTTGTCAGCGTTTCTGACAAAACTAGGATTGATATTGATTTGCATTGGACTCGTGCGAGTAATCACTGGGAAACTCGCAGAGTACCGAGTCCTGCGAGTCCCTTACTACTCGCCGAGTAACGAGTCCTAGCGAGTAGATTCGCCCATCCCTAGTTAAAATGGATCTTAAAAATTGTTGGGCGCACGGCAGGGCTCAGAAGGGAAGGAGCGCAATTTGACTTTTGGAGCTAATTTTCCATTCAAAAAGTCAAATGGCGCTCCTTCACTTCTGAGCCCTGCCGTGTGCCCAAACAGTGGTTTATGACCACATATGAGGTATCGGTGTACTCAGGAGAAATTGCCCAACTATTTTTAGGATTCATTTTATTCTGTTCCCCATGTGAAAATGAAAAAATTTAGGCTAAAAGAAAATTTTTGTGAAAAAAAAAGTACTTTTTCATTTTTACAGATGAATTTGTGAAGCACCTGGGGGTTCAAAATGCTCACCACCCATCTAGATAAATTCCCTGGGGGCTCTAGTTTCCGCTAATTATTGGAATTGTTAGTGGACACCATATCGCGTATGGAGAGCCCATGTGTGCCTAAACATTGGAGCTCCCCCACAAGTAACCCCATTTTGGAAACTAGACCCCCCAAGGAATGCATCTAGATGCATCGTGAGCACTTTGAACCCCCAGGTGCTTCACAAATTGATCTGTAAGAAGGAATAAGTACTTTTTTTTTCACACAAATTTTCTTTTTTCATTTTTACGGATCAATTTGTGAAGCACCTGGGGGTTCAAAGTGTTCACTATGCATCTAAATACAGCGAAGCCCATTTTTATTTTTTTTCTAGGACTAATTCTAGAAAAAAAATGGCGTGGGGCTCCACCATATTTTTGGTCCAGCCAGGTACAACTTGGCAGCTACGGACTGCCAGCAACCCCTAGCTGCCTCATTGTACCTGGTTGGCAACCAAAAATACAGCGAAGCCCATTTTTATTTTTTTTCTAAGACTAATTCTAGAAAAAAAAATGGCGTGGGGCTCCACCATAATTTTGGTCCAGCCAGGTACAACTTGGCAGCTACGGATTGCCACTTACCCCCAGCTGCCTCGTTGTACCTGGCTGGCAACCAAAAATACAGCAAAGCCCTTTTTTTTAAACTAATTCTAGAAAAAAAATGACGTGGGGCTCCGCCATATTTTTGGTCCAGCCAGGTAGAACTAGGCAGCTGGGGAATGGAATCCGCAGCATGGAGAGTCCCAAGCGTTCTGGGCCCCGCATGCTGCGAATTGCAGCCCGCAGCCACCACATAAAATGGCGCATTCATTGAAGCGCCATTTACTGGCGCTGTACCCAGACTCTTCCAGTTGCCCTGGATACGGTGGCAAACTGGGTAATAAAGGGGTTAATGCCAGCTTTTTTATTGGCAGCTGGCACTAAGCCCGAGATTCATAATGTCGGGCCAATGTTAGACCCGGCCATTAGGAATCTCTAGTAAATAGTTAAAAAAAATACACCAGAGAAAAATATTTTTATTTGAAAAAAAAACATACAAAATTCGGACTCCATCTTTATTATAAAGATCCGACGTAGTCCACAACAAAGGTCCCACAACGCTCGATCGCCTCCGACGTAGTCCACAACGAAGGTCCCACGACGCTCGATTGCCTCTGCTCAATCCAGAGACTGCAGCAAGGTATCAAGTGTCCTCTTCCTATAGTCTCTGGGGTCAGAGTTATGACAGATCATTGTCATACAGTTCACCATGACTATGATCCCAGAGACTACAACAAGAGGACACTTGATCCCTTGTTGCACCCATCCATCCACCTATGCACCCATCATCCACGCATGCACATCCACGCACATCCATGCACACATCCATCCACGCACGCCTGCTGACATCCACGCACGCACACATCCACGCACGCACATCAACGCACACGTCCACGCACACATCCATCCATGCACACATCCACACACGCACATGTCTATGCACACACACGTCTATGCACGCACACGTCTACGCACGCTGACATCCATGCACGCACATCCACATCAACGCACATCCACACACACATCCATGCACATATCCACGCACGCACATACACGCATGCTGACATCCACGCACGCTGACATCCACGCACGCTGACATCCACGCGCGCACGCTGACATCCACACACGCACGCTGACATTAACGCACGCTGACTTCCACGCACGCACACTGACATCCACGCATGCAAACATCCACGTATGAATGCTGACATCCAAGCATGCACACATCCACGCACACACGCTGACATTCACGCACGCTAATATCCACGCACGCACACATCCACGCATGCTGACATCCACACATGCACACATCCACGCACGCACGCACATCCACACACATCCACGCACACGTCCACGCACACATCCATTCATGCACACATCCACACACGCACACGTCTATGCACACACACGTCTATGCACGCACACGTCTACGCACGCACAGGTCCACGCACGCGTCCACACATGGACATGTCTACGCACGCACACGTCTACGCACGCACACGTCTACGCATGCACACGTCTACGCACACTCACGTCCACGCACGCTCATGTACGCTCACATCCACGCACGCACATGTCCACGCATGCACACCCCATCCATCTATCCATTCACTCATCCATCCATCATCCATCCATTCATACATACATACTTACCTCCCTCGCGATCCACCGATGAAGAGGAGGAGGCCGGGAGAGGAGGCGGGGAGAGGAGGTGGGGCCCACTGTCCGGGGTAGAGGAGGCGCAGCGGCGGGCGCAGGGCGGGCGCAGTGGCGGGTGCACCGGCGTGTGCAGCCCGCCAGAGGAGGTGAGGGGGGGCCAGGACACAGGGCCCAGAGGTAGGGACTGCCTGGGGGGGCACTGCAGGAGTGGACCATGTAGTCTGACCGGCGGGTGCACCCGCGGGTGCAGCCTGCCGGCAGATACATACAGTGTTGGCCAAAAGTATTGACACCCCTGCAATTCTGTCAGATAATACTCAGTTTCTTCCTGAAAATGATTGCAATCACAAATTCTTTGGTATTATTATCTTCATTTAATTTGTCTTCAATGAAAAAAAACACAAAAAGAATTGTCCTAAAGCCAAATTGGATATAATTCCACACCAAACATAAAAAAGGGGGTGAAAAAGGGGGTGGACAAAAGTATTGGCACTGTTAGAAAAATCATGTAATGCTTCTCTAATTTGAGTAATTAACAGCACCTGTAACTTACCTTTTGCACCTAACAGGTGTTGGCAATAACTAAATCACACTTGCAGCCAGTTGACATGGATTAAAGTTGACTCAACCTCTGTCCTGTGTCCTTGTGTGTACCACATTGAGCATGGAGAAAAGAAAGAAGACCAAAGAACTGTCTGAGGACTTGAGAAACCAAACTGTGAGGAAGCATGAGCAATCTCAAGGCTACAAATCCATCTACAAAGACCTGAATGTTCCTGTGTCTACCATGCGCAGTGTCATCAAGAAGTTTAAAGCCCATGGCACTGTGGCTAACTTCCCTAGATGTGGACAGAAAAGAAAAATTGCCAAGAGATTTCAACGTAAGATTGTGCGGATGGTGGATAAAGAACCTCGACTAACATCCAAACAAGTTCAAGCTGCCCTGCAGTTCGATGGTACAGCAGTGTCAACCCGTACTATCTGTCGGCGTCTGAATGAAAAGGAACTGTATGGTAGGAGACCCAGGAAGACCCCACTTCTTACCCCGAGACATAAAAAAGCCAGGCTGGAGTTTGCCAAAACTTACCTGAGAAAGCCTAAAACGTTTTGGAAGAATGTTCTCTCTTTTTGGGCAAAGGCATCAACATAGAGTTTACAGGAGAAAAAAAGAGGCATTCAAAGAAAAGAACACGGTCCCTACAGTCAAACATGGCGGAGGTTCCCTGATGTTTTGGAGTTGCTGGTACTGGACTGCTTGACCGTGTGCATGGCATTATGAAGTCTGAAGACTACCAACAAATTTTGCAGCATAATGTAGGGCCCAGTGTGAGAAAGCTGGGTCTCCCTCAGAGGTCTTGGGTCTTCCAGCAGGACAATGACCCAAAACACACTTCAAAAAGCACTAGAAAATGGTTTGAGAGAAAGCACTGGAGACTTCTAAGGTGGCCAGCAATGAGTCCAGACCTGAATCCCATAGAACACCTGTGGAGAGATCTAAAAATGGCAGTTTGGAGAAGGCACCCTTCAAATATCAGGGACCTGGAGCAGTTTGCCAAAGAAGAATGGTCTAAAATTCCAGCAGAGTATTGTAAGAAACTCATTGATGGTTACCGGAAGCGGTTGATCGCAGTTATTTTGGCTAAAGGTTGTGCAACCAAGTATTAGACTGAGGGTGCCAATACTTTTGTCCGGCCCATTTTTGGGGTTTTGTGTGAAATGATCAATATTTTGCTTTTTGCTTCATTCTCTTTTGTGTTTTTTTCATTGAAGACAAATTAAATGAAGATAATAATACCAAAGAATGTGTGATTGCAATCATTTTCAGGAAGAAATGAGTATTATCTGACAGAATTGCAGGGGTGTCAATACTTTTGGCCAACACTGTAATAATAGAGGAGGGCGGGCGGTTCGGGGGGACGGGGGCCTCTGTAAAGTTCATGGAGCTGGAGGGGGCTGAGGAGGGGGAGGACACTTGCCGATCCGCCCCTCCAGATCTGATTGGAGTGCTCCAATCAGATCTGGAGGGGTGAATCCCTATGATTCGCTCTGATTGGCAGTTTCACTTTTACATTGCCGATCGGAGTGGTCCTGGGCATGGGTGGTTTAATCCACCTCCTGTGGGGTCAAGTACAGGCTCTCACAGAGCAGCAGCTACTGTGACACCTGAGTGACCCCACTCACAGGAGCTGCAGCAGCTCAAACTTGCCAGGACATTGTACATCGTCCTGTGTCGGGAACAACCAGAAACACAGGACGTTGAACAGCGTCCTATGTCGGCAAGGGGTTAAGAAGATATTGTTCATTGTAAAAGTTCATATCACGCCACTTTACCAGCAAAATACTGAATTTTTCAGACTATAAGACGCACTTTTCACCAAAGAATTCTGGGAAAAATTGGGGGTGCATCTTATATATAAAATGCCCAACGGCGCAGGGTCAAAGGAGTCAGGAGATGGGGCAAATACTTGTGCATGTTCATATATATCTTGTTCACTGCTTTTCACCCTATAATCTCTCGCCTAAATCTCTGACTGAAGCCGGTGCGGAAAGTGGGCAGGATTATAGATGTGGGTGACTCATGCACAGGCTGCAATTTCCACCGCTAATATATTGAAGATAGTTTGAAGAGTCCTAAGGTCTCTACCAAAATGGCTCTGGCAGCAGAGCATGCACAGTCGCATCTTATCATGTAGTCTATCTAGACCAGGGGTGGATTAAGGTTAGCCAGGGCCCTGGGCTGTTTAGAAAGCAAGGACCCCCAACCTGAAGTACCATGTGACATGTCACATGATCATCTTTTTATAGATTATGTCTTAAATAATGTGATTAGCACATAGGCGCACATCTGTAGAAGCAATAACAGAAAAACAGTGGCATGCAAATACCTAAATACCTTTTTCCGTCTTTATATACACATTACTATACATAACATAGATTTACCCTTAAGCAGTGGTGGCAAGTTAATTTAACATAGACCCCAGCATACAGCAGGAGTCCACACATGAGCCCCAGTGACTGCAGCTGGAGCCCACATACGAGCCCCCTGGAGGCAGCAGGAGCCCACACAGAGGCCCCTGGCTGCAGCAGGAGCCCACACAGAGCCCCCTGGCTGCAAAGGAGCCTACACAGAACTCCCCGGAGGCAGCAGGAGCACATACATAGACCCTGCATACATCAGGTGCCCACACATAGCCCCATGGAGGCAGAGGAAGCTCTGCATATAGCAGGAGCTCCACATAATCCTTGTATACAGCAGGAGCTCCACATAGCCCCTGTATACAGCAGGAGAAAACACATAGCCCTGTATACATCAGGAGCATGCCCACAGACCCTGTATACAGCAGGAGCCCACATATAGCCCCCCTGGAGGCAGAGGGAGCCCACACTTAGCCCCTATATACAGCAGGAGCTCCACACAGTCCCTGCATATAGCAGGAGCTCTACATAGTCCTCGTATATGGCAGGAGCGCCACATAGCCCCTGTATACAGCAGGAGAAAACACATAGACCCTGTATATAGTAGGAGAAAACAGAGAGACTCTGTATGCAGCAGGAGCAAACACATAGACCCTGTATACAGCAGGAGCCCACACATAGCCCCCTAGAGACAGAAGGAACGGTGTGTGGTCAGTAATGGGACCACCGCTGCTGCAGAACCTCCGGGGATGATGTTGGGCAGCTTAAATGGGACGGCTCTCCGTAGGTAGAGGCTGGTTCCCCGGGGCAGTGGTTGTTATAGCCTATGGTGGATATGATAATAAGGGATGATAGTGGAGATGGGTTCAAGGAACACACACTCACGTTTCTGTAGTTTTCCAAAGCTTTACTGCAGTTGTTGTAGCAGATTGTTCACGGAGTCTGTACTGGGGGCCGGGTTGCTCCCACCCTGTCCGGGTCCTCAGCTTCCTCGTGCTGCGCTGTGTGTGTGGCCCTGCTGCTGCTTCTAGCTGAGCTGCTGGCACTGTCTCACTCTCTCCCTACTGGTACCCCTTGGCTAGGCAACTTGAGTCTTCTGTGTGGTGCTGACCCCACCGTGTTGCTTTGCACTGGTACAGTGTTGATTTAGAAACTCCACTATTCCTGGATTTACTGTCCTGTATGTGTCAGTCACAGTTTTGGATCTGGTGTCCGTTCTGTGCGCTCCTCTGGGGCAAGTGGTGATGGCACTCAAGCTCCCAGATGTGGGTCTCTGTCTGTAATTCTCCTTCCCTCAGACCCTGGCTAGGCCTGGAATCGATGAGCGGGCTGTAGAGAAGCCTGGCGCAGCTCCTTTACACTACAGCCTCCCTCAGTTCTCCCAGGAACTGGAACTAAACTCTGAACTGAACTCAGAGCTGACTTCTGACTTCCTACTTTCTCTTGACCTGGAGTATATAAGGGAGCTGGTTTAGCTCCCCCTCCTGGCCCAGAGGTGCTAGTGTAGGTTTGTGTGTTGTAGGGAGGGAACCCATGTGATGTTACTGTGGCACATTTAACCCCTGGGGTGCCACACATACAACATCTATTTAAGTCAGATCGACTCTGTAGAACGCTTTAAAAATCGATAATTAAACACTAAAAGAATGAACGTCTGCACTTGCTGCGCATGGGTTCAGTCTTTTGAGCGTTTTTTTAACACCTTCCCCTTTTCAAAGACATCAAGAGATTAAAATAGTTGAACTAATCATTGCTTCAGTGATAAGACGCCTAGTGATAGAGACATGCTGTCTGCTCATTCACCCCTCCTCTTTACTGAAGCTGTTCAAAGGGAAGCCAAGACCAGACAGGTATCTGGCATTAGAGCGAGCCTGCAGGCACACTGTGTGTATCCACACTGACACTTGGAGCGCACTGCTGCGCTCATGCAGTGTCACTGGTTTCTCACTTGCTTTTTTTTCAAATCAAGCAAAATCAGGTTTTGCAGCCAAATCCTGATTCTTTCAGAATTCAGATTTTTGCCCATTCACCTTAATGGTACCTTTACACGCAGCTACAGGTAACAGGTTTTCCACAGGTAACTTACTGGCTGCGGTGAAATCATGGAGACATGGTTCCATTTGTACACAGCAACAAGATAGAACCATGTCTCCATGATTTCACTGCAGCCAGTAAGTTACCTGTGGAAAACCTGTTACCTGTAACTGCATGTAAAGGTACCATAATGGTGTCAGGTAAGATCCTGTTACTTCAGGTTGCTTCCTGACACCATTAAAGGGAACTTGTTAGCTCGTTATTCCCCCCCATCCTACCACTACCTGTCCCTGCACCTTGCTAGCTCATCCCTAACCATCCCTCTCTGACCTAAAACTGCAATATAAAGCTTGTAAAAAATGATTTAATAACTGACATCCAGGCTATGGCATAGACTGGGATGGGCGGTCTCCGTGGCTCCATTTTTCACTCCTCGTCCTCTTTTTTGACAATCCCGCCCCCTCCTCATAGTATGACGCGCGGCTGGAACGCCATGTCCAGTGCCGCGCAGGGTGTGGATGTGTTGGCTGCACAGTCCGGCTCCTGCACATGCGCAGTGCACATATAGAAGCCAGGCTGTACACCTGATAAAACCCCACAATGCACCGAACAGGAACTGATGTCTGGCTGTGCGTCATACTATGCGGAGGTGGGAATGTCAAAAAAGAGGACAAGAAGAGAAGAAATGATGACGCCCAGCGAGGCGTGATAAGAGCCTGTAAGGAGGGGAGAATGGAGCCTCCCCTGTCACCAATATATAGCAACAACAGCCTCCCCTGTCACCAGAATACAGAAGCTGCAGCCTCCAGTCACCAGTATACAGCAGTCTCCAATGTCACCAGTATACAGAAGCAGCCTCCCCTGTCACCAGTATATAGCAGCACAGCCTCCCCTGTCAGCAGTATACAGCAGCAGCAGCCTCCAATGTCACCAGTTATCAGCAGTAGCCTTCCTGTCACCAGTATACAGCAGCACAGCCTTCCATGCCACCAGTATACAGCAGTAGCTACAGCAGTAGCAGCCTGTCCTGTCCACCAGTATACAGCAGCAGCCTCCCGTTTACTAGTATACAGCAGCACAGCCTCCCATGCCACCAGTAAACAGCAGCAGCCTTCTCTATTCACCGGTATATAGCAGCACAGCCTCTGATGCCAAAAATATATAGCAGCAGCCTCCCCTGTTTACCAGCATACAACAGTACAGCCTCCCATGAAACCAGTATACAGCAGCAGCCTCCTCTGTTCACCGGTATATAGCAGCAGCCTCCTCTGTTCACCGGTATATAGCAGCACAGCCACCGTTGCCACCAGTATATAGCAGCAGCCTCCCCCCGATTATACATAGCAGCAGCCTCCCCCAGTATATACATCAGCAGCCTCCCGTTTACCAGCATACAACAGCACAGCCTCCTATGCCACCAGTATACAGCAGCAGCCTCCCCTATTCACCAGTATATAACACCACTGCAACAGCCTCCCCCAGTATATACAGCAGCAGCATCCTCCACCCACTATATAGCAGCACAGCCTCCCCCCAGTATATAGCAGCACAGCCTCAGCCTCCCCCCAATATATACAGCAGCAGCCTCCCCCAGTATATAGTGCAGCAGCCTCTCCCAGTATATAACATCACAGCCCCAGCCTACCCCAATATATACAGCAGCAGCCTCCTCCAGTATATATAGCAGTAGTCTCCCCCAATATATACAGCAGCAGCCTCCCCCCAGTATATACAGCAGCAGCCTCCCCCCAGTATATAGCAGCACAGCCCCAGCCTCCCTTCCCTCATCTTCAGCTCTATGAGGCTCACCTGCTCCTGCACCTTTCTCCTGCTCCTCCTCGGCCTCTGCTGTGACATCTGCAGTGGGAGAGAGATGATTTTCCTCTCACCACAGTCAGAGATGCCACAGAACCTTGGGATGCAGGGACCTCTCTGACTCGGGAAGTACAGGCAGTACTTCCAGGGTCAGTCAGCTCCCTGTATACCGAGGTGAGTGGAGGTACCCCCGCCCCTGCCCCCTCCTCTCCAAAAAGAAAATGGATTACCTAGATTTTCTAATGGAGGGGAGGTTAAAGAAAAATAAATAAATAAATTTAAAAAAAATGTTCCTGTCTTTGTGCCACCCTCTGCAGCCCGGTGCCCTAGGCATGTGCTCTCCAGTGCCTAGGGCCCTGCCTATATACACCAGGAGCTCGACATAGTGCCTGCATATAGCAGGAGCTCCACATAGTCCCTGCATATAGCAGGAGCTCCACATAGTCCTTGTATACAGCAGGAGTCAAACACATAGACCCTGCATACAGCAGGAGAAAACGCATAGACCCTGTATACAGCAGGAGAAAATGCACAGACCCTGAATACAGCAGGAGAAAACACAGACCCTGCATACAGCAGGAGCACACACATAGCCCCTATATACAGTATGTGAAACCACATAGTCTCCTATATATAATGTGATCCCTCACATAGCTCCATATGTACAGTATGAGCCCCAACAGGAGCTACCCTGGAGTTTAGCTGCCATTCTGTATTGCTGGCAGCAGAGCTCTGGCTCACAACATATTCTGAGGAGGGTACTCTGACCATGGGCTCCCTCAGGTGGTTTTCCAAATTGCCCTCATTATAATCTGTGGCATTTAACAGGTTAACAATTTGTTAGAGACCGGTCCTGGCTGTAACACACAGCTATTATCTGAGGAGTATGGAGTGAGATCACCCCATGACCCTGCTCCTCACACTCCATACATGTACGGCGAATATGGATAAAGGGTTAAAGAGGACCTATCATGTCCCTAAAAGCTATTATCCTGGAGATGTAGAGCTAATCTACAGGTTAATAGTATTAGAAAGATGCCCAACTGCTGTACTGAAACCACAGCTCATGGAAAAAAATAGCTTTACTCCTGGGATTGGCGGCTTTCATTCATCCAGGTGTGTATAAAGCATCTAAAGTCACTGTCCCGGCAGTTTCACCGACAGAAGGCTGATGTACACTGGGAACTGTCAAAGTGCTGGGGAGGTGACTGTAGATGCTTTATACATTCTGTCCCCATCTGATGGCTGTAAATCTAAGCGCTCTAATTACCAGTCCTTTAGATAATTGTATGCTCGGTACTTACCCCATTAGGGGCAACAGACAGTTTTCAACTCGATCGCCACTGCAGCTGTAGTAAGACAGTAGAACACTGTAGTTTTCTTCCTTATCTTGTATTAGTCACAATAAACGATAGGTAAAAAGGATTAATCTGTACAGGGGTGTACACATGTGTCTTGAGCAATGGCTTGTGCAAACTACGTGGGGAAGAAGGGGTATGTCCTGTACAGACACAACTAAGGGAGCAACTTAGGGACAAACTTAGTACAGTCTAATCTGCCCGGTAACAACAAGGAATTACTGATTGGAGGAATATATACAATGCAGAGAAATATATACAACAGGTTGTTCCCATTCGTGGGACACAACACTCTGCGTCTGAAATCGTCCGATTTCACAAGTTCTGGGTGATGTAAAGAGTCGACTCTGTCCCTCGATATCATGAACCTGCAAAAGAAAAGAGAAAAACACCAAATGCAAACGCTAATGCAGTATTCAAGTCCATGCTTGCAGTGAAATGCAGTACTTGAATAAAAAAAATAAAAACAAAAATGAGTCCAACAGGAAAAAAAACATCTTCACATTGGGGAATGTACTCTTCCACCAACCCAACAGTAGAAGTCCTAGTCTGAAGGAAAAGTTCAAAGTTTGATTAGACACTGACAGTTCTATGTCCTGGTGCATCAGGGGTGGGAGGAGGTGCATTCCCCGTCGTGACAAAGTGCAGCAACAAGTCCAGTTCATGTAACTGCTGATCGAAGGAGCCACTAGGCGATGTACTTGGACCGGACGTCCGCAGGCACAATGGCTGACCAGCTTGAAGAGTGTCCAGGGTGATGGGACCTCAGCTTCCGTGCTGGCACCTTGAAGACATGGCTTGCACTGCAGGTTGGTCTGAGGGTCTTCTTCCCAGTCTCCCGCCTGTGTTGTCTGAAATGGTGACATAGTGTCCCTGTCAATACCCTCAATGGCAAGCTGTCTCAGCAGTATCCTGTCATGAACTGCGATGGGTGTCTTGAACCCGAGAGGACCATGGATGCTGTTTTCAACAGGCGAGGTTCCTCGTTTAATAGGAAGTTCGTTACAGGGTGACGCTTGGGAAGTAAATGTGCGTTGTTTGACATCCGTCAGCGTACACTAACACCTTCAGAAAGGGGTAGGCAGTTGAGAGAAGCGCTCTCAGTGTGAGCACTGGACTCTAGCATGGCTTTGGCAGGCTTGTGATGGTTATAGGGGTCGCAGATTGGAAAGTTAGCAGTTTCTTGCTGCGGATCCCTAGGCAACTCAGTCTTTGCAGGAAGAGAGGGTGAGTCGTTGACCTGGTTTGCGGGATAGAGTGTTGTTGACTCATGGTTGTCGTCTTGAAGACAAAACAGGTTTGGGTTATCAGGTGGTTGTTCTTTCCACCTAGTGTCGTTTGGCTTCTCCCTTATCCAGGAGTGATGTGGGTACGGCAGAAAAGACGTGTCGTGGTCATCTGATGTGATGATGGTTTTGTAAGAAGTGAGGTTGCTTGGCCTCTTTGTCTGGTCACTACAGACGTCACTGATGATGACCCAGCCTAGCTCAAGGCGCTGAGCGTACGGTTCATCCAGTTGACCAAAGATTTGTAGATGCGCCTTGTGCAGTCGTATGATGTCTCTGCCGAGGAGAATTAAGATGTCTGCCTTCTTGTCAAGGGCCGGTATCTCGCTGGCTATGTCTTTGAGGTGAGGAAACTGAAGAGCCGCTTCTGGTGTTGGGATTTCTTCCCCGTTGAAGGGTATTTGGTTGCACTCTGTGAGTGTTGGAAGCGGTATCTCCTTGGAGCTGGAGAGAGAAGTTATTATGAGGCCACTGGCCCTTCTTCCAGTGGCTTCTGTCTCACTGCTGCAGGTGCCCAAGGTGGAGGAATAGGTGTTTCCCCTTAAGTCAAGCAAATCGAAGAGTTCTGACCTGGGCAGTGATTTGTTGCTCTGGTCGTGCAGGCTGACGTACACCTTGACTGCCTTCTCTGGATGACCTTTGGGATACACCTTTGCCAGGCAAATCTTCGCGCAGGACTTGTTGCGAAGACCTTCTCCGCAAACCTTGGTGCAGGATGAAGATACCGCAAGATGGTTAGTTGCCTTCTCTGTGCTCTCCCCGCCATTGCCTGTGGTGGGAGAAGGCGTAGATGCTGAGTCAGGTTGTGACGGATGGAGCACTTGTACGTGGTCTTCGCTGCTGCACTCTATACACTTGATGGTGATGACACAGTCCTTAGCAATGTGTTCGGTAGAAGTACAGCACCTGAAGCATACTCCAAACTTCTTTAAGAGTTCCTTTCGTTCTTGAAGTGGTTTCTTCCTGAAGCCGATACATTTCTTCAGGGGATGCAGCAGTTTGTGGATAGGACACCGGCGGTTCGGGTCTTCTACTTACTCGCCTTCACTGCCTTTGTCTGGCGCTGATGTCGGTGAAGGCAGAACTTCAGTCTTTTTTGCAGACACCGGACTGCTGCGGTTTTTGTCGTGAGAGTGTGAACTCTCGTACTTGGGAGATAACACAGGGCCACTGGGTTTTTCATAACAGAAGCTGGGGTCGTTTTTGTGCTCTGCAATCTCCTTGCTAAAGTCGCAAAAGAAGGAGAACGGAGGGAAGGAGACTTGGTATTGTCTCTTGTAGTTTGACCCTCGTGTGGTCCATTTTTCTTTGACGTTGTAAGGCAACTTGGCAACAATGGGTTTCACCCCACGAGCGGTGTCCAGGTAGCTGAGGCCAGGTAGATGTGTGTCTGTCTTGGCCAGCTGGAGCTCGGACAGCAGGTTGCCGAGTTCCTGGTACCTTGAAGCATCCTTGTCGGATATTTTGGGAAAGTCATATAGTTGTTTGAGTAGAGCATCTTCGATAGCTTCAGGACTGCCAAACCCTTTCTCTAGTCTGTCCCATGCGGTTGCGAGACCAGTTATTGAGTCGGTGATGTAAACGAATTTGAGCTTCTTGATTCTCTCCGTAGACTGTGGGCCTAGCCACCTGAGTAGCAGATCCAGCTCTTCAGCAGCGGTAATGCCGAGGTTACTGATTGCGGTTTTGAAAGTACACTTCCACCCTCTGTAGTTTTTGGGCTGGTCGTCGAACCTTGTGATACCGGTGTTGGTGAATTTCTCGACGAATCATGTACCTCGCAAAGTCGGACATGTCTGCTCTTTCTGACCTTGGGGGCACACTTGCTGGCTGAGCGATGCTGTTAGTGTGGGCCGTAGCTTCTTCACTCAGGAACGTGGGAAGGTACGGAGTGGCATAGGCGTTTAGGCTAGCGACCGGTTTGGTGTGTACAGTTGTTGTATGCAGGTTCAGAACTACACAGTTGTCAGTAGTGTAGTGCCTTACCGAATATGTTGGTTTGCATGTGGACATTGGCATACGGAGGTTGCTGAGGTACAGGGTCTTGCTGTGCACTGAAGTGTGAAGGTGGTTCAGATTTGAATGTCTGATGCACATTGGACTGACCTGGGAAGTTGGAAGCTGCAGGTGGATCGGCGTCTTGATGCCCTGGAGAAGTGTTGTTGCTGATGGGAATGTTGGTGTCGATCGGTGGTTCGCTGGCTTGGCTCAGCACGTAGTCTCTCAAGCGCTTTAGGGGATCTTCCGTGTCGAGTTCATACAAACTGATGCTGCCTTTTTGGCTTCCACCTAGAGCTTGCTCAAAGACCTTTAGCCTGGCCATGGCTGCCGCATGTTCACATTCCTTCTGTAGGGCTTCCACCTCCGCCTTCTTTCGCGCAGACTCTGCTTCCACCTCCGCCTTCTTTCGCGCAGACTTGGCTTCCACCTCTGCCTTCTTTCGTGCAGACTCGGCTTCCACCTCAGCCTTCTTTAGTGCAGACTCGGCTTCCATGATTGCTTTCTTCTGGGCGAAGACAGCTAGTACTTTTGTTGTTTCTGCTTCAGCACGCGCCTTTATAAGCTGCTCACTGAGGGTTGAGTACCTTGATGAGCCCGATTTGAGTGAGTGCCTTGAGCTCTTAACAGACCTGGATTTGTGAGGTTTCCACTTCTGACATCTGTGCTATTTTTGCTTCAGTCTGGTTCACGATGTCACGCACGGTGCAGTCTCGTTCGGCATCGAGCTGTTGGAAGTCCTGGAGTTCCTTTAGAGACTCGGGCGTATTTACTTTCAGCAGGGTAAAGATGTATTTTTTGCAAGTGTCCTAGTAAGACTGGTATGTGGAGTACAGTTGTTCTAGGGCTCCCTCTGGTGGTAGCTCATGAGCGCCTGGCACAGATAACACGGTGACTTGTTTTATCACTCTTTGCCAAGGTAGTGTTATGTGGATAAGCTATTCACTTCTGGCTGTTTCTAAGTTCTCTTTAACTCTCCTTGTTGGTTTGGTTAACCGTTTAGGTCTTTCACAATGAGTAGACTGAGAGTCCATCATTTCTTTGTGTTGATTCAGGATGGGCAGTGAATGAGAGCTTTGCATCTCAAGAATTGTGCACAGGATTGCAAGGGTGGGGGCTTTCTGCTCCTGGTTGTCAGGGAGACTGATGACAAAGTATCAGTTCAGTGCTTATAGAAACTATGCAGGCTGTATTGCAAGTCTATTCACTGAACCTGACAATAGTTTATAGATGATCACTTCTCAGGCAGGATTTATAACCTATATATAAATAGGAATACACAATCAAACGTCCCATTGTTTGCAAAAACAAGTGATTTTTAATGACAAGTAAAAACAGGGGCTTACAACCACAGTCCAAGCAGCATTATGGCATGCTGCAACACTGACACACACAAGATATATGTGAGATTGTATCAATGCACAAGGTTATTTCATGCCAGAGGGAAAAAAAAAACAAAACCACACAATACATAGTATTAGTACAACATATGTACACCCATTGGGTAAAAACTATGTGCAAAATGTAAAGGTTTTAGACCCAGCTAGGCGCATTCAACCTAGGTACAGTTTCACCTGAGTATATATAATAATGACACTTGGCTCAATGTGTAGTAGATCTAGGATATGGATGTCCCCTGATGAAGGTGGAGCCGAAACGGCCGTAGGGGTCGGGGGCACCATTGACCATTGACTGAGAGACGCAAGGAGCACTGTAGCACTTTATAGGTAACTTGCACAGGATATTCTGCCAGATACTGGTCTCAATAGTGTGGTTGCTATATGAGCTGTATATGCAACCAGAGTCTGGGGATATAGGGGACATCCATATCCTAGATCTACTACACATTGAGCCAAATGTCATTATTATATATACTCAGGTGAAACTGTACCTAGGTTGAATGCGCCTAGCTGGGTATAAAACCTTTACATTTGCACATACCGTATATACTCGCGTATAAGCCGAGTTTTGCAGCCCAAAATTTGGGCTGAAAAGTCTCCCCCTCGGCTTATACACGAGTCAATACGGGTGGGGGCTGTGGAGGCTGGAGG
Organism: Allobates femoralis; assembly: GCA_033576535.1. NCBI lineage: Eukaryota > Metazoa > Chordata > Amphibia > Anura > Aromobatidae > Allobates > Allobates femoralis. The sequence goes on along the minus strand of JARQOC010000002.1, from coordinate 248,870,397 downwards.
AGGCGGGGGAGGCTGCTGTATGAGCGGCCCCGTCACGTGGGGCCGCTCATTATATATGCACTGCTTCCCCCTGTCAATCAGCGGCAGGGGGAAGCAGTTCATATATGCCCCCAAATGCTGGCACTCTCCCCCCTTGTAAGGGCCCCCCCCGCTGGTTATATTACCATCCCGGTCTTCTGATCAGCGCCACTCCTCGGTGCTCCATCCGTCCAGCTACATCCGGGATCCCCGGCCGTCGCAGGCATATGACGTCATCGTGCGACGGCCGGAGATCCCGGATGCAGCGAGGACGGAGCATGAAGAACGGAGCACCGAGGAGCGGTGCTGATCAGAAGACCGGGATGGTAAGATAAGCAGATGGGGGGTGAGTGCCAGCATTTGGGGGCAGCTGGGTACCCCCAGGGGGCTGCTGGGTATCCCCAGGGGGCTGCTGGGTACCCCCTGGGGGCTGCTGGGTACCCCCAGGGGGCTGCTGGATACCCCTGGGGGCTGCTGGGTACCCCCAGGGGGCTGCTGGATACCCCCTGGGGGCTGCTGTATTACCCCTGGGGGCTGCTGTATACCCCCAGGGCTGCTGTATATACTGCTGAGGCCTGTATACCACTGGGGCTGCTGTATACTACTGCTGGGGCTGCTATATACTACCACTGGGGCTGCTATATACTACCACTGGGGCTGCTATATACTACCGCTGGGGCTGCTATATACTACCGCTGGGGCTGCTATATACTACCACTGGGGCTGCTATATACTACCGCTGGGGCTGCTATATACTACCACTGGGGCTGCTATATACTACCACTGGGACTGCTGGGGCTGCTATATACTACCGCTGGGGCTGCTATATACTACCACTGGGGCTGCTATATACTACCACTGGGACTGCTGGGACTGGTCAAGATGGGATTCCAGCCCAACAGAAATAGTCCACCTGGAATTCTGTAAGCACCTTCTCCAGGTCCACCGGAGCACCTCCAACAGTGCCTGTCGGGCAGAGCTGGGCAGATTCCCTCTACACCTAACGGTTCTAAAGAGGGCGCTGTCATTCCGGGCTCACCTACATAGGAGCAATCCAAGCTCCCATCACCATAAAGCCCTGATACATATAGGTGAAACAGGAAAACCAGGACCCTCGGAACAGCCCAGCCAAGCCCAACACAACCAGAACACCAATCACAGCCTGACAAAAGCCGGAATCAGGAAGATGGTAGACGAAGGCCAAGAGAGGTATGTCAGTGACTGGAAGAACGATATCTTCAGCTCACAGAAACTGACCATGTACCGGAGTCTACAGAGAGACTACAAACTGGCCCCATATCTGGAGAAACTCCCGGATCCCAGAGACCGCAAGATCCTGAGCCGATATAGACTCAGTGCCCACAGTCTGGCCATCGAGTCATCGAGTCCGGCCGACACAGGCAGAGATACAAGCCCAGGGAGGAAAGACTGTGCCAACACTGTGATCAGGAGGCCCTGGAGGACGAAACCCACTTCCTGCTACACTGTTCCAAATACTCAGCAGTGAGGGACACTCACTTCAGGAGACTCTCGCATCTCTTCCCGGATTTCATCACCATGAAGGAGGAAGAAAAAACATCTATCCTGCTGGAGAAAAAGAGAGAGCAGTGGAGATAGCAGTGCGGTATGTGAGCGAATGCCATAGACTGCGAGAAAAAGAGCTATGATGCCATGGACTCTATAGCCTCCACATTGGATCTGCCCCCATCCACCTTCCCTATGCCATGGACTATAGCCCCCCATCCTGGATCCATCCCATCCACCTTCCCTACAGCTCCTACCCAACATCCCCACAGTCCCTATCTCTATTCCCTTTATACAATTGCTTTGGCAAAACTGAGATGCATTTGGTCCTGCCAATAAAGCTTCTTTGAATCTTGAATCTTGCTATATACTACCACTGGGGCTGCTGGGGCTGCTATATACTACCACTGGGGCTGCTATATACTACCACTGGGACTGCTGGGGCTGCTATATACTACCACTGGGGCTGCTATATACTACCACTGGGGCTGCTATATACTACCACTGGGACTGCTGGGGCTGCTATATACTATCACTGGGGCTGCTGGGGCTGCTATATACTACCACTGGGGCTGCTGGGGATGCTATATACTACCACTGGGGCTGCTGGGGATGCTATATACTACCACTGGGGCTGCTGGGGCTGCTGTATACTACCACTGGGGCTGCTGTATACTACCACTGGGGAGGCCTGTATACCACTGTGGGGGGGCCTGTATACCACACTGCTGGGGGCTGTATACCTGTGCTGGGGTCCACCCTCGGCTTATACACGAGTCAATAGGTTTTTTCCAGATTTTTGGGGCAAAAGTAGGGGGGTCGGCTTATACACGGGTCGGCTTATACACGAGTATATACGGTATGTACACCCATTGGGCATAAACTATGTTGTACTAATACTATGTATTGTGTGTTTTTTTTTTTTTCCCTCTGGCATGAAATAACCTTGTGCATTGATACAATCTCACATATATCTTGTGTGTGTCAGTGGTGCAGCCTGCCATAATGCTGCTTGCACTGTGGTTGTAACCCCCTGTTTTTACTTGTCATTAAAAATCTCTTGTTTTTTGCAAGCAATGGGACGTTTGATCGTGTATTCCTATTTATGTATATGTACCTAAGGTGCGATTTGTCTGGTCCATGTGGGATATAGTCTTTTTCTGATAATTTTGGTAGTGGATATAGACAATACCTAAATGAAGTGTATTAACTAAGAATTTATAACCTGTATACTGTTCTTGGTGACACGTTATTCTCATCACTGAGCTTGTTTCTGTTTGCAGGCTCATGTAGTCTGCTGTACAGTTATGCTGTGGCTTGTTATCAGTCTTATTTAGGCAATCTTGTCACTGGATTGCATGCAATATACTGCTCCTGGTAACAGGTTCTTTTACTGATTGTGAGCTGTATACAAATCCCGGTCACAGCTATTCCTTTTTACTGTTCTGTCCCCATCTGATGGCTGTAAGTCTAAGCGCTCTAATTACCAGTCCCTTAGATAATTGTAAGCTCGGTACTTACCCCATCAGGGGTGACAGACAGTTTTCAACTCAATCGCCACTGCAGCTGTAGTAAGACAGGAGAACACTGTAGTTTTCTTCCGTATCTTGTATTAGTCACAATTAACGATAGGTAAAAAGAATTAATCTTTACAGGGGTGTACACATGTGTCTTGAGCAATGGCTTCTGCAGACTAACTGGGGAAGAAGGGGGGACGTCCTGTACAGACACAACTAAGGGAGCAACTTAGGGACAAACTTAGTAAAGTCTAATTTACCCGGTAACAACAAGAAATTACTGATTGGAGGAATACATACAATGCAGAGAAATATATACAACAGGTTGTTCCCATTCGTGGGACACAACACACCTGTATGACTGAAAGCCTAACGCTTTATTCCCATGAACTGCAGTCAGACTCTTTTCTAAAGGGTGCAGTCATAGGGCCATATAACTCAGACAAGGATCGCATTGCAATGCTTGGACTGGCCAGTGATTCCCCTGACCAGAGTGTGACTGCTTCATGTTTTTCTCTGCAGCTGTCACACTCGGGTCAGTAAAGCCGCCGCCAGTTCGAGCATTGCGATGTGATTGTCATCTGTGTTATATGGCCATCTGACTGCGCCCTAACACTAGTAACCTGCAGAATAACCCTATATCTGCGAGGATATTAGTGATTTTTTTTCACTCTTCAGCTTCCCCTTTAACCCCTTCCCCTCAGGGCCATTATTCACATTCATTTTCTCTCCCCTTCTTCCAAGAGCCATGACTTTATTTTTCTATCAATATAGACATACGAGGGCTTATTTTTTCTGAGATGAGTTGTATTTTTGAATGACATCATGTATTTTACCATATAGTGTACAGGAAAACAGGGAAAACATTCCAAGTGCGGTGAAATTGCAAAAAAAAAAGTGCAATTATGGGTTTGTTTTTTGTGTCTTTTATTCAACAGGTTCACTATATGGTAAAACTGACATGTTGGTCTGATGCCTCAGGTCAGTACGAATTTGTAGATACCAAATATGTTACTTTTATTATTATTATTATTACCCAAGTTGTGAAAAAAATTCTGAACTTTCATAAAAACAAAAACAAAACATAAATTATCTTGTCGCTATTTTCTGAGACCTGTAGCGTTCTCATTTTTCGGAATCTGGGGCTGTGTGGCAGTTTAGTTTTTGCGTCTTGTGCTGACGTTTTTAATGATAGTATTTCAGGTAGATGTGGTGCTTTGATCGCCTGTGATTGCACTGAGTGTGCTGGGACTTGAATCTGCTCTTCAGCATCGGCAGTGTCCATGGTGGGTGAGTATGATGTGTGTGTGGATGTGTGTATGAGTGTGTATCTTTCCTGTATATACAGCCCAGCAGCCTCCATATACAGTCAAGCAGCAGCTTCCAGTATATGCAGCCCAGCAGCAGCCTCCATATATACAGCCCAGCAGCCTCCATATACTGCCCAGCAGCAGCCTCCAGTATATACAGCCTCCATATATACAGCCCAGCTGCCTCCAGTATATATAGGTGCATCTCAATGAATCAGAATATTATCAAAAAGTTTTTTTTTTCAGAAATTCAATTCACAAAATGAAGCCCAGCAGCCTACTATACAGCCCATCAGCCTCCAGTAAATACAGGCCAGCAGCATTCAGTATATGCAGCCCAGCAGCCTCCATACAGCCCAGCAGCCTCCAATATATATAGCTCAGCAGCCTCCTATATATACAGCCCAGCAGCCTCCTATACAGCCCAGCAGCCTCCAGTATATACAGGTCAACAGCCTCTATATATATATATATATAGTCCAGCAGCCTCCAGTGTATCAAGCGCAGCAGCCTCCAGTATATACAGCCCAGAATCCTCAAAAACTGATGTGAAAAACTGACCAAAAACTGAACGTGTGAACGTAGCTTTACTCTTGCTGCCTTATTAGTGAATAGATAAGTCTGGGGTTTCACCTGAATCACGTATTTTGGAGGTTGATGGAAACCCAGATGAAAATGCTCAGCAGAGAACAGGAAAATGTGGACTGAACAAAAATGTTCTGTACCAAAATTGCTACCAAATAGCATTCAACTCAACCCACAAAAACTCAGGCCCCACTCATATTTCTGGTAACAGATGAAGGACCTAAGGGACTTCTGCATGACTAGTAGCATAAAGGCTATGGCTACTCCCCCAGAAAAGAATGGAGCAACAGCTGTGTTCCAAAATTCAAATATCTGCCTCTCTTCTGAGCCCCACAATATGCCTAAACCACAGTTAATGTCCATATGTTTGTCATTTCTGTTGTGAGAAGAGCCCGCTTAAAGGGAACCTGTCACCCCTCCCAGGGCCTATGAAGGTAAAAAAGCCACCTTCAGCAGCACTGGCTCTTATGTGTCTCCAGGGACACTGAAATGATGAGTTTTATAAATTTGGCTCCATACCTTTACTTGGACCAGTGGGTGTGTTGTTTCCCCAGTTCTCAACATTGTGCTGTTCATCTTCCCTCCTCTGGGCTCCAGGCGCCCCCTCCTCTCTGCTCCTTACGTCCCTGTCATCTGTGCAGTCATGTCTCAGGCATGCGCAGTGTGCGTTGCCCGACAACTGAGGTGACATGATCTCCTCACATCGCGCCTGCGTATAGTGGAGGCCACAGCCCCGCAGTGTGAATACATCATAACACACTGCAGGGCCAGGATCTAGGGACTCCGCTCTACGCGATGTGAAATCATGTGAGCCTGTATGTGAGACTTCACAAACCTCGCGAGACCTCGGCCCTATCTTCAATGGAGCGCAGGCACCTGATCCACTGCGCAGAATCGAGTGTGGCTGTCACTCAGGCATCGGATACAGAAGGGGCAGCAAGTTTAACAAATGCAAGGTGGGTTTGGCAGCCAGGGGGGCGGCGAGGACATAATCCACCTGGACCAAATAGCAGCCTTCCGGACCTTTTAGGAGGCCAGCGCTGGACAGAATAAAAGTTATTTTCTCAGGTATGAGGGGCACGTCTCGGCACATAGAGGGGTTACAAGAATGCCATTTACATTATGTGGAAGCTGGTGGGCACAGTTTAAAATGCCCAAAGAGGGTGACAAGTTCCCTTTAAGAAGAACGAGTTGACAAGAGAGCTAAACTCTTTCCCATCGATGCATTGACTTGAACACAGGGGGTCCTTTACAACTTATATTGATAAGATCAGTGTAAAACTACAAGAAATAAATACAACATAAAAGAGAAAAAAAAAGAAAAAAAAAATCTGCTTCAACTAGAATCTTGATTAAAAAGATCTTTTTTTTTTGGTGAATATGTTTTTTGGGTGAATCATATTTTATTCGTGTATAGAATATGACAAAATACCAAATACAAAAACATTTTCCATGAACAGGAACAATAAGTAATATCAGAAGACAGGCTTAATCATAACATATATCCTTGTTCCTAACCCCCTTAAAGGTAGATAAAATCAATCTCCCATATAGGAGGTATAGATATTAACATAAAAACCATTCCTGTTATATCATCCTGTCAATAATAAAATAACCCAAAAGAAATATTGAAAGGAAAACCTCTGGGGAATTACGCTCTTCCACCGGGTTATTGTACTTAAAGAAATTAAAATTGTGGTCACTATATTGTGACCAAGCACAAGTGAAGAGAAAAAAAAAACAAGAAAAGAAGGGGGTACGGAAAAGAAGAAACATGTTAGAAAGGGAGAGGAAAGGTGGGATAGAAGGAAGGTGGAAACAGGATGAGGAGGAAATGATTAGAGGTAGATGGCAGGAAAGAGAGGGGTAGATAGGAGGGGGAGTGTTCGGGGGACCAATCAGTAATTGCGACTTTGTGATCTATCCAGATGATAGCCAACTGTTAAGGGATGGTGATTCTCTAAAGAGGAGCCAAGGTGTCCATGTTGCGAAATATTTATCGGTGGACTGGTTTATATGTTGAGAGTGAGTTGTAAGATCCTCCATTCTACATATTTCGTTTATTTCTGCCACTAGTTCTTCCTGGGACGGAATAACGGATTGTTTCCAATATCTGGGAATCAATTTTCTCCCTGCCGTCAAGAAATGCCTAAGAAGGCCTTTTTTAAATCTAGATATGGAGGTCCCAATAAGATTCAATAGGAGCAGTCAGGAGTCGGGGAGATTCGATTGGACGTTACAGAGCAATAGAGATCCAGAATGGTCATCCAAAAAGATTTGATAGCAGGGCAGGCCCACCAGATATGTAAGTAGGTGTCTCTATCTGACTGGCATCTCCAGCACTCTGCAGGAGCTGATGGCAACACTGCATGTACGTCCGCTGGACACCTGTACAATCTCACCACTGTAGTGTTGTAGTGCAGATGACGATGAATCCAGAAGCACACACAGAGATGCTGAACTGCTCAGTTGAGCGGCCATACTTTAATGCCCCTCTTCCGTTTCTCAGCTCCCCCTTTTCCTGCAACAGCTCCTCCTCTATCTTACATCACTGTTACTAGGCAGAAAAAGCAAACAGGGAAGACAACAAGCAAAATACAGGAGATATAACAACATTACATCTCTTATCATCTTACAAAAAAAAAAAAGTAAATAGTTAACCGTTCAAAAGTTTGCGTTGTAGAAAAGTTTTTTTTTTTCTCTACTGCAGAACATAGTCCGCAAGGTGGACTGGTGGCCCTCGATTTGTTCTCCCAGGATAACGTCGAGACATCTCATTTCCAGATAAACTCGGGGGGTCTTCTGAGGTATCTCCTATGGGAACAGCTGAGTTCATTGTCTCTGGCAGTATGTCGTCACTATCTACTTCCTCTGCATGCGTCGTCTCTGGGACGTAGCCACGAAGTTTTTTAAAATGGGACACATTTCTAGTGACCTGATGATTTTGGTTTTTAGCAGTAATCATGGTGCCTCTGATTTGTGTGGCCTGAAAGGGCTCGGGATAGTATGGTGATACAAACTTGTTTCTAGGTCTCAGTCTCTTTACAAGAACCCAATCACCCACCTTTATTTCTGGATGCTTGTAACGGCGGCTACTTTTTTCTGCATACTGCTTCATTTTATCCTTAGAGACGGAATCAATAATAGCAATTGGGGTTTGGGCAGGAACTGACGGAATGCATGGGATTTTGACGCGCAAGGGCCTGCTGAACAATGCCATTGCTGGTTGTATCCCAGTAGTGGAGTGTGGTGTGGCTCTGTACTGTCTAAGGAATCTATGTAATTCTTGTTGCGAGTCCTTGTGCTCCATGGTAGCAATCCTCAGGGTCTTGTTGATTGATTGCATGAATCGTTCCACTTCTCCATTGGCTTGAGGCCAGTACGGAGTTATTTTCCTGTGGGAGAAACCAAGATAAGTTGCCAATGACTGAAAGTCTGTGCTATTGAATGGAGGTCCATTGTCCGTCTTCACTGTCTCGGGTATGCCATAAGCCGAGAAAATCTTGTCTAATTTTGGTATAACAGCCCTGGCCGATGTGGTCAAAACATGTTCAATGACTGGAAACCGAGAATAGTCATCCATGACCACCAACAGGTAGGAGCGGTCCGGTAAAACACAAAAATCAACACTGACAGCAGTCCATGGGCTCTTTGGCAGGGATGTCATTTGTAAAGGCGCACGCCTATGGTCAACTATAGTTGCTTGACAAGGAATGCATGTTTGAATCAATGCCTCTACTCTTTTGTCCAGTTCTAGAAACCATACTTTTTCTCGAAGTAATTGCTTTGTTTTTACTACCCCTTGATGAGCCTCGTGGGCCAGATCAAGTACACGGTCCTCCAGTTTCTGAGGTATCACCAGGCGATTGTCACGCAACAGCAGATTTGAGTCCAACACTGAGAGTGAATGTCGTGCATTAAAGAAAGCCTCCAAGTACCCTACTCGATCTGGTGGTTGAAGGCAAGCCTCAGCAAGAAAACAGCTCCATTTCTTAGACCGAACAGATTCTATCACCAACTGAAGTTGGGGATCAGAGTCCACCGCCTGTTGTATTTCCTCCATTGTCATAGCTCTTGGCACTGAATGTGCAGCAACGAAATTTACATGTTCCTCCGCTAGAATAGTTGCTGAAATGTTGTCCTTAGTAGGTTGTGGTATTGGGTGTCTTGAGAAATAGTCCACCGGGTTTCCAACTCCTGCCTCATATCTCAGTTGAAGATGGTAGTTCTGTAAGCGGAGCAACCAGCGTTCAATTCGTGGAGGGGGTTTGGAAGAGTGTTTGTTGAAAATTGGAGCAAGCGGTTTGTGGTCACTTATGACTGTTAACTTGTGTCCGAAGAGGTACAGATGAAAGTGAAAGCATCCCCACACAACTGCAAGAGCTTCCCTTTCAGTTTGTGAGTAGCACTGTTCTGTATCTGTTAATGACGTGCTTGCGTAGGAAATTGTAGAAATGTTGCCATTGTTGGACACTTGTGTGAGAATTGCACCCAGGCCTACCGGGCTATCGTCTACAATCAGTTCTGTGGACTTTAATGGGTCAAAGTAAGCCATGACAGTGTCACCAGTGAGGCTGGACTTCAACGCGTCAAACGATGCTTGATGCTCAGTACCCCATGACCAAGGAATATCTTTCTTTGTGAGTTGTCTCAGGGGTTCAGAAATAGTGGCTAGGTCGGGTATGAATCGTCCACAGTATGTGACCAGTCCTAGAAAGCTGCGAACCTCTGAGACATTTTGAGGTTGACCAGCAGATTTGATGGCAGTGACTTTCTGAGGATCTGCTGACACACCTAGTCCTGAAAAAATGTATCCCAAAAAATTTAATGACGTTTGGTTGAACTCACATTTTGATGGATTGACAGTTAGATTGCAGGCTTGCAGTCTCTGAAACACTTGCTCCAGGCGACTGTCATGTTCTTCTTGGGTTGTTCCGTATATGAGAATGTCATCACTGACGTTGAGGACGCCCGCTATTCCAGACAGGACCTGACTGATAACATATTGAAAAAGTTCTGCGGCTGATGAGATACCAAAGTTTAACCTCTTGAACCTACGCAGGCCCATATGAGTACTAAAAGTTGTGATGTATCTGGAGTCTGGATGCAACTCAAGTTGATGATAGTCGGATTTTAGATCAATTTTTGAAAACACCTTTGCACCATTCAGATCTGTGAGAATGTCATCAATAGTAGGCGTGATGTGCCTTTCTCTTTGAATAGCTAGATTGGCATGCCGCATATCCACACAAAGCCGTATTTTACCAGGCTGTTTTGGTTTAGGCGCAACAACGATTGGCGAGACCCAGGGAGTTGGGATTTCAACCCGCTCAATAACATCAGATGCCTCCAGGTCTTACAATTCTTGCTCCACAAGTTTGCAGACATGAAAGGGAATGCGCCTGTGAGGTTGGATGGAGGGCTGCATCGACTGATCAATATGTAATTTTATATGAACGTCTTTTAGCTTACCAAGGCCTTTAAAGAGACAGGGGTACCTCTGCATAATATGTGGGACTGAAGAACCTGTAACGCTGTTGACCAGGTTCACCAGGCCTAGAGACACTGCGCTGCTACAGCTGAGAAGCGTATCTGCAGAGCACTCCACTACGTAAAAAGTGTCCATGATGGATTTCCCTTCAGCTGTGAGTTCTGACTGAAATTTGCCACGCAGGGGCAACGCAGCTGTGGAACCATAAGGGAAAATCTGTAGGCTGGTATTTTGTAGAGCAGGTCTATTCAGGAGTTGATTATAGATTGTATGACTGATGACATTGACTGACGCCCCTGTGTCCACCAGGGTTTCCACTGGATTGCCATTTATGAGGACTCCTTTTGGATTGTTAATCATGTGCATAGCCCGAGATCCTTCCTCAGTCACTGAGAATAAGTAAGTGCTTTGAGCCTCGTCATTAAGCTGCAGTGTTTGGACCTTCTGTGACCTGGGCTGTACTGTGGGACGAGCAGATTGCTGCGGTGTAGATCTGCACACTTTTGCAAAATGGTTTCATTTTCCACAATTATGGCAGGTTGTACCCTTTGCTGGACAAACGTTCTGGTGAGGATACGACCCACCGCAGTTGTAACAAGTTGCCGCCTGTACTTGTGGTTTCTGTGTAAGCTTTGCTATAGAAGATGGTGCTTCTGGCTCACTGCTCTCTATGAGTTTTGCCTGTTTCTCTGCAGTATCATTTATACGTGCTGTGTCTAATAGTTTTGCTAGGGTCATAGTAGGGTCTCTGAGTGCTTGTCTTCTTAACTTTGAAGAAACACATCCTTGTAATATCTGCGTTTGGATTTCTTTGTCTACGTCTGTAAACTCACAGTAAGCTGCAAGGTGCCGTAGCCGGACATGATATTCATCAATGCTTTCTGTGGCTGATTGCTTTGATTGTCTAAATTTGAAGATTTCAAATGCTGCATTTCTGTGCGGGGAGAAGTGTTTGCTCAATGCTGCTTTGCTGAGCTCATAGTCCTTGTCCTCCCCTGTGTTAGGCAGAGTAGTGAAGATATCATAGACTTGCTCCCCTGCATAGTGTAATAACATGGCTTTCTTTGTTGTATCATTGGCTATGTTCATGGCTTGCAGAAATACCTCAAAGCGCTTCAGCTATTTATCCCAACATGCTGCTAGGTTTGCTTGGGAATGATGCACATCAAAAGCTGGGAATGCAGGTAGACAGGCCATGGTGAGCACTGATGATCTTGTGGCACTGAAATACCTTTAGCTGATGAATGAACGCTTCCTCGTCGCCAATTGTAGTGTTGTAGTGCAGATGACGATGAATCCAGAAGTACACACAGAAATGCTGAACTGCTCAGTCGAGCGGCCATACTTTAATGCCCCTCTTCCATTTCTCAGCTCCCCCTTTTCCTGCCACAGCTCCTCCTCTATCTTACATCACTGTTACTAGGCAGAAAAAGCAAACAGGGAAGACAACAAGCAAACTACAGGAGATATACAGCCACCACCTTATAGTTCCGTTCGTGAGAGACAGCGCTGACAGATGATTGTTGCGTGAATAGAAAAATGTGATCTATCTCCATAGGGAAAAAAGTCCTTTGTAGGTCAGTCTCCCATTTTCTAATAAAACGTGGGGGAGAAGATGATGTAGAATGCATGTGTTCATGAAAAATTTTATATGGTGCTGAAATAGAATGGGATGGAGGGCCTTCCGGCAAGCACATGGTCTCAAAAGGGAGTAATGGACGAAAGATGGCCGAGCGCGGCAGTGTGAACACATAGCTAGAAAGTCTTTGTAGTTGGTAGCATGCTCCCTGAGGAGGGGACGCATCAGGGAAGAGGTCTTTGATACTAGGTGTACCTGAGGGAGTGAGGAAATGGCGTAATATAGGATAACTGGATTGCGGTTTATGTAAGAAGTGGGATTGTTCTGGATCTATAGCAAAAGGTGGGTTTCCATAAAGCTGAATGATAGGTCCGGAAATGTAGTCAAATTATGAGACTTGTGAGTGCGCTTCAAAAATAGCTTTAGATTTTTGGTGAGAAACGATAAGTTATTATCATCCTGAGGGCTCGGGATCCAGATCTTAGAGAGAGGATTAGTGCCACATTGTGTTTTTTCCACTTCAATCCATATCTTCTCATGTGCCAAGGGCAGCATGATGATAGATTTGAAAGACCGGCAGCCCGAAGCCCTCCGGACACCACCGGTCTACTTAGAAGATCGTAAGCAAGTCGAGGTCGGTCATGAGACCAGATGAAAGTAGAAATGGTTCTTTTGAGTCTTGAGAAGAATGAGGAGGGCAAGAGCAAGGGAATCGTTCTGGAAGAAAAAAGGAGTCGCGGCAAGAGATCCATCCTTACTCCGTTAATTCTGCCCAGCCAAGTAAGATGTAGTTTATGACACTTGGCTAAGTCAGAATCTACAGTCTTTAGAATTTTGTTAAAATTAGCAGTAAATAAAAGAGAGGGGTTGGCTGTGACCTGGATGCCTAAATACTTAAGGGAGATCGACCTCCAACTAAAATTTGACTTGAGGAGGTCAACCATGACCCGCGGGAGGGATATATTGAGGATTTCAGACTTACTGGAATTAATTTTGAAATTACTAAGGTGGCCGAATTGCGTTAGTTCCAACATAATATTAGGAATGCTAATAAGGGGTTGTGTAATGCATAGGAGGAGTTTGACGGCAAACAGGACTAGCTTATGAGAACCCGAAGAGGCGACCAGGCCATGGATCGAAGGGTTGGATATAAGAGCTGCGGCTAGATATTCCATTGTCAAAATATATAGTAGGGGAGACAAAGGGCAGCGCTGCCTCATCCCGTTCCTAATATAAAACGGGTCAGACAGAGCCCCATTAATTTTAATATGTGCTGATGGAGACTTTTACAATGCTCCGATCCTGTGCCGCATCACCTCCCCCAGGCCCAACTCCCCCAACGCCTAGAACAGGAATCCCCAGTGCACCCTGTCGGATGCTCAATAGACAGGATGCACATGGGTACCCCGGACCTCTTCGCCCTGTCTATAAGGGCTATTGAATGTATGGTGTTATCCCTCGCCTCACGGCCAGGGACAAACCCCACTTGATCTCTACCGATTATGTCCATTAAAAGAGTACGGAGCCTATTGGCAATCAATTTGGCATACATTTTTACATCCAAGTTAATTAAGGAGATCGGGCGATAACTACTACAGTACATGGGGTCTTTACCAGGCTTAGGCAGAACGACCACATGAGCCATTAGTGCCTGGGGGGGGTAATGAGCCTCCTGCGTATACATGATTGAACGCCCCCAAGAGAATAGGGTTCAGGAGGTCAGACAGAGCCCTGAAAAAGCCCGCCAAATATCCATCAGGTCCCGGGCTCTTCCCCGCCTTCAGACCCCCGACCACCTCTCCCACCTCCTCCAGTGTGAAATCCGCCTCTAGATCTGAAATGGCGGATTCTGGGAATATAGGAAGTTTGTGAGCCCGAAGGTACGAAGTTATCTTCTCTGTCACTTGTGTGGCCGAGAGATCATGGAAGTGGTGTTTTATATCATACAGGGAAGTATAATAATACCTGAAGCTCTTCAAAATGTCAGATGTTTTGAACACTGCAGTGCCTGTGTTGTCATGTATACGCTGAATAAAGGAATTTGGAGGTCTGGGATGCAGGGCTCTGGATAGCAAGGTTCTGCTCTTATTTCCCAGTTTATAAAAGCGAGACTTCAATTTATATCTGATTATCCTGTCCTTCTGGTCTAAAAGGGCCAAAAGTCTGTGGCGGAGGTTGGAAAGCCGGGCAAACTGAGTGGGAGTGGGGTTTTGTTTATGGTGGGCTTCCTGTTGAGTGATCTGTGCAAGGACCATGGTGATGTCAGCTGATCTAGTTTGCTTAAGTCGGGAGCCATGAGATATCAAGACACCCCTAAGAACACACTTAAGAGCCTTCCATTTAATAGTAGGAGTGGACTGGTCTTGGATGTGGTTGTTGAGAAAGTCTCCAACCGATTTCCTCAGGTCACTAACGCACGTGGGGTCTTGGAGTAAATTTTCGTTAAGGCGCCACGTAAAATCTGGTCTGCTCCTTTTCCCCAGTGATAGAGATAGAAAGACCGGAGCATGGTCGAACCATAAAATGGAGCCTATCTCCGCTTTCACATTGTAGTCTAGGAGGGCGTGTGAGATGAGGAAACGGTCAATTCTGCTATAAATCGAAAAGGCGGGAGAATAATAAGTGTAATCCCTAACATGTGGATGTAGTGTCCTCCAAATATCTATCAAACACATGTCCCCCCATTGTCGCCTAAGGTCATGGAGAGATGGCAGGGTATGATACGTTTTACCTGAAGAGACAAACATCTGCGGGTACATAGGGAAGTTAAAGTCCCCTCCTAGAATGATTGGACATGATCCAGCATACTTCTCCAACTCTCTCCGACATCCAGTCCCGAACTTCCTGAGACCACTGTTGGGATAATAAATATTAGCTATAACCAATACAGTGGCAGACCATGACACCTGCAAAAAGAGGAACCTTCGCATAGGATCTATCAATATTTTAAGAACTTCAGATTTAGAACTGATATTGGTACTATGGTACCACTTTGGGTAATAGCCAGATTCACATTTTGGCGTTGCATCAGATCGGAAATGGGTTTCTTGTAACATGTACTTTCTGTTTATGTTAGAAATAAGATATCTGCCTCCTCTTTTCACGTTGGTTGAAGCCTTTAACGTTATAGGAGCAACATTTAAATTCAGTCATTGGGGCTAAATTTGAGATCGAACTTCTCAATGTGACTAACTAGTCATCCAGGACAGGGGCAGTGAGAGAAAGGGATAAAGAGAGAGGAAGGAAAAGAAAGGATAGAGTAAGACAAATGTGGCGCCCCTGCGTCCAGGAGGCCACAAAGGGAACTGCAGCCAGGCGGGTAGGACATTTGTTGCACACCAACACCCTCACAGCCCACACAACCCACGTGCAAGAGAAGGTAACATCCAGCCCTGAGATTAGAACTCTATGAGATTGAGGGGTGGTGGATCAGAGAAGTGGGTTGGGCACACCAGAGGTCAGGTGACTTGAGAGTATATAGTGAGGGGGAGGAGAAAAGGAAGTTAGTAGGCTCAAGGTGCCGAGAAGCAAAGACCAAGAGTAGGCTGATGTGAGCTGAGATGTAAAGACAGAAAGACTTACACACGTTCTGTGAGTGCAAGGCCTAGGAGCGCAGAATCCGGACTGAGCCAGTGTGAGCCAGAGGGGAGAGAAAGCCCGTCTGACGCTGATGCCACCAGGAGTGTGACAGAACAGAGAGGGACGGTGAAACCCGTGCCCTAGACAGCAGCTGAAGCCACTGACTGCAGGCGGAGAAGCCCTCATAGTATACTGCAAGGAACAGAAAGGAGAGAGCCTGGTAGAGCCTCATGCCTGAGGACTGCTGGAGGCTGGGCTGAGTAGAGTGTCGGCTCTAGAGGGGACCGCAGTTTACCCGGGATCCCCAAACACGACGAGGGGTCTGAGTTTCAGATTGAGATCCCTAACCCAAAGGACAGGCAGCTAAGTGACGCACTAGGACTCACAGAAGCCCGAGTCACCGCCATACTGTCCAGCGTACCACACACCGCCCGTACAGACGGAGACAGTAAACAGCCCGGAAAGGACACTACAGACTGTGTGAGGGGTCACAGAGAGAGAGGCCTGGCTGCAGAGCAAAGGGAACCCGGAGAGGGAGAATGTGCCCGTGTACTAAGAACTGTAAATGAACTGTGTAACAACTGCAAATGACCTTGTAACTTGCTTGAAGGAAACAAAGAGTAAAGCTTTGGAAAACCCTGGAACTGCTTCCCTGGAGTCTCTGTGTGCAAGCTATTCTCTCCATACAGGATCCAGCCTGTCAGCACCAGCCAGGAGGAGAGATCCCTGCAGCGTCTGCAAGTAAGTGTGCTACAACCTCACCATAGACTTAACCCTTACTGCCCTGGGGGATACAGTTCTTCCCACTGGAACTATAACATCTCCGCTGCCACTCCATCACCCCCGGAGGTTCTGCAGCAGCGGCGGCCCCCATCATTGGCCGCATCAAGTGGGTGGCGTCATGAGTGACATTTCCCCTGTAAATAATTCCCCCTTTATTTGCCGAGCCCGGGACACGGTTCGGACCAAGCCACCCGTGACTTCCCCGGCACCGTCCGGTCCGGCACCGAGTACTCCCGTCCCATGGGGCCCGACACAAAGAGAGAGAAAAATGGGACCATGACTGTGCCACAGTTATAGCAGGTCCCCGAATAGTTGTTGTAGTACAATCTTTAGATAGCATTGCTATCCAGCACTGAGTGGTGCGCAGAAGTCAAGGAGTTGCACCCTCACCACCCACCCTCCCCCGCCCCGCCTGTGATTATCCACAAGATGAAACATACCAGATTATAATAGTATCCTGGTACTACAACCATGGATAAACAAATATATATAAAAAACGTAATATAGAAGTATTAATGTGAGGTAACCATGTATAACAAAATATATGAAGGGCCACCGTCATCATATGGAGTTGATCCACCGGGTGAATCCTTCCAGCAGTAAAGATCTTGTGATGCTGTCGTGCACAATACAGCACTCCGGGTTAAACCTGAGAAAATAAAAAGGGGGGACAACAGTGTCGCAAAGTCCTCAGGAAGAAACATAGCCCAAACAGGATAGTCTACAATTCAGCGGTAGCTAAGAGGTCACAGATATCAGAGGAGTCAGAACCAATAAGCATATTTAAACAAGTTAAGCAAAAAGGACAATTGTGTGTTTAATCAGCACCAAAGGCATCTATATGAATATAACACAACAGGTTTAAAACAAAACTCTGCAGCAGGGTTAGTGTGAAAATACAAAAATCAAGTTTATTTATTACATTTTTGTATACAAGAAAAAGCACCAACACACACTCTTAAGAACAATTAAAAACATGTAAAAACTTCTACATGAGGTTGTGGGTGTGTTCCCTGTGTACCAGGGTGTGAGTGGACCACCTAACAAAGAGCCAGTCTGTTAACACATCTGCTAGTGTGCATCTATCTATACCATGATGCTACTACCTATTACATACATATGGATATAAATCAATCAATAATGTTCACTTGGTTTACCATAGGCAAAACCCATATGCTTGTAGGTAAAGGCACATAGATGGTAAATACATGCAGGACAATAATGACAAAGCACCTATATTGTAATAGTCACCTTGCTGCTATACCTGGAGCTACCCACTTATACATAAATGGTGGCCCAAACCAGACACAGGGAGACACAGAGTGGAATGCCCCACACGTTACACCAGACAGTGGCTTCCTCATGGGTACTGGTGCAGCTACACAAGGGATCTATATATACAGGAGCACATATTGAATACCTATTATACAGTTGTAGCCAAAAGTATTGACAACCCTGCAATTCTGTCAGATAATACTCAGTTTCTTCCTGAAAATGATTGCAATTACAAATTCTTTGGTATTATTATCTTCATTTAATTTGTCTTCAATGAAAAAACACAAAAAGAATTGTCCTAATGCCAAATTGGATATAATTCCACACCAAACATAAAAAAGGGGGTGGACAAAAGTATTGGCACTGTTAGAAAAATCATGTGATGCTTCTCTAATTTGTGTAATTAACAGCACCTGTAACTTACCTGTAGCACCTAACAGGTGTTGGCAATAACTAAATCACACTTGCAGCCAGTTGACATGGATTAAAGTTGACTCAACCTCTGTCCTGTGTCCTTGTGTGTACCACATTGAGCATGGAGAAAAGAAAGAAGACAAAAGAACTGTCTGAGGACTTGAGAAACCAAATTGTGAGGAAGCATGAGCAATCTCAAGGCTACAAGTCCATCTGCAAAGACCTTTAAATAAAGTGGAGACGGCACTCACCCATGTGATGTTCGGTCTTTATTCAGGGAACTTTAAACATTCAGGTGCAGGGAGGAGAGGAAAGAGGCCGAGATGACGACGGCACCGTTTCGCGCAAATGCGCTTCCACGGGTGACCCGTGGAAGCACATTTGCGCGAAACGGTGCCGTCGTCATCTCGGCCTCTTTCCTCTCCTCCCTGCACCTGAATGTTTAAAGTTCCCTGAATAAAGACCGAACATCACATGGGTGAGTGCCGTCTCCACTTTATTTAAAGATTGGATATATGTTTGCCTTGAGACAGGCACCTTTTATGGACTACTGATTGCTCCTGAAATTTATCCGCCCATGAAGCGGCTCGCCTTGGTGCCCTATATCTCCTCCTGCATTGTTGATTGACGTCCATCTCCAAAGACCTGAATGTTCCTGTGTCTACCGTGCGCAGTGTCATCAAGAAGTTTAAAGCTCATGGCACTGTGGCTAACCTCCTCGATGTGTACAGAAAAGAAAAATTTACGAGAGATTTCAACACAAGATTGTGCGGATGGTGGATAAAGTCCCTCGACTAACATCCAAACAAGTTCAAGCTGCCCTGCAGTCCAAGGGTACAACAGTGTAAACCCGTATTATCCGTCGGCGTCTGAATGAAAAGGGATTGTATGGTAGGATACCCAGGAAGACCCCACTTCTTACCCCGAGACATAAAAAAGCCAGGCTGGAGTTTGCCAAAACTTACCTGAGAAAGCCTAAAACGTTTTGGAAGAATGTTCTCTGGTCAGATGAGACAAAAATAGAGCTTTTTGGGCAAAGGCATCAACATAGAGTTTACAGGAGAAAAAAAAGAGGCATTCAAAGAAAATAACACGATCCCTACAGTCAAACATGGCGGAGGTTCCCTGATGTTTTGGGGTTGCTTTGCTGCCTCTGGCACTGAACTGCTTGACCGTGTGCATGGTATTATGAAGTCTGAAGACTACCAACAAATTTTGCAGCATAATGTAGGGCCCAGTGTGAGAAAGCTGGGTCTCCCTCAGAGGTCATGGGTCTTCCATCAGGACAATGACCCAAAACACACTTCAAAAAGCACTAGAAAATGGTTTGAGAGAAAGCACTGGAGACTTCTAAGGTGGCCATCAATGAGTCCAGACCTGAATCCCATAGAACACCTGTGGAGAGATCTAAAAATGGCAGTTTGGAGAAGGCACCCTTCAAATATCAGGGACCTAAAGCAGTTTGCCAAAGAAGAATGGTCTAAAATTCCAGCAGAGCATTGTAAGAAACGCATTGATGGTTACCAGAAGCGGTTGATGACAGTTATTTTGGCTAAAGCAATAGGCTGAGGGTGCCAATACTTTTGTCTGGCCCATTTTTGGAGTTTTGTGTGAAATGATCAATGTTTTGCTTTTTGCTTCATTCTCTTTTGTGTTTTTTCATTGAAGACAAATTAAATGAAGATAATAATACCAAAGAATTTGTGATTGCAATCATTTTCATGAGGAAACTGAATATTATCTGACAGAATTGCAGGGGTGTCAATACTTTTGGCCACAACTGTACACACATGTGAAAGAATACATACTAATAAGGCCCCCATTGATTTACCCCTTCCTAGGATATGCTCACCCACTTACCCCACAGGTGTCTGTGTTGTGGCTAATAATCGCCTAAAGCCAAAAAAACAGGTGTGGGCGCAGAGCACAGTAAATGCTGTGCCCCTCCATAGAGATCGCATGGCCAGAGCGCTGGCGCATGCGCAGAAATTTGCATTCCACAGCTGGAACGTAAATCGGAAGTCACTATGATGAAACCGGAAGTGATGCGCGAACACAGTGCGCATCGCTGTGGTAACTCACAAACAGTTCCTGGCTTTATTATAAGCATGAGTAGCAGTGTGGGAAGAGCAAAAGAAGCTTCACCACACTGAAGCATTAGGATTAATCTATGTGGGGAGCAAATTTGGAAGGGGATATATAAGTATATATATAGATGGGCACAATATTGGCACAGGTGTAATAACACAAAAACCCTGTTAGGTAAAGAGTAAGGTTTATAAGTTCATAAGTTCTCCAGAATCGAAGTGCCTACACAAAAAATCCATATTATTCAAGGGTACATGGCAAAAAGTATGCCAAAGGTGGAAAATGAGAGAAAGAAAGCACAAAGAAGGTACAGATGTATATGGACAAATACACACCATAAGTACATCTGGAAAAAGTTGTGGCCACAACAAAGAATAGGATGCAAAGCTGCACACAGAGGAAAAGGCAGATGCTATACAAGAAACTTGAACAGTATATATACTTCTACCCACTACTGCTTATCAAAACCTGTGAGCAGAAGATTTTTGTTAATACCCAAGCAGCACCGGACTGCGGTGTCTGGGGCCCACCAGGGAAATTGACTCCAGGGTCTCACCCCACCCAGGCCCACCTATTCTTCAGCTATATGCAAATACCTGTTATCCGTTATACCTATTTTAGTGAAGCGTGGACTGTAAAACACAGGCGGCTCCCGCACATCACTGTGCGCTCACCATTACTGCGATGTACAATTACTGTAGTTTGTATTAAAGGCATTTTTGGTGAACACAAGTTATCAGCGATGCACAGGTTTGGAAGGTGATCACTTATTTATTGGTGGAATCCGCACCATCAAAAGAATGTGGAGCTTTGAGCATTTGGTGAGATTTTTCCTCAGTATTTGTAAGACAAAACCAGGAGTGGAGCAATCAGAGGTAATTTTTATGCATTTCTCACCCTCTCCTGGTTTTGTCTTACAAATACTGAGGTGAAAATCTCACCAAATGCTCAACTTGCTTTCTCTGGTGAACCTCTTTAACTGCATCTCTGCTGCTGTGTCACAGGACAGGGAGGGGTTAAACATCCAAGTATTTAATATCTATTGGAAATAAAGAAGTTTCCACTTATTGATATCAGATAAAACAAATGACCGACCACAATCCATTCTACCAAGACCAATATTACCAGATAGAAGGCAGAAGTACCACCACACACGTGACCAGATCACAAATTGCCACCACATAGTGCCCAAGCAATACTACATACAAGGCACAAATACTGCCTCACCATAACCAAAGCACATAATACCACCACGTAGTGATCAAACGCTACCACATAACGCTACCACATACAAGGTATAAGTACTGCCACACCATGAGATCGCATATTTCAACCACATACAAGGGACAAATACCGTCATGTCATGACCAAAGCACATAATGCCACCACATAGTGACAAATAATACTAAAATAATAAAAATGTAAAAAAAGCTCTGTATATAGTGTCAGTGTACAGATAATACAGTGATCACTGGTGACATTATACACAGGAGATTTGTATATAGTGTACAGGTTATACAGTCATCATCACTGACATTATACACAGAAGCTCTGCATACAGTGTCAGTGTACAGGTAATATGCAATGATCGCCATTGACATTATGCACAGGAGCTCTGCATATAGTGTCAGTGTGCGTGTATAGGTAATGCACATACTCACCAGTGATGTTTCTAGGTGAGGGTCTTCATATGTCGCAGACCAATAATACATCTTCTAGCCAGAACTCATATCTGCAGAAAATAACACAATTATCTATAACTGATAACTTCCAGAGCACATTCCACACTTTTCCCAAGATTTCTACACTACATTAAACAACAAAGTGACATAGTGCGCCCTGTACAGTAACAAGACCTCCCTTTTGTTCCCCTCATGGAAAATCGTATTCTCAACAGTAAATTATATTACAGCAGTAATGTCCCCTAATTGGCCCCTACAGTACATATGTCCCCACTTGCCACCATAAATCAAATATATATGTTCCTCATTCTGGCCCCTTTATTTAATCATGTCCTAGGTCCCTATGTTCCTCCATCCTGGGCCCCTATGTTCTTGTATTCTGGCCCCCATATAGTAATAATGTCTCCCATCCTGGCCCCCTTTAATATATAATGTCCCCCATCCTAGGTCCCTATGTTCCTCCATCCTAGGTCCCCAGACCGTCATGACAACTTCTCCAGCCATCGAGATAGATTACAACAGAGACACATCTGACTTCTCACATTTCCAGCCTCGTCCCTATCTATTCCCAAACTGGACAAACTCCGCATCCTCATCAAAACTGAGCTTCTGCTGTATGTGTCCCTATTACTGCCCCTGCTGCATAGTACAGAAACTGCGCTCCTCTTACTGCCCCATACAACAATGCCACCACTGTGCCCCCACATAACAATGTCACCGCTGTGCCCCCACATAACAATGTCACCACTCTGCTCCCACATAAAAATGTCACCACTGTGCCCCCACATAATAATACCACCTCTGTGCAAGTGTTCCTTATCCTGGGCCCCTTACATGTATATATGAGCTATAAGAACACCAATGACTGTCTAGCTGCAGTTTCCAATATCATGTTCACTCTCTATTTGAAACTAAACCTTTCCAAAACTGAACTTCTTCTGCTCCCCCATCCACTAACCTCCCTAAATCGGACATTTCTCTCTCAGTTTGCGGCACCACGATAACGCCTAGGCAGCAGGCTCGCTGTATGGGTGTTATGTTTGACACCGATCTCTCCTTCTCCTCCCACACACAATCTCTCGTCCGCTCCTGCCGCTTACACCTGAAGAATATCTCTAGAGTCCACCCCTTTCTCACCATGGAAACAACAAAAACCCTCACCGTGGCCCTAATCCATTCCCGCCTTGACTATTGCAATTCTCTATTGAGCAGCCTCCCCTTCACCAGACTTTCTCCTCTCCAGTCCATCCTTAATGCAGCAGCCAGGATCACCCATCTGGCCAATCGTTACTCAGATGAATCTGCTCTGTGCGAGTCATTGCACTGGCTGCCCGTACACTACAGGATCAAATTCAATATGCTTGTTCTCACCCACAAAGCTCTTCACAGTGCAGCACCCCCCCCCCTACCTCTCCTCCCTCATCTCTGTCTATCACCCCAGCCGTTCTCTGCGTTCCTCAAATGACTTTCGACTAACATCTGCACTAATCCGATCCTCCCACTCCCGGCTCCAAGACTTCTCCAGAGCTGAACCAATCCTCTGGAATGCCTTACCCCAAGAAATCAGGACTATCCTCAACTTGCATGGCTTCAGACGATCCCTAAAAACGCATCTTTTTAAGGCGGCCTATCATACTCCCTAATAGAAGTCCTTTGTACTGTAGACAGTGAATGGGCTATCCCTCTGGACATTGCTCTTCTACAAACTCCACCAAACCAAGAAGGTCTACACAGACTGTATAGTGACCATCCATGTAAGCTTAGTTCTATGCCCCATTTCCTCAAGATGCCTGGACCATCAGTGCAATAAGCCCCTGTACCTTGTGCAACCCCTATCCCGTTGTAGATTGTAAGCTCTTTTGAGCAGGGTCACCTTCATTTCTTGCTTTATTTATTGTATTTTCTTTTTTACATTGATTCTATGCCTATTGTTTTGTATCCAATTGTACTGTATTTGTTCTCTACTGTAATTACTTACTGTATATTTTCTGTACTCTAACCCTACATTGTAAAGCGCTGCGGAATATGTTGGTGCTATATAAATAAAGCCTTATTATTATTATTCTTATATATGTCCCCCATCCTGGTCTATATGTCTCCATCTTGATATATATGTCCCCACCCTGGTATATGTGTCCCCATCCTGGTAAATACTCTACCCTATCCTGGTATACATTGTATGACTCCCATCCTGGTGTATATGTCCCACATCCTAGCATATATGTCTCCTATCCATATATATATATATATATATATATACAGTTAGGGCCAGAAATATTTGGACAGTGACACAAGTTTTGTTATTTTAGCTGTTTACAAAAACATGTTCAGAAATACAATTATATATATAATATGGGCTGAAAGTGCACACTCCCAGCTGCAATATGAGAGTTTCCACATCCAAATCGGAGAAAGGGTTTAGGAATCATAGCTCTGTAAAGCATAGCCTCCTCTTTTTCAAGGGACCAAAAGTAATTGGACAATGGACTCTAAGGGCTGCAATTAACTCTGAGGGCGTCTCCCTCGTTAACCTGTAATCATTGAAGTAGTTAAAAGGTCAGGGGTGGATTCCAGGTGTGTGGTTTTGCATTTGGAAGCTGTTGCTGTGACCAGACAACATGCGGTCAAAGGAACTCTCAATTGAGGTGAAGCAGAACATCCTGAGGCTTAAAAAAAAGAAAAAATCCATCAGAGAGATAGCAGACATGCTTGGAGTAGCAAAATCAACAGTTGGGTACATTCTGAGAAAAAAGGAATTGATTGGTGAGCTTGGGAACTCTAAAAGGCCTGGGCGTCCACGGATGACAACAGTGGTGGATGATCGCCGCATACTTTATTTGGTGAAGAAGAACCCGTTCACAACATCAACTGAAGTCCAGAACACTCTCAGTGAAGTAGGTGTATCTGTCTCTAAGTCAACAGTAAAGAGAAGACTCCATGACAGTAAATACAAAGGGTTCACATCTAGATGCAAACCATTCATCAATTCCAAAAATAGACAGGCCAGAGTTAAATTTGCTGAAAAACACCTCAAGAAGCCAGCTCAGTTCTGGAAAAGTATTCTATGGACAGATGAGACAAAGATCAACCTGTACCAGAATGATGGGAAGAAAAAAGTTTGGAGAAGAAAGGGAACGGCACATGATCCAAGGCACACCACATCCTCTGTAAAACATGGTGGAGGCAACGTGATGGCATGGGCATGCATGGCTTTCAATGGCACTGGGTCACTTGTGTTTATTGATGACATAACAGCAGACAAGAGTAGCCGGATGAATTCTGAAGTGTACCGGGATATACTTTCAGCCCAGATTCAGCCAAATGCTGCAAAGTTAATTGGACGGCGCTTCATAGTACAGATGGACAATGACCCCAAGCATACAGCCAAAGCTACCCAGGAGTTCATGAGTGCAAAAAAGTGGAACATTCTGCAATGGCCAAGTCAATCACCAGATCTTAACCCAATTGAGCATGCATTTCACTTGCTCAAATCCAGACTTAAGACGGAAAGACCCACAAACAAGCAAGACCTGAAGGCTGCGGCTGTAAAGGCCTGGCAAAGCATTAAGAAGGAGGAAACCCAGCGTTTGGTGATGTCCATGGGTTCCAGACTTAAGGCAGTGATTGCCTCCAAAGGATTCGCAACAAAATATTGAAAATAAAAATATTTTGTTTGGGTTATGTTTATTTGTCCAATTACTTTTGACCTCCTAAAATGTGGAGTGTTTGTAAAGAAATGTGTACAATTCCTACATTTTCTATCAGATATTTTTGTTCAACCCTTCAAATTAAACGTTACAATCTGCACTTGAATTCTGTTGTAGAGGTTTCATTTCAAATCCAATGTGGTGGCATGCAGAGCCCAACTCGAGAAAATTGTGTCACTGTCCAAATATTTCTGGCCCTAACTGTATATGTGTGTGTGTGTCCCCATTCTGGTATACATGTCTCCATCCCGGCAAATATGTCTCCCAACGTGGCATATACGTCCCCATCCTGAGCCCTTCCTGGTATACATGTCACTTACATGGCCCCCTATATCCCCATCCTGGGCCCCCTCTGCGAACCCATCCTGAGCCCCCTCTGTGAACCCATCCTGGGCCCCCTCTGTGAACCCATCCTGGGTCCCCTCTGCGTCCCCATCCTGGGCCCCCTCTGCGTCCCCATCCTGGGCCCCCTCTGTGTCCCCATCCTGGGCCCCATTCGCGTCCCCATCCTGGGCCCCCTCCGCAGACCCATCCTGACCTCCCTCTGCGTCCCCATCCTGGGCCCCCTCTGTGTCCCCATCCTGGGCCCCCTCCACATCCCCATCCTTGGCCCCCTCCACGTTTCCATCCTGGGCCCCCTCCGCGGACCCATCCTGTGCCCCCTCCGCAGACCCATCCTGGGCCCCCTCTGCGACCCCATCCTGGGCCCCCTCTGCTGACCCATCCTGGGCCCCCTCTGCGGACCCATACTGGGCCTTCTCTGCGTCCCCATCCTGGGCCCCCTCTGCGTCCCCATCCTGGGCCCCCTCTGCGTCCCCATCCTGGGCCCCCTCTGCGTCCCCATGTGGGCCCCCTCTGCGTCCCCATCCTGGACCCCCTCTGCGTCCCCATCCTGGGCCCCCTCTGCGTCCCCATCCTGGGCCCTTTCTGCGTCTCCATCCTAAGCCCCTTCTGCAAACCCATCCTGACCCCCCTCTGCGTCCCCATCCTGAGCCCCCTATATGCATGTCCCCATCCTGGGCCCCCTATATGTATGTATGTCCCTATCCTGGGCCCCCTTTGCGTCCCCTATATGTAACAAGGGGGCCCCTGACGGCTGCCCCCACACGCTATCCTCGGGGCCCCCTTACCGCTGCCTCGCTCTCTTAGTGCTGCCTCCCCCCACTCTCCATTACCGGCAGGCAGTCGCACTGATCGCAGCCTGTCATGTAGTGTGACGCTGCAGCCGGCGATACAGCAAAAAAAGCGGCGCCGGCTACAGCGTAACACCACATGACAGGCAGAGGCGGAGATCAGCGCGACTGCCCGCCGGTAATGGAGAGAGGGGAGAGGCAGCAGTAAGGGGACCCGAGGATAGCGTGTGGGGGCAGCGGTCAGGGGCCCCCTAGTATGACATGTGGGGGCGCTCAGGGGACCAATGGGCCCCCCCTTTGCCTCTGGGCCCCCTCTACAGCGCCCAGTGGGGTATGGGTGTGGGGCTTAGTGGGCGAGGCCCAAAAGTGTCGGGGCCCCCCGGGGGATCTCCCGATCTCCTGCCAGGCCAGTCCGCCCCTGTACCCAAGGGAGAAACACAATTTAGGTTGAAAATCCATCTGGATTCTGCGTGTAACAGGGGGAGTGAGACATTCCCACCCCGGATGTTTCCCCTGATTTGCTGCAGTCCAACCACAATCACAATTTGAATTGTGCAAGAGGGTGCAACAGCACTTTTCCAACATTGCACTCGCTGCAGAGCATCTGAAGAGAGCCAAAACTATCTCCACAGAGGCATCACATTACAAGGATAAGTACAATAGTAAAATACGTGGCACCTATGTGGTTGGACTGCAGCAAATCAGGGGAAACATCCGGGGTGGGAATGTCTCACTCCCCCTGTTACGCACAGAATCCAGATGGATTTTCAACCTAAATTGTGTTTCTCCCTTGGGTATTAACAAAACTCTTCTGTTCACTTCTGGTTCCTGTGCCGACGTAGATACAGCAGAGTGAGGGAGCTCTGCTCAGCTGCCCAGCTTAGACCGACTTGCTCTGCTTGTCGGTGACTATAGACCGCGGACCGATACAAGCGACAGCCGCAAACTGCAGCGCCACCGTGGACCGGTGGCTCAGGAGCACAAGAGGAGGGAGCAGAGCAGCGCAGCTTCATAGCCGTGCGACAGAGGTAACTAAGATGGTGGCCACCCAGAGCGGGAAACTGAAGGGCAGGGGAGCGACGGAGGCACAAAGAGGAGCCAGACAGGAAAGGAAAGACACATGGGGTCCCCGCTCCAGTCCGCAGCATGAACAACAGCATCAGAGGTCGGTCACAGAGGAATGAGGATTGGCTGCGGATCTGATCCCTGCAGCAGATCGTAAGTAGCTAGCTAAAGAGATGGCGGGATTTTTGGCGGCAGATATAAAAGAAGCAGTCAGAGAGGCAATCAAAGATGCCCTGGATGAAGTGAATGTGGTGACTGCACAACATGCTGGCAGATTAGATCAATTGGAACAAAGGCTGTCTGATACGGAGGACAAGGTGACTACACTCGAACGCGAACTAGAGATGGCACGCAAAAATGAAGTCTGGATGAAAGATAAATTAGATGACTTGGAGAATAGGTCACGCAGAAGTAACCTCAGACTAGTGGGTCTGCCGGAATCAGTCTCATACCAACAACTTAATGACATATTTGAGCTGGATTTGCCAAAAGCTTTCGGATTGACAGACAAGTGCAAAGTAGAACGGGCACACCATGTGGGGCCACCGGGAGGGACCCCTGTGGGGAACACGAGACGTTGAGTAGATGGGTAGGACACACATCAGCCTCAGAAATCACGCCAGGCAATTGCGAAGTATCTTGACTTCAAAGACAAAGATAAGCTGCTGCGGCTGTTTAGGGTCAGGAGACAACCACTCCTCTTACGAGGGCATAAGGTGGTCGTCTTTGAGGACTTTTCACCTGACGTCACCAGGAAATGCAAAACCTATAGCGAGATATGCAGCCTTTTATATAAAAGAGGCATTCAATTTCAAATTATGTACCCAGCCACTCTCAAAACGAAAAACACAGATGGCTATTTCAAAATATGGAAGAATCCCAGCGAGGCACTGCGGGCGTTTACGTCACCCTCCCCAGGATCCCCCGAAGAGAGGAGGAGACTACAGGAGTCCATAGTGCCAACAATTGGTTCCACAGACTAGCTGAAGACCTGGAGAATGCAGTGGGGATCTACTTTATTGAGGATATTGCTTTGCTTAGACTGAAACATAGAAGCGAAGACGCCTAATGAGAATGTGATCGTTGGGGTTTTGATTACCATACAGGAGACAAAATACTTTGTACCCCCGGCTTGTGTAGGGCAGAAATGGACATTGTTCTTTGAGCAAATTAATTGTACCCTGTGGGAGCATCTAAGACATCAAGATGGTAAAGATTATATCTTGGAATGTCAAGGGGCTTAAGACCGCGGAAAAAAGATCGTTGGTGCTAAGGCACCTTAAGAGGTTGAGAGGGGATGTTGTATTGTTACAGGAGTCCCACCTGTCATAGCAGGACCTGTTTCGCATCCATAAATATTGGGTGGGAGAGGTCTATGGATCGGGAGCTGAGGGGCGAAAGGGAGGCGTGATAACTTTGATTAACAAGTCTCTCCCGCACAAACTGATATCACACCATCGTGATGACTGTGGAGGTCATGTCCAGATTGTCATGGAAACTCCTAACGGGGTGCTGGACATACATAATATTTATGCCCCTAATACAGAAAGAGAACAATCTTTCCGAAAAATGACTACCACCATACTATCAACTGGGACACATAACCTCATTGTGGGGGGCGACATGAATGAAACCATGGTGGCCTCTGAGGATCACTCTCGCCCTTGGATGGGAGTTGGTGAGCCAGGCAGCGAGACACGGTCCTCTCCGCTGTGTGACTTTGCTAATGATTTGGGGGTGCGGGATTAGTGGAGACTGCATCACCCAACCGACAGATCATATACTCACTACTCTCACCCACACAACTCATGGTCTCGCATTGATTTGCTTCTAGTCAGCGAGCCTCTGGTTACCAGAGTACAAGAGACAGACATAACAGACCTGGTGATCTCAGACCATGCCCCAATAATGCTAATGTTGCAGAAGCTACATCCCAGAGGCTCAGATATACTGTGGCGATTCCCCCATTACCTAGCGGCTGATAAAGACTTTGCTAAATTACTAGGGGAGTGGTGGACGGAATTCTTGGACCACAATCAACATTCCACGGGAGACCCCGCCTTACACTCTGGGAGACAGCCAAAGTTGTCATGCGAGGCAAAATCATAGCTCATACTACAGCGCTAAAGAAAAGAGTAAATCTGAAATATTTGCAGGCTAGTGGTACAGTTAGGCGGGCCTACACCAAGTTTCAGGACCTTCCTCGGGAAGACACCAGAGCTGCTTGGTTTGACGGCTAAGCTGGAGTTTGACACGTGGGCTAAACAGAAAGAGGCACTGGGTAAAACCCGTAGAGACGCTGAACTACACAGATATGGAGACAAGGCCGGGCGTATGCTAGCTAACTTGGCTAAGGGGCACCACTCGGTAACACACATAGCAGCCCTCAAAGGAAAAGACGGTACTACAACGGTTGATCCGAAGGAAATTAATACAGTGCTGGGAAAATATTATGCCTCCCTATATCGCCCCCGTCACACTGACATGACAAAAGGACAGAGATGGCTAGACGGCGTCAACCTCCCGACATTGACTGACGAAGATCTGTCTGACCTAAATAGTCTGATAACGGAGGAGGAGGTTTGTAAGGTGATTGGAGAGTTGAGCTTACATAAAGCCCCAGGACCAGATGGGTTTGACGCCAGCATATACAAAGCCCTAAAAGACAAGATTGCTCCGCATTTAAAAAACATGTACAATGACTTAATGAGAGGGGGGGCTGTCCCTGGCCATATGAATACGGCCTATATAAAGGTTATTCCCAAGAGCGACAAGCCAACAGATGATCCGGCCAATTTCCGTCCTATATCCCTAATCAACCAGGACTTGAAAATCGTAACAAAAATTTTAGCGGACAGGTTGGCGGGAATTCTTCCCAAGCTTTTGGGTCGGGAACAGGCAGGATTTGTACGGGGCAAGTCGGCAGCGGTAAATATTAGACGATCCATGATGGTCTTGGAGGTGGTAAGACTGGGGGCCGATAGGGGGGGTTCCAGCCATGGTCATGCTTGACGCTGAGAAGGCTTTTGATAGCGTGGGGTGGCCGTGGCTGGAACAGGTTCTAGACAGATTTGGCATTAGGGGAGAGATCCGTAACTTTTTTACCTCCATTTATTCTGATCCCAAGGCGAGGGTTCATACACCGGGTTTCCTCTCAGATGTGATACACTTGGGAGGGGGAATGAGACAGGGGTGCCCTCTTTCACCGCTCTTATTCAATTTAACAATTGAACCCCAGGCCAGATTTATTAATGAAGGAACTAGTTTCAAAGGGATCAGTATAGGCAACAAAGAACTAAGGTCCACTTTCTTCGCGGATGACATCATCCTTTATATGTCAGATCCGGAGGGAGACCTCCCGGGCCTTATGACCGCCTTAGAAACGTTTGGAGACATATCGGGGTTTCGATTAAATAAGTCCAAGTGTGAGACTCTTATTCTCACACAACGCCCAGCATGGCTCGCCCGGACGGGACGGAGTCCTGATCAACTTCATGAGATATCAATTGCGAGACATGAGATTAAATATTTGGGGATCCACCTGGGACGGGACACGAGGGACATTTATAGACTTAACTATGCCCCCATAATGAATAAAATAATTCAAGAATTACATAAATGGAGAGACTTGCCGCTGTCGCTTTTGGGAAGGAACTACTTGATCAAAATGGTTAGTTTCTCACGGCTATTATACCCCCTACAGACCGTGCCGCTTCTTCTGCGTCATGTGGATGTAAATAAACTTAATAAGGCTTTCACCGACTTTTGTATGGCAGGGACGGAGATGCAGAATTAAAAACCGCACATTAATGTTTTCACGCGAGGAAGGGGGGATAGCATTGCTCAACCTTAGAGGGTATAATCTGGCATGCATAACAAGATACGTTATTGACTGGATTAGGCACACTCATAAACATTCGGACTATGAGGTAGAGGCCGAGTGGTGCAAACCTTGGGACCTTGTAGCGATTCTTCACTCTTGCAGAGCAGCGTTAGATCCAAAGATAAAAGACTCAGTGCTTATCCGATTTACAAGAGGGGCATGGAAGGCCCTACGTCACAAGCTAGGTCTATCATGGCGGGTTTCCAAACACCTGACACTATGGGGACACCTAGATTTTAGACAGGGAAGAGAAAATGCTTTGTTCCGGGGTCTGGCGAGAGAAAGGGATTAAGACAGTGGGGGGCCTGATGCAGACCCAAGAATGTCGGTGGATGACGGCAGACGAAATCTTGACCAGGTGGGGGATCGACTCCACACACACCCTCCAATATGCACAATTAAGACATCACATATTTAACAAACTACAGCAGATACACAAAGAATTACTCAACGCTGAATTGGACGCCCTGCTAAATAAGGATCCCTCGGACATCAGTATTTCGACTGTATACCAGTCTCTGAGACATGCTCTCATGCCCAAGGGACCTCAAGAGCTGTTTAGAGTCTGGGAGACGAGGCTCCAAGATAGGGAGATGGGTGACTTGGTATTATCGGGATGGAATTAATTCCGAAAACACATCATCAATGAAAAATGCCGAGACAAAATTTTGCATCATACATAGAGCCATCTTGGGCTTCCGCCTGCCTGCCACTCCCCGACGCCCAGACAGGAGACAGACATGCCCGAAATGTGTGCAGTCTGGGACAAATATGTTTCATGGATTGTGGGAGTGTGATGGAGTACAAAGGGGTTGGGAGGAGGTGGGGACCTGGGCGAGTACACCAATGCACACTAGACTCCCTATGGACAAACTGATTTGGGTTTTCCATAGAATGTTAGCTCTGGGATTAACTAAGCCACGCACACAACTCTTACACACCATAGCAATCTTATATAAACGGCTCATCTTACGCCACTGGTTGGACGAAAGGACCCCTAGTCTGAGGCAGCTGCTGATTGAGATGAAGAGGGTGCTGATATTGGAAAAGATGGAAGCAGAGTCAGACATAGACAATAAGACATAGACAATAAGACTGACAAATTTTTTAATAAAAGGAGAGATTTTATTTTACTACAGTCATGGCCAAAAGTTTTAAGAATGATACAAATATTAATTTTAACAAAGTCTACTGCTTCAGTTTTTCTAATGGCAATTTGCATATATTCCAGAATGTCATAAAGAGTGATCAGCTTAACAGCAATTACTTGCTAAGTCAATATTTGCCTAGAAAATGAACTTTAACCCCCAAAACACATTTCAACATCATTGCAGTCCTGCCTTAAAAGGAGCAGCTAACATCGTTTTAGTGATTGTTCCATTAACACAGGTGTGGGTGTTGATGAGGACAGGGCTGGCGAACAATCAGTCATGATTAAGTAAGAATGACACCACTGGACACTTTAAAAGGAGGCTGGTGCTTGGTATCGATGTTTCTCATCAGTTAACCATGGTTATCTCTAAAGAAACACGTGCAGCCATCATTGCACTGCACAAAAATGACCTAACAGGAAAGAGTATCGCAGCTAGAAAGATTGCACCTCAGTCAACAATCTATCGCATCATCAAGAACTTCAAGGAGAGAGCTTCCATTGTTGTCAAAAAGGCTCCAGGGCGCTCAAGAAAGACCAGCAAGCGCCAGGACCGTATCTTAAAACTGTTTCAGCTGCGGGATCGGACTACCAGCAGTGCCGAGCTTGCTTAGGAATGGCAGCAGGCTGGTGTGAGTGCTTCTGCACGCAATGTGAGGCGGAGACTCTTTGAGCAAGGCCTGGTTTCAAGGAGGGCAGCAAAGAAGCCACTTCTCTCCAGAAAAAACATCAGGGACCGACTGATATTCTGCAAAAGGTACAGGGAGTGGACTGCTGAGGACTGGGGTAAAGTCATTTTCTCTGATGAATCCCCTTTTCAATTGTTTGGGACATCTGGAAAACAGCTTATTCGGAGAAGAAGAGGTGAGCTCTACCACCAGTCTTGTCTCATGCCAACTGTAAAGCATCCTGAAACCATTCATGTGTGGGGTTGCTTCTCAGCCAAGGGAAACGGCTTACTCACAGTCTTGCCTAAAAACATAGCCATGAATAAAGAATGGTACCAGAATGTCCTCCAAGAGCAACTCCCAACCGTCCAAGAGCAGTTTGACGCCCAACAATGCCTTTTCCAGCATGATGGAGCACCTTGCCATAAAGCAAAGGTGATAACTAAATGGCTCAGGGAACAAAACAGAGATTTTGGGTCCATGGCCTGGAAACTCCCCAGATCTTAATCCCATTGAGAACTTGTGGTCAATCATCAAGAGACGGGTGGACAAACAAAGACCATCAAATTTTGGCAAAATGCAAGCATTGATTATGCAAGAATGGACTGCTATCAGTCAGGATTTGGTCCAGAAGTTGATTGAGAGCATGCCAGGGAGAATTGCAGAGGTCCTGAAGAAGAAGGGTCAACACTGCAAATATTGACTTGCTGCATTAACTCATTCTAACTGTCAATATAACCTTTTGGTACTCATAATATGATTGCAATTATATTTCTGTATGTGATATAAACATCATACAAACACAAATAAAAACCAGAGGGCAGCAGATCATGTGAAAATATAATTTTGGTGTCATTCTCAAAACATTTGGCCATGACTGTATAGATGACTGACGACAAGATACGTACCTTGGTTGTGGCTTTTCGAGACTCCACATGGTATAGTTTAGAAGACCTAAATGGAACGCTGGGAAAGCTTAGGATACAGGACCCGACAAGTGCCGTAGGTAATATCAATACTATTAATAGATCGGAAATGTGATCGACGAGATTTGGTGGTACAACAA
Source organism: Allobates femoralis (assembly GCA_033576535.1). Taxonomy (NCBI): domain Eukaryota; kingdom Metazoa; phylum Chordata; class Amphibia; order Anura; family Aromobatidae; genus Allobates; species Allobates femoralis. The sequence continues at coordinate 248,835,880 of JARQOC010000002.1, read as the reverse complement.
ATAGAACATCCTGTTAGATTTAGGGAAGGGGGGGAGGTGGGGGAGGGAATATCTGTTTATGTTAAAGGAGATGTGTGGATTAGACAGCTACTTCATTATGACTGCACTTGATAATTGAACAAAGACTCAATATACTAATCTGTAAAATTTGGAAATTCAATAAAAAAATGTTGTGGGAAAAAAAAAAATCTTCTGTTCACAGGTTTTTATAAGCAGTAGGGGGTAGAAGTATATATACTGTTTAGGTTTCTTGTATAGCATATGCCTTTTCCTCTGTGTGCAGCTTTGCATCCTATTCTTTGTTGTGGCCACAACTTTTTCCAGATGTACTTATGGTGTGTTTTGTCCATATACATCTGTACCTTCTTTGTGCTTTCCTTCTCTCATTTTCCACCTTTGGCATACTTTTTGCCATGTACCATTGAATAATATGGAATTTTTGTGTAGGCACTCTGATTCCGGAGAACTTATGAACTTATAAGCCTTACTCTTTACCTAACAGGGTTTTTGTGTTATTACACCTGTGTCAATTTTGTGGCCATCTATATATATACCTACTAGCTGTAGTACCCGGCTACGCCCGGGTTAATAAATAACTGATGTTAGCTATAACAAAATAGAATTTGAATATGTCATATTAATGACCTGTAAGAAAATAGAAGCTGAGCTGTGATTGGTTGGTATAGGCAGCCTAATAAATCTCCAGCCAACAGTAAACCCTCCCCCTGGCCGGGCAGTATATGTTACCTCACACATACACATAATAGACAGCTCATGTGACTGACATCTGCCTTAATTCCCTATATGGCACATGTGTTGCACATTGGCTGTTTTTAATCAGATGTTTATGTTTGGAAATTAAAGATAGCACACGTATGAGGCGAGTTGTGTGAGGTGATTTGTGCACATCTGTGTCTGTCTGTGTGGTGTGTGTGTCCCTGGGGTGTGTGTGTGTGTCCCTGTGGGGTGAGTGCATGTGTCCCTATAGGGTGTGTATGTCCCTGTGGGGGGGTCTGTGTGGTGTGTGTTTCTGTTGTGTGTGTTTCTTTGTGGTGTGTGTGTGTCCCTGTGGGGTGAGTGCATGTGTCCCTATAGGGTGTGTATGTGTGTGTGTCCCTGTGGGGGAAGGTCTGTGTGGTGTGTGTGTGTGTATCTGTGTTGTGTGTGTCTCTGTGTGTGTGTGTGTGTGCCTGTGGGGTGAGTGCATGTGTCCCTATAGGGTGTGTATGTGTGTGTGTCCCTGTGGGGGGGTGTCTGTGTGGGGTATGTGTGTCTCTGTGTTGTGTGTGTCTCTTTGTGGTGTGTGTGTGTCTGTGGGGTGAGTGCATGTGTCCCTATTGGGTGTGTATGTGTGTGTGTCCCTGTGGGGGGGGTCTGTGTGGTGTGTGTGTGTCTCTTTGTGGTGTGTGTCTGTGCGTCCCTGTGGGGTGAGTGCATGTGTCCCTATAGGGTGGCTATGTGTGTGTGTCCCTGTGGTGGGGGTCTGTGTGGTGTGTGTGTCTGTGTTGTGTGTGTGTGTGTGTGTGTGCTGCTATAGGGTGTGTGTCCCCGTGGGGGTGTGTGTGTCTCTGTGTCTCTTTGTGGTGTGTGTGTTTGTTCGGGTGCGTAGTGAGTATCCAATATTGGGGCTGCACCTTAGCGACTATACACTTGCTGTTACTCTTTGTGTGCGTGTGGTGTGTGTATACATGTGGGGTGAGTGCATGTGCCGCTATAGGGTGTGTGTCCCCGTGGGGGTGTGTGTGTCTCTGTGTCTCTTTGTGGTGTGTGTGTTTGTTCGGGTGCGTAGTGAGTATCCAATATTGGGGCTGCACCTTAGCGACTATACACTTGCTGTTACTCTTTGTGTGCGTGTGGTGTGTGTATACATGTCCCCATGCGTGGTGAATATCTCATGTTGGGACCCCACCTTAGTGACTATATGCTGGTATGTGCTGTTAGTCTTTGGCGCTATCATTAAGCGCCTCTCATTCACAACTGTCAACTGGTAACTGTCACTTTTTCCCCATTATGTAGATAGGGGCAAAATTGTTTGGTGAATTGGAATGCGCGGGGTTAAAATTTCGCCTCACAACATAGCCTATGACGCTCCCGGGGTCCAGACGTGTGATTGTGCAAAATTTTGTGGCTATAGCTGACAGCTGTCGATTTTCCATTCACTTTTTCCCCATTATGTAGATAGGGGCAAAATTGTTTGGTGAACTGGAACGCGCAGGGTTAAAATTTTGCCTCACAACATAGCCTATGACGCTCTCGTGGTCCAGACGTGTGACTGTGCAAAATTTTTGTGGCTGTAGTTGCGACGGTGTAGATGCCAATCCCGGACATACATACATACATACACACATACATACACACATACATACACACACATACATACACATATTCAGCTTTATATATTAGATATCCCCCTCTAAATTTGCTCCCCACATAGATTAATCCTAATGCTTCAGTGTGGTGAAGCTTCTTTTGATCTTCCCACACTGCTATTCATGCTTATAATAAAGCCAGGAACTGTTTGTAAGTTACCACAGTTATGCGCACTGTGTTAGCGCGTCACTTCCGGTTTCATCATAGTGACTTCCGGTTTGCATTCCAGCTGTAGAACGCACCTTTCTGCGCATGCGCCAGCATTCTGGCCATGCGATCTCTATGGAGAGGCACAGCATTTACTGTGCTCTGCGCCCACACCTGTTTTTTTTGGCTTTAGGCGATTATTAGCCACAACACAGACATCTGTGGGGTAAGTGGGTGAGCATATCCTTGGAAGGGGTAAATCAATGGGGGCCTTATTAGTATGTATTCTTTCACATGTGTGTATAATAGTTATTCAATATGTGCACCTGTATATATAGATCCCTTGTGTAGCTGCAACAGTACCCCTAAGGAAGCCACTGTCAGGCGTAACGCATGGGGCATTCCACTCTGTGTCTCTCTGTGTCCGGTTTGGGCCACCATCTACACTATAATCTCCTGTTCGTGTCTGTCTGACGCCGAAATCGCGCAGCAACCAATGAACGCCACGTATGCAAAAAGCCGTGCACATTCAAAATTAGGTGATTATATAGTAGCTGTAACCTGGCGACAGCGACACATAGCGTTGCTGTCGCCAGGCTACATGTACGGCCGCGGCGACCCTCGGCACCGGTACCCGCCGCCCCCACCTCGCCTCCCCCTTGCCTCTCCTCACCTCCCTCTTGCCTCTCCTCGCCTCCGTCCTCACTTCTCCCCTCACCTCCCACTGTTCTCACCCGTCCTCTGTACACACAGCGGTCATGTGACAAGGCGGGCTGATATGACATCTCACAGCCCGCCCTGTCACATGACCACTGCAAAAGACGGTGAGAACAGAGGGGGCGAGGGGGATCCTGCCTCCTCCTCATCCTGCCCCCCCATCCCCTCAGCTCCATCCTGCCCCCCCGGCTCCATCCTGCATCCCCGCATCCATCCTGCCCCCCGGCTCTATCCTGTCCCCCGCATCCCTGCTACCCCCCCCGGCTCCATCCTGCCCCCTGGCTCCATCCTGCCCCACCATCCTGCCCCCCCCCATCACCATCCTGCCCCCTTGCTCCATCCTGCCGCCACGGCAGTTAGGGGTCTTGTGACCGATCAGCTGATCGGTTTCCCAGGCAACGACAGGTCCTGAAGGCCTATAGGACCTAGAAGACGGAGGTGGAGCGAGCCAGCGAACAGGTGAGCATCCTCACTGAGGATTTTTTAATTTTTACTTTTACTGTGGAGGAGTGAGGGGGCCGGGTAATGCGGAGTATCACCATATACCATAGTGCTGTAATGTGCCGCCATATACTATAGTGCTGCTATACATGTACTGTAATGTACCGCCATATACTATAGTGCTGCTATACATGTGCTGTCATGTACCGCCATACACTATAGCGCTGCTATACATATGCTGTAATGTACCACCATATACTATAGTGCTGCTATACATGTACTGTATTGTACCGCCATATACCATAGCGCTGCTATACATGTACTGTAATGTACCGCCATATACTATAGTGCTGCTATACATGTACTGTAATGTACCGCCATATACAATAGTGCTGCTATACATGTACTGTAATGTACCGCCATATACCATAACGCTGCTATACATGTACTGTAATATACCACCATATACTATAGTGCTGCTATACATGTACTATAATGTACCGCCATATACTATAGTGCTGCTATACATGTACTGTAATGTACCGCCATATACAATAGTGCTGCTATACATGTACTGTAATGTACCGCCATATACCATAACGCTGCTATACATGTACTGTAATATACCACCATATACTATAGTGCTGCTATACATGTACTATAATGTACCGCCATATACTATAGTGCTGCTATACATGTAATGTAATGTACCGCCATATACTATAGTGCTGCTATACATGTGCTGTAATGTACCGCCATATACCATAGCGCTGCTATACATGTACTATAATGTACCGCCATATACTGCTATACATATAGTGCTGCTATACATGTACTATAACATACCGCCATATACTATAGCGCTGCTATACATGTACTGTAATGTACCGCCATGTACTATAGTGCTGCTATACATGTACTGTAATGTACCGCCATATACTATAGCACTGCTATACATGTACTGTAATGTACCGCCATATACTATAGCACTGCTATACATGTACTGTAATGTACCGCCAAATACTATAGTGCTGCTATACATGTACAATAATGTACCGCCATATACTATAGTGCAGCTATACATGTACTATAATGTACATCCAGTGTGCAGGTTTATCGAATTTTACCTGCATCCACTTGTGGAAACACTGCCCTCCTATGTCCGTGACACATCGGACGTCCTGAGGCAAGTTGATGGGATCTTTGTGGACTCGGAGACACGTCTAGTCACGGCAGATGTTGAGTCCTTGTACTCATCAATATGTCATCAAGATGGGCTTAGAGCCGTAACTTTCTACTTGGAGAACAGCAGTCTGGAGGAATCCCTCAGTGCTCTGATTTTGAATCTCCTAGATTATATCCTAACCCATAACTTCTTTCTCTTTAAGGACCGGTTCTTCCTTCAGCAGCGGGGGACGGCAATGGGGGCGGCGTGCGCGCCCTCCTACGCAAATCTCTTTTTTGGCTATTGGGAGAGGGAGATTTTCGGGGGGGGGCGCCTGCGCCGCCACCCAGGTGCTGTCATGGATGAGGTACATCGATGATGTATTGATGTTGTGGAAGGGAACAGTTTCTCAATTGGAAACCTTTTTGGTTCATTTGAACTCTAATGAGTATAATATCAAACTAACCTACACACATCATGCATCATCGGTGGACTTTTTAGATATAAAACTCCATATTCATTCCGACGGGTCTATACAAACCGATATGTATCGGAAAGATACATCGGTAAACGCAGTATTGCACGCCTCTTCAGCCCATACACCGGCAACGATCTCTGCAATTCCAATCGGTCAGTATCTAAGAGCAAGAAGAGTGTGCTCAACGGATAACTTTTTTGAAGGACAGGCTGAGGATTTGAGAGATCGTTTCCTAGCAAGAGGCTATAGTAAGCGGTGCATTAAGCGGGGCTACACCAGGGCTCGAAGGAAGAATAGGAATACCCTGCTGCTGGGGAGGTGACCGGTCTGAAGGGAAAGGGTCAAATCAGGGACCTCAAGTGGTCCGCTTTATAACAACATATAATGACAAATGGGATGGGATTAGGGGTATTCTAAGGAGACACTGGGGAATTTTGGGACTGGTACCGGGTCTAAGTGACGTAGTTACTGAACGACCAATGTTGACTGCAAGGAGGAGCAGTAGCCTCAAAGATATGTTGGTGCATAGCCATTATGTAAGGGAATCCAAACCTATAGTGAGTGGGAGTAGAAGGACTGTGGGATTTTATCCGTGTGGCTCATGCCTGGCATGCCGGAACATGGAAAGAACAAAAACATTTTCAGCGGCCAATAACGGACGCATATACGATATCCGACATTACCTAACATGCACAACTAGAAACGTGATATATCACGCCACATGCCCATGTGGCCTGATATACATTGGCCTTACATCACGGGAATTCCGTGTCAGAGTAAGGGAGCATATTAGGGACATAGAGGCAGCTAAAAAAAATGGAACATGGTGATCCCAATCTAAAAACTCTACCCCGCCATTTTAAATCCATACATGATTGCGACACAACCAACTTAAAATTTAAAGCGATTGACGTGTGTCATTTAGGAGCAAGGGGTGGGGACTACAAGAGAGCCCTTGAGAGGAGGGAATGTCAATGGATAGTCCGCCTTGGGACGCAGTCCCCGGGTGGACTGAATGAAAAACTAAGTTTTTCCTCATATCTCTAAACATAAAGGCGCACTATTACGCCTTTAGAACCATTGGTGGACCTGATATCCCTCTTCATTGTTAATGGGGGGTGATTTACGTCCGACCAATGAAAAAGATGGATCTTGGTCTTTTGGTTGATTCTGCATATAATGTTTCGGCTGTCCGCCATGCTGTGGAACCCCAGTTCCCTGAGGGTTCCTCTTAGGATAACTAATGATATGGTTTTAACTGTCTTGTATTTGTCTTTTTTCTATGTTTTTTAGCTGTTCTGTATTCCCCCACACAATGGTCTACCAAAATAAATCTCTGGACACTATAAACAAGGTGGAATCGCTTTCTACAATGGGACTATCCGGGCTTTCTATATATAGGGCGGAGGAAAAGAAGAAATGCTACAACGTTAGAAAATATGGAACTTTGTTCCCTTATATTGCTGTACATGCTCATGTATTGGAGTATGCCTGGTAAAATGTCCCGTATATGTGGTACAAAGTGATGTTTTTCTCCCAATAAAAAGGTATGGTTAATACAGACCAGAGGTAGTGAAAAGAAAGTGGGCAAATTTGCCCTCTTCTAAAATGGCGTCCGCGGACCGCGCATGCGCGGTCGCGCATCACCGGGCTGTGGTGAAAGGCTTCTGACACACAGGAAGGAGCGTCATATGACGCACTTCCTGTGGATGAATGCCGGAAACCGCCGCTCGGGATAGCGCGGCCTCACATGTGCGGCAAGGAGCGGCGTAATAGCAAACAGGTGGTGGGCGGTAGTGGTGGGGGGTATATAGGATGGGGGTGACATAGCAAAAGACATGCCCCCTGAGGAAGCAATCAGGGAAACGCGTTGGGGCGTCCCCTAGAGGTCATCCAGGCACACAATTACCAGGCATGGGTAAGCATGAAACTATGAAGTATGTGATATGTTGCTAGATAATGGTTGTCCTGATTGAGCCATGGATTAGTAATTGGTATATTGAGAAGGGACTATAAACTGGAACTTCTATATACTATGGGTGAAAGCCCTAAAAACTAATTATGCATGTCTCTGTATCACAGAATCTGTGTTTGAAAAAACTACCATGTCTTGTCATACTGTGTTTGGAGTAGGACTTTAACCCCTCCATGTCCTCTCATCCATTTCCATGTAATTCTAAGATTTTTAATATGAATTGAGCACTTTATATCTGCAATTTTACTCTTGATGTACTAATAAAAGCATTTATAAGAAAAGCAGTTTATTGGTGCAATTGTATATTTGGTATAGAAACTCTCCAAAACCGATGTAACATGATTAATAATAGATATGGGAGAGCCCTAATATATTTTGATAATTATTCATGTGTGACCAAGTCTTATAAAACATATACATGTGCTGTCATGTACCGCCATATACTATAGTGCTGCTATACATGTACTGTAATGTACTGCCATATACTATAGTGCTGCTATACATGTGCTGTATTGTACCGCCATATACCATAGCGCTGCTATATATGTACTGTAATAGACCGCCATATACTATAGTGCTGCTATATATTTACTGTAATGTACCCGCATATACTATAGTGCTGCTATACATGTACTGTAATGTACCGCCATATACTATAGTGCGGCTATACATGTACTGTAATGTGTCGCCATATACTATAGTGCTGCTATACATGTACTGTAATGTACCGCCATATACTATAGTGCTGCTATACATGTACTGTAATGTACCGCCATATACTATAGTGCTGCTATACATGTATTGTAATGTACTGCCATATACTATAGTGCTGCTATACATGTTTCTGTAATGTACCACCATATACCATAGTGCTGCTATACATGTACTGTAATGTACCGCCATATACTATAGCGCTGCTATACATGTGCTGTAATGTACCGCCATATACTATAGTGCTGCTATACATGTACTGTAATGTACCGCCATATACTATAGCGCTGCTATACATGTCTGTAATGTACCGCCATATACTATAGTGCTGCTATACATGTACTGTAATGTACCGCCATATACCATAGTGCTGCTATACATGTACTATAATGTACTGCCATATACTGCTATATATATAGTGCTGCTATACATGTACTATAACATACCGCCATATACTATAGCGCTGCTATACATGTACTGTAATGACCCCCATGGACTATAGTGCTGCTATACATGTACTGTAATGTACCGCCATATACCATAACGCTGCTATACATGTACTGTAATATGCCACCATATACTATAGTGCTGCTATACATGTACTATAATGTACCACCATATACTATAAGTGCTGCTATACATGTAATGTAATGTACCGCCATATACTATAGTGCTGCTATGCATGTGCTGTAATGTACCGCCATATACCATAGCGCTGCTATACATGTACTATAATGTACCGCCATATACACTGCTATCATATAGTGCTGCATACATGTACTAAACTATGCCATATACATAGCGCTGCTATACATGTACTGTAATGTACCGCCATGTACTATAGTGATGCTATACATGTACTGTAATGTACCGCCATATACCATACGCTGCATACATGTACTGTAATATACCGCCATATACTATAGTGTGCTATACATGTACTATAATGTACCGCCATATACTATAGTGCTGCATTCATGTAATGTAATAGTACTGCCATATACTATAGTGCGGCTATACATGTACTATAATGTACCGCCATATACTATAGTGCTGCTATACATGTAATGTAATGTACCGCCATATACTATAGTGCTGCTATACATGTACTGTAATGTACCGCCATATACTATAGTGCTGCTATACATGTACTGTAATGTACCGCCATATACTATAGTGCGGCTATACATGTACTGTAATGTCGCCATATACTATAGTGCTGCTATACATGTACTGTAATGTACCGCCATATACTATAGTGCTGCTATACATGTACTGTAATGTACCGCCATATACTATAGTGCTGCTATACATGTATTGTAATGTACTGCCATATACTATAGTGCTGCTATACATGTGCTGTAATGTACCACCATATACCATAGTGCTGCTATACATGTACTTGTAATGTACCGCCATATACTATAGCGCTGCTATACATGTGCTGTAATGTACCGCCATATACTATAGTGCTGCTATACATGTACTGTAATGTACCGCCATATACTATAGCGCTGCTATACATGTGCTGTAATGTACCGCCATATACTATAGTGCTGCTATACATGTACTGTAATGTACCGCCATATACCATAGTGCTGCTATACATGTACTATAATGTACTGCCATATACTGCTAATATATAGTGCTGCTATACATGTACTATAACATTACCGCCATATACTATAGCGCTGCTATACATGTACTGTAATGACCCGCCATGGACTATAGTGCTGCTATACATGTACTGTAATGTACCGCCATATACCATAACGCTGCTATACATGTACTGTAATATACCGCCATATACTATAGTGCTGCTATACATGTACTATAATGTACCGCCATATACTATAGTGCTGCTATTCATGTAATGTAATGTACTGCCATATACTATAGTGCGGCTATACATGTACTATAATGTACCGCCATATACTATAGTGCTGCTATACATGTAATGTAATGTACCGCCATATACTATAGTGCTGCTATACATGTACTGTAATGTACCGCCATATACTATAGTACGGCTATACATGTACTGTAATGTGTCGCCATATACTATAGTGCTGCTATACATGTACTGTAATGTACCGCCATATACTATAGTGCTGCTATACATGTACTGTAATGTACCGCCATATATTATAGTGCTGCTATACATGTACTTTATTGTACTGCCATATCCTATAGTGCTGCTGTACATGTCTGTAATGTACTGCCATATACTATAGCGCTGCTATACATGTGCTATAAAGTACCACCATATACCATAGCGCAGCTATACATTGCTGTAATTTACCGCCATATACTATAGTGCTGCTATACATGTAATGTAATGTACCGCCATATACCATAGTGCTGCTATACATTGCTGTAATGTACCGATATATACAATAGTGCTGCTATAAATGTGCTGTAATGTACCACCATATACCATAGCGCTGCTATTCATGTGCTGTAATGTACCGCCATATACCATAGTGCTGCTATACATGTACTATAATGTACCGCCATATACTATAGTGCTGCTATACATGTGCTGTAATGTACCACCATATACCATAGCGCTGCTATATATATATATGTAGTTCACTCATGTTAACTGAACAAGTTCTGTCAGTCACAGTAAGTCAACTACATACATATTCTAGAATACCCCATGCGTTAGAATCGGGCCACCATCTAGTTTATGTACAAGTGGGTAGCTCCAGGTATAGGAGCAAGGTGACTATAACAATATAGGTGCTTTGTCATTATTGTCCTGCATGTATTTACCATCTATGTGCCTTTACTTACTAGCATATGGGTTTTGTATATGGTAAACTAAGTGAACATTATTGATTTATATCCATAGGTATGTAATAGGTAGTAGCATCATTGTATAGATCGATGCACTCTAGCAGATGTATTAATAGACTGGCTCTTTTTGTTAGGTGGCCCATTCACACCCTGGTACACAGGGAACACACCCACAACCTCATGTAGAGGTTTTTACATGTTTTTAATTGTTCTTAAGAGTGTGTGTTGGTGCATTTTCTTGTATACAGAAGTGTAAAAAATAAACTTGATTTTTGTATTTTCACACTAACCCTGCTGCAGTTTTGGTTTAAATCTGTTGTGTTATATTCATATAGATGCCTCTGGTGCTGATTAAACACACAATTGTCCTTTTTGTTTAACCTATATACCTTCAGTGTGTAGCACAGAGTCTGAATATTCTCTAAGATATAAGTGGTGCAGTGGTCAGGTACACCGGTAGTTTTCTCTCATATATAAACAAGTCAAGCTGGTTTGGTTTGTGTCGGTGACTGCTTGCGGTTTGTGTTGGTGAATGTTTTTATTAAACATGAAAATATATTTTAACAATACAGTTAGTATATAACGCATTTTCCACTATGATATAGTAGATATTTTCATCTATGTTTTAGATTTTAATCTTTATAATGAGCAAATGTTATAAGAAAGAATGCAAAATGTATATACCGTATATACTCGTGTATAAGCCGAGTTTTTCAGCACAAAAAATGTGCTGAAAAGTCCCCCCCTCGGCTTATACACGAGTCACTATATGGCTGAGTGTGGGGGGGCCGGTGTCCGGGGGCTGGAGCAGGCGGGGGGAGGCTGTATAGTGAGCGGCCGGTCACGTGGGGCCGCTCATTAGTGCAATGCAATATGCACTGCATCCCCCTGTCCATCAGCGGCAGGGGGAGCTGTGCATATTACATTGCCCTCCCCCCGCCGTGGTATATACAGGCCCCCGCACCCCCACGTGGTATATACAGACCCCCGCTCTCCCCCCGTTGTATATACAGACCCCCGCTCCCCCCCTCGTGGAAGATACAGGCTCCCACTCCCCCAGTAGGATATATACAGGCCCCCCGCGGTAAATACAGGCCCCCCCCGTGGTATATACATGCCCCCGGTAGATGCCGCACACCTGTAAAAGAATCGCTTTCATACTTACCCTCCTCACTGTCATCGCGCTCCTCATTCCCGCTTCTACCCGGCGGCCGGCGCATCCACAATGATGTCATTGTTTCTGCGCGGTCACATGACGCCGGGTAGAAGCAGGAAGGAGACTGGATGGAGGACGCGCGATGACAGTGAGGAGGGTAAGTATGAAAGCGATTCTTTTACAGGTGTGCGGCATCTACCGGGGGCATGTATATACCACGGGGGGGGCCTGTATTTACGCGGGGGGCCTGTATATACTACTGGGGGGAGTGGGGGCCTGTATATACCACGAGGGGGGAGCGGGGGTCTGTATATACAACGGGGGGGAGAGCGGGGGTCTGTATATACAACGGGGGGGAGCAGGGGTCTGTATATACCATGGGGGGGGGGGAAAGCAGGGGCCTGTATATACCACTAGGGAGGCTGCTGTATACTACCACAGGGGAGGCTGCTGTATACTACCACAGGGGGAGGCTGCTGTATACTACCACAGGGGGAGGCTGCTGTATACTACCACAGGGGAAGGCTGCTGTATACTACCACAGGGGGAGGCTGCTGTATACTACCACAGGGGGAGGCTGCTGTATACTACCACAGGGGAGGCTGATGTATACTACCACAGGGGGAGGCTGATGTATACTACCACAGGGGGAGGCTGATGTATACTACCACAGGGGGAGGCTGCTGTTTACTACCACAGGAGGAGGCTGCTGTATACTACCACAGAGGGAGACTGCTGTATACTACCACAGGGGGAGACTGCTGTATACTACCACAGGGGGAGACTGCTGTATACTACCACAGGGGGAGACTGCTGTATACTACCACAGGGGGAGACTGCTGTATACTACCACAGGGGGAGACTGCTGTATACTACCACAGGGGGAGACTGCTGTATACTACCACAGGGGGAGACTGCTGTATAACTACCACAGGGGGAGACTGCTGTATACTACCACTGGGGAGGCTGCTGTTTACTACCACTGGGGAGGCTGCTGTACACTACACTGCTGGGGTCCACCCTCGGCTTATACACGAGTCAATAGGTTTTCCCAGGTTTTGGGGGTAAAAGTAGGGGGGTCGGCTTATACACGGGTCGGCTTATACACGAGTATATACGGTAGGTATTTACAGATATCCTCTACAAATCAAGGATTTTAACAAGCAATCATGCTGATCTTATTCATCTAAACAAAAAAATAAACTTTAGTAGGTCTTTCTGACCTACGTTTAAACCTTTAATCCCTGGCTGCCCAGGGGAATGGGGAAATGGGGAAGTAGGAAAAAGAAAGAGGAAGGAGAATAAAGGATTCAAACCCCAATGACATGGCAATTGAGAACTGGAAAGTGGAGTATTTAAGATCTGACATGAATAATTAAAGGGGAAACACCTCGCTCAATTCAGGAAAACAGCTCATTATAATTAGTGGCATCTTTGAATAGGATCCATTCGGACCAGGTGATAGTAAATGCGTTTATTGTCTGTAGAAGCCCAGCTGAGATCTCTTCCATTCTATAAATGAACTCCATCTCTGAGTACCATTCCAATATGGTAGGTGGGTTCTGGTCTTTCCAGTGGCGGGGAATCACCGCTCTAGCTGCAGAAAGGCAGAATCTTAGAATGTCTCTCTGCCGAGGTCACTTTAGTACGGCATTCGCGTCTTGCTCATTCACCAGTTATTCCAAATTAGACTATGAACATAGGGTGTTAGGTGGTCTGGATGCTAATATACGCGTATAGATTGGTTAATTGTAATTAGTATGTATCTATGCTCAGGTGTCCACGCCTTCATCTCCCGTGCCATCTGCAGACCAGTCACCAGCATCTCGAAGGTCATCTCCACATTCCTTGTTCCGATACATCCTCAATGGGGCCCTTTATGTCCGTGATTTATCTCTTCCTTTCTCACCAGATCCACGTCTCCAGATGTATCTATGTCCCTGTAATTTAATCTCACACACATAAAATGGCACAGAACAAAAACCTGCAAAAGAATTCAAGATGGAAGCAATAGAAAGCAGACAAGATGGAGGAGAGAAGGAAAGTTAGAATAAAAGCATTAAGAAACTTCTTTTTGCTAAAGTGAGATAAGCAGACAAAGAAGAATATATATAGAAAGAGAGAATAAAGATAAAATAGGAAATAGAGGAACAAATTAGAGAAAGAGAGAGAAATAAGAACAGAAAGATGGAGTATCGGAAGAACTATCTATATTATATATTCATGAGTAAATATGGAAAAACTTCAATATTATATTCCAAGTGTTAGTACAAACATTCTAAAACATATGGTTAGTCTATTAATCTATAGGAAATTGCCATATTTCCCCCACAATTCCCCTAAGTTTTTCTATATTTACCTAACATTTTCCCTAAGTCTATCCCTAAATCTATCTGTAAGAAACCCTTTGAGGTTGTCCATGTGATGGGAAGAGGAGATGGATTGGACGTCTTCATTCAGACACCTTAGAAATCTCTTTCCTTGTGAAAGGCACCAGGCATCTGAACCTATACTAACTTCACATGGAGCCCTCCCATTATCCCTAAACCAGTTCCCTTAACTTTAGACTCAAGTAGGGGGAATTCTTTGGCTGTTTGAGGGACACACCCTTGGGCATATCCTCCAAAGTGACACTCCCATTGGTTAACGGGTCAACCTCCTGATAGAGATAAGTACCGGTGATATCTGCCTTGGTGATGACCTTTTTATATAAAGGAATAACGCAACAAACGAATATTAACCCAACTAAAATTATGGCAATTAATATCAGGCAAACCTGTTGAAGGAACCCTTTGAGCCCACCCAACCAGCTAGAAAAGAATGATGTATCTACCCCAGCATTAACTTTTAATTTTGCTGCCAACTTAGTAATTTTCTTAAGGGCTATCATGGTTTTCCCATTTTCCCCTGAATTTTGCGGGATATATATACAGCATTCCTCCTCCCCCACCATTCCACAGACCCCGCCCTTTTCAGCTAGGAGCATATCAAGGGCCAATCTGTTTTGTAGCGTCATTCTAGTATTGGGACCTAGTTCCTCAACTATACCCTGGAAAGCATCTCGGCCATAGTTGACAAACCTTTGCTCACTGTAATATATATAATTAATCCAATCAACGTTCTTATTGATCTGTACCTGTGGAATTAAGGAAACAAATCCAGCATATACCTGATTTTGGGCCTTAAACTGGTCAGGCACCCCCCTTGGCACACCAATAGCATCAATGTATACCTGAGGGTCTTCCTCATAGCCCATGTGGAGTTGATCAATGCTTCTCCTTCTCTTGATAGTCTCACTGGAAGGCTCTGGGTCCCATGGTAAAATTTTGAACTGCATAGCCAATTTAATTAGAGTGCATTGACCTGTCCAGGCATCAGGCAACCTGGATCGGAGCTTACCATCCCCACACAACCGGTAAATATCATACATATATCGTATATATTAGCTGAATAAATTTATACTTACAGAGCTGTTTTCATTACAAAATCCCAATTTAAAGGTTCCTACTAACGAAAACCTCAGAACATATTAGAAACGGCATGGGGAATTGTGTATCAGTTTTACACTATTAGTAACATATAACCTTAAAAATACAAGACTCATCCTCCCTTGAACACTTTATCATATACCACTATCATTATGGAGGGTATACAAAAGGATATGAACTTCTTAAATATCTGCAAATAAACACAGTTATCCACAAGAGAAAAGAGATACACAACAAAATCATACAAGAACCATGTATTACTCCTGTACTTACTTATTCTAAAAACATTTTAACTAGGGTATGTTTGACATTCTATAATACCTTATATAGGAAAAAGAGATTTACACATATTGGGACAATTTTTATACAGTTTTCTTGGTTTCCTTGTCCGCTCGCTACTTGTAATTTCCAAACCCATGGAGCGATCGCCGCTCGAAGTCCGTACCTTTCTGAGTTGTGTTGTGTGCAAGAATAATGCAGGATAGTATACACAGCTTACCTGTACCAGGAGCGAACTAGGAGGTACTCACCTGATCTCACCCGTGACCTATTTTGAGGCGTAAAGTGAGGCCAAGCAGAAACCAGTCTAACCTTTGCTGATAAAAGACATCATGGCCTGCCCTGTCCCCTCTCACGACTCCTAGTTTAACACTGTTAGTGGTTCGGTCAGTCCCTATAAGGCAGTCGACTATAGAGAGGGCTCAGGCCGCCAGACACAATCCGGCTGGGATGGGGCAACCACCCGCCACTATCTTTCCTACCTTTTGTTGTAGCTTGCCTTCTACCTCCGAGAGGACAGGACACCTGTGGTGATTGTCAGTGTGATTATACCATCCTAGACTGATAACATGGTGTCTACCTCACCGTAATATACCAATACTGCATTTAGTAGGCTTACCGTATTGTTAAGGAATTCTTCAACCGGAAATCGCTCCATTCGCTCAGAAAGTGCAAATCAGAACCAAATATTCTGATTACCTCATATAAGAATCCTACCATTATCCAGCATAAAATCTCTTTGGTCTATAAACATATCTGCAATAAAAAACTTAAAGAAATTTGTATTAATTTAAGAGATTAGAAAATTCTTATTCAACAATATAATTGCAACTTTCTACTAGTTATTTTGAATATTTTTCTATTACTGGACAATAAATGACGGACTACAAGAAATATTCTCACACAGTAAAGAACAAAGACTGCTCTGATAGAAGGAATTTAAGGAGGTGTGGAGGAGTGGTTCACTCCCTTCCATGTTTTCAAACTCTTCGGCCTTGACATGCCCACAAGATGTCCACAATTCTGATAAAGGACCTAACTACTTTCTTCTTTCTTGCTTTCCACCTCCCCCTTTTTTTTTTTTTCTTTTTCTCGACTTTGTGTTACTTTCTAAACCATACTTTCTGTTGCTTTTTTCATCAAACTAGCTAATTTCCAGAAATAAGGGAAAATTTCCCCCTGCCATAATTACATCTCTAACTAAATTATTTCTGTGCTGCAAGTGGCTATCAACAACATTCACTCATATGAATTAATAAGAATCTAATTACTATTATTGTATTCAATATTGGGCATTATTATTAGCATCCAACTACCATAAATATGGAAAATCCGTCTTTGCCTTTCAGAATCCCTGGAAAGATGGATAAGACTCCAGTGTTCATGTCAAACACCTGCAAATTCCACCCTCTGGCTCTCTCCCTCCCCTCCAACACAGGCAGCTTCTACAAGGTCATAGCTGTTTAGATAAGGAATTCAATAGAAGAAATCCTTCTCTCCAAACTGAGCTCACAAATTTAATTAACTGTTTCACACTTGTAGCTATATACAACTAACAATTCTAACCATTATCTAAGATTCCGTGGCTTTTAATTTATTCTTTATAACTTCAAGAGCTTTCCATAACAGAAAAAAAAATAATAAACTATATTGATAGACAGACCGTGAACAGAATGTAGTGACAGTCGGCATAACTTCAATAAAACAGAATGATCTCCATAAGATTATATACACCTTATTCTAATTTATCCTAACCACTTTGGAACTAGGAACACACCCACACATCCGGGGACCTTGTATCGCCGCCATGATAGGGTGGTGGCTGGGATAGCGTATTTATCAACAATGGCATGGCGGCCATTTTACACTGTAAAAAATTATTGTTAGAAAGCAGCTTATAATTAAACACAGGTTCTGCATCATTTTTTTTTTTTTTCTTTCTCCATCTACTTCTTTTCATTCTTCACTTTTCAAACTATTCGCAACTCGTAAATAAACTTGCGCTTGTTCCAACAAACCTCTGTCTGTCAACTTCCCCTTCTCTTTCTGAATCAGATCACGCCATACTGATGGCTGCAACCTCCCTGACGAAGGCAAACCTGCAAACCTGTACAACTTCTCTACATTCCTAACAGCCTTCCTTCCTTCCCGTGATGCCACTAACATTTTTGCCTCTTCTACATCTTCATCCAGCTTATGAGGGACGGTCTTCTTCTGCACTACAAGACGCAACATGACTCAATACTACGTCCCAACTGCAGCTCAGAACGCTGGCAACAGTAAACAACACTGGGTCCCCACCATCTGGAGTCTCGGCTTCTACGTACGGTGATACCTTTACCTAAGGAACACAGAGCCCACGTGTTCTAGTTTGCTCTTTCCCAAGGGGCGGAACCCAAGTTCCACGTACCTTTCCCTGCGGCTTGAGGAGCTCCAACTCAACTCAACCCAGATCAACTTCAATGAGTATACAGTACTTAGTACTACGTACTTCCAGCTCTACCGAGTGTGCCGCTCAACTGCCGCACACCCTCCCCTTAAAGCACGGAGCCCCAACTCCACGTGCTCGAGTGAATACCGGGCTTGTCGCCTCTGTATTCAGTCTAGTGATATGGAGCTCCAACTCAACATACCACTGCACACAGAATCCAAATTCCACGTGCAGACAAATACAAAGCCTATTGTCTCTAAACTTGTCTTTGATGCCTAAGCACAGAGCCACAACTCCATGTGCTTCCCAACGCTGGGTCTATGGACACCGCGTTCTGCCAACTAACTCACAAGTGCAGAGCTCCAACTCCATACACTGTATTATCACCCGGCACAGAGCTCCAACTCAATGTACCTCCGAACACAGAATCTGCTGATTCCGTGTCCCGTTCTTTCTACGAAGCATAGAGCCAATTGGCTCCACGCTCCGTCTCCGATCCAAGAAGTGAGGAGCCACAACTCAACAACACTTCTGAGGTGCGGAGCCCCTACTCAACAACACCCCTGAGTCATAAAAGCCAGCCGGCTCTTATGCTCCCCTAACACTGAGACCCAGTGCTTACAGATTACTTTGCTACAGTACTTCAGTTCAGAAGAAATTCTCCTTCACTATTACATCACAGAGGTTGCGTCTCCTTTCACTTTCATTACACCGTCCTCCAGCACACGTGCCTATCAAGTTTCACTATACATTCCAATGCACAATAACAGAGACGGGAAGGGTTAACAGCTACAGAATGTTAATGACCAGTGGAGGAGACGTGGTGAAAACACAGACACGCGCAGAAGGCTGCGTGACTCAAATGCTGCTGGTTCAGACGTGATGCTGGGTCAAACACGGTCTCACCACACGACCACTTGCCCCCCGTACCCACAGAACAATCTATAACGACTGAGACACGAGGAAGGGTCAGCACATATGAATGTGTCTTTCCACTTACCTCGTGCTCTGGAGGGTGATCAATCCTCGTCAGTCGTCACAGATCGTCCACAGATATCCACGCGTAGGTCCGGAGAGCCGTGGACCACAGATCACGCCCCACGTGCTGGGCGCCAAAAATGCCGAGGTCACTTTAGTACGGCATTCGCGTCTTGCTCATTCACCAGTCATTCCAAATTAGACTATGAACATATGGTACCGCTATAAGAATAAATCAGACTGAGATCTGTTTCAAACTTATATTATGCTCAGAGTGATAACAAAGTAAAAGCCTCAGCAGCAATAACTGACTTGCTTCCGGGATACAACACATTTTATACTTCTAATAGACTAGGCGGGAGTATTCAAAACTGGGTGTATTAACTAGGGTGTTAGGTGGTCTGGATGCTAATATACGCGTATAGATTGGTTAATTGTAATTAGTATGTATCTATGCTCAGGTGTCCACGCCTTCATCTCCCGTGCCATCTGCAGACCAGTCACCAGCATCTCGAAGGTCATCTCCACATTCCTTGTTCCGATACATCCTCAATGGGGCCCTTTATGTCCGTGATTTATCTCTTCCTTTCTCACCAGATCCACGTCTCCAGATGTATCTATGTCCCTGTAATTTAATCTCACACACATAAAATGGCACAGAACAAAAACCTGCAAAAGAATTCAAGATGGAAGCAATAGAAAGCAGACAAGATGGAGGAGAGAAGGAAAGTTAGAATAAAAGCATTAAGAAACTTCTTTTTGCTAAAGTGAGATAAGCAGACAAAGAAGAATATATATAGAAAGAGAGAATAAAGATAAAATAGGAAATAGAGGAACAAATTAGAGAAAGAGAGAGAAATAAGAACAGAAAGATGGAGTATCGGAAGAACTATCTATATTATATATTTATGAGTAAATATGGAAAAACTTCAATATTATATTCCAAGTGTTAGTACAAACATTCTAAAACATATGATTAGACTATTAATCTATAGGAAATTGCCATATTTCCCCCACATCTCTTTTGGGCCCTCACCGAACCAGGCAGCACCCAAAGTAAGGCCATCTCAGGATTACCCTCAACATGTTTCCCTGTTACCAACCTATAATTTCAGAACACCTTCTCCCAAAACTCTCTGATCAGGGAGCAACCCCACCAAATATGGAGCAATGTACCCTCCTCGGACCCACACCTCCAGCAACATTTGGAGGCTGCTGATGAAAATTTATGCAACCTGTCTGTGGTAATATACCATCTAAATTGCAGTTTATAACACTTCTCCCTCGCATCGCATGAGCCAGGCAACCTATGGGCCATAAGGAAGCCCCTCTCCCAGTCTTCACTGGAAATGGGCCTCCCCAATTCTCTCTCCCAGGCAATCTGGTACCTATGCCTGTCGTTGCTCTCTCTGAATGCTAAAATTTGATAAATGGCAGATATCCCCCGAAGTGGTGGGGTTTCGCAGGTAAAGAGTGTTTCTAAAGGGCCCGTCACACGGGGCGACATCGCCGCCAATTACATAGGCGACGTAGGGGCGTGGCCTATCGGCGGTGACATCGCCTCATGTAAAGGGGCGATGTCGGCGCTGCCAGGAGGTTGCCTGGTTTCAGAGCAGTGCTCTGCAACCAGGCGACCGATCTGGGGCGATGTGCACATATCGCCCCATGTAATCGGCTTGGGGGATGAAGCTTTCTCCCTCTGAAATTGCGTTGAATGTAAGGACCATTTGGGGCAGCAAGCTGTCAAGTAAAGTTTTGTAAAAGATGGGTGTGAATCCGTCTGGCCCTGGGCATTTAGATGTCGGAGTGGCCCTGATTACTTCCGACAGCTCCTCTGCGGTTATGTCCCCTTCCAGGGATTTTAAATCGGTTTCTGATAACGATGGGATCTTGACTTTTTTTATGTAATTTCTAATTTTGGCCTTTTTATGTTATATAGGTCCTTATAAAATTTTTGAAACCCTCCGTCCCGAGATCTCCTCACTGTTGTGAACCACTTTTCTTGCCTCTGCTTTAATTGAGGAAATTAATGTAGGGACAGGCCTGGGGTGTAGCAGTCTCGCCAGTGGGCGGCCGCAGGTATTGGCCTCCTTATATAAGAATCCCACTGTCCACTCTCTGTCCCTCTGAAACTGTCTAATATACTCTTTAATTTAAGTCTTTTGGTGGTGAGCTCTATCAGCAGCCCGTGGGTGTTTGATGCTTTATGTCTGGATTCCAAGAGTTGAATTTGTGTCAGTAATTCAGTAATATGTTCGAGCTGAACTCTTTTTAGTCTGGCTCCGTATTTGATTAAGGTGCCTCTCATTATGTATTTTAGCGCCTCCCATTTAATAGTTTGGGGTGTGTTATCTGTTGCATGCGTTTGAGCAAAAGTGTGTATGTCTGCTTTTAAGTCCTCCAGACAGGTTGCATCTTGCAGAAGGTTGCTGTTTAGTCTCCACGACCACCTTCTCTCCACCAGCCCGGGACCTCCATGGATAGAAAAATAGGCTGTGGTCCGACAGGACAATGTTTCCTATTGTGGCCTCAGGCCTCCAAGAGAGAATTCCCTGACTGACCAAGAAAAGGTCAATTCTGCTATATGAGGCGTGGGTCCTAGAAAAGAAGGTATAGTCCCTACCCTTAGGGTTGAGGACTCTCCACACATCGGCCAATTCAAGTCTATGAAGAAGCTTCTCTCGTCTCGATGGGACCGCTCCCCGCCCAGATGAGGCGTCCACTGTAGGGTCAAGAACAAAGTTAAAATCACCTCCAATTACAACTTGCCCTTCTGCAAATTCTGTAAATCGTAAGAGGAGAGACCTACACACCCTGGTCTGTTCCCTGTTCAGGAGGTACCAATCAACAAGAGTCAACATTTTTTCTGCCACTTTTACTTTTAGAAATATATAACGTCCCCCCTCGTCCACTACTGACTCTACTATCGTGAGGTTCATACTTTTATGTAGGGCAATTGATACACCCTTTGTTCTAGATTTGGGGTTCATGCTGTGAAACCACTTAGTAAAGTACTTGCCTCCGATGGTTGGCACGTGATCAGTTTTAAAATGAGTTTCCTGAAGAAACAAAATGCGCACTGCCTGTGCATGTCTCCTAGCACTTGTGTTCTCTTTTGGGGCTTGTTAAATCCCCTCACATTAAGATATCCGAACTTAATAGGGCCCATGTCACTAGAGTGTCTGAAAAAACAAAGCTTAGTCTGTTATAGAGTACTCCCCTATCAGGTGTTCTAATAGGGAGAAAAGAGGGGAGGGGTAGGTCTATAGGGGAAATTTCCCTGGGCGACCAAGGCAACTATGAACAATTATAAGTGTTATGGGGTATAAACTTTTACAGGTTACCCACACTCTTAAGTAAGAATGTGTTACCCCGGGTGGGATGAGGCCTTTCCCCTAGAGGAGGGAAGAGATACCAAAACTCACCAACAAATAATTTATATTGAAAATGTCATGGATAGTAATATGGTCGGAGAAAATTCACTCAGCCCTGACATTAGTAAATTACTCAAAACTGAAGTTACAACTATAACAACCAAAGTAACTGAGCAATAGAATTTGTATAATACTGCAGGTCCCATCTAAATGAATGAGCACTTTTATTAAAACGTCCAGGAGTTCCAATAATGATTTTCTTGCCCGTTGATGTCTATAACAGTAATAATCATAACGGTGGCACCTCTAAACATGGTGTCTGGGCGTTATCCTTGGATATCAAGGACTGAATGTCCCCGTTAGTTCAAGTAAGAATTGTAACACCTCACACATCATTGGAATTCTTGACTACATCCATACATATCTTCCCGCCACTGTGTAATATTCATAGTGCAGTAACAACGAAGACAATAAAATTCTAAAACCACCTCTCCATGCCTGACGCGTTGGAAAAAAACAATCCTTAATCATAGGCATACAACCTTGTGTCCACATAGCACATACATATATATACATACATATATGTATATATAGTTCCTACAAGCACACCCCCCATTCACTCATGTGCAATTAATTAGACATAATTGAAGTCCACAAGACCTAAACAAAGAGGCTAAAGAGTAGCAGACCAAAGCTTAATACATAGTTTGCAGAATCTGTTTAAATATTCACAAATATATTTATAAACAGTTTACCACTGATCAAGTGTGTGTGACACAATGCTTGTTTTTACAACGCACACAAATATGTCATAATAGTTCTCCACTTGACTAGGGCAATTACACAAACTTTCATTTCCTCCACATTACTTTTGCAATTGCAAATTCTGATGTTGGGGACATATAGAATGAGAACACAAATTCACATATATTTTCACAAATTCCCACAAACAATAGACATTCACACTATGCGGAAAAAATGGAACTATGTGCAAATGTTACACTTGCATTCACACCGCGGATTCTGAGAAGTCATATTCGGTCAGAAGCCCCAAATATCATAGCCCGTCATATATCTTTACATGGAACACACAAGGGCCGCAAGTTAATAGAAATGTGATATATCGGTACAATAATTTAACCCTTCTGGGTATCGGGTGTTGAGTGCCAGGATCCAATAAGCTTCGAGGCACATTAAAACCTGCTCCCAGTCTCCGCCCCTTATCGATCTTGGTACACGTTCAATACCCTTCACAATCAGTGTGCCCACATTGCCTCCAGGAAGTGTCGGGAGAAACCAGACAAATTTCTGTGGCTGGCCAGAGTATTGGGATTGGAAATGATTACATGTTCGCTGATTCGTTTTTTCAAAGTTCTACTAGTGCAGCCCACATAAAGTTTATTACATGATGTACAAGAGGCTAAGTATACAATGTGAGTGGTATTACAGTTTATATATGACTTTATCTTGAACTGTCGATTTGTAACAATGTTGACAAAACTATCAGTCCTATCGATATGGCCACATAAATTACATCTCCTACCACCACACTTATAACAGCCTGTATGTTTTAACCAGGTGGGCTGCACTCTATCCTTTAAGAATAGACTTGGTGAAAGAATGTTACCCAAAGTCCTAGATCTTTTTGGCACACATCTATAAACCCTCTTTCAGTATTACTGACAGCCTGTGATCCTGATATAGAATTGGCAGACATATGTGCATAAGGGCTACAATATTGTGATAATCCGTGGAAAAGGTTGGAACATATGTTTTATTCCTATGTTGAAGTTGGCTTGTTCTCTGAGAAAGGGAATTATCAGACTGATCCAACAAGGAGAGAAGCGCTAATTCTTCCTGTGTCAGCATTCCCTTCCAGAGTTATATCCAGGTATGCCGCTGTTAATAAATGATGAGGACTTTACCGTATTAAACCTTTCTGCTAATGTTATATCTGATGTACAAATCCAGGTTTTATCTAAAGGCTTAAACTATGTTCCAACATGTAGAAGTGATTTATTTAAAACATTGCAGGATGTTAATAAATTCATTAGGCTCCTCACGGTGAAGTGGCACTATTATGATAATGTTGAGGAAGTGCAAGAGGAGCAGGCCACTTTGACTAATGTCAAGATTGAGGGGTCTGCTCCTCTCTCATTTACCCTAAAAGATCAGATTGCTATAACATCATTATCTGATCTACAAGGGGTTAATTTGGTGCCTCTGGCCGAGGGTTTGTCTGTTGAACAAGATCTGCGAGTTCCCAATCCTACATATTATCCTGTCATAACCAGGTGTCCGGCAATGGATACTTTCTAACACATTATTGACCAGGAGATTAGGGATTTGCTCTAAAAAAATCATTGAAAGTTGGGAATCTATCAGGCCTGCAATTACAGGCATTGACGGATTTACAAAAGAATGAGAACATAGTCATCAGACCGGCGGACAAGGGCGGTGCTGTGGTTGTGCTGGACAGTTCATTGTATTATAGAGAAATTGTGAATATGTTGTCCGATACTGCCCCGTATCATCCCTTGTCCCCGGATCCGACTGAAAGGGTACAACAAGAATCGGAGATTTTGTTGAAAGGATTGGCGCAAGGTGTAATATCTAAAACGGTCTCTGAATACTTGTATATAGACAAACCAACATTTCATATATTTCATGCATTTCCGAAAGTAGATGAACATGTTTTCCCACCACCATTTCATCCCATTGCGGCTGGGATTGGTGGTGTGAATATGAAGTTGTCTGAATGGGTAGACAAAAAACTTCATCCCTTTGTTATGCAGAATCTTGGATATACAAGAGACACCAAACATCGATTGGATGTGGTACAGGATATTGCTTGGGAGTGGAATCATGCGTGGCTGACATGCGACGTTGAGGTATGCATTATATTCATGCATACCTCATTCCCAAGCAATAAATACTGTCTACAAGGTCTTAAGTGGGACTGCTTTGTACAGTATGGAGGACAAAACATTTATGATGATGAGTATAGAGCACCTTCTGAAAGCCAACTTTTTTAGATTTGACTCTTCATATTATTTCCAGGTGTGTGGCTGCCCTGTGGGAGCAAATGTTTCACTATCTCTTGCCAGCATCTATATGGGTGTGTGGGAAAGGAAATATATTCATACAAACACCAATCCCTTCTTGACAGAGGTGGTCTGGTGGGGGGAGGTACATTGATGATTATCTGGCAACGATAAGAATATTGCCTTCACACACCAGATGTATGGTGGAACAGCGGCATACCTGGATAAAACTTTGGAAAGAAATGCTGACATAGAGAAGTGCGAATTCTTCCTGTATCGCAAAGCTACTAGCGACAATGCAATATTGCAAGCGGATAGCTGTCTTCCTCAACATGTAATCCGCAACCTTCCAGTGGGAGTGGGAGAATTCATACGGGCAAAAACATCTTGCTCTACAAAACAATCTCTTGACAAGGAGAATCAAAGAATATGCTGGATTGAGAAATCGCGGCTATAAAAATTGGATGTCCACAATTGCGGAGGACAGTTCCATGAACTCCTTTGTTGGATCAGTCTGATGATTCCCTTTCTGGGAGAGCAAGACAACTTCAACATAGGAATAAAACATATGTTCCAACCTTTTCCACAGATTATACTGAGGATTATCACAATATTGTGGCCCTTATGCACAGATATCTGCCAATTCTATATCAGGATCACAAGCTGTCAACAATACTGAAAGAGGGTTTATAGATGTGTGCCAAAAGATCTAGGATTTTGGGTAACATTCTTTCACCAAGTCTATTCTTAAAGGATAGAGTGCAGCCCACCTGGTTAAAACATATAGGCTGTTATAAGTGTGGTGGTAGGAGATGTAACTTATGTGGCCATATCGATAGGACTGATAGTTTTGTTAACATTGTTCAAATCGACAGTTCAAGATAAAGGCATATATAAACTGTAATACCACTCACATTGTATACTTAGCCTCTTGTACATCATGTAATAAACACTATGTGCGCTGCACTAGTAGAACTTTGAAAAAAGAATCAGCGAACATGTAATCACTTCCAATCCCAATACTCTGGCCAGCCACAGAAATTTGTCTGTTTTTTCCCGACACTTGCTGGAGGCAATGTGGGCACACTGATTGTGAAGGGTATTGAACGTGTACCAAGAACGATAAGGGGCGGAGACTGAGAGCGGGTTTTGATGTGCCGCAAAGCTTATTGGATTGTGGCGCTCAACACCCGATACCAAGAAGGGTTAAATTATTGTACCGATATGTCACATTTCTATTAACTTGCGCCCCTTGTGTGTTCCAGGTAAAGATATATGGCGGACTATGACATTTGGGGCTTCTGACCGTATGTGACTTCTCAGAATCCGTGGTGTGAATGCAAGTGTAACATTTGCACATATTCACACTATGCAGAAAAATTGGAACCACCAGTTGTTTGTGGGAATTGTTTGAAAATATATGCAAATTTGTGTTCTCATTCTATATGTCTCCAACATCAGAATTTGCAATTGCAAAAGTAATGTGGAGGAAATGAAAGTTTGTGTAATTACCCTAGTTAAGTGGAGAACTATTATGACATTTTTGGGTGCTTTGTAAAAACAAGCATTATGTTACATACACTTGATCAGTGGTAAACTGTTTATAAATGTGTTTGTAAATATTTAAACAGATTCTGCAAACTATGTATTAAGCTCTGGCCTGCTACCCTTTTATGGTGGGTTTACACACACCAACTTATCTGTCCAACTTCTGACCAACTTGCTGGTTGCAGTGAAATCATGGACACATTGCTCCATTTTGTGATGTGTACAAATGGAACTATGTGTCCATGATTTCACTGCAACCAGCAAGTTGGTCAGAAGTTGGACAGATAAGTTGGTGTGTGTAAACCCACCATCAGCCTCTTTGTTTAGGTCTCGTGGACTTCAATTATGTCTAATTAATTGCACATGGGTGAATGGGGTGTGTGCTTGTAGGAGCTCTCTATATATATGTGTTATGTGGACACAAGGTTGTATGCCTATGATTAAGGATTGTTTTTTGCGTAATGTGTCAGGCGTGGAGGGGGGGCTGCGTACCCCAGAAATGCTATTTTATGTTTAATGCTGAATAAAGAACCGAAGATCTTTTAATCAAGATTCTAGTTGGTGCAGATCTTTTTTTCTCTTTTGTGCAAATACGCGGGGGCCAGGCATTGATCCAAGCACCGGCAGTCTCAGGAGGTCGTGGTGAGCTACATTTCCCTTCCCTGTGACTCAGTACAACATACAGTATATCTGAGATACATAGCATTACACTTGTTACAGGACACGCAGTGTAATTGCACAACATTGCGATACGCAAATAGCTATAACAGTAGTAGACTACTTGGTAATAAATATGTAGAACAGAGTAGCTACATTATACAATTTGGTGAGCTCTAGCAAGGGGATCATTACAACTCACTGACTGTGCTATGTACAGGTAAACAAACAGATGAACTGAAATCCAGAGAGAGAGAGAGAGATCAGCATACCAGGATATCAATGTCCATGAGACTATAATTGCTGCTGCTGAAAAAGAAGGGGGCGAGGTAGTGCAAAGGCTGATGGGAAACTGCAGAAGCCGTGATGAGAAAAATTAGATTGCACAGTAACCAATTAAACAAGAGATAAAGAAGTTGTAGTAAGAGAGCATTGTCAACAGATGGCACTTTTGGATAAATTATCTCTGGAAAGTAACTTTAACTCAACTTTATCACAAGGCAAGGTAAACTAATTATATGCGTTTCTATAAAGGCATGACACTCCCTGTCCGGTATCTGGGAGATGCCACATGAACTTCATCTAGATCAATAGAATATGTTCAGAAACAGGTCTAAAGGTACTGTTACTTCAATGTTGAAACGATCTCACTAACGATCTCGTGGGCGCGCAGTCTTTAGGACATCGTTTTGACATCGTTGGTGAGATTTCACACGTCTAATTATCGTGGACGACGCACCAACGATGTAGTGAGCAGGCATCGTTCGCACAACCCAGCGAACGATACTTGTTTACTGATGTGAATGGGCGAAGTCGTGAACGACATTGTTATCGCGGTGTCACACTGACCAATGCTGCAGGTTGGCTGATCGTGGATCGTCTGATTTGAGAACATGTTCTCAAATCTGCGATCACCGATCCAACGATTTATCGTAACCATATCTCAGTCACACGCAATGAGGTAGTAACGATGTCGCTTGAACGACTCCAAACCCGTGACATTTCAGCAATATCGTTCACGATCTTGTACCGTGTAACTGGGCCTTAAGAAACAGCTTTACACTTTGCTTGGGGATCTTGATTTTCACCTTCCTGACTTGGGAAGACTTTGGTTACTAATGCTAGAGGCCACTCACTCCTTTTAGACTGAGTGTTCTTTACTAGGACAACATTTCCAGGTTTCATGTTGGGCTTACTAAGGCTACTTTCACATTACCATTTAGAAGGGAGCCGATGCTGTCCGATAAATTCGGACAGCATCGGCTCCCTTCTGATGCCTGGAGTTAAATCGTAGCCTCCGGGCTTAAAAAAAAAAAGTTTATGCTCACCTCTCCCCGAGCCCCCGTCGTCTCCCGCTGTCTTCCTGCAGGCTCCTGGTGGCTCCCGCAGGCTCCCGGTGTCTGCAGAGGTCTGCGGGAGCCACTGGGAGCCTGCAGGAAGACGGCAGGAGACGGCGGGGGCTCGGGGAGAGGTGAGCATAAACTTTTTTTTTTTAACCCCTGCCTTCCAGTTAGGAGCAGCTTTACTGTACTGAGCATGCTCAGTACAGTAAAATCGGGTCCGAGGAGACATCAGATGTTTCCTCGGACCCTGCTCCATAGGGCCCCATGCTAAATTGATCGGACCAAATCGGATGTGCACTAAATGCCATCCGATTTGGTCCGATCCGATTTTGCCGATTTTATTTTCGGTGCAAAAATCGGAGCATGCCTAAGGCTGCCTTCACACTACGGATTTTTTAAATCCGATGCTGTCCGATAAAAATCGGACAGCATCGGACCGATTTTGGGCCCATGCAGCCCTATGGGCATCGACCGAATCAGATGTGCACTAAATGCCATCCGATTTGGTCCGATCCGATTCTGTCCGATTTATTTTCGGTGCAAAAATCGAGCATGCTCCGATTTTTGCACCGAAAATAAAATCGGCCAAAATCGGATCAGACCAAATCAGATGGCATTTAGTGCACATCCGATTTGGTCCAATCAATTTAGCATGGGGCCCTAAGGAGCAGAGTCCGAGGAAACATCTGATGTCTCTTCGGACCTGATTTTACTGTACTGAGCATGCTCAGTACAGTAAAAATGCTCCTAACTGGAAGGCAGAGGTTAAAAAAAAATAAAAAACCTTATGCTCACCTATCCCCGAGCCCCCGCCATCTCCCGCCGGCTCCTGCATGCTCCCGGTGTCCTCACGCTGTCTGCAGAGGTCTTCTACTGCAGTACAGGACCTGCGGTGATGTCACAGTCACGTGACCGCAGGTTACCATGGTGTAAGTTTTTTTTTTTTTTTTAGCCCAGAGGCTACAATTTAATACCGGAATCGGATGCCTATTTGGCATCCGATTCCAGGCATCAGAAGGGAGCCGATGCTGTCCAAATTTATCGGACAGCATCGGCTCCCTTCAAAATCGTAATGTGAAAGTAGCCTAACTTGCCATTTGTCTCTTGTCTGTAACCTAACGTGACATTGTTTTCTCCACTTGGTCCAGAAAAGGTCTGCTAGCATTTGGACTTTCTTCCACTGGGATTCGTACAAGTCTTTAGCAGTAAACTCTCTGGAACTCGGCGTGCTCGCATTAAACTTATGGGTGAGAAGAGTTGAAGGAGTGAGCAGAGATAGGTCATCAGGATCATTGGATATGGGAACCAGTCGTTTAAAGTTTATAAGGGCTACTACCTCGGCCATGAAGGTTGTGAGAGTCTTATGTGTAGTGGGTACTGGTTGATACAGAAGCGTAGGCCTGACTAGCCAGGTGGTGTCTTTAAGGCATGATGCCGGTACAGCTCTGGTTGCATGATCTGCAGGGTTCTGATTGGTCGGTACATATCTCCACTGAGAAGGCTATCCCCTGTCGGTCAAGCACATCCAGCGCTAAAATGTTTTACTCTGAAATGTCCTTCCTGCATTAGTATACGGAATATTGGGTCTTCTACCCCTGGTGGGAATAAGGGGTTACCCAAAATTGGATATAACGGGGACGCTTGCGGCATTATGTGTGTCCTAATCAATGGATTCTCACAGCATGCCAATGTGGCTCCTATGCTGGGATTATACTCAAGGTCTTTAATCGACTGAGTCCTAGCCATGGGGTTTCCTGTAGTGGGACACTCGAAAAATCACGCTCCACTTCAACCCAAGCCTTCATTGCACCGTTTCTATGCCAATCTAAGATTCTAGTCAGATGAGATGCTAGATAGTATGATTTAAAATTTGGGAGCATGACCCCTCCGGATGCTTTAGTGCAATGTAACATCTTTGCAAGGATGAAATAGGGGAGGTGATAAAAAAAAGAGTAGGTCATCAGTGTATGCCGCACTCTTATGCGACTTACTTTTAATCTTTGGGCCTTCGATATTCTCATTCATTCCTATTTTCCTGAGGAATGGCTCTAGCGTTAGTATGAAGATAATGGGAGAGAGCGGGCACCCTTGCCTTGTACCATATATAGAAAAATCTGCCGACAGAAGCCCATTGACTTTCAATCTGGCTGAGGGTTTAGCATATAGTGACTCAATCCAACTGAGCATATTGGATTGTAGGCCAATTCGACGGAGTGTCTCGTCCAATTCACCTTCTCTGCATCTGTTGAGAGGCGCATTAGAGGTAAGGACTTCACGTTCGCTCTGTATATCATATTCAGAGCTTTGGTGGTGTTGTCCCTGGCCTCTCTTCCTCTCATGAAACCGGCCTGGTCAGGGTGAATTAAGGTAGGGAGCCAAGATGATAATCTGGTCGCAATTATTTTCGCAAATAGCTTCATGTCTACATTAAGAAGCGAAATAGGTCAATAATTGGGGCAGAAGGCCGGGTCTCTACCTTGTTTTGGAATGACCGAAATGTGTGCTCGTAGAGAGTCTTTTGTTAGCCCGGATCCCACTGGGATTGAATTCAGACAGTATAGCAATTGTGGTGTTAGTGACTCTAAGAAGGCCTTATAATAAGGAAGGGGTAATCCGTCCGGCCCTGTGGCTTTTCCTGCATTTGTGTCTTTTATGGCCAATAAAAGTTCATCCTCTGAGAAGAGTCTTTCCATCAGTGCAGACTCCTCCATCGGCAAAGCTGGCATGCCAACTTCTCTTATGTACAAACATATACGGTCTAGAATCGTCGTGTGATGATGCAGTCCATCTGATTTATCTACTGAATACAGGGATTCATAGTACAACTTAAAGACCTCTGCTATTTCTGCAATAAGTCTGGTTTGTTTATTAGAGTGGTCGGTGATGGATGGTACATATGTAGTGGCTCTTTGCGTTCTCAGGGCTTTAGGCCAGCACCTTGCCGCATTTATTGCCATGTTCATAATAGTACCTACAGCATTTAACGAACATCGCGTTTATTTTTTGGGTCAGTATAGTCTTTACGGATTCATGCTTGGCCAACAGGGTTTGTCTCACTGTATCCGTTGGGTATCTTTTGTGTGTTCTTTATAGAGTATTAATCTCGTTGAGTAGGTAATTTATTTCCGTTACCCTGTCCCGTTTTAGCCGAGCTCAGTTCTTTATAAAAATTCCCCTAGTTACGCATTTGTGGGCCTTCCACACTACACAGGGGTTCGGACTGTCTGTGTTATTGGTATGGAAATACCAGTTTAATGTATTTTAGACTTCTATTTTAGTACTCAGGTCCTCTAGAAGTAACTTATTCAAACGCCAATGGCATTGTTTGGGCCTACAAACTGGCAAGAGCACAGTGACACTAACTAATGAGTGATCGGAGATAATTATGTTACTAATATGGGTGCCCCGAAGGAGTGTTACGTCTTGGTGCCTCATGAGGAAGTAGTCTAATCTTGTGTATACACCATGGGCATGAGAATAAAATTAATAATCCCTATCTGCTGGGTGTAATATATGTCAAATGTCTAGTAGTTAGTGTTCCTGTAAATTCATAAGTGTTCGTTTCTGTGTAGAACTAGGTGTGGTATGTAGTCCTGTGAAATTGTGTAAGAGAGGGTCTAGGGTCACATTAACATCCCCCCTAGAACCAGGAGGCCCTCTGCAAAAGATGCAACATACTCTAAAAATATGGACAAAGCTCTGTCTTGGCCTGTTATAGGGAGATACAGGGCTGCAAAAGTTACCTTTTGTTGTGCAATGGACCCCTTGATCATCAAACAACGTCCGTCTCCGTCTACCTGTGAGTCTTGCAGTTCCGATGGGACCGATCTTGAGATCACTATGCTTGTTCCTTTTGCTTTGGGATCCGTTGACGGGCTGTGGTATACTGTGGGGTATCTGAAATTCGATAACTTAAAAGGTTTGGCTTTACAAAAATGTGTTTCTTGAAAAATGGAGTTAATCTTCTCTGTCAGGTCTTGCACAGAAGGGGGGAGGCGAGACCTCCATTTAGCCACCATGCACAACCTAGAGGCTATGAGGACACACAAAACCACCCCCTTCAGCTTCCGAGGGACAAGATCAATGCCAATACTCAAGATGGCCAGTTGAGGGTGCAGACGTTCATGAATGCCAGTAATCGAATACAAGAGGGATTCTACCAGTAACCAAAATGCTGAGATGTGTGGGCATGACCACCACACATGTACCATGGTGCCCCTACCCTCACAGTATCTCCAGCATAGCGAGGAGCCATCCGGGCAGAAGTGGGCCAACTGTACCGGGGAGAGATACCACCACAGATGAATTTTCTTAAGATTTTCCAAGTGGTTCACACATTTGGTCACCCTCTGGACCCCTGATAAGGCTAACTTCCAGTCAGACAGATCCGCCTTAAACCCCAAGTCTTCCACCCACTTAGTCATATAAGGGATTTTCTCGTTTGGAGGAAGCAAGGTCAATTCTTTATAAAGAGCCTTACGCTGGGATGTGTCAGCAGCTAAAATGGACTGGAACCACGAGGGGAGGGTCCGTCCCGTCTCCTGGGATTTCCAATAAGAAAGCGAGGCAAAACAGTGTTTTATTTGAAGATACTGGTAGAATAGCCTATTTGGAAGTTGATATTTCAGCCTCAGGGACTCAAAGGTCACGATCTCGCCCTCCAAGGTAATATCCCCTAAGGTATGCATCACCTCCATCGTCCAATCTGTAAGATTCAAAAAAGGGATAAGAGCACTAAAGACCTCAAGTGGAAAGACCTCCATAGGGAGAGAGATCCGCCCAGGTGCTACTTCCCTCCAGTAATGGAGCAAAGCTTTCATGGTTTCAAGTGGGGCACAACCACCGAGGATCGCAAAAGTTCAGATAACAGCAGAACTTTTAGGGAACCCATAAGTGCAAACAAGGTCTCCACCTGGGCCCATCCTATTGTAGAGGGGGCTGTCCACCAGGGCTTGGCCTCCTCCAGCACAATGGCCTTATGGTAAGCGATCAAGTCTGGCACACCCATACCACCTTCACAATAAGGGAGATACATGATCCTCCAAGACACCCGGGAGCGTTTTTTGGCCCAAACATAGTTATAAATGATCCTTTGTAATTTCTTTAAAAGAAATCTCGGATAAGAGATTGGAAGGCATCTAAAGCAGTAGATAATTTTTGGCAAGAAAAGCATCTTAAAGGCATGAATCCTCGCAATCCACAATAAACCTTGGAGGGGGTGGGTGTCTATCTCTTTTATAACGGAGTTCTTCAGTAAGTCAATATTTCTGGAAGCAGCCTTCTTAGACAAGATCAGCAAAATACCTAAGTAAGGAATCCCGTCCGTGGACCAAATAAAGGGGAATTTCCCCTGCAGTCGAGTCATCCTAAATTTTCGGGCATGCACTGGAAATATTACTGATTTGGAGGCTTTAAGTTTATAATACGAGACCTGCAAAAAACGGTCCAGGGTAGACATAACGTGTATAATTTTTATTTATATAGCGCCAACATATTCCGCAGCGCTTCACATTCACAATACAAAGCTCACATTTAACCCCTTTACGACTAATGACGAGTATACTCGTCATGAAAAGATGTCAGTTCCCGCATCTTGACGAGTATACTCGTCATGGCTTTGAACTGTCACTGCTTCTAAACGAACAGTGACAGTTCAATTCTAAAAGCTGTCAGTGACAGCCAAGGGTTAGGGGAAGAGGTGTGGGCACTCCTGTTAACCCCTTCACCCCCCCTCCCCAATCATAGTTATCTACCGGCGGGCTGCACCGCACCCGCCGGCCATGAACTAATGATCCAGCTCCCCCTGTGTCCTGTCCCCGCCCCCTGTGTCCAGAGCCCCCTGTGTCCTGTAGCCCCCCCTGTGTCCAGAGCCCCCTGTGTCCTGTCCCCGTCCCCTGTGCAGTCCCCCCTGTGTCCTGTGCATCCACGCCCTCCACCTTGCATAGATTGTCTGCCGGCGGGCCTATGCGCCCGCCGGGGAAGCTGCAGGGCCCCCTCCTCCTCCCTGCTGGTCCCCAGCCCCCGGTCCCCAGCCCCCGGCCCCCAGCCCCGCTCACCTATTCTGGCGGGCTGCACGCGCGGTGCACCCGCCCGCACCGTCGGCCTCCTCTGCAGTCCGGTGTGGCCCCTCCTCTTCTCAGGGGCTCATCGCTGGGTAAGTATGAATGAATGAATGAATGAATTAATTAATGGATGGGTGGATGGATAGATGGATGGATGGATGGATGGATGGGTGGATGGGTGGATGGATGGATGGGTGAATGGATGGGTGAATGGATGGGTGAATGGATGGGTGAATGGATGGATGTGTGCGTGCGTGGATGTGCGTGCGTGGATGTGCGTGCTTGGATGTGCGTGCGTGGATGTGCGTGCGTGGATGTCAGCGTGCGTGCGTGGATGTGTGCATGGATGTCAGCGTGCATGAATGTCAGTGTGCGTGCGTGGATGTGCGTGTGTGAATGTGCGTGCGTAGATGTGTGCGTACGTGGATGATGGGTGCATAGGTACCATGATGCGTGGATGATGGGCGCAACAAGGGATCAAGTGTCCTCTTGTTATAGTATCTGGGATCATAGTCATGGTGCACTGTATAACTGATCATTGTCATACAGTGCACCATAACTCTGACCCCTGAGACTGTAGGAAGAGGACACTTGATCCCTTGCTGCAGTCTCTGGATTGAGCAGAAGCGATCGAGCGTCATAGGACCTTCGTTGTGGACTACGTCGGAGGCGATCGAGCGTCGTGGGACCTTCGTTGTGGACTACGTCGGATCTTTATAATAAAGATGGAGTCCGAATTTTGTTTGTGTTTTTTTTTCAAACAAAAAGATTTTTCTATGTGTGTATTTTCTGACTATTTACCAGAGATTCCTAATGGCGGGTCTAACTTTGGCCCTATATTATGAATCTCGGGCTTAGTGCCAGCTGCCAATAAAAAGCTGGCATTAACCCCTTTATTACCCAGTTTGCCACCGGCACCAGGGCAACTGGAAGAGCATGGGTACAGCGCCAGAAAATGGCGCTTCAATGAATGCACCATTTTCTGGGGCGGCTGCGGGCTGCAATTCTCAGCATGGGGGGCCCAGACCGCTTGGGCCTTTCCATGCTGAGGATTCCAGCCCCCAGCTGCCTAGTTGTAACTGGCTGGGCCAAAAATATGGCGGAGCCCTACGTCATTTTTTTTTTTCTAGAATTAGTTCTAGAAATAAAAAAAAATGGGCTTCGCTGTATTTTTGGTTGCAGCCAGGTACAACGAGGCAGCTGGGGGTTGCTGGCAGTCTGTAGCTGCCAAGTTGTACCTGGCTGGACCAAAAATATGGCGGAGCCCTACGTCATTTTTTTTTTCTAGAATTAGTTTTAGAAATAAAAAAAAATGGGCTTCGCTGTATTTTTGGTTGCAGCCAGGTACAACGAGGCAGCTGGGGGTTGCTGGCAGTCTGTAGCTGCCAAGTTGTACCTGGCTGGACCAAAAATATGGCGGAGCCCCACATCACTTTTTTTTCTAGAATTAGTTCTAGAAATAAAAAAAGGCCTTCGCTGTATTTGTAGCCAGCCATGTACAACTTGGCAGCTGGCTGACTGGAATCCTCAGCGTGGAGAGACTCAAATGTTGTGGGTCCCTCACGCTGCAAATTTCAACCCACAGCCACCCAAGAAAATAGCGCATTCATTAGAGGCGGCATTTTCTGGTGCTGTACCCCAACTCTACCAGTTGCCCTTGTGCTGGTGGCACACGGGTTCTCCATATGTGACATGGTGTCCGCTAACAATTTCAATAGAAAATTAGCTCCAATTGTTAGCGGAAACCATGTCGGGTATGGAGAGCCCCTCCCTGTGTGCCTGCACATTGGAGCTCCCCCACAAGTGACCCCATTTTGGAAACTAGACCCCCGAAGGAACGTATCTAGATGTATAGTAATCACTTTGAACTCCCAGATGCTTCACAAATTCATCCATAAAAATGAAAAAGCACTTTTTTTTTCCACAAAAAGTTTCTTTTTTCATTTTTACGGATCAATTTGTGAAGCACCTGGGGGTTCAAAGTGCTCACTATGCATCTAGATACGTTCCTTGGGTGGTCTAGTTTCCAAAATCGGGTCACTTGTGGGGGAGCTCCAATGTTTAGGCACATAGGGGCTCTTCATATCAGGGGCGGACCGTCACCCCCGGGGGCCCTGGTGCAGGAGAGGACCGGGGGGCGGGGCTACTGGCCGTCGGCGCAGCCCAGGGGGCGGGGCTACTGGCCATCGGCGCGGCCCGGGGGGAGGGGTTCCGCTGGCTGTCGGCGCGGCCCGGAAAGGGGGGGGAGGGTGCCGCTGGGGGCCGCACTGAGCTGCACTGAGCCGCAGGCGCGATGATCTCCTACCTGGGAGCCACGCGGAAGTGTTCTAGGAGCCGGAGGAGCAGAGCAGAGGAGAGGAGGGGCGGGATCAGGCAGAGGAAGCAGGAAGCTCTCTGCTTCCCTTGCCTGACCCTCCTCTCCTCTGGCGGCGGCTTGCGGGGTCGGCTGGGGGCCCCCCTCCAGGCTTGAAAGGGCTCCCAGCCGGTCGGGGCCCTGGTGCAGCTGCACCAGCTGCACCAGTGTAGTTCCGCCCCTGCTTCATATCCTACAAGGTGTCCGCTAACAATTCCAATTGTTAGTGGACACCATATTGCGTATGGAGGGTCCCTGTGTGTCTCCACATTGGAGCTCCCCCACAAGTGACCCCATTTTGGAAACTAGACCCCCAAAGGATTATATCTAGATGCATAGTGAGCACTTTGAACCCCCAGATGCTTCACAAATTGATCCGTAATAATGAAAAAGAAATTATTTGTGGAAAAAAAGTGCTTTTTCATTTTTACGGATGAATTTCTGAAGCATCTGGGGGTTCAAAGTGCTCACTATGCATCAAGATACGTTCCTTTGGGGGTCTAGTTTCCAAAATGGGGTCACTTGTGGGGGAACTCCAATGTGGAGACACACGGGGACCATCCAAACGCGACATGTTGTCCGCTAAGGCTGCCTTCACACTTGCAGATGGATCTGCAGCGTTTTGCAGATGCATCTGCAAGTGTGAGCATGCTGACCGCGGCCCCTATGTTTATAATAGGGCGCACCGCGGTCTGAAAGCTCTCATTCACTCCTATATGTGTACTGTCAGCAGGCGTATGCCTGCTTACAGATCACACACTCCCGCCCGCAGCATGGACGCTACATCTCGCGTCCACAGTGCGGGCGGGAGAGTGTGATCTGTAAGCAGGCATACGCCTGCTGACAGTAACATATAGGAGTGAATGAGAGCTTTCAGACCGCGGTGCGCCCTATTATAAACATAGGGGCCGCGGTCAGCATGCTCACACTTGCAGATGCATCTGCAAAACGCTGCAGATCCATCTGCAAGTGTGAAGCCAGCCTAACAAATTGAGCTCATTTGCCATTCAAATTGTTAGCGGACACCATGTCGCGTTTGGAGGGTCCCGGTGTGTCTCCACATTGGAGCTCCTCCACAAGTGACCCCATTTTGGAAACTAGACCCCCTAAGGAACGTATCTAGATGCATAGTGAGCACTTTGAACCCCCAGATGCTTCACAAATTCATCCATAAAAATGAAAAAGCACTTTTTTTTCCACAAAAAGTTTATTTTTTCATTTTTACGGATCAATTTGTAAAGCACCTGGGGGTTCAAAGTGCTCACTATGCATCTAGATACGTTCCTTGGGGGTCTAGTTTCCAAAATGGGGTCACTTGTGGGGGAGCTGCAATGTGGAGACACACGGGGACCATCCAAACGCGACATGGTGTCCACTAACAATTTGAATGGAAAATGAGCTCAAATTGTTAGCGGACACCATGTCGCGTTTGGAGGGTCCCTGTGTGTCTTCACATTGGAGCTCCCCCACAAGTGACCCCATTTTGAAAACTAGACCCCCAAAGGAACATATCTAGGTACATAGTGAGCACTTTGAACCCCCAGATGCTTCACAAATTGATCCGTAATAATGAAAAAATAATTTTTTAGTGGAAAAAAAAGTGCTTTTTCATTTTTACGGATGAATTTCTGAAGCATATGGGGGTTCAAAGTGCTCACTATGCATCTAGATACGTTCCTTCGGGTCTAGTTTCCAAAATTGGGTCACTTGTGGGGGAGCTCCAATGTGGAGATACACAGTGACCCTCCAAACGCGACATGGTGTCCGCTAACAATTTGAGCTCATTTTCCATTCAAATTGTCAGCGGACACCATGTCGAGTATGGAGGGTCCCCGTGTGTCTCCACATTGGAGCTCCCCCACAAATGACCCCATTTTGGAAACTAGACCCCCTAAGGAAGGTATCTAGATGCATAGTGAGCACTTTGAACCCCCAGATGCTTCACAAATTCATCCATAAAAATTTATTTTTGCCTACATTTTTTTAGTTTCACATGGGCAAAGGGATAAAATACATCCCAAAATTTGTTGGGCAATTTCTCCTGAGTACACCGATACCTTATATGTGGTCATAAACCACTGTTTGGGCGCACGGCAGGGCTCAGAAGTGAAGGAGCGCCATTTCACTTTTTGAACGGAAAATTGGCTCTAAAATTCAAATTGCGCTCCTTCCCTTCTCAGTCCTGCCGTGCGCCCAAACAGTGGTTTATGACCACATATGAGGTATCGGTGTACTCAGGAGAAATTGCCCAACAAATTTTAGGATGCATTTTATCCTGTTGCCCATGTGAAAATGAAAAAATTGAGGCTAAAAGAACATTTTTGTTACAAAAATTAAAATGTCAATTTTTTCCTTCAACTTTATTTTAGTTCCTGTGAAGCACCTGAAGGGTTAATAATCTTCTTGAATATAGTTTTGAGTAGCTTGAGGGGTGCAGTTTTTGGAATGGTGTCACTTTTTGGTGTTTTCTGTCATGTACACCCCTCAAAGGGACTTCAAATGTGATGTGGTCACTAAAAAATTGGTTTTGTAAATTTTGCTGGAAAAATGAATAATTGCTGATGAACTTTGAACCCTTATAACGTCCTACCAAATTTTTTTTTTTCTTCCAAAATTGTGCTGATGTGAAGTAGACATGTGGGAAATGTGATTTATTAACTATTTTGTGGCACATAATGCTCTGGTTTAGCAGAATAAAAATTAAAAATGTGAAAATTGCTAAATTTTCAAAATTTTTGCCAAATTTTTTATTTTTTCACAAATAAACGCAAAAATTATCGACCTAAATTTAATACTAACATGAAGCCCAATATGTCATGAAAAAACAATCTCATAATCGCTAGGATCCGTTGAAGCTTTCCAGAGATATTACCTCATAAAGGGAGAGTGGTCAGAATTACAAAAAATGGTCTGGTCATTAAGCTGCAAAGTGACTCGGTCCTTAAGGGGTTAAACAATCATGAGAAACAATTAGAAAATACAATACAATGCCAAAAACAATACAATACAAAGCATAACATAATACAGTAATTGGAGCAAAAAATGGCAACCCTGCTCATAAGAGCTTACAATCTAACAATGAGGTGGGGGTGACAAGGTATAGGTGCTCATTTGCAATGAAAGTATAGTCAACTTGAGGAGATGGGGAACAGATAGGAGCAGAATAAGTGGCCGCAACCCGTTATATGTGATCCACTTGAGGCGGAGCGGATAGGCTATGTCTAGATGACTGACTAGGGATCATGATAGGCCGTCCTAAAGAGATGTGTTTTTAGGGATCGCCTAAAACTAAGTTGTGGATACCTTTAATTTTTTTGGGTAGAGCGTTCCAAAGAATTGGTGCGGCTCGGGAGAAGTCTTTGAGCCGGGAGTGGGAGGTTCGGATTAATGCAGAAGTGAGTCTAAAGTCACTTCCAGAACGAAGAGAACGGCTGGGGTGATAGACAGAGATGAGGGAGGAGATGTATGGGGGTGCTGCACTGTGAAGAGCTTTGTGGGTGAGAACAAGCAGTTTGAAATGGATCCTGTAGTATATAGGCAGCCAGTGCAATGAGTGGCATAGAGCAGAAGCGTCTGAGTAACGATTAGCTAGATAGGTAATCCTGGCTGCTGCATTAAGGATGGACTGGAGAGGGGACAGTCTAGTGCGGGGGAGGCCAACTAAGAGAGAGTTACAATAGTCAAGGCGGGAGTGAATCAGGGCCACAGTGAGGGTTTTTGTAGTTTCCAAGGTGAGAAAGGGGCGAATTCTGGAGATGTTCTTCAGGTGAAAGCGGCAAGAGCGGGCGAGAGCTTGTATATATGGAGTGAAGGAAAGATCAGAGTCAAACATAACACCCAGACAGCGAGCCTGCTGACTCGGCACTATTGTGGTGCCACACACTGAGAGAGATGTCATATTTAGGGAGGTTAGTGGAGGGCGGGACCAGGAGTAGTTCAGTTTTGGAAAGATTAAGTTTCAGGTAAAGAGCGGACATGATATTGGAAACTGCGGTTAGACAGTCATTGGTGTTCTTTATTAGAGCGGGAGTAAGGTCAGGGGAAGAAGTGTATAGTTGTGTGTCATCAGCATAAAGATGGTACTAGAAACCAAATCTGCTGATGGTCTGTCCAATTGGGGCTGTGTAGAGTGAGAAGAGAAGAGGTCCAAGGACTGAACCCTGAGGGACTCCAATAGTGAGAGGAAGAAGGGAGGAAGTGGAGCCGGCAAATGATACACTGAAAGAGCGGTCAGAGAGATAGGAAGAGAACCAGGAGAGAGCCGTGTCCTTGATGCCGATGGAGTGCAGCATAGCGAGTAGGAGATGGTGGTCAACAGTGTCAAAGGCTGCAGAGAGATCAAGAAGGATAAGCAGAGAGTGGTGACCATTACGTTTTGCCGTCAGAAGGTCATTGGTCACCTTGGTGAGAGCAGTTTCTGTGGAATGTAGGGGGCGGAAACCAGACTGTAATGGGTCTAGAAGAGAGTGAGTGGAGAGGTAATGAGTGAGGGGGAAGTAGACCAGGCGCTCCAGGAGTTTAGAGATGAAGGGGAGATTGGAAACTGGTCTGTAGTTGTTTGTGCAGGAAGGGTCGAGAGAAGATTTCTTTTATAAAGGAGTGATGATAGAGTGTTTAAAGGAGTAGGGGAGAACGCCAGAAGAGAGGGAGAGATTGAAGATTTTGGTTAAGTGAGTGGTGACCACCGGAGAGAGAGACTGGAGTAGGTGTGAGGGGATG
The DNA here is from genome assembly GCA_033576535.1 of Allobates femoralis. Taxonomy (NCBI): domain Eukaryota; kingdom Metazoa; phylum Chordata; class Amphibia; order Anura; family Aromobatidae; genus Allobates; species Allobates femoralis. The sequence continues at coordinate 248,793,642 of JARQOC010000002.1, read as the reverse complement.
AGGTCAGCAGTGCATGTGGTGGGACGAGAGGAAGAGAGGAGCCTGGAGACTTCATCTTCTGTAACCGGGTCAAAAGTGGACAGTGAGCCGGAGGAAATGTGGGGAGAGGCAGAGGTAATATCAGTTTGAGGTTGGGAGTTGATTTCCTGACGGATGTTTTCTATTTTCTCTGTGAAGTGGGAAGCCAGGTCATCAGCACATAGGTCAGTGATGGGGGCCTGCACTTTAGGACTGAGGAGAGAGTGAAAGGTGTTAAAGAGTTTTTTTGGGTTGTTGGATAGTGAGGAGATCAAAGTGGTGAAGTAGGTCTGTTTGGCAAGGTGAAGGGCAGAATTGTAAGTTCTCAGCATAAATTTGTAGTGAATGAAGTTTTCTGGAGTGCGACTTTTCCTCCATAGATGTTCAGCACTCCTAGAGCATCGCTGGAGGAATCGAGTTTGTGATGTGAGCCAGGGCTGTTTTGCTCTGTGTTTGGAGGTTTTGAGGGTGAGGGGTGCTACTTGGTACAGGGTTCTTCTGAGAGAGTCATTTAAGTAATTGACTGCCAGATCGGGACAGGAAAATGAGGAGATTGGGGACAGTGATGAGTGTAGAGAGTCTGAGAATGTGTGAGGGTTTATGGCCTGTAGATTTCTGAATGTGTGATATGTAGGAATGTGCTGGGGTGGGCGAGAGTTAGTGAGTGTGAAGGAGAGAATGTTGTGGTCAGAGAGGGGAAGTTCTGAATTATCTAAGGAGGAAGTTGAGCAGAGCCGGACAAAGATCAGGTCAAGGGTGTTACCATCCTTGTGTGTCATCGAGGTTGAGAGCTGTGAGAGGCCAAGAGATGAAGTTAGAGATAGGAGCTGAAATGCAGATGAGATGGGGCTGTTTGTGGGGATGTTGAAGTCTCCCAGAATAATGGTTGGTAATTCTGAGGGCATGAAATGCGGGAGCCATGTGGAGAAATGGTTGAGGAATTGGGCGGGTGACCCTGGGGGCGGTATACCACCGCTACTCTAAGGGGGAGGGGATGGAAGAGCCTAATTGTGTGGACCTCAAAAGAGGGGAATGAGAGTGATGGAGCTGGGTGGATGACCTGAAAAGTACATTGTGGGGACAGAAGTAAACCTACTCCACCACCATGTCTGTTGCCAGGTCTTGGGGAATGAGAGAAATGCAAGCCGCCATAAGAAATAGTGGCCGGGGACACTGTGTCTGAATCCTGGATCCAGGTTTCAGTGAGGGCCAGCAGATTAAGGGAGTTAGTGAGAAAGTAGTTATGAATGAGTGGAAGTTTGTTACATGCAGACCGTGGATTCCAGAGAGCACAATTAAAAGAGGGCGATGAAGGTGTGCAAGTAATGTTTATAAGGTTGGTGGGGTTTCTGTGTGTGGTGGGAGAGGGGTAGAAGTTGGTGGAGGGTGGACCAGGATTAGGAGAGATATCACCTGACAGAAGCAGCAGTAAAAAGAGGAAAGGCAAACAGTTTTTGTGATGGTGACTTTGTTTTTGGTGCAATACACTGGAGCATGGTGGTCCGAGATTATTCACTATGGTGAACAGAGTATGGGAGTTCAATAAAGTAGAAGGAAGGACGTATAGAAGTAGAAGACGTATAAACCTAACACATGGTCTGTTGAGTCAACCTGTATTCCCTTGATTCCCAGGTGTGCTCTAATTGCAGCCGCCAGAGACTCCACCACCAGGGCAAAAATGGCTGATGAGAGTGGGCATCCCTGTCGGGTATCATTAAAGATGGGGAACACAGCAGAGAGGAATCTCGAGGCCAGAACTCTTGCGTTTGGGCTAGAATATAGCGACAGAACCGCCGACAAGAACGGCCCTGCAAACCCAAATCTGCCCAAAACCTTTCGGCGATAACTCCAGTGCATCCTATCAAACGTCTTCTCAGTGTCAAGAGACAGGAATACACTGGGGCACCCCTTCAGTTCAACACCTTTATTAGGTCTAGGATTCTCCTCGTCCCATCCTTAGCCTGTCGGCCAGCCACAAAGCCTACCTGGTCAGGCGCCACCAGGGATGGCAATACCTCCTGCAACCTCAGTGCCAGCAGCTTGGCGTATAGTTTGACGTCACAATTAAGTAACGATATAGGTCTGTAACTACCCGGCAGATTCATCGTTTTTCCTGGTTTGGGGATAGCTACAATTGTGGCCTGAAGTGTCAAAGGGGAAATACGTTCAAATTGTTGCCAGTATTGGAAAGTCTTGACCAAATATGGGAGAGAATCTGTGGAAAGGTCCAGTAGTAATCGTTTGGGAGTCCATCTGGGCTAGGTGCGGAGTGCAATTTGGTAGTGTTAATTATCTTAATAATTTTGTCAGAGGTAAAGGGGGCGTTAAGTAAAGTATTCTCTTCCTCCGTGAATCGCGGTAGGCCTATACCCGTCAAAAAGTCATCTATCTCTTCCCCCGAGGGCTGGTGCACCGAGGGATCATCACAGAGGTTGTATAGAGAGGTATAATAACGTGCAAAGGCCTCTGCAATGTCTCGTGGATCTCTAACCTTTTTTCCATCCCCAGCCGCCAGCACCTCAGTGGAACGCCTAGCATCTCTTTTTTTGATGCGACTTGCGAGAATAGCACCCGCTCTATCACCAGAAGCATAATATGACGTTTTAAAACGCCTCAAGATGCATTCATGCAAGGCCAGGAGATGAGAGCAGAGCTGGAAACAAATTTGTATAAGTTGTCTAGTATTCTGAGGTGTTGGATTCGATTTATTAACCATCTCCAAACGGTGAAGCTGAGAAAGGAGCGAGGAGCGTTGTGCATTAGTGAACTTTTTTAACTGCAAAGATTTCTGGAGGAACATTCCTCTAATAAACGCCTTATGGGCTTCCCATAAAGTATCATCTCAAACCTCACCATTGGCGTTAATGGCGAAAAATTCAGTCAGGTGCCTCTCCATCTCGTCCACAGCTCCACCAGTCGCCAAAAGGCCAAGTTAAGTCTCCAACTTTGCGGGGGAAAAGACGCTCCGCCAGTTTCAGCTCTAAACCTTTTGGTGCGTGGTCGGACCACGTGATTAGACCGACGTCCACACAGGTACAGGTCAGAAGTGTGACATCATCAACAAGAAAATAGTCTATTCTTGAATAAGACCGTGCCTGTGCGAGAAGAAGGAAAAATCTTTCTCTTGGGCGTGAAGATAACGCCACACATCATGTAGTTGCATTAACCTGCATAGAGAGCCAAGCTCCCGTCTTCCATGAGAGGACCGAGCAGAGCAGTCCAGCTCGCGCGACATAACGGAATTAAAGTCCCCAACATATTATTTTTGATCCCCTAGCAACCTCCGAGACCTTTTTTAGTAGACTTTTAGGGTACTTCACCTGAGAGCTGTTCGGAGCATAGACGTTACGATGGTGACCTGCACTCCATATAAAGAACCAATCAAAATTATATATCTACCCGCCGGGTCTAAAATGGACTCCGACAGTTTGGAACACAATTGAATCTCTTATTAGGATGGAAACACCTGCCTTTTTAGATGTAAAATTTGCAAAAAATAACGTGGAAAAGGAGCGATGACATAGTCTAAAATTATCGTCCTTCAGCAGGTGAGTCTCCTGAATACAGATTATATCTGCCTTGGCTTTGTTAACTTCCTTCCATAGGAAGAAACGTTTCGCCGGGGAGTTGAGACCCTTAGTATTAAAGGATATAAGCTTTACAGCCATTGTGTATGGAAATTATACGATAGGACCCAGCAAAGTAAAGAGGCTCTGAATAGGTGACCAACAGGACGGAGGGCGGGGAAGGGGGGGGGGGTAAAGGTAAAGGGCCAGGAGTGGAGGAGGGTATGAGGGATAAGAAAACATGTAAACATAAAACATGCATGTAAACCAAAACATTCCGGCAAAATAACGCCGGTCACGGCAATCCGCATAGTGCATCAAAGCGCCACGAGTTAGCCAGGGTGCAAGTTCCATACAAAGAGTCATTGCCATCCCAATGTTCCCCAGACAAATTCCCTGGTGTCTATAGGTCCCCAAAAAAGGAAAAAAGAAAAAAGAGCGAAGCAGCACACGACAGCACACGTCACATTCTGAAATCCCAGAGGGCCCCAAAAGGAAGAAATAGAGGATCAACAGGCTAGGGTGTATACAGTCATCCTACTTTCTTCCATTCTTGGGGGTCTTTATGGGTCGTCGAGAAGAAACCGAGCGAGGTGAATTCTCTCCCAAGTCCGGTAGCATGTTCCATCCCTTCATAGCTTTCTTCAGCATCCTGGGGATTGGAAGGACTGTGCCGCGTCTTCATATCGGAAACCCGCTCTCACTGGGGAGCCCCAACTGTAAGTAATCCCTTTTTCTCTTAGGACTTTGCAATACGGGGCAAATTCTCTGCATTTTGCCAAGGTCCCTTCTGAAAGGTCTGGGTACACCGAGAAAGCAGAGTAGGGCTCTGGGAGGGTGGGCTGTTTTCTCATTGCTTGCAAAATAGCCTCTTTAGACTGGAAGTTGAGCATGCATACCCAGTACCCTGGGGAGAGACCTGTTAATATGTGTGGCACTCCATGGGAAAATGTGCCACAGTAACATCACACAGGTTCCCTCCCCACAACACACTGATGTACACTAGCACCTCCGGGCCAGGAGGGGAAGCACAACCTGCTCCCTTATATACTCCAGGTCCACAGGAAGTAGTTAGTTCAGTTCCTGAGAGAACTGAGAGAGACTGTAGTGTCAAGAAGCTGCAAGAGGCTTTTCTACAGTCTGCTCACTGATTCCAGGCCTAGCTAGGGTCTGAGGGAAAGGAGAACTGAAAGATAGAGGGACACCTCTGGGAGCTTGAGTGCCATTATCAATTGCCCCAGAAGAGCGCACGGAACGGACACCGGATCCGGCACTGAGGCTGACACACACAGCACAGTGAATCCAGGAGTAGTGGAGTCTCTAGATAACCACAGTACCAGAGCAAAGCAACACGGCGGGGTCAGCACAACACAGAGGACTCAAGTTGCCTAGCCAAGCGGTACCAGCAGAACAGAGAGAGAGAGTGAGACAGTCCCAGCAGCTAAGCTAGATGCAGCAGCCAGTACGCACACACACAGCGCAGCACGAGGAAGCTGATGTCCGGGACAGGGTGGGAGGAAAACCCGGCCCCGTACAGACTCCGTGGATGATCTGCAACAACCTCGCAGTAAAGCTTTGGAAACTACAAAACGTGAGTGTGTGCTCCTTGACCCCGTCTCCACTATTCACATCCATCATAAACTTTACCAACACTGCCCCGGGTAACCCAGTTCTGCCCATGGAGAACTATCCCATCTTAGCTGCCATCCCATCATCCCCGGAGGTTCTGCGGCAGCGGTGGCCCCACTACTGGCCACACACTGTGGGTGGCGTCATGATAAACTATTCTCCCCTGTAAATACACCCTTATTATTGCCAGGGCTCGGGACATGGTCCGGAACAGGACCCCGTGACATTCCCCAGAAGCAGACACGGTCCAGCACCGAGTACCCTCGTCCCAGTGGGCTCGACAACCTGGCGTCACGAACAGGATCTACCGTGCCCGTTAAAACGGGTATTGTGTGCCGTGATTGACACAGAAACTATTTTTGGACTGCGCCATCCGAACTGTATTTTTGAGAATCTGCCATTTTGCAGCGCGTGGAGCACGGGAAAGAAAGGGGGCGGTACACTGCAGTGGCGTGAACCCAGCCTCCTCCCTGGTGCTGACAACATCCGGCAGGGAAGATCCCTGGTGCACCGCGGAACCTCCCATAGACATCTGGACGGAAGTGGAAGACGGAGGGCGAACATTAACTAAGGGGGCCCAAGATGTCGCAGCCCGATGCGCAAGATGGCGACGGAGTAGCCGATGGAGCTGCAGCGCTGGGTCAACCAGTAGCGCCCGGCGGTGCAGCGCCCGGCGGTGCAGCACCGCAAGGAACAACACCCATCATGCCGTTCCTGATGCTGTATACTCCAGGGGCAATGTGGCTGCCCCAGTACTCCAGTGAGCCTAATACACTAACTGACTTTATGCTAAAGATAAAAGAATATTATGTGATGTATCCCCTTACTGAAGCCCAACGTGTAGGAATGATAATGGGACAATTAACGGGCAATGCACGGCGGGAGGTTGCGTCCTGGCTGGACACAGACAAGGACACTGTAGAGCATCTAGTAGCTAGACTGAAAGCAACGTTTGAATCTGCTGCTGATACCCGGGCTAAGATGAGGTTCTTTGCAGGCTACCAGAAGCCTAAACAGAGTGCCAGAGACTTTGCCTTGAATCTACAGGAAGCACTCAAAGCCCTTAAGCTGGCAGAACCTGCTTTAGCCCCGGGAGCTGATAAAATGCTACTTGACCAATTTATAGAGGGCCTCCATTCCCCTTCCCACAGAGGACAGTTGAGCATGATACTGCTGCAGAACCCCGACATGACATTTGGTGAGTTAAAGGACAGAGCTATTCGTCTGCAGCAGCTAGAAGAGCCCCGGGAATTAACATCTGTACCGGACACTGCAGCAGCACCTCAGCAACCGGCAGTGCCAGCGACATCTGCAATGTCAGCAACTGCTGCTGAAACTGGGGAACTAATTTCTAATGCCGCCCTCAATCAAAAGCTAGATGCCCTGACAGACACCGTGATCTCTATGGCTAAAGTCATCAAGGAGCTACGAGAGTCCAAGCCTGCACCCAAGATCCAGTTGGCGACCAACAGAGAGGATGTCCCGTGGATAAGGCCTAGAAGAAGATATCAAGCGACAAGAGGACGACCCAGCGATCGCTATCAACTGGATGGACAGCCCATTTAGCGCCGTTGCCAGAAACCAGGTCATTTTGCACGAGAGTGTCCTTTAAACAACGATTCCCTGGGCAGGCGGGCTCCCCAGGAATAAATTCTCAAGGTCCTTCAGCCTGGTTTAACAGATTCGTGGGAGGACAGCCGGTGATCCCTATTGTGTTGGATGGCATTCCCTTTAGTGCCTTACTGGATACCGGGTCCCAGATAACATCAATCCCACATGTTCTATATAAAAGGTACGGGCTAATTCAGATATTACTAGTGCACCAAATGACTTTAACATGGACATATGGGCTAGTAATGGACAGTTAATACCACAGGTGGGGTTTAGAGAAATGAGTATTCAGATTGGGAAAGTAGAATTGCAGAACCAGGGTGTTATAATCATAGATGTTAACCGGCGAGACTGTGAGCCAGTGATGCTGCTAGGAATGAATGTAATTGAGAAATGTTTTTCTGAAGTGGTAAGTGTTTTGCAGCAAATCGCCGAGACTGCCGGAACCGGACAACAGAGGCTTCTGCACAAAGAGATCAAAGCCCTGATGTTGAAGCAGCAGGTAGAAATCTCCGGGGGTGAGATCGGCAGTGTACGAGTAAATGATCCAATACCCATTGTAATACCTCCCAAAACTGAAATGTTGGTCTGGTGTAGAGCCACATTAGGCATCAAAGGGCGAGACTATCAGGCCCTGGTAGAACCCGTGTACTCAGACAGCAGACCCACCATACTCACAGCTAGAGGAGTGGTTGAGGTACAACGGGGAAGAGTGCCATTACGCCTATTAAACTGCGGAGAGGATGAGATCACATTACCAAAGTATGCTACCATGGCTAAGTTGTACACGGTTGATAACAATAACATCACAGCCGTCGAGCCCTTGAACCCGTCAAGTCAGGCGGATGACAATGGTTCAGGAGAGAAGCTGGAGGATTGGTGCCAAAAGTTACATGTAGGTACCAGTTCTACACCTCCCCGTCACAAGCATGGAGTATACCGGGTAGTGAAGGAATATGACCAAATATTCAGCAAACACCCATTAGACTTTGGGCAAATTAAAGTGGTAGAGCACACTATACCCACAGGTAACCATCAGCCTATAAAAGAGAGGTATAGACCATTATCACCCGCTCACTACCAAACCACCAAAGACATGCTCAGATAAATTAAATCTGCAGGGGTAATAAGAGACAGTTGTAGCCCCTGGGCAGCACCTCTAGTGTTAGTTAAAAAGAAGGATGGGACCATAAGAATGTGCGTAGATTACCGGCAGATTAATCGCATTACACATAAGGATACATACCCATTACCTAGGATTGAGGAGTCATTAGCTGCATTAAGATCTGCTAACTTCTTTTCCACCCTTGATCTGACTAGTGGGTACTGGCAGGTTCCTGTGGCCGAGGCTGACAAGGAGAAGACAGCGTTTACTACACCGATGGGCCTCTGTGAGTTCAATGGTATGCTGTTCGGACTCTGCAACGCACCCGGGACCTTTCAACACCTGATGGAGAGCTGCCTAGGACATAAGAACTTTGAAACTGTCCTCCTGTATCTAGATGACGTCATAGTCTATTCCAAGACGTATGAGCAACATCTACAAGACGTGGCAGAAGTGTTCGAAGCTTTGTCCAAATATGGCATGAAGATCAAGCCATCCAAGTGTCACCTTCTCAAACCAAAGGTACAGTACCTAGGACACATCGTGAGTTCAGAGGGAGTAGCACCGGATCCTGATAAAGTCACAGTGATAAGGGATTGGCCAAGACCTACAAGCGTGAAAGAAGTGAGGCAATTCCTGGGCCTGGTAGGCTATTATAGAAGATTTATCAGCGGATTCACGAAGCTAGCGGCTCCCCTGCAAGACATCCTGGTAGGACAGTCAAGAAAGTCTGCAACCCGTAATCCTCCTTTCCAGTGGAGTGAAGAGAAGGAAGACTCCTTCAACAAGCTGAAAAGTGCCCTGACGGGAGAAGAGATCCTGGCATACCCTGATTACCATCAACCGTTCATTCTATACACGGATGCCAGCAACATGGGACTGGGAGCAGTGTTGTCGCAGAAGCAAGGAGGCAAAGAAAGTAATTGCCTTTGCAAGCAGGAAGCTCCGGCCTACAGAAAGAAATCCCGAGAACTACAGCTCCTTCAAGTTAGAACTACTGGCAGTAGTTTGGGCTGTGACTGAACGTTTTAAGCATTACTTGGCAGGTGCAGAATTCACCATATACACGGATAACAACCTGTTGACTCACCTGGATACAGCGAAATTAGGAGCTTTGGAGCAGCGATGGATAGCCCGGCTGTCTAACTACAACTTTGTCATCAAATATAGGGCAGGCCACAAGAACGGGAACGCAGATGCCTTATCCCGGATGCCACACCTGAAAGACGTGGAAGAGGAACCGGAAGAGTTGGAAGAGATTAAGCTACCGGCCTTTCATCGTTCAAAGGAAGAAAAGTATCAACCCGGCATCTATCAAAGAGAGCAGAAAGTAAATCTCAACCCGTTAAGATACTATGGATGGGCTGACACCCAAGATACTGAACCAGCTGTGAAGCTAGTGAAAGAACTGCTTACGCAACAAGGTGCATACCCTGATCAGAATGCCCCAGCTGAGACTATACAGCTTTGGAAGGAAAGAGGCAAGTTGTTCCTGTATCAAGGGAAACTCTGCAGAAGGCATACCAATCCCAAAACAAATGAACTGGTCTGGCAGATAATCGTGCCCAAGCAAGACATCAGAATGGTCTTAGAAGCCTACCACGACGGTGCAGGTCATTTCGGATGGAAGAAGTTAGAAGCAATCCTGAGAGAGAGATTCTATTGGGTTGGCATGAGAAGATCCATTGAACTTTGGTGTAGAAGATGTGCTGCATGCAACCTCAGAAGGAAAGATTCTCAGAAAGCTCCACTCCAGTCTATAATAACCAAGCAGGCACTTGAGCTAGTCGCGTTAGACCACGTCAAGTTGTCACCAAGCCGGTCAGGCTATGTCTATGCCTTAACCATCGTGGACTATTATTCACACTTATTAGTGGTAGTACCAGTCAAAGATCTGACAGCGAAGACGGCAGCAAAAGCATTCCAGACGCATTTCTGTAGACCGCATGGTTACCCAGAACAAGTCCTTGCAGACCAAGGTCCAGCTTTTGAATCAGAATTATTCAAGGAATTCTGCAATATGTACGGTTGTAAGAAAATCCACACAACAACGTACCATCCCCAAACAAATGGCTTATGCGAGAAGATGAACCATATTGTAATTGAACTATTGAAGACCTTACCAGAATCAGAAAGAAACCAGTGGCCAAATAAATTACCCGATTTGGTAGACTTATACAACCATGTTCCAATGAGTTCTACAAACTGCACTCCAGCCTACCTTATTCTTGCAAGACCTGGTAAGCTACCAATTGATTTGGAAATGGGAATCATACAGAAGTGGAAGAAACAGATTGGGATACCAAACGTCAGAAACAGTATCAACAAGTACAAGAATGTGTAGAGAGAAACCTACAGCAAGCTAGAGCAAGACAAGAGAAGACCTTTAACAAACATGCTCAAGCAATGCCATTACAAGAAGGTGATCAAGTTCTCAAAAGAAAGAGACACTCTAACAAATTGGATAATCAGTGGGAAACCGTCCCATACACAGTCTTACCATCTAACATAAACAATGTTAAAACCTGTTTAATAAGCAAAGATGAAGGAAAAACTTCAGCAATTGTATCCCAAAATCAGCTCAAATTGTGTCCTGAAACCCTGAAGACACCTGAAGTAACAGAGCCCGTACAAGTCCAACCTATCCAAGAGAAGGAAAAGAAAGAAGATGATGTTTTCCATACAGTAATAGGAGATTTCCCCAAAACATGGCCAAATTACCATGGAGCAGTTGTCGTACCAATGATTGCATTCCCTTTGATGGTGAACCCAACACCAGAACCTGTGTTACCAAGACTTGAAGAACTGGAAGTAGAACCCGAAGAGGAAGAACAAATTCCTGGTCCTAGCGAACTTGCCAGTCCTGTAACCAGATCATCATCTGTTATAGTACCAAGCACAACACGTAGGTACATGCCCACTAATACTAGAAGTCCACACGCAAGTAGTATGCTAGTTTTACGCAGATCAGAGCGTAGTACCCAAGGGCAGCTACAAGTTAGGTACAGAGAGTAAAATGTCATTAAATGTGTAATGTAAATATGCTGTTGATTATAGATTGAACCCGGTAGACTGTGTCCAAGAGGGTGGAGGAACTGGATTGACCCCTATGTACATTAAGTTAGGGAAAGAAAGTGTCTGGGGGTGGTGTAGCAAATCCAGGCCTCCTAAGCAGAAACGCCCGTGGACAAATCTACATAGTTAGCGTAACGTTAAAAAGCCCAGTACCTACAGAGACTATCCTGTATGAACATTGAACTTGTCTTATTCACTTATGGACCATATATACCACGGACTGGTTGTGGTAAGAACTCTTGTGTATATACTCATTAGCCCGGAGGCAATAGACTAAACCCCCGAAAAGACTGCTTTTTGACTTTTTGGACTCTTTTTCAAATCTTAGTGATTTTTGTACTTTTTACTTTTAAGTCTCTGTAAATATTAACTGTATTAACTATTTGTTTACTTGTTTTTCCACAGTCCCGGAGTACTGTATTTAACTAAGGGGGAATGTGGCACCCCATGGGTTAATGTGCCACACTAACATCGCACGGGTTCCCTCCCCACAACACACTGATGTACACTAGCACCTCTGGGCCAGGAGGGGGAGCACAACCTGCTCCCTTATATACTCCAGGTCCACAGGAAGTAGTTAGTTCAGTTCCTGGGAGAACTGAGAGAGACTGTAGTGTCAAGAAGCTGTGAGAGGCTTCTCTACAGTCTGCTCACTGATTCCAGGCCTAGCTAGGGTCTGAGGGAAAGGAGAACTGAAAGACAGAGGAACACCTCTGGGAGCTTGAGTGCCATCATCACTCACCCCAGAAGAGCGCACGGAACGGACACCGTATCCGGCACTGAGGCTGACACACACAGCACAGTGAATCCAGGAGTAGTGGAGTCTCTAGACAACCACAGTACCAGAGCAAAGAAACACGGCGGGGTCAGCACAGCACAGAGGACTCAAGTTGCCTAGCCAAGCGGTACCAGCAGAACAAAGAGAGAGAGTGAGACAGTCCCAGCAGCTAAGCTAGACGCAGCAGCCAGGACGCAAACTCACAGCGCAGCACGAGGAAGCTGATGTCCGGGACAGGGTGGGAGGAAAACCCGGCCCCATACAGACTCCGTGGACGATCTGCAACAACCTCGCAGGAAAGCTTTGGAAACTACAAAACGTGAGTGTGTGTTCCTTGACCCCGTCTCCACTATTCACATCCATCATAGACTTTACCAACACTGCCCCGGGGAACTCAGTTCTGCCCCGGAGAACTATCCCATCTTAGCTGCCATCCCATCATCCCCGGAGGTTCTGCGGCAGCGGTGGCCCCACTACTGGCCACACACTGTGGGTGGCGTCACGATAAACTATTCTCCCCTGTAAATACACCCTTATTATTGCCAGGGCCCGGGACATGGTCCGGACCAGGACCCCGTGACATTTCCCAGAAGCAGACACGGTCCGGCACCGAGTACCCTCGTGCCAGTGGGCACGACATATGAGCAGGCTTAGGAAGACTGTACATTTTCTCTATCCCCATCTCACTCAGTGGCCTGTCTGGCAGCACAAGTTGGAAGAATGCTGAGATAGTAGAAGGCAAGTCAGAATCAGCCACAGTTTCAGATAAGCCTCGCTCCCTCAAATTGCATTTCCTCATCTTATCTTCCATGTCCCACATGTTAAAATGCAGCTGCTCTAAGGCACAGTCCATAGTGTCATAGTTATTTGTTAACACATTATGTGTGTCTGCATATTCCGCCATCTTCTCTTCCACATGAGAGGTTCTCTCCCCTAGTGCAGCCAGATCACTCCTCAGTTTCCCCAGCATACCTCTAATATCTTCTTGCAGTGATCTGCGCAGGGATCCCAGGTGGTCTTTTAGGAGTGTCTTTGTGATCGGAGCCTCGTCCTCCGCCCGTTCCGGGCTCTTTGCAGGGCTCCTGGGGACCTGGGAGGAGGATCCAGGAGACCGGGCTGTCAGCGCCATGTGCAGCGTAGGCTCCGAGTGCCGCTCCACAGGAAAGAAGTCTGTCACTTTTTGGGCCTCAGAGCGCCTTTTCGGGGGTCCTCTGGGCATGCTGTCAGACTCTAAAAACCGCCGCCAGGGAGAGCTGCTAGATGCCACTTAGCAGGGAATCCTGAAGGAGCTCCTCTGGCTTATGTGGCCGGCGCCATAAGTCCCTATCCTACTTTTGGTTTATTTGTTTTTCTTTTTTTTTTCCTTTTCACTTGAGGTAACCAAGCTTGAAATGTACACTCTGCCATTTACTATTTTAGAGCAACCTTACCATGTATGTCTCAAGCCATATCTACACCAATATTTGAAAATCTTTATCTTCAATAAATTTTTAAAAATAATGGAAACAAAAAACATGCAAGCTTGGCATGGCTGTACATGCATGCAGGGCCTGCTCCAGGTTTCTATGGGCCCCGGGTGAAAGAGTCTCAGTGAGACACTTTAACCCATACTGGTTGCATATATATACACACACACATATATATATATTATATATATATATATATATATATATATATATATATATATATATATACAGAACAGAAAAAAACTGCACAGCACTCACAGACACAATGTGAACTGGTGCCAGCAGGGATTCTGGGTCAAATACCGTATATACTCGCGTATAAGCCGAGTTTTTCAGCCCAAAAATTGGGCTGAAAAGTACCCCCCTCCGCTTATACGCGAGTCATACGGCAGGACCGGCAGCCCCGAGCAGCCCCAGCAGCCCCCGTAATCCAGGGCCCCCCCAGCCTGACTCCGGTCACCTGTAAAGGAAAATATACTTATCACTGTCCCGCTGCCGTCCACGCCTGCATCTGCCGACATCCCGATCCTCCATCTTCATGCGTCTTCTTCCTGTTTCCTGTGTTCGTCGCAGCAATGACGTCATTGCCGGCGCCGAACACAGGAAACAGGAAGAAGACGCATGAAGATGGAGGATCGCGGATGTCGGCAGATGCGGGCGCGGACGGCAGCGGGACAGTGATAAGTATATTTTCCTTTACAGGTGACCGGAGTCAGGCTGGGGGGGCCCTGGATTACGGGGGCTGCTGTATACTACCGCTGGGGCTGCAATATACTACCACTGGGGCTGTATACACCACTGGGGCTGCAATATACTACCACTGGGGCTGTATACTACCGCTGGGGCTGCAATATACTACCACTGGGGCTGTATACACCACTGGGGCTGCAATATACTACCACTGGGGCTGTATACTACCGCTGGGGCTGCAATATACTACCACTGGGGCTGTATACACCACTGGGGCTGCAATGTACTACCACTGGGGCTGTATACACCACTGGGGCTGCAATGTACTACCACTGGGGCTGTATACACCACTGGGGCTGCAATATACTACCACTGGGGCTGTATACACCACTGGGGCTGCAATATACTACCACTGGGGCTGTATACACCACTGGGGCTGCAATATACTACCACTGGGGCTATATACACCACTGGGGCTGTATATTCTACTGGGGCTGCCTGTATACTACCACTGGGGCTGTATATACTACTGGGGCTGCCTGTATACTACCACTGGGGCTGTATATACTACTGGGGCTGCCTGTATATTACCACTGGGGCTGTATATACTACTGGGGCTGCCTGTATACTACTGGGGCTCCTGTATACTACCACTGGGGCTGCTGGGGCTCCTATATACTACCACTGGGGCTGCTGTATACTACCACTGGGGCTGCTGGGGCTCCTATATACTACCACTGGGGCTGCTGGGGATGCTATATACTACCACTGGGGCTGCTGTATACTACCACTGGGGAGGCCTGTATACCCCTGGGGGGGGCCTGTATACCACACTGCTGGGGGCTGTATACCTGTGCTGAGGTCCACCCTCGGCTTATACACGAGTCAATAGGTTTTTCCAGATTTTTGGGGCAAAAGTAGGGGGGTCGGCTTATACACGGGTCGGCTTATACACGAGTATATACGGTAACTAGAAAAAATTCTCTGCAGCACTCAGTTACTACCAATGATGCACAAATGCTAACAAGCAGTATATACTTGAGGAAAAAATTTAAAAACTTACTGCTGGCACCAGTTCACATTGTGTCTGTGAGTGCTGTGCAGTTTTTTTCTGTTTTATATATATATATATATATATATATATATATACATATATATGTGTGTGTATATATATGCAACCAGTATGGGTTAAAGTGTCTCACTGAGACTCTTTCACCCGGGGCCCATAGAAACCTGGAGCAGGCCCTGCATGCATGTACAGCCATGCCAAGCTTGCATGTTTTTTGTTTCCATTATTTTTCAAAAATATTCATTTTTTATTTTCTTGGGGTTCTTGATACAAACATTGGCTAATGTCCGTTTGCTCATCAGCCGTGACAAGGCGACCCCAGGTCTGATGAGTCTAACGCTGACATCCCTGTCCTCCCTATCCCATTACTAAGTGGGCGGACACCATCTCAACCTAAGACCACCTGTGGGTGATGAGGGTGCAAAGTTGCAGTCATGAAGCCAGATTCTCCATTTGTTATACACAGAACAGAAAAAACTGCACAGCACTCACAAACACAATGTGAACTGGTGCCAGCAGGGATTCTGGGTCAAATAACTAAAAATAATTCTCTGCAGCACTCAGTTACTACCAATGATGCACAAATGCTAACAAACAGTATATACTTGAGAAAAAAATTGGGGTTCTTGGTACAAACATTGGCCAATGTCCGTTTGCTCATCAGCCGCAACAAGGCGACCCCAGGTCTGATGAGTCCTAACGCTGACATCCCTGTCCTCCTTGTCCTCCCTATCCCACTACTAAGTGGGTGGACACCATCTCAACCTAAGACCACCTGTGTCTTCTGTGTATAACAAATGGAGAATCTGGCTTCATGACTGCAACTTTGCACCCTCATCACCCACAGGTGGTCTTAGGTTGAGATGGTGTCCGCCCCCATAAAGTATAAAGGCTCCCTTGTAGCCCTCCAAGTATTATGATGCCTTCCACAGAGCCCTCCATATATTATAATGGCTTCCATGTAGAATAATTGGTTCCATATAATATAATGCACCCCCATAGTCCTCCATATAGAATATTGCACGCCCACAGTCCTCCATATAGTATATTGCACCCCATAGTCCTTCAAATAGCATATTGCACCCCCACAGACCTCCATACAGAATAATGCACATCCACAGACTGCCATATAAAATAATGCACCCCCACAGTCCTCCATATAGTATAATGCACTCCACTGTCCTCCATATAGAATAATGCATCCCCACAGTCCTCCATATAGTATACTGCAACCCATAGTCCTCCAAATAGCATATTGCATCCCCACAGTCCTCCATATAGAATAATGCACCCCCACAATCTTCTATATAGTATAATGCACCCCCCTAGGCATCCATATAGTATAATGCACCCCCATAGTCGTCCATATAGTATAATGCATCCCCTATAACCTTCCTTATAGTATAATGCACTCCCATAGTCCTCCATATAGTATAATGGGCCCCCATTGTCCTCCTATATTATATTGCACAGTCCATATTTCCCATCAGTGTACTCACTGATTAGAAAAAAAAAAAAGTAAATACTCACCTCTTTTCTCCCTGCTCCGGTCTCCTCAGCATCTACTCTGCATGTCTCAGCACAGTGGGGCTAAGTGATGACATCATCGTGCCCCGCCGTGCTGAGCTTCAGAGGGCGGACAGCAGCGCCTGGGACTTGAGAGAAGAATGCTGCCGGCAGAGGTGGCTGGGACTACAGGAGCAGGAGCGGCATCCGCAGGAGGCACACACACCTTGTACTCACATGGCTCCGCATGCCCCGTACACACGCGGCTCTGCTCCGTACACTTCGTACACACGCGGCTCCGCTCCGTACACCTCGTACACATGCGGCTCTACTCCGTACACTTCGTACACACGCGGCTCCGCTCCGTACACCTCGTACACACGCGGCTCTGCTCCATACACCTCGTACACATGCGGCTCCGCTCCACACACCTCGTACACATGCGGCTCTGCTCCATACACCTAGTACATTCTTGGCTCTGCTACATCCACACTGTGAATCCGGACCCCACAGGACCGAGGAGCTGCCCATTTGACCCCCGACACCTCTTTTAATAAAAATTGGAAAAACGTGTTTTGCAGTTTTATGCTTTTATTCTGTTTTCTTTTTAAAAATCCGGTGTGGATTGGTGTTTAACACCTTAGTGACGGCCCACTGCATATATACGTCGTCAAAACAGGGTCCTTATTCTGTTAGGACGTGAAAATAAGTCACAACAGAATAAGCCCTGGTTTGACGCCCCTGGAGCTAAAATCTCCGTGGTTTCAGCTACCGGGGGTAGCTGAGACCCTAGAGATTAGGAATTGGCTGGTGTTTTACCGGCACCAGTAATGTGATGACCGGTAAGCACCGTTTACCGATCGTCACATTACACAAAGTGAAAGTGCCGGTAAAATTGCTTTCACTTTGATCCGACATGAAAACACATGTCGGATCAAAGTGAAAGCATTAACCCCTACATTCCCCAAGACCCCCAGTACTGGGGATCATCCCCTCACATCCCCCCTCCCACCCCCATACCATCTAAAAATGGCGGCGGCCGGCGGCAAAACCCGCTGCCTCCGCTTCATCTCTATGCGATCTGACAGGTCAGATCACAGAGATGCCGCCATTCCTGGGGGGCCACTGGTCCCCTCAGTGGCCCCCCAATGTCATCCCCCTCACCCCTGATCTCCCCCTCCTCCGCTCCCCCTGCTGCGCTCCCCCTCCTCCCTGCTGCGCTCCCCCTCCTGTCATCAGCAGCCCCCCCCTTCCCCAGGTCTTCCCCAGGCCATCCCCTCGACCCCCCCTCCGATCTGCAGCCCCCCCCACTCTGCTCCGCTCCCCCCGGGCCCCCTTCCCTGCTCTCTCATACTTACCAGTCCTGCAGCGTCGCCGGCCGTCTTCTCTCTGCCTCTGTCCCGGCACCGCTGCTCTGCGTGCGCCGGAACAGAGGCAGAGTTAACCCCTGAACGACCACACAGGGGTCTTCTGCAGTTAACCCCCGTGTGGCCACAAGGTATTAACTGCAGATCATCATCCCTGTGTGGTCACAAGGGGTTACCGGATCTGCAGTTAACCCCTTGTGACCACACAGGGATGATGACCTGCAGTTAACCCCTGAGGAAGGAGCTCGGGAGGAGGCTCCGAAACGCGTCGGAAAATAAAGGCTGTAGCTGAACCAGACTCTCCCGTGTCTGTGTTTCTTTGGTCTCGGAGCAGCAGCGCGGACACTGAAGCACTTTGTCCAAGAATTTCTGCATTTTGGAAACTAGACACCCCAAGGAATTTATTTAGATGCATAGTGAGCACTTTGAACCCTCAGGTACTTCACAAATTGATCCATAAAAATGAAAAAGTACTTTCTTTTCCACAAAATTTTTTTTTTCATTTTTACGGATTCATTTGTGAAGCACCTGGGGGTTCAAAGTGCTCACCACCAATCTAGATAAGTTCCTTGGGGGGTCTAGTTTTCTCAAAATGGGGTCCCTTGTGGGGGAGCTCCAATGTTTAGGCACACAGGGGCTCTCCATACGCAACATGGTGTCCGCTAGCAATTGGAGCTAATTTTCCATTCAAATTGTTAGCGGACACTGTCAAATCACCATTGGACTCGGTGGCTGGTGTTCCTGCCTCGGCCGCTGGGAGGAGCCGGATTCCTTCGGCTGATGGCGCCGGTGATAGGAGGGCCTTGTCCTCACACGGACCTGCTCCTGCGACGTCTGCCTCTGTCGCTGAGCGCCGCCGTGTTTTTCCTTTGGGTGGTGTTGGTCACAGAGGAGCGGGCCCTGCAGAGGTGTCTGTTAGGCGCAGCCTTCGTTCTTCTGTCAGAAGTGGGGTGGGTGGAGCCAGTCGTGCATCACCATCTGGCCTGGTTCTAGGGGCGGTCTGGATGAGATCATCAGGCTGTGAGCTCCAGCCTATGGAAGGTAACCGCACCCTTCAAATACATTGGAGCCTGTCTTGCAGGCCGCCAGATATAGTTTTGGTTCCCCAGTGATAGTGTGTATTTAGTTTTGTCTCTGACCTTTGCCTGGATTTCTGACTTTGCTTCAGCCTGTCGATTTTGTACCTCAGCTGCCCTATTGGTTTTTGCCCTTGACCCTTGCCTGGATTTTCGACTCTGCTACTGCCTGATGATTTTGTACCTTCGCTGCCCTCTCGGTTTTGACTCGGACTTCTGACTTCGTTTTTCGGGTCTTGATTTTTCCCCTGGCGACCTGCCTGCTCTGCATGCTCATAATAGGCAGCTACCCCCTGGGCTCCGCTGTAATTCCAGATCCCTGTATAGGGGTTAAGGGTCTTGGGGTTTCTCGGGGTGCTGCCTTACCAGCAGCTCAGCCTCACAGCGGATGGTCATCACAGGACACCATGTCACATACGGAGAGCCCCTGTGTGCCTAAACATTGGAGCTCCCCACAAGTGACCCCATTTTGAAAACTAGATCCCCCAAGGAACTTATCTAGATGCATAGAGAGCACTTTGAACCCCCAGGTGCTTCACATATTGATTTGTAAAAATGAAAAAGTACTTTATTTTCCACAAAATGTTTCTTTTTTCATTTTTACGGATTCATTTGTGAAGCACCTGGGGGTTCAAAGTGCTCACCACCAATCTAAATAAGTTCCTTGGGGGGTCTAGTTTCCAAAATGGGGTCACTTGTGGGGGAGCTCCAATGTTTAGGCACACAGGGGCTCTCGATACGTGACATGGTGTCCGCTAACAATTGGAGCTAATTTTCCATTCAAATTGTTAGCGGACACCATGTCGCGTATGGAGAGCCCCTGTGTGCCTAAACATTGGAGCTCCCCCAAAAGTGACCCCATTTTGGAAACTAGACCCCCCAAGGAACTTATCTAGATGCATAGTGAGCACTTTGAACCCTCTGGTGCTTTACAAATTGATCCGTAAAAATGAAAAAGTACTTTTTTTTCACAAAAATTTTCTTTTGTCCTCAATTTTTTCATTTTCACATGGGCAACAGGATAAAACACATCCTAAAATTTGTTGGCCAATTTCTCCTGAGTACACCGATACCTCATATGTAGTCATAAACCACTGTTTGGGCGCACCGCAGGGCTTGAAAGAGAAGGAGCGCCATTTGACTTTTTGAATGGTAAATTAGCTCCAAAAGTCAAATTGCACCCCTTTCCTTCTGAGCCCTGCAGTGCGCCCAAACAGTGGTTTATGACCACATATGAGGTATCGGTGTACTCAAGAAAAATTGCCCAACAAATTTTAGGATGCATTTTATCCTGTTGCCCATGTGAAAATGAAAAAATTGAGGCTAAAAGAACATTTTTGTTGGAAAAATTAAAATGTCCATTTTTTGTTTCCACTTTGCTTTAGTTGCTGTGAAGCACCTGAAGGGTTAATCATTTTCTTGAATGTAGTTTTGAGTAGCTTGAGGGGTGCAGTTTTTGGAATGGTGTCACTTTTGGGTGTTTTCAGTCATGTACACCCCTCAAACGTACTTCAAATGTGATGTGGTCACAAAAAAAAGGTTATGTAAATTTTGCTGGAAAATGAAAAATTGCTGATGAACTTTGACCCCTTATAACTTCCTAACCCAAAATTTTTTTTTTCCAAAATTGTGCTGATGTAAAGTAGACATGTGGGAAATGTTATTTATTAACTATTGTGTGTCACATAACGCTCCGGTTCAATAGAATAAAAATGACAAATTTGAAAATTGTCAAATTTTCGCCAATTTTTTTTATAATTTTCACAAATAAACACAAAAATTATCGACCTAAATTTACCACTAACATGAAGCCCAATATGTCGCGAAAAAACAATCTCAGAATCGCTAGGATCCGTTGAAATGTTCCAGAGATATTACCTCATAAAGGGAGAGTGGTCAGAATTACAAAAAAACGGTTTGGTCATTAAGGTGGAAATTGGCTTCGTCACTAAGGGGTTAATGTGATTTGTGACACTTAACAACAATAACAATAACAAACCCTCCCCCCCAGAAAATAGTAAAGGTAAAAATAGGTTCCACTTATTTAGGTTGATATGTGAGGTGATGTCACGGCAGTACCTATTCCTCCTTATTTTGTGTTATGTCGGAGTTGTTGCCTTAGGTGTTCATGGACACAATATGTCTCCAAAAATCAACCCACGGCAGTCTCCCTCAGTAACAATGTTTCATTAGGTAGACTCACCATCTGCCTAATACAGTCAGGTAGTCTGCTCACACCCCACCGTCACAGGTCCTAAAACAGTGGTACGGTATGATATACACAATTCATGATCCATCAATGTGGTATAATTCCGTCCTACGCGTTTCGCCTCTGTTGTTTAACCAGAGGCTCATCAGGGGCACTTTTGTTTGGATATTTTCTTATGTCATAAA
This sequence comes from Allobates femoralis, assembly GCA_033576535.1. NCBI lineage: Eukaryota > Metazoa > Chordata > Amphibia > Anura > Aromobatidae > Allobates > Allobates femoralis. The sequence continues at coordinate 248,772,292 of JARQOC010000002.1, read as the reverse complement.
AACCCTTATTGGTAGTACTGGATAGACCGCTTTTATCTATTGATCCTCGTCTGAGCAGTGGTTGTCAGGATTCGTTTGTAGGATGGGTCCACTTCATCTGAAAAGCGTGTACAATATATTATGTTTCAGAGGAGGAATCACGGATTAAATGATATATACACCCTTATTCACCCTCTATGTATGTGTCTCTAAATTTATCATTACAACACCCAGTGTATGATTAGGGTATTTTTGGGTATATTATAGCAACTAAGGACCCACCAGCGATTTTGAACTTTATGCTGTTACTGGTCCCAGCAAACTAAAGAATGCTTCCATTTATCCTTTCCAGTTTACTCGAGTGTCCCCTTTTTTTTGTCAAAGACACTATGAATATAATAAAGACAAAATGTTAGTACATCAAACACATTGTCCCATGTGATCCAAAAATCTATACACTCATGTATGGTATTATGTAGTGGTCTGATAATTCCTTTTCTTTAATCCTTTTTCATAATATTCCTGCTCTACAGTGCTTCCAGATCCCTGTGTAGAGCAGAGAGTATTAGAATTGTTTAAGAGGGTCAATTCAAGTAAAGAAAAATGCACACTAACCTCCTGTATGGTTTCAAGAGAGTAGGAGATTTATTCCCTGCTCCTTTCCGGACTTTACATCCCAAAATGCCTATTGACATATAGGTTTCTAAGCTTGACTCCTTAGTCACCTGGTAATAGATTATCTTAGTCTTATTATTACCTTATGGTTATCTCATTAGGTAAAAACCTCCAAATCTATATATGTATATCACCTTATATATACAGGTTCATGGTATGTACCAGTCTTATCCAGCAGTGATAGATTAGGGTTCTCCCTCCTCTCTTCTCTATAGATACCTAGTGGTGAAATAGTAGATTCTTTTACAAAACTATCCTTATTCCTGTTAAGATTTATATCTCATCATATGAAACAGATAAATGGTACTTTTACCTCTCTTTAGGTGTTCAAACGGCTTAGCAAGGGTTAATTTCTTTCAGGGGCCTCTCCGAGGCTGTTGTGCAGTGCTACCCCCTCCTTCCCTGTGAACTGAGTGGCCACCGCCGCCTAGGTTGTTATTATACCTCTCCCAATGACTTCCCCTTGGCCACCGCCCACCAGGAAGTGCAACGTGGCAGGCGTGCGGTCCAAGGGTGCGTTCCACCCACCGCATATGCGCACGGTGAGCGGCATGCGCATGCGCAGTGCAGAAAGCGAAACCCAAGCGAGGCTTGCTTTCCACCATCTGCATTCCACCTCGCGCATGCGCGATACCATCGCCCGTCCTTGTGAGCCTGTTATTATTGGTGCTGATGGCGCAGAGGGAGAGATTGTATTTATCAATCATCCCTCCTGCTGTATATAATATATTATCGCGGTCTCTCCATGTTACAATTATGTTGATAAAGGTTTAAGAAACCTCTTTATTTACTACTTCTGCTTGGTAAATTCCTATATAAGTTGGAAAGTTTATTTATGAGAACATCTTGGATACCTATGCCAATATATGTTAATGAGCAGTGCGTTCAGGAACTATTTGGTGGGGTATATTAGAGTATGAGTTTTTGTGCCCTAAAAAGTCATGTAAATGATCCACTGCATCAAAAGTAATTATGGTATTTTTCGCTTTATAAGACGCACTTTTGTTCCCCCAAATTTTGGGGGAAGTGGGGGTGCGTCTTATAAAGCAAACCTAGTAGCTGTGGAGTAGGGGGATTGGGGGGAGGGGCTGTGGAGAGGTGTCCGGGGGCTGTCGGGAGGCTGGAGGCGGCTGCAGCTGCAGTCCCTGATCACGTGGGGCCGCTCATTATCTCCTCTAATATGCTCTGCATCCCGCTGTCAATCACAGCGGGAGCAGCTCATATGACAGGAGCAGTGCGCAGCCCCATGTGAACAGTCAGTGCTTTCCAGGCTTTCATTGCGTGGAAAGCACTGACTACCCAAAGAATCTCACACTCACCTCTCTTCATATCTCCTGCAGCCCGCGCTATTCCCGCTGTCTCCGCTCAGCTGTGCCGGCCTCCGGTCATGTGAGCGTCACTCATAGTGACATCATTACCGCGCGCCGCTCACAGGACTGGATTCCGGTATAAGCAGGCAGCGGGGATGGAGGCTGCAGGGAGCGGTGGAGAGAGGTGAGTATGAGATTGTTTGTTATTTTTAAGGAGTGCACCATGGGAGAAAGTGTGCCAGGGTGGGGGCTGTCTGTACTATGGGGGGACAGTGTGCCAGGGTGGGGGCTGTTTGTTTCATGGGGGGGCAGTGTGCTAGGGTGGGGGCTGTCTGTACCATGGGGGGACAGTGTGCCAGGGTGGGGGCTGTCTATGCCAAGGGGGGACAGTGTGCCAGGGTGGGGGCTGTCTGTGCCATGGGGGGATAGTGTGACAGGGTGGGGGCTGTCTATGCCAAGGGAGACAGTGTGCCAGGGTGGGGGCTGTCTGTGCCATGGGGGGATAGTGTGACAGGGTGGGGGCTGTCAGTGCCATTGGGGGGACAGTGTGCCAGGGTGGGGGCTGTCTGTGCCAAGGGGGGGGACAGTGTGCTGAGGGGGGGCTGTCTGCCAGCTTGGGGGGACAGTGTTCCAGGGTAGGAGCTGTCTGTGCCATCATGGGGGGACAGTGTGCCAGGGTGGATGCTATCTGTGCCATCATGGGGGGACTGTGCCAGGGTGGGGGCTGTCTGTGCCAGCTTGGGGGGACAGTGTGCCAGGATGGAGGCTGTCTGTGCCAGCTTAGGGGGACAGTGTACCAGGGTGGGGGCTGTCTGTGCCAGCTTGAGGGGACAGTATGCCAGGATGGGGGATGCCTGTGCCAGCATGGGGGGCAGTGTTCCAGGGTGGGGGCTGTCTGTGCCAGCATGGGGGCAGTGTGCCAGGGTGTAGGCTATATTTACCAGCATGGGGGTCCTTTGTGCCAGCGTGGGGGCCCTTTATGCCAGCATGGGGGCCCTGTGTGCCAGCATGGTAGGCAGTGCGTCAGCATTGGGGGCAGTGTGCAAGCATGGCGGGCGGTGTGCCAGCATAGGGGCAGTGTGCCAGGGTGGGGGCTCTGTATGCCAGCATTGGGGCCCTGTGTGCCAGGGTGGGGAACAGTGCATCCGCATGGGGAGGACAGTACGCCAGCATGGGGGACATATATACCAGCATGGGGGGTTTCGTGTACGAGGATGGGGGACATATATACAGATTATAAGGTGGACACTGGTATTATAAGACAGACCCCATTTAACATTAAACATTTATTTTTTTCTCTTTTCCTTCACCAAATTTGGGGGTGCGAAAAATACGGTATGTCTATTTTTGGGGTGCGGATTGTTTTTGGGACTTTTTGGTCTTGCAGGAGATTTCAAACTTACAATGGAAATCATATCTCAATATTGGAGGTGTGCACTTTTTAAAAAAAAAATAAGACGATCTAAACAGTTTGACTACTGTTCACTATGTTTGGGAGTGTTATTTGTTATGACGTGGTCAATTGGGAATACATATTCCCTAAGTTTCAATAACTGTCCCTGCCCTTTTGGGCTGTTTTAGGGGTGACTCATTTTCAGTCCTATTTCGTCTTTTAGGGTGGGTTTCCCTAGTCATTTTAACTGATATTGGGTTATAAGAAACAGATATAAACTTGGGATTTGTTTAGTCCGTCAGGTGACACTGTCCGAAGGCGGTGTATCCACCTGCATTCCTTTTGTAAGACCAGTCTGTCCCAATCCCCACCTCTACTAGGAGGGGGGATTACTTCTATTGCTTGGAAGGACAGACACTCCATATCGTTTTCATGTTCTTCCCGGAGATGTCTCGCAATAGGGGTATCCCTGTTATTGCTGACATCCCCTATATGTTCTCCTATCCTCCTTCGCAGTTCCCGAATGGTTTTCCCCACATATTCTAAGCCACATATGCAACTGCAAAGGTATATTACCCCACTGGTTTATGCAATTGGCAAAGTGCCGAATGGTAAAGGTTCTTCCAAGGTTTCTACTCTGGAATGTTTTGCCTGTTCTGATGTATTTACAAGCTACACATCTCCCACATTTGAACGTTCCTGTTTCTCTTCTGTCTAGCCAAGTTAGCTTCGGTTTGGGCGGGTTGTAAGTGCTGTGGACTAACTGGTCTCTTAAATTCCGGCCTCGTCTGAATGTAATAGACGAATGGGCTGGAATTAGTTCTATGAGGTCAGGATCAGCTGTTAGAATCCTCCAATGTTTTTTCAAAATGTCTCTTATTACCCAGGACCTAGTATCAAAGTTCCCAATTATCCTCAGGATGTTTGTGTCAGATCTTGTTTTAGTTTTCAACAAGCCCACCCTGGGTCTTTCTTCCGCTTCTCTATATGCTCTGTTAAGAACGTGCTGAGGGTATCTCCATTCCCTAAATCTCTTCTGTAAATCCTTCGCTTCTTTGTAAAAGTTATGATCCATTGTGCAAATCCTTTTAATCCTAAGGTACTGTCCTTTGGGAATCCCCTGTTTTAAGCTTAGAGGGTGATGGCTATCCCAATGGAGCAGGTCATTGCTCGCAGTTGGTTTCCGGTAGGTGGGCGTGATTAGGCGACCACAGTGGCGCAGCGTGGGGGGGGCGGTCCACCCCAGGCGGCACGTGTGGGGGGGGGGGCGGCAACAGCCTGCAGGTGACTCACCTCAGTGTCAGGGCTGTATTAGCCTGCCCAGCACAAGAGATAATATGGAGCAGCAGGACCTGCGATGATGTCACAGGCATGTGACCCGGGTGGGTGGAGCCATGGAATATACCCAGCATGAAGGAGATATCATACAAGAAGCTGGAGAGAAGATGGGACCAAATAAACAAAGGAACAAGAGGTGTGTGAGAGAGGGGTGCAGAGGGCAACAGGCTGTGCACGGGGATACAGGGACGGTGGAGGATGGAAACTGCAGGGGATAGAGGATGGAAACTGCAGGGGATAGAGGATGGAATCTGCAGGGGACAGAGGATGGAATCTGCAGGGGATAGAGGATGGAATCTGCAGGGGATAGAGGATGGAATCTGGAGGGGACAGAGGATGGAAACTGCAGGGGACAGAGGATGTAATCTGCAGGGGATAGAGGATGGAATCTGCAGGGGACAGAGGATGGAATCTGCAGGGGATAAAGGATGCAATCTGTAGGGGATAGAGGATGGAATCTGCAGGGGGCAGAGGATGGAAACTGCAGGGGACAGAGGATGGAAAGTGCAGGGGACAGAGGATGGAAAGTGCAGGGGACAGAGGATGGAAACTGCAGGGGACAGAGGATGGAATCTGCAGGGGACAGAGGATGGAAACTGCAGGGGACAGAGGATGGAAAGTGCAGGGGACAGAGGATGGAAACTGCAGGGGATAGAGGATGGAATCTGCAGGGACAAAGTATGGAATCTGCAGGGACAAAGTATGGAATCTGCAGGGGACAGAGGATGGAAACTGCAGGGGATAGAGGATGGAATCTGCAGGGGATAGAGGATGGAATCTGCAGGGGATAGAGGATGGAATCTGCAGGGGACAGAGAATGGAATCTGCAGGGGACACAGGATGGAATCTGCAGGGGACAGAGGATGGAAACTGCCGGGGACAGAGGATGGAAACTGCAGGGGACAGAGGATGGAAACTGCAGGGGACAGAGGATGGAATCTGCAGGGGACAGAGGATGGAATCTGCAGGGATAGAGGATGGAATCTGCAGGGGATAGAGGATGGAATCTGCAGGGGACAGAGGATGAAATCTGTAGGGGATAGGGATGGAAACTGCAGGGGACAGAGGATGGAAACTGCAGGGAATAGAGGATGGAATCTGCAGGGGACAGAGGATGGAATCTGCAGGGGCAGAGGATGGAATCTGCAGGGGACAGAGGATGGAAACTGCAGGGGACAGAGGATGGAATCTGCAGGGGATAGAGGATGGAATCTGCAGGGGACAGAGGATGGAATCTGCAGGGGACAGAGGATGGAATCTGCAGGGAACAGAGGATGGAATCTGCAGGGAACAGAGGATGGAATCTGCAGGAGATAGAGGATGGAATCTGCAGGGGACAGAGGATGGAATCTGCAGGGGATAGAGGATGGAATCTGCAGGGGACAGAGGATGGAAACTGCAGGGGACAGAGGATGGAAACTGCAGGGGATAGAGGATGGAAACTGCAGGTATAGAGGATGGAGAGTGCAGGAGGATGGAGAGCGCAGGAGGATGGAGAGCGCAGGAGGATGGAGAGCGCAGGAGGATGGAGAGCGCAGGAGGATGGAGGATGGAGCGCACAGGAGGATGGAGCGCGCAGGAGGATGGAGCGTGCAGGAGGATGGAGGGTGCTGGAGGATGGTGGATGGGGAGTGCAGGAGGATGGAGAGCACAGAAGAATGGAGCGTGCAGGAGGATGGAGGATAGAGAGCGCAGGAGGATAGAGAGAGCAGGAGGATGGAGAGCACAGGAGGATGGGGACAGCAGGAGGATGGGGAGTGCAGGAGAACGGAGGACAGAGAATGCAAGAGGATGGAGAGCGCAGGAGGATGGAGCGTGCAGAAGGATGAGGCGTGCAGGAGGATGAAGCATGCAGGAGGATGGAGGGTGCTCGAGGATGGAGGGTGCTGGAGGTTGGTGGATGGGGAGCACAAGAGGATGGAGAGCGCAGGAGGATGGAGCGCACAGAAGAATGGAGCGCGCAGGTGGATGGGGAGCGCAGGAGGATGGAGAGCGCAGGAGGATGGAGGGTGCTGAAGGATGGAGGGTGCTGGAGGATGGAAAGTGCTGGAGGATGGAGAGTGCTGGAGGATGGAGAGTGCAGGAGGATGGAGAGTGCAGGAGGATGAAGCGTGCAGGAGGATGAAGCATGCAGGAGGATGGAGGGCGCTGGAGGATGGAGGGTGCTGGAGGTTGGTGGATGGGGAGCGCAAGAGGATGGGGAGCGCAGGAGGATGGAGCGCACAGAAGAATGGAGTGCGCAGGTGGATAGGGAGCGCAGGAGGATGGAGAGCGCAGGAGGATGGAGGGTGCTGAAGGATGGAGGGTGCTGGAGGATGGAGAGTGCTGGAGGATGGAGAGTGCAGGAGGATGGAGAGTGCAGGAGGATGGAGAGTGCAGGAGGATGGGGAGTGCAGGAGGATGGAGGATGGGGAGTGCAGGAATATGGAGGATGGAGAGTACAGGATGGAGGATGGGGAGTGCAGGAATATGGAGGATGGAGAGTACAGTAGGATGGAGACTGCAGCAGAATGGAGGATGGGAAGTGCAGGAGGATGGAGGATGGGGAGTGCAGGAGGATGGAGGATAGGAAGTGCAGGAGGATGGGGAGTGCAGGAGGATGGAGGATGGGGAGTGCAGGAGGATGGGGAGTGCAGAAGGATGGAGACTTCAGGAGGTGAGTGGCCATGTGGCCCAATTCTTAGGGGCGGCAGCTGCGGCAAATTTTTCGACCGCCCCGGGCGCCACAAACAGTTGCTACGCCACTGGGCGACCATCATGATTCATCTCTATGGTTACAGCAAGGAAATCGATTTTATTTTCTTTAAATGTCGAAGTAAAACGTAGTCCTATTCGGTTGTTATTTAGAGTGGTTACAAACTCCTTAAAATTCGATTCATTCCCCGCCCATAGGCGTCGATGTAGTGCCCCCAAAATAAGATCTGGGGGCACCACCAGTCACTTTCGTCACCACCGAAGACTATGGTTTCCTCCCACCAGCCCAGGAAGATGGTGGCGTAAGTTGGAGCCATGGAGCTACCCATGGCTGTGCCCCTGAGCTGGTGGAAGAACCGTCCATCAAACCTCAAATAATTGTGTGTAAGGACAAATTGGAGAAGGGATAGAATGAATTTGTTATGTTCAGTGTATTGTAAACCCCTTGCACTCAAGAAGTATCTGATGGCTTCTAGGCCACACTCGTGTGGAATGCTACTATATAATGCTTCCACATCGATCGACACCAGGTGTACCCCTTGTTCTATGATGACATCCTCTAACTTTGTTAGTAAGTCCCCTCCATTTACATCATCACAGGTCCTCTCACCACAGAGCTGGAATGTGCGTCTCTGTCACCTCAGCTCACTCTGCATGGAACACTGCGGGGGACTCAGGGGTTGGCGCAACATGCGTCCGGCGGGGAGAGCCCAGGGGCGTTTTCCTGCCTGCTGCGCTCCCCCCTTTCCTTGGAGATGCCACTGACCTGGTCGCAGCGGTGGTGGCCAGAACTGTGGGAGCGGAATCTAGGTGCCTCTGCGGATGCTGCCCCCTGTCTACTTGCCGCATGTCGCTTCATGGATGCTGCGGCCCTGTATATATACAGTATATATACACCATGTTCCAAATTATTATGTAAATGTTCTTTTTCTCTGAGTTTCCTAAATAGTCGGTGCAAATGACAGTCAGTGTAATAAAAGTCATCACCCATTAGAGTATACACCGAATTTTATTGAAGAAACTCCCAATAATAACAGTATAATCTTCAAAATAAAAAAAACTCTATATTCACTGTTCCAAATTATTAGGCACAGTAGAGTTTCTAAACATTTGATATGTTTGAAAGAACTGAAAATACTAATTTGTTGAATTTGCAGCATTAGAAGGTCACATTCACTGAAATAAAAAGCTATTTAACTCCAAAACATCCTAACAGGCCAAGTTACATGTTAACATAGGAACCCTTCTTTGATATCACCTTCACAATTCTTGCATCAATTGAACTTGTGAGTTTCAGCTTGTATTTCTTTGCATGATGTCAGAATAGCCTCTCAGATCTGCTGCTTTGATGTGAACTGCTTCCCACCCTCAGATCTTTTGCTTGATCATACTCCAAAGGTTTTCTATAGGGTTGAGGTCAGGGAAAGATGGTGGCCACATCATGAGTTTATCTCCTTTTATGCCCATAGCAGCCAATGACACAGAGGTATTCTTTGCAGCATGAGATGGTGCATTGTCATGCATGAAAATGATTTTGCTCCTCAAGTCACGTTTTTGCTTTTTGTACCATGGAAGAAAGTTCTCAGTCAGAAACTCTATACACTTTGCAGAGGTCATTTTCACACCTTCAGGACCTTAAAGAGGCCTACCAGCTGTTTCCCAATGATTCTGGACCAAAACATGACTCCTCCACCTCCTTGCTGACGTCACAGCCTTGTTGGGACATGGTGGCCATCCACCAACCATCTGGACAATCCAGGGTTGCTCGGCACTCATCAGTAAACAAGACTGTTTCAAAATTAGTCTTCATGTATGTCTGGGCCCACTGCAACCATTTCTCCTTGTCAGCACTGTTTAGGGGTGGCCGAATATTAGGTTAATGCACCACAGCAGGCCTTTGAAGGATCCTACACCTTGAGGTTCGAGAGATTCCAGAGGCACCAGCAGCTTCAAATATCTGTTTGCTGGTTTGTAAGGCCTTTTTAGCAGCTGCTCTCTTAATCCGACAAACTTGCCTTGCAGAAACCTTCCTCATTCTGCCGTTATTTGCACGAACACGTCTGTGCTCAGAATCAGCCACAAACACAGTATGATGATCACACTTAAGTTTTTGTGCAATATCAAATGTTTTCATCCCTTGTCCAAAACATTGCACTATTTGGAGCTTTTCGGCAGCAGAGAGATGCTTTTTCTTTCCCATGTTACTTGAAAACTGTGGCCTGCTTAATATTGTGGAACACCCAATTTTCCTTTTATTGGGCTCACCTGCCAAACTAATTATCACAGGTATCTGAGATTGATTTCAGTGATCCAAAGAACCCTGAGATACACCACCAATGGGTTTCATTGACAAAAAAACAAAACCTTATTACACTTAAAAAAAATGTGCATGATAATTTGGAACATGGTATATGTATATATACATATAATCCCTCTCTGAGCCTGTTTTCCCCTGTGCACTGTGTCTCCCCACCTTGTGCCTGTCTCCCCCCTGTGCGCTGTGTCTCTCCCCTGTATGATGTCTCTCCCCCGTGTGTGTTGTCTCACCACTCTGTGCCTGTCTCACCCTGTGCGCTGTCTATCTCCTGTGTCTGTCTCTTCCTTGTATGATGTCTCTCCCCTATGTACGATGTGGGGCAGCGCTGGGATTCCAGGTCAGAAATACGTTGAGCCCGGTAACAGTTCAAACAGTACCTGGTTTTATTGCTGATAAATACAGCGATGGTACAATCTGCCGAAGTCCGGGTTGCAGCCGGGTACACCAGGATACAGTCCACACAAAGTAACCCGGTTCATTCAGGTTATGAGCCTTCCAATATAGGTCGCCCCGAGCTCCCAGCCCTCCCGGGCTAGACAGTGTTAGTATAGCACACGACCCCTGGAACTCTTGACCTCTCCAGTCTATCTCTACTGCTGCTGCAGCTTAGGCAAAAATCTGTCCACAAGGAACCCCGACCTGCCTCCTAACCAGGCTTTTAACTCTGTGTCTCCTTCCGGGACCTTGCAAGACCCGGAGCGGAGGGAGCGGACCGTCCCTTTCTCTCACACCCTATACCGGGCTCAATATGTGACAGTGCGCATTCTGGGGGAGACATAGCGCCCCTCGCATATGATCCCCCGCACTGTCTCACACACCTTCCCCCTCGGTTCAAACTTGTGGGGTTGAACCCCAGCCATCAAACAGAGTGCCCGGGACAGGGCATCCGCATTACCCTGCAACTTGCCAGCCCGATGCTCCACCGTAAAATTGAAGTTTTGGAGGGACAGGAACCACCGGGTGACCCGAGCGTAAAGTTCCTTGGCGTTTCTCATCCAGACCAGGGGAGCGTGATCCGTAACCAACCGGAACTGTCGCCCGAGCAAATAATAACGTAGGGACTCCAAGGCCCATTTAACAGCCAAGCACTCCTTCTCCACTACACTATAATTCTTTTCCTCCGGGGACAATTTCCGGCTTAAGTAAGTGACCGGATGCTCTTCTCCATCCACTTCTTGCGACAGCACAGCCCCCCGGCCCACCTCCGAGGCGTCTGTTTGCACAACGAAGGCGTGTTTGAAGTTAGGACTGATGAGGACGGGCTGTCCACACAAGGCCGACTTCATGGACTGAAAGGCTGCCTCTGCTTGGAGATTCCAACGCACCAAAGCAGATTTCTTCCCTTTTAACAGGTCGGACAGGGCCACCGTTCGCCCAGCAAAGTTGGGTATGAAGCGTCGATAGTACCCAACTATGCCGAGGAACGCCCTCACCTGTTTGGTAGACACCGGTTGGGGCCACTTTTGAATGGTCTCGATTTTGTTTATTTGGGGTTTGATAACCCCTCGCCCAATCACATACCCCAGGTACCGGTCCTCCTCGAGCCCCATGGCACATTTTTTTGGATTTGCCGTCAGGCCTGCTGCCCTGAGCGAATCCACCACGGCCTGAACCTGGGACAAGTGCGTATGTCAATCTGGACTAAAGATGATGATGTCATCTAGGTAGGCGGACGCGTACTTCCGATGAGGTTCTAACACTATGTCCATGAGCTGCTGGAATGTGGCCGGGGCTTCATGCAACCCAAAAGGCAACACAATATAGTGATAGAGGCCCTCCGGGGTAACAAAGGCGGTCTTCTCCTTGGCTGACTCTGTTAGCGGCACCTGTCAGTAAGCTTTGGTCAGATCGAGCGTTGTGAAGTACTGGGCTTGCCCCAGTCTTTCAATCAGCTCGTCCACCCGGGGCATGGAATATAAATCAAACTTAGACACGTCGTTCAGCTTCCGGAAATCGTTGCAGAACCGCAGCGATCCGTCCGGCTTTGGAATGAGCACGATGGGACTAGCCCATATGCTCCGGGATTCTTCTATCACCCCTAACTTGAGCATGTGCTTAACTTCGGCCGCGATGGCTTGCCGTCTGGCCTCGGGTACCCGGTACGGTTTCACTCGCACTTTTACCCGGGGCTCAGTGACAATGTCATGTTGAATGACGGAAGTGCGTACAGGCAGGTCAGAGAACACATCAGGATTCTGCTGTACCAACTTTCAAGCCTCCCGTCATTGGGCCTTAGTGAGGGTGTTGCTTATTTGTACCCCTTCGGTCTCCTCGTGGCCGAGGGGGAAGGGTCTCCGGGTGCATCGGAAGCCTCCATGATCAGACACTCCCGGTCTTTCCACACTTTAAGCAAATTAATGTGGCATAGCTGTACGGGTTTCCTTTTCCCGGGCTGGTTTACCCTGTAATTTAACTCCCCTACTTTTTCCCGGATTTCATAGGGCCCTTGCCATTTGGCCAATAATTTGCTTTCCGTAGTGGGCACTAAGACCAATACCCGGTCCCCCACCTCAAAGGTCCTAACGGTGGCCCGTGTATTATACCTGCGGCTTTGAGCTCCTTGGGCATCCATTAGGTGCTCTTTTACAATAGGCCGGACCGCTGTGATCTGATCCTGCATTTTCGCCACGTGGTCGATCACGCTCCTATAGGGAGTGGGTTCCTGTTCCCACGTCTTTTTGGCGACATCCAATAGCCCTCTAGGATGCCGGCCGTACAACAGTTCAAAGGGAGAAAACCCCGTAGACGACTGCGGTACCTCCCGGATGACGAACATTAAGTAGGGCAGTAACATGTCCCAATCCTTTCCATCCTTGGCTACCACTTTTTTTAGCATGGACTTCAAGGTTTTATTAAACCGCTCAACTAACCTGTCGGTCTGGGGATGATACACCGAGGTGCGCAGCTGTTTTATGTTGAGCAGTTTACATAGTTCCCGGGTCACTTTGGACATAAAAGGAGTCCCCTGATCCGTGAGGATCTCCTTAGGTAGTCCTAGGCAATAGAACATAGCAAACAGCTCCCGGGCAATCAGTTTCGCCGAGGTGCGGCGTAACGGAATCACCTCCAGGTACCGGGTGGCGTAGTCGACAACCACGAGTATGTGTTGGTGGCCTTGTGCTGACTTCACTATAAGCCCCACCAAATCCATTGTGATCCGTTCAAAAGGTTCCTCTACAACTGGTAGAGGTACCAATGGACTACGGAAGGTGGCAATGGGTGTGGTCAGCTGACATTCCGGGCAGGAGTCACAGTACTTCTGGACATCCACATACACGCCCGGCCAGAAGAACCTCCGCAAGATGTGTTCTTGCGTTTTTTTAGCCCCAAGGTGGCCCCCTAGCAGGTGGGAGTGGGCCATCTCTAGGACCGCCCGGCGGTGTGGCTGCGGTACTACCAGTAGGTCCACGACCTCATCCCTGATTTTGTCCACCCTATAGAGTAACTCCCGGTTAATCACCATGCGTGGAAATACATTCTCTGCCCCCGGATGCTGAGCTACCCCGTTTACTTCGGTTGCCCTTTCTTGGGCCCGGGTCAGTGTGGGATCCTGTAGCTGGGCTGTCCCAAACGCTCCCCGGTATACTTCCAACTCTGTAATCAGTGGGGTCTCCTCGACCTCTCCTGCCAATACGTCTAGCGGGAACCTATCAGGGTAACACTCTAGCCCTATGTTGGCGACCCCTATGGCAGGTGTCCCGGTCTCAGGGTCGTCAGGTTCAGCACCCTGATTCCCTGGCATCATGGGAGGGTTACTCCTCCTTCCCCATAAGGACAAAAACAATGGTAAGTCTCTTCCCAGCACCGTCCCGTAGGGTAGAGATTTTACCACTCCGACCACGTGAGTCACCTCTCCACATGGAGTGGACAGAGTCACCTCCGTGGTTGGATACTCGCTTAGGTCCCCATGTATACACCGGACCCTGATCAATTCCCCAGTGAGTTGCAACCCGGGGATTAAGGACGCACGAACCAGCGTCAATAAACTGCAGGAGTCCAAGAGAGCTGCTGCTCTGTGTCCATTAATGAGCACCACATCGAGAGCCGGCGTGTGAACCCGCAGTCCACGGGTTCCATCGTTAGTGGGCAATTGGCAGCCACATGTCCCGGTCCTTTGCACCGCCAGCACCACGTAGCAGTGGCAGCACCGGGCCGGAAGCTCCTTCTTGGGGAGCCTGGTCTCCTGCCAGCCCCATTCTGGGGTATCTTCTCAGCGGGTATGTTTTTAGGAGAGTCCCCTGTGGATGGACGTACACCTTTACCCGGCTCCGGAGGCCGGCGTAACTGCCGCAGTGGGGCAGAGTCCCGTATGAACTCCTGGGTGGCTGTATATCGCTCTATCAAGCTAACCACCTGGTCCTAGGTACCCGGGTCCCCTTGCCCCACTCAACGCTGTATCGCAACTGGCAGAGTCCGTACCAGCCGGTCGACCACCACCCTTTCCACCATCTGTCCCGGAGTAAAGCTCTCAGGCTGGAGCCACTGTTTCACCAACTGCAATAAGTCATACGCCTGGGAGCTTGGACTCCACATAGGACCAGGAAAACACCCGTTGGGCTCGGACATAAGTATTGACCCCCAGTCTAGCAAGGATCTCACCTTTGTGTCTGGTGTAGTCCTGTGCATCCTCCCAACTGAGGTCTGTGTAGGACTTCTGGGCGTCGCCCATCAGGAATGGCGCCACCACTTCAGCCCACTGACCGGCAGGGAGGCCTTCTCGCTCTGCGGTGCGCTCGTAGACTGTGAGGAAGGCTTCTACGTCGTCCTCCGGACTCAGCTTCCTCAGTGCCGATCGGACCCGGTCTCGGGCCTCACGCCGTCCCGGAAGAGGCGCCGCTGGCGGGTCTCGTAGGGCCATAATTTGTTGCAGGAGCAGTTCATTTGTTTTTTGCTGTTGTTGAAACTGCTCCTGCTGCTCCTGCTATCGGAGCTGCTGCTCCTCGTGTCGCTATTGCTGCTCTTGCTGCCGCTGCTGGGTAAGTACCAGCTGCCTTAGGATTTCCTCCATACCAGCAGCAGGCCTGAACTATAGCGTGGCCGGCTTCAGTACGGACATGCAGTTCGTGGTTCAGGCTGCCCGCATTCTCCACCATATGTGGGGCAGCGCTGAGATTCCAGGTCAGAAATACGTTGAGCCCGGTAACAGTTCAAACAGTACCTGCTTTTATTGCTGATAAATACAGCGATGGCACAAGCTGCCAGAGTCCGGGTCGCAGCCGGGTACACCAGGATACAGTCCACACATAAAGTAACCCGGTTCCTTCAGGTTATGAGTCTTCCAATATAGGTCGCCCCGAGCTCCCAGCCCTCCCGGGATAGACCGTGTTAGTATTGCACACGGCCCCTGGAACTCTTGACCTCTCCAGTCTATCTCTGCTGCTGCTGCATCTTAGGCAAAAATCCGTCCACAAGGAACCCCGCCCTGCCTCCTAACCAGGCTTTTAACTCTGTGTCTCCTTCCGGGACCTTGCAAGACCCGGAGCGGAGGGAGCGGACCGTCCCTTTCTCTCACACCCTATACCGGGCTCAATATGTGACAGTGCGCATTCTGGGGGAGACATAGCGCCCCTCGCATATGATCCCCCGCACTGTCTCACAACGCTGTTTTACCTCTATGTATCTGTCTCCCCCTTGTACACTCTCTCTCCCACATCTCCTTCCTTTCTATGCACTCGCTTGCTCTTTTTGTCTCTATCTCCCTCTCACCCAGAAACATTAATTTGGTAGTGTCTGGAACAGAAATTAAAACAAAAACACACATTATCCGCAGCAAAACAAACGCAACGTTGGCACAGCTATTTTTGGTTGCAGTGACAGCAAAGAACACCGGACGGTAGAGCACAGACCGCAGAGCCCACGGGCAGCAGCAGAGTCCTCCAGTCTACACCTGTGCTCAGCGCAATGCAGCAGCCAGTGCACAGAGCAGGGCTGGTGGGGTGGGATGCAATGCTCTGCAGCCCCTGCCCATCACATGCACGCAACTGCAGCAGAATAGCTGAGCTCTGGACACACACCACAGAGCACTGCTGTCCCCTCTGCTGTGGGCCCCTGGGCGCAACTTTCCCCCATCCTGCTCTCCCTCCTGTGTGGCAGACGCAATATCAGACAATCACAATGCACTTGAAAAAGGTCTGTGAACCGAAACGTTGTGCGGGGGGGTGGACGGAACAAGAATAAAAATGAAGCATTGATTATATACCAGCTTTCTTTTCTACGTGTTGAAGTCCAGGTGGGCCTCCCTGGTGGATATGAGCGTCTTGCCAAATTGGGGTTCGGTGAGCTCCTATCTCATATGGTGCTGTGGATACTTTTGCTTGAATCACAATGCACATCTGCACTGAGTTGGGGAGTGAGCTCTCTTTGATCTCCTGACCTGCACTTCCTGACGGAGACCATAGAGTTCAGTGCAGATGGGCATTGTGACTGTCTGATATTGCGTCTGCCACACAGGTTAGGAGGGAGAGCGGGAGGGAGGGGCGCAGCAGCACAGGGGGCTCCCCGAGGCCAACTGTCAAGGGCAAATATACAACGCCCAGGGCCCCACAGCCATCGGAAAATACAGGACAGGGGATGCTGTCCTGCGGCAGATAGTGTGGGCCCCCCAAGCACTTCTGGACCCCGGCACTTGCCCGGGTGTGCCGGGTGCTGACGCTGGTCCTACATGCATGTTCATTTCAATGAGAGCTGCAGGTAAGTGTCATCCATATACTGAACAGCACGCCACAATGATAGTATAACCACAAATGGCGTACGTGCTATTCAGTTTTCTTTGGCATTAGCTAGATCTGTATTTTTGCCAGTGGCACCAATAAAAAAAACTCGAACACGAAAAAAATAAAAGTTATGGCTCTTGGAAGCAGGGGAGAAAAAAACAAAAAACCCGCCGGGTGGTGAAGAGGTTAATCCCATCCACTGTCCTTGTGCGACGCCCACTAGAGCCGGTGGGTACTTGGAACCGGGCCAGTCATTTCTTTGGGAGATCACGGTGGCAGTGACCCGGCTCCGTGACCCTGGGCATGCAGTAAAGGTGATATTTATAGGGGAAAGTTTGTGACGCCACCTGTATTTGGCCAGCGATGGCTGAAGCTGCAGATTAGGACTGCTGGGGCAGATAGTAGTGCAGCCGGGATGATATCGCTCCCCACAGGTGGAGTGGGGCCCCAGGGATAGTGTAAACAGTCAATTGCAGGGAAAGGGCTCTGTCCATTTAGAGGGCTGCAGAGTTTAAAAGGAGCAGACACACACAGTTCGTGAAGTTCTTTACCTTTTACTTGCTGATCGGGCAAGATCACCCAGCTGGGTGCTGTGCTCCTCCAAAGTGCAGCCAGGTTAGTTCCTAGGAGTTCAGGATCACTCTGCCGAGACAACATTCATGGGCTTTCCCAGGTTGCTCTCTCCTTGCGACGGATTCTCGCCTCGCCTTCCTGAACAGGGTCCCAGGCTGATGGCTGCAGGCCTTGTCGGGCGACTGCAGCGACACGGCCCCTGACCCTAAGTCTAGCCACTGTCCCGCAGATTATCCATGGTTTATGGCCATTGCTCCTAAACACAGTGGCCTTTGGTTTTCCTGGTCGGAACGTAGTTTACCCAAACCAGATCGGGCTAGTCCCTTCTAGCAACAAGTCCCTCCGCCCGACTTGGGACCAGATTCGGGGGCACACGGGTGGATCTCCCACTCTCGTGTCCTCTAGGACTCTCTCAGTCCTGTGTCCGCTCCAGACGGCTTCCTCCTCTTGACTCCCTCTATGGCGTTCTCTAACCTACTGCTAACCCCTCCTCCTGGCCAGAAGATGGGGCCCTCCCTAATCAGGGTCTACCCAAATCCACTAGCCCGGAACTAGGATGGTGTTGTCTCTGTGTCTCAGGTTTGCGACCCCTCTCACCTAGGAACGGTGACACCAGACCTGTGGCGTAAGTGCAGCATCACTGTGGTGACCAATCCACAGGGGCACCACATTTGCACTGTATAATGCAGTGTTTTGAACTTAGCGACAATATGCTACGTCCAAAACGCTACAAACACTGACTCGTGGGAACGTGCCCCAACATAGTCCTCCTATCAGCCTTTCACTTCTGTAGCGCCCCAGGGTCCGGTTGCCACAATATTAAGCTTGGAAGCAAGGAAAGGTACCCACCTCAGCAGAAACACACGCGCAACACCTTCCCAACTCCAGGTCAGAAGGGGGAGCTCTACACCCGAATTCAGAGCAGGTCCCCTATAAATTCTGGTCTGGGGGCAGGGTCAGGCAGTTGTTTCTAGGAGGACTGTAGAAGACATCCTACAGTCGGCAGCTGTGCTAGGCTCGTCCAAGGAAACTGAGTAGCCAGTGTGAGTGACCCGTAAGTGAGGGTCTGAGGAAGTAGAGAAAAGGTGTGAGGAGTGGAGTAGTGCCAGCTCACCTCAGCACCTAGCGTAGTACGGACACCGGAGTCCGCGGTTGCAGATGACTTTATGCCCAGCAACCAACACCGGAGGGCGGATAATTTCAAGTTGCTCGCCCACCAGAAAGGCCAGGAGACACAGCCGTACCACAGAACTCAGGAGACCCAGTGAGAGGGGAAGTAACACAAAAAGGGCTCAAGCCACCTGTCACACGGCCAGGACAAATATGTGAGGAGAGAGTCTTAGCACAGCTTCAAGCAGCCAGGGCTCACAGAGTACCGCGCAGCAGGGAGGCCTCGGAACTTGCCAGGTGTGAAAAGCCTCAACTTGCTTCCAGGCTCCGGATCCCTACCAACGCTTGTGAATTGTGCCCTGGATGAACCAACTACTTGCAACAGTAAAGGAGACTGTTACCCTTATGTTTGTCATTTCTTCTGTACACTGAACCCTTCACCCCCAACGCATCCATCATATCCAGACTGTACGGTTGCCCTGGGGACCTGCTCTTCCCCTGGAGAGCTGAACCATCCACGCAACTACTCCCATCATCCCCAGAGATCGCGGATTGCAGCATTGGCTATACTGGTCGCATCCCACGGGTGGCGTCTCAACACTCTTTTATTCTCCATTTTTTCCCCAAAACCCGTTCTAAAACTGCTTGCCCAATGAGGGGATAACGGTCCAGGTTACGCCATCATGATATCCCGCAACCCCAGACGATGACAAGAGGGCCCGATGCAGAGTACCCCAGGGTCCCCGCCAGGGGCGAGACACTTCCATATACTGAACCTGAACCAAATATTAGTCTGAAAAGATGCACAAACGTTGTCATGTTGTACTGTTCCTATGTAACTACCCCGTAGCTGTCCCCTTCTGCACTGTGCGGTTCAGTGTATAACATAACGAACATAACATAACATAACGAACATTTATCACATGCACAGCTCGTCACCTCGCGCCCGCAGCGGTTTGGCGCCAAAACTTTCCTCTTCTCTTGGAGAACAGGCTACATACATGCTCGCGCGCAGAGTGCACGCTTCTGCTAGTGTCCACACCACGCCCTGCAATGTGATTGGCTGAAGTCAGTCACAGCTACGAGTCACGTGATGAGCTGAGTCAGCTCCGGGATCAAAGAGCAGAGCAGGTTCAGAGTTTAGTGAGCGGCGCTGGTGACGGACGTTATTGGAAACATGCTGATTCTTGGCTACTGGGACTTACGCGGGGTGAGAGCTGCACTACAAGTAATGGCTGCTGTCCTGGGCTAGGAGCCGATCACACTCCTGACTTCTGTCCTCTTTTTCCCTGCAGCTCGGCCATCCAATCCGCCTGCTTCTGGAATACACGGGGGAGCCCTATGAGGAGAAGCGCTATGTGATAGGGGATGGTGAGTTGGGCAAGGAGGGTGCAGGGCTCACCAGAGGTGGCTGCCTGAACACTGTTCACACAAGGTCACTCCAGGCTGACTTTTGCCGCATATGTGTACATGAATTAGCCCCATTGTTTGTTTTTTGTGGCACAGTCTTGACTTTCTGTTGGGGTTCTAGACACTAGCGTAACTTGAAGCTCATGGGTCGTGATGCGAAAGCTCCAACAGGGATTGTTACAATTATTACACATTTATTACAATTATTACACATCTTTAACAGCAATAGACTTTTTCTACCTTTTTCTATGGGCCAAAGAGGCTTTTGGGCCCCCCTAGGCTCCGGGGCCCGGGTACGATCGCTACCCCTGCACCTGTTGTAGTTACGCCCCAGGTTGTAGACCCTGCTACATAATGGTGTATTCAGTAGGTATTAACAAGTGACTACAAAGAGCCAACAGCATAACATTTTGGTCCAAAAATGGCACTATTCATGTGCTACATATGAATAATGGTGGGTGATCCCAAGTACGGACTTCCCTGAGTCTGTGGCACAGTCTGGGTTAGGCTAGTGATGGGGGTGGGGGGGGGGGGGGGGGGGGTTGTAAAAATAATCAAACTGGTGATTAAAGCAGGAGCATTAGGGTACCGTTACACGTCACAACATTGCATGCAATTTCACTTGCAATTTGCTGGTTGCAGTGAAATCATGGACACATGGTTCTATTTTGTGGCCGTGTACAAATGGAACAATGTGTCCATGATTTCACTGCATGCAATGTTGCGATGTGTAATGGTACCCTTAAGGCCACGTCACACCATCAATCTTATGAGCGATATTGTTAGCGATCACATGCACGCGCGATCGCTAACAATATCGCTCACATCGCTGGTGAGATGTCACACAGGCAGACTCCCCAGTGATGTTGAGCAGCGAGATCGCTGGTAACTATGGTAAACGTCGGGTTACTAGGCGCCGCGCGGCGCTTAGTAACCCGACGTTTACCATAGATACCATCTCCCAGCATAGGCTCTGCCGCTGGGAGATCGTTCATCATGGTGTCACACACCACGATGAAGCAGATTGATCAAGCGTTTGTCGCTTGATTTGAGCTCCTGCTCACAAATCTGCAATCAATCAAGCGATTTTACATTGTAAAATCGCTTGATTACACGCAGCGACGCACAGACGATATCGCTTAAGCGATCAAAAACGCAGATCGCTTAAGCGATATCGCTCATAAGATTGATGCGTGTGACGTGGCCTTTATACTTACTAGTCTCCACTTTCTTTTGGGGATGCTTATTAACCCCTTCATGACCCAGCCTATTTTGACCCTAAAGACCTTGGCATTTTTGTCAATTCTGACCAGTGTCCCTTTGAGGTAATAACTCTGGAATGCTTCAACAGATCCTAGCAATTCTGAGATTGTTTTTTCGTGACATATTGGGCTTTATGTTAGTAGTAAATTTAGGTCGATAATTTTTGCGTTTATTTGTGAAAAAAAAAAAAATTTGGCAAAAATGTTGAAAATTTCGCAATTTTCTAATTTTGAATTGTGAATATAATGGAGTGTACTAATGTTCCAGCTCCCTGCAGGGTCTGAAAATGCTGGTAGTAAGGAAACTACAAATAGTACAATAATGATTTTACATGTTTTTAGGTCTGCCCAGGCACTATTCAAGGGTAATATTAGTATCATACTGAAAAATGACTTGACAGTCCTTTTAAACCCATATTAATTATATAACTTTAAATGGCAAAAGTGTCAAAATTCATCACAGTCCTAATATTTCTGGGCTTAACTAGTTTAGGCAATATATTTACTACCTACTGTATTTTGCGAATTATAAAATGCACCAGATTATAAAATGCTCCCCAAATTTAGAGGAAAAAAATAATTTTTAATGTTAAATTTGGGCCGTTTTATAATGCCAGTGTCCGTTTTACAATCCTTTTACACAGCTCACCAGGGAGGGTGCTACGGTGGTGGAGCAGGGTCATAGGAGGCAGGGTCCTAATCGGCAGAGTGTGCAATGCTGTGGGCTCTGAGGAGGGGTTGGCACATTGTAGGTGCAGTTGATATGCTGATGTTTTGATGCGACGGACGCCAGAAAAATGACCGTGGAGGCGGTATGTGCACAGATAGAGATCTGGGACAGCTGATATTTCCATCTGTGCATGTGCTGTCTCCGTGACCATTTTCAGAGATATCTATCGCCGGCATGTCAATTGTGCCACTGCAACACCCCCTTCACTGAGCCTTGGGCACGCAGCATCGCCAATCATGTTTCCTATGAACCCACGCTATTGCCGTGCCGCACCACCAGTGGTGAGCTATATCCAGATTGTAGGATGCACCCCCATTTTCCCCTCAATTTTGGTGGCAAAATGCGTCTTAGGCCACTTTCACATCAGCGGTTTACGCTGATCGCGGCAGTTACGGTGAAAAAAACGCAACTGCTGCGATTACCGCATAACTGCCGCACTTGCGGTTTACTTGCAGCAAGCCCCATGCAATGCCTATGGGGCTTGCAGCAAGTGCGGTGTAGTTGCGGTTTCGGCACTTGTGGCCGCGAAAAAAAAAAACGGTATGCCGCTTTTTTTTTTTTATTTTTTTCACGCCCACACCTGCCGCAAGCACCAAAACCGCACTTGCTGCACCTGCTGCACACTTACCGCAAGCCCCATAGACCCCGTATGGGGCTTGCTGCAAGTGTGCCGCGATCCTTGCAGCAAGCAGGATTCGCGGCTGTTATGCGGTAATCACGGCAGTTTTTTCCACCGCAACTGCCGCGATCAGCGTTTACCGCTGATGTGAAAGGGGCCTTATAATGCGGAAATGTTGTGTTTTGTTTTTGTCTTGACCATCTGTTTCTTTTTCACAGCCCCAGACTTTGACAAGAGTGAATGGCTTGATGAGAAGGAGACGCTGGGCTTGGACTTTCCAAATGTATGTTAATTTTTTTTACACAGGAAATCATTGCTCTTCACCCTATTGAACAACCTCAGTCCACCATATTCCAGGGTATTGCATCATAAATCATGTCACAAACTATTTACTTTTCCTCTCTTTACTCCTGCTCCTGTCAGGTGATATCTCTCAAAGTCCTGGTCCTCCCTCTGCCAACCTCAACCCCTCCCCCACATCACATAGAAACTTTGCTAACCTTATTAACTTATTCATCTCCCTCTTTTAATTGTGCTCTCTGGAATCCAATGTCTCTATGCAGCAATCTTTCCTTTCTCACCAACTCTCCTAATCTGATGGCTCCAGGATTCAAACACTGCTTCCCTTGTGCTATTTCTCACGGTGGTTTACATTTCTCCCATTCCCCGAGACCTGGGAACAAGCATGGTGGTGGAGTTAGCTTACTCCTGTCCCCACAATGTACTTTCTAGGTCATTTCCCCAGCTCCATCACTCTCATTTCCTTCTTTTGAGGTCCACACCATTAGGCTCTTTCAGGGTTACTTACCCAGTTCCTTGATCATTTTTCCGCATGGCTGATGCACTTCATGCCCCAGAATTACCAACCCTTATTCTGGGAGACTTCCAACATCCCCATAAACAGCCCCATCTCCCCATCTGCATCCCAGCTCTTATCTTTAATCACTTCTCTTGGCCTCTCACAGCTCTCAACCTCTGAGACACACAAGGATGGTAACACCCTTGACCTGGTCTTTGCCCGACTCTGTTCAATGTCTTCCTTATACAACTCACCTGTACCTCTCTGACCACAACATTCTCTCTTTCATGCTAATTCCTTGCCCACCCCAGCACACTACTACCTATCACACATTCAGAAATTTACAGGCCATTAACCCTCATACACTCACAGACTCTCTACACTCATCACTTCCCCCAGTCTCCTCTTTTCCCTGTCCGGATCTGGCTCTGACTCGCTACAGTGACTCTCAGAAGCACCCTGGACTAGAATAAAACTGCCTTGGCTCACATCGCAAACTCTATTCCTCCAGTAATGTTCTAGGAGTGCTGAACCCCCATGAAGGAAAACCCGCACTCCAGAAAACTTCATTCACTAGAAATTTATGCTAAGAACTTACAACTCTGCCCTTCACCTCGCCAAACAGACCTACTTCACCACCCTGATCTCCTCACTATCCAACAATCCAAAAAAACTCTGACACCTTTCACTCTCTCCTCAGTCCCAAAGTGCAGGCCTCCATCACTGACCGCTGTGCTGATGACCTGGCTTATTCACTAAGAAAATAGAAAACATCCGCCACGAAATCGTCTCCCAGCCTCCAAGCACTGCTACCTCCATTTTCCCCCCGACATCTCCTGTGGCTCACTCTCCACATTTGACCCAGTCACAGAAGAAGTCAGCTCCAGGCTTCTCTCTTCTCGTCCCACTACATGCACCACTGACCCCATTCCCTCACACCTACTCCATTCCCCCGCCCTCTCCTCCTACCTTCCCCCCCCCCCTCTTCGAACACTCTATCATTTCTCCATTATTAAAGAAAATTTCTCTACACTCATCCTGCACTAATAACTCCAGACCAGTCTCCAACCTACCTTTCATCTCAAGTCTTGGAGTGCCTGGTCTACTCCCACCTCACATGTTACCTTTTCACTCACTCTCTTACAGATCCATTACAGTCTGGTTTCTGCCCCCTACATTCTACGGAAACTGCCCCCATTAAAGTGACCAGTGTCCTCTTGATGGCAAAACTTAATGGTGAACAAACTCTGCTTATTCTTCTTGACCGCTCTGCAGCTTTTGACACTGTGGTCACCATCTCCTACTGTCTATGCTGCACTCCATCGGCATAAAGGACGCCGCTCTCTCTTGGTTCTCTTCCTATCTTTCTGACCACTCCTTCAGTGTATCATTTGCTGGATCCACTTCCTCTCCTCTTCCCCCTCAATATCGGGGTCCCTCGGGGTTCAGTCCTTGGCCCTCTTCTCTCTACACAGCCCCGATTGAACAATCAGCAGATTTGGCTTCCAGTACCACCTTTATGCTGATGACACACAGCTATACACTTTCTCCTCTGACCTTACCCCCGCTGTATTACAGAACACCAATGACTAACTGCAGCTTCCAACATCATGTCCGCTCTCTATCTAAAACGCAACTTTTCCAAAACTGAACTTCTTCTGCTTCCACCCTCCTCTAACCTTCCTAAATCTGACATCTCCATTTCAGTGTGCGGGACCACGATAACGCCTAGGCAGCAGGCTCACTGTCTGGGTGTTATGTTTAGACTTTAGACTACTGTATTAATCTGAACCTCCCACTTCCGGCTCCAAGGCTTCTCCCGAGCTGCACCAATTCTCTGGAATGCTCTACCCCAAGAAATTAGATCTATCCACAACTTACATACTTTCAGGTGCTCCCTAAAAACACATCTTTTCAGAGCAGCCTATCTTGCTCCTTAATCAGTCACTTAGAGATAGCATATTCATTCCACCAGATTCAAAAACATGTCAAAGAATGGCTGGTAACTACTCGTGCAGCTCTTATCCATTCCCCGTCTCCTCAAGTTGACTATACCATCATTGTAAATAAGCCCCTGAAATTCATGTCACCCCCACCTCATTGTTAGATTGTAAGTTCTTATGAGCATGGCGATCATTTATATAGCTTTATTGATTGTATTCTTTCATAACTGTTACTTAAGACTGTATATGAACCTCTGAATTGTAAAGCGCTGCGGAATATGTTGGTGCTGTATAAATAAAGATTATTGTTATTGCTTCTAATCACAGCTTGGTAATTGGCATTAATGAACAGATTTTTTTTTCATCAGATTAGTACAGGATTTATGTATATTACAGTATATCCTTACTTGTGATAAAACTAATTATGTATTACACAGCTGCCCTACATTCTTGATGGAGACGTTAAACTGTCGCAGAGTAACACTATTCTGCGCTACATTGCCAGGAAGCATGGATTGTGTGAGTATGGACTTCCAGTTTTTGAATAATTTCTCTCAGACTAAAGCACCTTGAAATTAGAAGCTAACATTCACTGTTCGTATTTGTTCAACACAATTTGCAGGTGCTGACACTGAGAGTGAAAAGAATATTGAGTCAATGATAGAAAATCAAGCCATGGATTTTCGGATGCAACTCGTTTCTATTTCGTACAACCCTAAGTTTGTAAGTAAATCATCCAGAGGAATTTTGAATTCTGTATCTTCTCCATGCAAATGCATGTCACTCGTGCATGTGTGTGTATTTACATCACTTTTGCTTTCTTGCGGGCCCTCGCGCGCTCTCTCGGGCCCTCGCGCGCTCTCTCGGGCCCTCGCGCCATTCCATGTTAAGTGAACCAATGATTTTTACCTCTATTTTTAATTCTTTTGAGATTTTATTTGATAATAGCATGTCAGACGATGCAAAATGTGAAGATACAAAAAAAAATTTTTTTTTTTATTTTTAATTGATTTTCAAAGTATGGAAAAGTGTGAATTTCGGTGTTGCCTGCCTTAACATTTCTCCTCATAATTCAGTCTAGAAATAAGATGGAGAAACAAAATAAACACCGTTCTACTCAGAATTGTACAGGCTTTCACCAGATATGTCACAAGAATATCTTTGTTAATATTTTACCCATGCAAACGCAAAATTTTAAAACTCATTTCCGAAAAAAACGTTTAATTTAAAAGTTCCCAAAAATTTACATGCGTCTGCTATGCTCTTAGCCACATCTGTACCAAAATTCAAGTTGGCATCGCGATGGGAGCATATTTTAAAATATTTAACTATTCTAGCGTCAATGGGTCATTCCATATCAATTGATCTAAATATGAATATTTCTCCTTGGCATCATTGGGGGACACTGGACGATGGGTGAATGCTTTTCTGCCACTAGGAGGCGACATTAAGTAGAATAAAATTAAGCCCTCCTTCCTGCAGTATACACCCATACGTAGGCGTAGATATTCAGTTTAAGCTTAGTGTTTGCAGGAGGCACATGCGGTCTGTAGCTCAGACCACATTTACCACTTTTATTCTTAGTTTTTACCTCCTATTTTTACCATTTGGTTACTTATTTTTGGCGCCGCTCTCCTAATAGCATGGTGGACCCCAAGGCAGCGCATACCAAAGAAGCAGGCGATGGAGAACATTCGGGCTTCCATGCTCTCACCTCCTCCATCAAGGAGCAGGCGATTGAGAACTATGACAATTGAAGCAGAGTCCCTCCAGACAAGAGAAGCAGGCAGCCAAGACTAACACAGGGCTCAATAAACGGCCCCCACCACAGTTAGGCTCAAGATAACCAGACTCCGTGCCCACGGAAGCATATTTGGCGCCCACCTGGGCCACGGCGGCTCCAAAAGCAGGGACGCGTCTCATCGGTAAGTGCGCGGTGTGCGCCCATGCTGGGCCTTGGATGCTACACAGCCGCGCTACACCCGTGGGTATTGCGTGCCCCCCCCCCCCCACCTCACCGGGGTCCCGGCTAATTGAGGCCCCGGTCTAGGCCTTCTCACTGCTCCCGCATCCACCAATCACGCGGCCGCATCACTGCACACAACCTCATCCCCCATTTCCCCCCCCCCCCCCCTCGTGACACGAGCCAATCACAGCCGCGTCACCGGCAGCACAACGCGCCTCCCTCGTGACTCATGTCACCGGCAACACTCTCTGCCCAGCCATTATACGCAGCAGAGCTTGAGGCGGGCATCATGGAGTATGGGGAAAAAGGGGGGCTTAGCAAAGGCAGCACAACCCTGCTAATATCGCCTCTCTGCACACCGGGGCCTGTGCTAATCCAGGCTCTGGCCTTGGTGTTCAACCTAAGCCCTGCCTTGCCTACAAAGGGCAGCTGGGGCTACCAATCACGGCCGCGTTACCAGCCTCGCTTCACACCCACCTTATATGACGTGAGGCAATGGCCAACACACAAACCCCCCCTCCTTCCCCCAGGACGCGGTCACATCACAGGGGCACATGGACAAGCCACGCCCCCAAAACAGCACGAATTTAAAACCCACAAAGGACTACAGGTGGGGCAGTCAGGCAACCCCCCACAAAGCAGAGGGAAGAATTAAAAATCTCTATACACTAGCTCACGGCGTCTAGCACAGGAAACTGACATCACAGAGCCTTGTCTCCATTCTTCCCTAGTGCAAAAGCTCATCTGCCCAGCATCTGGGCAAGACAAAGGGAGGTTTACGACTCAAAAAAAAAAAAAAAAAAAGATGGAAAAAAAAAAAAAATCCCCATTATCAGACGCTTCCCCCACCAACCATTTAATATGCTGCGGTACAACTCTGCTTCTAATTTGGGACGCTATAACAGATCCCAAACAACGCAAACATAAGGAGGCAACGCATTAATTACCAGCTGCCGAACTGCACTCCCTTAAGGACACTTAACCCCACCTAAATAGTGGCACCCACTTCCCGTGGAGCCTACCACCGACGCAGCACCCAGTATCGCCCCTATGCGGGCCCGATCACTGACGCAGTCAGACTCATTAGCCAAAATTAATCCATGCTCTTACCGTCACTCGGAAGGCCAAGGCCCCCCAACCAACACCACCATCACCCTCCTCTTTTAATATAGACGGTGTGGCTGAGTGGACTAATGCAGGCATTATTTAAGAGGGTACTTTTGGGCCCCCTCAAGGAAAATCAGCCAGGGCAGTGTGAGCGTGGCGCTGTGATGCCCAAAACTCAGGTTTGAATCCAGACTAAGCCAATCCACAGTCTACGTGGTATAAATTTAAGTTGATTCACAATATACCTGGGGCAATGATCACTGCTTAATCAACTTAACAATCTAGCGCTCTCAATGTCTGCAACCTCAAAAGCAGCCCTTCCTTCGTTCGCTATGCCATGGGTAGCCAAAACACCGGTACCCTGGATCCAGCCCTCAAGTGAAACAGTGCAGGAACCTGACCAGGACTCAGCCGACCTGCCCGAACCGCCTACGAAGCACAGCAGTACTTCCTGCTTGCGCCTGTAGACGCAGACAACTGCGCCACACTAGCAGCAGCAAAGGCCTTTCCTATGCGTCAAACCCTCTGACTCAGGGCTGACATGCAGACTCAACATCAAAAATATACCCATAAGTTATCCTACCAATGAGGTCGCCTATTCAGAAAAAAAAAAGCTAGACCAGCTCACCTCTGAGACCACGGGGGGAGGGGGGAAGCGGGGAGCAAGTTCTCTCTTTTCCCCCCCTACCCCCCCAAAGGTTCAATCGGCCTTCTTTGCCGCCCACAGTTACATTAACGCTCTCAAGCGCCCCACTGAACTCAGAGGTCAACGGTTAACGCAAACGTCGATCGGTCTACCCGCGAACCCAACAGCTCCCCGCTCTTGTTCAAGACCAACCAAACCTGGAAAAGCCACCTTGAACAAACACTCTAAGGGCGCAACGCCACAAAGGTCCAACACACGACCCCCCAACCGCCCGACGCCAACATTCCAGGTGGACGCCTCCAGTTCGTACGTCGCTCATGGCCCGCTGCCGTGCATGACAATTAGGTCAGAGAACGGATGTAGTCAAGCTACAAAATAAAGCTTGCATCTCGACCCCAATCATTTTCCCCTTTCGCAACTCCCGAATGCAGACGATTAACCGTTATTCGAGGCTATCAAATGACTACTCACACCGGGGTCATAAAACCAGTACCAGAAATCGAACAGCTTAAGGGTTACTACTCAAACCTGTTCGTTCTAAACCTCAAATTTCTCAACAAGCTTATAAAGATCCGCCTAAAATACCTGTGGTTCGCGGTTCAAAAATGCCACTTCCAATTCGTCCCCCGTGACCTTCGGTTGGCAACCGTGCCCAGACTCGTCACCAAGTCATAGTGACTGTTATGTCCATCCTCCATTCGCGGACAGTGGCCGGCTTGCCGTACCTAAACGAACTGCTAGTCAAAGGGCCACCCATCAAACCATGCCTCGTCAGCGTCCAAATAACAACGGACACTCCCTCCTAGGATGGCTCGTAAACCTACAGAAATCATCTCCAGTGTCGGCCCCCACAATAGACTTCTAAAAATGACCCTAGACACATGACGCTAGACACCGCAAGAGGGTTAGTCACACTCTCTCAGGGCAAGGCCACGGCAAGTCAGACAGACCGTGCACACTCTTTGCAGCTGCTAGCCCCAGCCCATCCGCCTCGGCATGGGGGTCATAATAGGAGCAGTTTCCTTCGCTCAACCGCATTTCCATGACTGGACTCAGGAAAACGGTCCCTACATTCGGAAGCCTGCCTACAGATCTATCAACAATAGAGAACCCCGGACGTGGACCTCATGGCACCAAGAATAAACGCAAAAGTCCCGGCCTTTGTAGCCAGGTCCTGAGACCAGCTTGTTCTAAAAGTGGATTCCCTGGTCCTCCCTCGGCACCAGCCCCAATCCCTGTACATCTCTACCCCACAATATCAAGGCAAAAGAGGCTCAAGTAATCCTCACCGCCCCAGACTGGCCACAACTGGCATGGTTCGCAGAGCTCATACAGCTTCTCGCCGACGCGCCCTGGCCACCCCCTAGCCAACCAGACCTATCCCAAGGCCCCTTTCAACACCAGAACTCAGGAGCCCTGTCTTTAACTACATGGAGATTAAAGCCTAGATCCTGATCCAAGCAGGATCTACACCAGAGGCCATAACCACCAGGGTTAATGCCCCTACAACCAACAGCCTCACGCAACTACCACCGCACCTGGAAAACTTTTTCTTCCAGTGGTGCAAGGACAGCAACCATAACCCACTCTTTTTCTCCATCTCCACAATCCTAGAGTTCCTCCAAGACGGCCTTGTGTCCTCTTCCAACGCAGACCTGCGTCCAAACCACAAGCAGAACATTCTTTTGGAGAATTTCCCACACACTGCACCCCTACAGGGTGCCCGTGGCTGTCTGGGACCTAAACCTAGTTCTAGGCGCTCTCCAAGAGCTCTTGTTAGAACCTCTGAAAGAGTTACCACTATCCATCTCTCAATCACGTCAATTAGGCGCATGTCCGAGCTAGACGCCCTATCATGTCGGGGCTTCCCCCCCCCCCCCCCCCTCCCCCCACCTACCACAAGAGTAAAGAAGTCCGCCGGCCTTCTACATCCATCTTGCGTAGGGTGGTATCCCACTTCCACCTTAACAAAGGCATCGTTCTCCTGGCTTTCTGCCCAACTCCAGAACACCGCGTCGGAAGCCAGCTCCATACCCTGGACCCAGTAAGGGCCCTCAGAGACTACATCCCCCGAATAGCTCCTTTCCGCAAAACAGAAAAGCTGTTTGTCATCCCCACGGGACCTAGAAAAATGAATGGCTGCGCCTAAGCCCACATCAGCAAGATGGATCCACTACGTGATCCAAGAGACCTACCGCATCAAAGTCCTATCTATTCCAGGAGGAATCAAAGCCCACTCGACACAATCAGCGGGCGCCTCATAGACCATTCGACGCTAAACCACAGCAACTCAATTATACAAAGCCGCAACCTGGTCCAGCCTACATGCCTTTACCAAACACTACAACACTCACACCCAGGCCTCTGCAGAGACAAGTCTAGGTGGGGAAAAAAGGCGGCAGGCAGCGGTCACGCATTGGTAAGCAGCTATCGCATAATGCCCGACCACTATTTAACTAATACCCAGGGACTGCTTTAGGACGTCCCATGGTCCTGTGTCCCCCCCAGTGATGCAAAGGAGAAACGGGGATTTTTGTGTACTCGCCGTAAAATCCTTTTCTCCTAGCTCATCATTGGGGGACATAGCACCCACCCTCGAACTCTTCAATAGCCTGCACAGTACATTCATACGCTAATCGTACCTAGTTGGTACCGTATCTTACATTACGCTGTTTGTACCTGATAACTTTACATGCTCTCCTACTGCTTTAGTACTAAACTGAATATCTACGCCTACGTATGGGTGTATATTGCAGGAAGGAGGGCTTAATTTTATTCTTAGTGTCGCCTCCTAGTGGCAGAAAAGCATACACCCATGGTCCTATGTCCCCCAGTGATGATTTTACGGTGAGTACACACAAATCCTTGTTTGTTTTTTTTTTTTTTACCTGACGTCTTTAGATTTTTAAAGTTTTGAAAAAGCTTGAATTTTGGCCTGCTATGGCTTTACATTTTTTATCATATCTCGAGCTGGAATTAAGGTAATGAGGTGGAAGAGGCATAATTTTTCTCAGAACGATACGGGCTTTCATTTGATATGTCACAAGACTGTCTCTTAATATTTTGTTAATAAATTTGTTAATTTGCATATTCATAAAGGCTCATCAACATAATGAGCTGGTCTATGACTCACTGAATGTCTATCACATACACAATCTGACAAGATAATAGGAATCTATAGAACAGTTACTAATGCTCCACAACTCAGACCACTTTGTGCTGCAAAGTACAGTATACATGATGTAATTTGTAATTAAGTCTCAAATTATAGATAACTGTGACTCTAAATCATAAATTTAAATCTCCACTTACTAAAATATAACCTTTTTAATAATTTGTTTAAATTAATTCCAATCGTGTGTAACCTTCACACCAGTGTCCATAAAATCACATCATCCATATAGGGGAGGGGGTTGTTTCCCTACGTTCACCCTGTCCTGTATCCTGCCTGTCAACTGAGTTTTAAACACTTTACGTTTATGGTGTCGCCGTTCCACGGCGGCTCACCCTGGTATCCCTGTCTCTACTCTGGGTTACCCCACCACATACACTTCTACGTCTCCTCAATGTGTTGCTAATGGATACAGGTCAAATCCTAGTATCCTAATCAGGTTGTATATATGTGAAAAGAGAGTACCCAAATTATCTAGTGGAATTGTTCAGGCAGCTAGCTTATAGATTTATAGATTTATGGAAAACCTAGTTCAGTTGACCAGTAGTCTGTAGAATCTTCATCGTGTGAATGAATCCTTAAAGCGTAACCGCCAATTACATTTTTATTTAATAATAATTTGTAGAGCAATTGATTTTAATAAACTTTCAATTATACTTCATCAGAGAAATCTAGTGGGAAAAA
The DNA here is from genome assembly GCA_033576535.1 of Allobates femoralis. Classification (NCBI taxonomy): domain Eukaryota; kingdom Metazoa; phylum Chordata; class Amphibia; order Anura; family Aromobatidae; genus Allobates; species Allobates femoralis. The sequence goes on along the minus strand of JARQOC010000002.1, from coordinate 248,739,852 downwards.
CATTCATAAACCTTCTACAAGGTATTCCCACTACACTGTGTAAAGCCGGCATATGTTCATTTTCAATCAGATCATCTTCACACTGAATATGGGGCATGTAACTATATAAAAGAGGGTGTGTGGCCTACACTCCTGACTAGCTGGTGAGGTGACAATATATCAGATTACAGCACAGTGCTAAGTAATGTTAGAATGTCGGGATCAGTGTAAACTCTTCTTGTCTTGACACAAGCTTCTCTTATCTGTCATTTAGCTCGACACAGCTCAGTCACGACCTCTGTTAATCTTCTAATGCTGCCTCCCCACACAGCTCAGGATCTCTTGCACCTTTTCTGCCTTCCAGTGCACTGCACCCTATCAGCTGCTCGCCATGACCACACAGCCATAAAATGCAGTTTTTAAAAGAGCACAGAAAATTTTGGGAAAATAAGTCATATGGCACAAAATGCATCATCTTAGTTGCTATGTGATCCTTCCATTAACAACCAGTGCAGTATTGTCTTCATTAATAAGAAGAAAAAAAAGACATTTACACTTTAAAGTATAACCACAGGATGTCTGTCTTGGGCATGTTTATGCTGTGGCAAGCTTGCAAAAGCATTAAATAAAGGCTATAAAGATTGAACATATGCACTCTTCCACATCTGATCTGCTGCCAGGACCTTCCAGATCTGTGATTGGCTGGCAGCAATCATGTGACATGTATATCACATGCGCATTCATAAACCACCCAGTCACTACGTTGAGGTGTGTCTTGTCAACTAAGTCCCTAGATCCCTTCCTACCTTTTTCTGGTACAATTTGGCTTGCAGGTATCGGGCAGCCTATAAAATGAATCCAAATTGTGCCAGAAAATAGGTAGGAAGGGATTTAGGGACCCAGTTGACAACACACCTCAACGTGGTGACTGGGTGGTTTATGGATGCGCATTGATAAAGCTAAGTGTCTTCCTTTACTCCTTTTAGCTTAGCTGCAATTTTCTTTTTTCATATTTAGTGACTAAATAGTGCTACTTATATTTATGTATCTAAACTGTGTTTAAGTGCACGAACCGTGGTAGGAATTAGTACTGCATCTATATATGTATGTATATCACCTGATCGCTACTGGCCAATCAGATCTGGAAGGTCCTGGCAGCATATCAGATGTGGATGTCTCTGGTCCTGGGAACAGCCGGCGGATGGGTAAGTATTTTTATTTTTAATACCTTTTTGATTACTTTTATTTAGCGTTCGCAGTGTATATTAATACACTGCGAAAGCCAAAAGGCCTGCCACACATGTCACACAGGGGATGAACACAGGATTCTTCCTCCCCCTTGTGACATCACCTCCCTCCTGCGCTTTTGGGGGAGAAATGTGGCTGTAAAAAAACGTGGTGTGTCAGTGCACTGCGTTTTTTTTACCTGCGCTAAATAGTGTGGCCGCAAAACACAGCAAAAAACGTGCACCCCCAAAAGCTCAGCAGCGTGCGAGCGTAGCCTGAGTTAGCAGATGATGGGGGGGGGGGGGGGTGTCAGTACAGGAGTTAATGATGGGCAGTCCGGTTCTTTTTAGTGATTTTTGGCTCCGCTCACCAAAAAAAGGCTGTTCTTTTGACTCAAATAAGGCTCTTTTTGTAAATAATACTGCGGTAGACCTTGTAATGATTACGGAACTTGGCCTGTACAGTGAGAACCATTCTACACATGTACAGGGATCTAGTGAAGCAGTATAGTCTGTTTTTATGTCCTCAGATTGTCAGCTCCTGTGATCAGGGCTCTTGCTCCTCCTTTGTTACTTTCTATTTGTCATTGTTTGGTCCCTTCTTAGCAAGTGGTGTGATATCTGCTCCTCTGTATAGGAATGGAATTCTTAACGGATCCTGTCAGCAGGATTATTCCTATAGAGTAGAGCCATGGCCATATTGTCACTGTAATGCTGATTACACTGAAGCGTGCAGTGAAGGAATCCATTTTTTTTAATGCTGTATAGAATTTATTTATTCCTTTTTAATAAGCATAACAAAACAGATTGTCAACGTAAAATCTCGTATTTACAAGACGTGATGCTGTGTTATCGTCCTGTAAGGATTTTCACGTAGACAATATCGCAATGGGGGTTGCTCTGTGGCGCTGGGGATGGCTGCTGGTTTCCCCACTGTCCATTCTCCCCACCTCCGTGTGCTGTCTCTCTTCCCCTGTGCTCTCTCCTTTGACCTGTCTTCCCCCGTGTGCTGTCTTCTCTTGTATGCTCTCTCCTTTGCCTGTGTGTGCTCCATCTCTGACCCGGCCTGCGCGTGCTCTCTCTCTGTTCGGCGCCCATGGATGTTGCATGGAGAACATCTGTGTTCAGGATGTTCTTGGCCAAAACCATTCGGTGCTGCCGGCAAAAATCGGTCATGTCACCGTGTCGAACACACGGACAAGCATCTGCTCCATACAGACACAATCCGTGCGTATGTACATATGTCCGAAGGGGGCCATAGAATGTGATGTGACTCCGGCATGTGTCGGCACAGACCGCACACATACAGGAGGCACAGATGTGTGAAAGAGGCCTGACTCTGAAATAAAACTGTCAGTCTGTTTGAGGCTCTGACTCTAGACTTTATATATTGTACCAGCAAACTTACTTAAAGACCTTTAATGACCTCACAGGTCATGTGCACTAAGGAGCCAATGACTGTGAGTATAATCTTTCATGTGTGAGGAGCCCCACAGGTCCTTATCCTTCCACACCTAGCACTGCAATTCTTGCTCTCCAATTACCTGGTCACCAGCAGTTGGAGGGTTAAAGAAAAAAAAAATTAGTCTCACTCTCAGTGGAGAGTCTGCTCCTATCATTCACAGCAGGGAGCTGGCTTTGTGCCTACTCGTTCATGAACGACACATCACTAAGGGTCCTTACACAACCGCGTTTTTTGTTTAATGCGGCAGATTTACCACCTAACGGCTGACTTGCAATACATCTGCGGCAAGCTGTCATTCATTCTCTATAGGGCTTGCAGCAAGTGCGGATTTGCCGTGATCCGGCAGTTGCGGCCGGGCAAAAACAGCAGTTAGCTGCATTTTCTTTTGCACAGCCGCAAGTTCCGGATCGCGGCAAAACCGCTCTTGCCACACCTGCTACAAGCCCCATAGAGAATGAATGGGGGCTTGCCGCAGGCCTACCGCAAGTCGGCCGTTAGGCGGCAGATGCGGTAAATCTGCTTGATCTGCTGCATTCAACGAAAAACGCTGATGTGAAAGGGCCCTAACAGGAATAGCACTACCGCAGCAAGATGTCTTCTGAAAGCCGAAGGAGTTTTCAGCTCTAGTAAGAGGGAATATAACAATGTTTTGGCAGGCCAAACACGTACTGGTAGTGGGTGACAAAATTATTAGGGGAATAGATGGGGCAATCTGTCACAAAGACAGGGATAGCCGAACAGTATGTTAAATCCAACAGAAACGAAAAAGGGGCACCCCTCCCTGCACTTTGTATGCTCCCGAAATAAAGATCCCGTTACTTGCTGACCTGGTGAGTGCCGTCTTTCTTACATTTTTACGAACAGTATGTTATCTTACAATCTTGATGCTCAAATTCAGCGCATCGCAGAAAGGGTCGACAGGTTAATGAAGTGGGCTGGTGATGGTACACATTGACACAAATGACAAAGTTAGATATAGGTGGAAGGTCCTTAAAGATAATTTCAGGGAATAAGATGCAAGTTCAAATAAATTTAAAACAATGACCTTCAAGGTGGTATTTTCTGACATGCTGCTACATCGCTACATGCGATGCCAGAGAGGCAGCGTGAGAATAGGAAGGTAAATAAGTGGCTCAGGATTGTAGGAAGGAGTGTTTTGGATCTCTGAAAAATTGGGCCAACTTCTCTGTTGGTTACAGCATCTATACTAGGGATGGGCTGCACCTCAATGGGGAGGTTTAAACTAGGGATTGGAGGAGGTTATTCACTGTACAGGAGGGGAAAATAGTGCAGATAGTGACCTGGGCATAAGTAATGAAATTGGGGGTGGTATGGCGGGAGGGGTTAGGACAGTTAATACATTAAGTAGGAATAGAGGTACTAAGAAAGAAATACATAAAGTGCAGGTACACTAATGTGTGAGTAGCCTCACCCACAGGTGAGAGAAATTAGCATTATATTGTTGTAAAAAAATACGATATGGTGGGGATATCTGAGACATGGCTGCACGAGAGCTATGACTGGGCTGTTAATTTACAGGGCTATAGTCTGTTCAGAAAAAAAAACATACAAATAAGCGAGGGGGAGTGGCGCTAATAAAAATGTTGAGTCCCTATGGGTGGAGACAATGGTTTGTTTCCAAATATAATGTAAGCGACAGAGAATATCCTTATAAAGCAAATAGATGAGGCAGCGAATCAGGGAGAAGTCATTATTATGAAAGACCACTACCCTGAAATAAATTGGGAAGCAGAAACCTGCAGGTCCATGAAAGAAACAGGTTTTTGACAACAATGAAAGACAATTACCTTTCACAACTGGTTCAGGATCTAACAAGCACTGCTAAACCTAATATTAACCAACAGGCCAGGCCACATGATAAATATACGGGTTAGAGGTCATTTGGGTAATGGTGTTCACAAAATTAGTTTTCATATACTGTATATATTTTAAAAGGATGTATAGTAGAGGAGCTACAAGGACACTATATTTCAGGAATTCGAATTTCCAACAGTTAAGAGATTATCTTAATGCCATAAACTGGCACAATGTCCTGAGAAATATTAGGGAAGGAGAAAAAAAAAACAAAGCTCTGCCGTGTAGAAATCAGAATTAGAAGAGTTAATAAGAAACAGTGATTTGCTACACATTCAGAGCAATATGCTTCTTCAGGCAAATCACTAATGTACATTATCCTGTAAGTCAAACTAAACACACAAAAATAATCCTTTATTTGGAATAAAAAAAAACATACACCATTTTTCACTCCCCAAAACACCCCTGCATATCCGAAGTAATCCACGAGTGCCCTTGATGAATCCGGCTCTGGTACATCCCAGAAGCTGCAGTGATCGAATATGTGACCTCACTGTAGGTTCTGGGATGTAATGCCATCTGGCTGCAGGTTCAAATAAGCTCACAACTGTAGTTTTCCACAGTGTGAACTCAGTTGAACCCGCTGCCGGATTTCCGGACAGCTGTGCCATGATGTTACACAATCCGCTAATTTAGCATCGGGTTCAACAGAGTTCACTTACAGCAGCAGAGAAACACTCTGTAACATCACTGCTCCCCAGCGCCTGTCAGCTTATCATAGAAGCTGCAGCGAGTGGCCCCGAATTCGATCACTGCAGTTTTTGGATGTGGCTGAGCCATTGTGGATTACTTTGGACCTGCTAGGGTGTTTTTTGTGGGGTTAATAAAGGGGTGAGAGAGAGTGGGTGTTATTTTATTCCAATTAAAGGATTTTCAGTTTTTCTTTTGACTTATAGGTTAGTGATGGTGGTGGTCTCATAGACCCCCTACCCATCACTAACCTAGGGCTTGTTGACAGCTCTGATTTTGACAAATCACAGCTATCATTAACTCCTTTATATTCCTCCAATTGCCACCGCACCAGGGAAATAGGGATGAGCTGGGTGAGTGACAGATTTGGCGGGGGGTGCCCAATAACCATGGTCCTTCCTTTCCCAGACTGAGAATAGAACCCTCTGCTATGTGCTTTATCAAAAATGGGGAGACCCCCACACCATTTAAAAAAAAAAAAATTATGGGATGTGATCTATTTTTGATAAACAGCCATTGTAAAGCTCACCACTGGGTATTTCAGCCTGTAGCTTCTGTTGTACTCACACTTATCAAAAATGGCACAGGAGCCCGCATACATATATATTTTTTTCAGCGGTGCAACGGTCAAACAGCCATGCCAATGCTTGACATGGCTCTAATGGGACCAGAAGTGCCCACACTGGAAAAGCTTGCCGATTGGCTGTGCTAAAGCTTTTCAACAAGCTATATTTGGGTGACAGAGCTGAATAAGGAAGCGGCCATACAGTGAAAAGTCCATGCTCGAGATTCCGTACTAAACTCAAGTTTGGTTCGCTTATCCTTACTCATGACCCAGTATCAACATGGGTTAATGAGGCATCTCTCATCCTGAACTAATTTTATCAGCTTCTATGAAGTATGGTAGGCTCCAGACTGGATCAGGGAAATTCAGTGGATGTTGTCTTTATGGACATTTCAAAGGCTTTTGATACAGTGCCACGCAAAAGGTTTGTATATAAAATGAGTATAATGGGAATAGGGGACAATGTGTAACTGGGTTAAGACTGCCTCAGTGATGGAAAACAAATAATGGTTATTAATGGAACACACTCAGCTTGGGTCACCGTTAACAGTGGGTATCACAAGGGTCAGTATTGAGTCTTCTTCTTTTTAACATCTAATATTTATTCACTTATTTGTTGTTCTAGCGCCATTTATTCCATGACACTTTAAATGTGAAAAGGGGCATACATCGACAAGTACAATATTTATGAACAATACAAGGCACACACAGGTACAGGAGGAGAGATGACCCCGTCCTCGAGGGCTCAGTCTACAAGGGATGGGTAAGGATACAGTAGGAGAGGGTAGAGCTGGACATGTGACGGTTTAGTCGACTGATGCTCACTGTAGGTTGTAAGTTTGTTAGAAGAGGTGGGTCTTCAAGTTCCTTTTGAAGGTTTCCACGGTAGGCGCGAGTCTGCTTGTGTTTGGGCAGAGTGTTCCAGAGTATGGGGGATGCACGGGAGAAAACATGTATGCAGTTGTGGGAAGAAGAGATAAGAGGGGTTTAGCGAAGGATTGCATGTATGTAGATACTGGGAGACAATGTCACAGATGTATGGAGGAGACCATTTGTGGATGGCTTTGTGTGTTATGGTTAGGGTTTTGAAATGGAGTCTTTGGGCAATGGGGAAGCCGATGAAGGGCTTGGCAGAGAGGAGAGGCTGGGGTATAACTGGGAGATGGGTGAATTAGTCGGCAACAGAGTTTAGGATAGATGGTAGGGGTGCTAGAGACAAGACCAGGGAGCAGAAGGTTGCATTAGTCAAGCCTAGAGATGATGAGGGCATGTACAAATGTTTTTGCAGTTTCCTGTTTAAGGAATGATACTGATCCAGGAGATATTTTGAGTTGGAGTCAGCAGGAGGTGGCAAGGGTTTGGATATGTGGCTTAAAAGAGAAGGGCGGAGTGGATGGCACAGAGCATGCGGGACTGGGGAAAGTGAGAAGTCATTGACTGATGGATAGTGGTGTGGTAGAGTGAGATGGGGAAAGATGATGAATTCTGTTTTGTCTATGTTCAGTTTTTGATATCGAGGAGAAATGAAAGATGAAATAGCAGACAGACATTATGGGATTTTGGTTAGTAAGGAGTTGATATCAGGTCCAGAGAGGTAGATCTGCATGTCATCAGCTTAGAGATGATGATGAAAACCGTGGGACTCTGAGCTGTCCCAGGCCGAAGGTGTAGATGGAGAATAGTAGGGGTCCTAGAACTGAACCTTGGGGAACACTGACAGACCGGGGGTGAAATAAGGTTGTGGTGTGGGTGAGGTACGCACTGAATATCCGGTCTGTTAGATTTGATAAGTTCCAGGACAGGGCCAAGTCTGTGATTCCAAGAGATGTGAGAATCTGTTGCAAGAGGAAATGGTCTACAGCAGGGGTAGGGAACCTTTTTTTCTTCCGAGGGCCATTTGGAAATTTCTACCATCATTCGGGGGCTGCATAAAATGACCAGCTTGAAAATTATCCCGCTATATTTGTTTAACCAATCAACTCCCCCTTACTGTGGTGGCTGGAGCTGCTGCCCTTTGGCGTGGGTGTGATGTTAGGGCTATAGATATCACTGGAGAGTCTGGGGCATATAAGTCACTGGGAGGATGAGACTGGGGCATACATATAACTGTGGAACTGGAAATAAAAGGCAGCCAGTCTGCAAAATGTGTCTGCCAGCCCAAGTTAATACGGCTCACAGGAATCTGCCTGAGGGCCGCAGAAAAGGTCATCGAGGCCTGGGGCCTGAGGCTCCCCAACCCTCGTCTACAGTGTCAAAGGCAAAGGACAGCTCCAGAAGGAGGAGGAAGATAGAGTAGTGTCGCTTGCTCTTGGCCGTTAGTAAGTCATTGGGGATTTTAGTTAGGGCAGTTACAGTAATGCTGTCGGAAGCCAGATTGTAACCTGTCAAAGAGGGAGCAGAAGGAGAGGTGGGAGGACAGTTCAAGATGGACATGCTGTTCAGCAGTTTTGAGGCATAAGGGTGAAGTGATATGGGGCGATAGCTAGACACAGGGGATCGGGTCAAGGGAGAGCTTTTTGAGGTTGGGTTTGATTGAGGCATGTTTGAAGAATGAGGGGAAGACACCAGTTAGAGAAAGGTTGTAGAGATGTGTTAGGTTTAGGATGAAGACTGACGAGGTTGGGGATGAGGTGGGTGCTGGAGTGGGTCAAGCGTGCAGGTGGTGAGGTGTGATCTTGACATGAGGGAAGAGAGCTGATCTTCTGTCAAGGTGGAGAAGCTGGTTTTGGAAGAAGAGTATTGATTAGTTATGAGGAGGGGCTGTGTGGACTGTGGGCCAAAGTTTTCTTTCTTCAAGCAGAAGATTGCTAAAATGAGTGCCATTAATTCCTCAGCACTTTAAATACATGATCAACAGTGTCTCCATTGGGGCTCACAATCTAAATTCCTTTTCTGTATGTCTATGGAGTGTAGGAGGAAACTGGAGTTGGGGAGTCGGTGTCCATTTTGGTGGAGTCTGAGTCTTATAAAATGGACCAACTTCGGCTCAAATATATAATAAATTGGGTATAGTTAGTTCCACTTATGGAATAGTATTTTGCATGTTAACAATTTGTTAGGTTTTTTTGTGTTCTAAAGTTGTATTCCAATAAATATATTTTACTAGTTACAGGCCCGATGCTATCGCATCGGGAGGGCAGTGATGTTACGGTGGGGGCGGCTCTGTGGTGCTGGGAGCAGCGTCTGTCTCTCCACCCCATCCACTCTCTCCCCCAGTGCTGTGTCTCTCCTGTGCGGTCTTGTTTTCTCATGTGCGCTCCCCCTTCAGTGGTCTTCTCCTTGTGTGCTGTCTCTCTCCCCAAGTGCACTGTTTTCTCCCCTCATCTACTTTCATTTGTGCGGTCTCCCTGTGTGGTCTCGCCCCCTCTCTTGTGACGAAATGGACCCCTTTAATATATAATGTAGGAGGATTTCTTATTCATCCAGACCATATTGTATTTTGGTTTGCAAACTTGTGATGGCCAACTCGATGTTCCTGGAGTCTTGTGGATGACTGTTAATGTTTATGTTAACATGTGTTATTCAATTATCTCCCCTCTAGAAGGTCAGAGGTACTTAATCCTGTTAGAATGCCATTGTATTTACCATGTGGATTGTTGACTCTGTAAATGTATCCTGCTAGGCGCTAGGTAAACCATCTGTATGTGGCTCTCTTGTCTGGACTACAATATGACTAAAAATGTTTAAGAGGCTTGAGATCCAGCCAATGAAAAGGCAGTTTTATTCCACCTATCGTGAAGTCCCCAGTATCCTGCAATGAGGGCTGAGGGTATATAAGGAGGACTGTTCATTTTGACCAGCAGTTGGATACAGGCAGCTAATCTAGGATCTTCGGGTCCGATTGGCAAGCCATAACCCTAGGCCTTGGCATTTCGGTGCCAACCAAGGGGATCAGAACCTGGATTATAACACCACAAGACTTCAGCGTCGAATTATCGGATTCGGCTGTGATGACAAAGTCTGCATAAGAAAACCACGCAGGTTGGGACAATCCAGTCACCTGGCTACAGACTCTGCTGTGCTATATTCTAATCCTGGGTGAACCAGCGGAAGGGTGGGACTCTGTTGCCTGTTGCATTGTTGTTTTGCTGGTTATGTGTTATATGCTGTTAACGGTTGGGGAGCCAATAAAGTCTTACTATTGTGGTTCCCTCACCCGGTCTTGTCTGAGTAGTGAGTACTTTATATACACAGAGGTCAGTGACATCTGACCTCATCCAGCCAATCCGTCCGCTAGGAATTAGGCGCCCAGAGAACCACATCAAACCGGTTTTGCCCAGTTTAAGCCAGCTGTTTACCTCGGGAATTAAGAACTCAATTAACCCCTTCTGCACCTGTTGCCTCAAGATGGCTTCCCATTCGATATATGGGGCCATTTTAATGTGTGTGTGTGTGTGTGTTTGTATGTGTATATATAATATAGTTGTTCCCATCACTGCACTTTTCTGGACAGTCCTGATGTTGCTCCTGGGATCTTTGCAGGCATTTTACCAACTTTAGGGGTCACTGCTCCAAGTGCTCATATCACCCCTGTTGCCTTCACCTTCCACATCCTCTACAGTTGTTTTTTGAGCCCCTGGTATTTCTCCAGCTTCTCATATTCCTTCTTTCTGATATTACTGTAATTTGGTTCTGCCACATCTATTAATGTTGCTGTCTTCTGATCAATGTCTACTATCATATCACCTGCTTATCTGTCTGGATCTTGAAGCCCCACAGGATGCTAGCCCTTTCATTCTCCACAACTTTTTCTGGGATCTCCCACCTGGACTTAGGGGAACTTAGCCCATATGCTGTACAGATGTTCCTGTATACAATTCCTGCTAGTTGGTTGTGGTGTGTCCACTGTTCCTGCTTGGATTTTGCATCCTGACACTGTTTTGGACTGTTTCTGAGGTTTCTTTACATTGTCATCACACCCTGTGGGCGTAACAGACTGAGTGGACTCTAGATCACTGGTGGTGCAGTGGTAGCGGTATACCCGATACTGAAGAGGCAGAGTGACTTTAGTAAAACCAAGGATATTTATTAAGGAACGCTTAACGGGACACTCAGGTCATTTTTCAGTATGATACTAATATTACCATTGAAATGGGCCTGGGCAGACCTTTTAAAAACAAGTAAAATCATTATTCTATCCTTTTGTAGTTTCCATGTTATCAGCATTGTCAAACCCTGTGGGCAGCTCCTGGATTAGTCCTTTTTCATTATAAGCAAACAGGAATAGTCTAGCTGCAGTATAAACTGTCTTTGAATTATGCACTCCCCCTCAGCAGCTCCCTCCTCCCTTTCTCAGTGCAGTGTAGTTTCATTTCCCATAGGAGCTACTGTTCTGTTGAGGACACATAGGGAGAGAGCTATTCCAGATCTGACTTCTCTTATCTAGACTCCATTTGCTTCAGGAATCCTGGTGTGACAGTTTGTGTTGTAATTGACCTCTTGTGAAGCTGCAAACACACAGAGCAAAGAGGAGAATACAGCCCCCCCCCCTCCTCCACTGATGTCCTGTGCAGTGATGTGGTGTGAATGTCCCATGCATATTCATCCTATGGGGAGGGGACAGCAGAAAATTCAGTGGATCACTCACTGTGATTGACAGATGAAATGAATCTCTTTATTTGAAGTTTACAGAAGATGGGAGGGAAATCTAAATAAAAGAAATGCATGAATAGAGAGCTTAGAGCGGTGAATTAGAAAATTATAGCCGATACATATGGATTTTTAGACCAGACAAAGAGTTTAGGTGCCTCAGAGGAGGACCCTCTGGATCACGACACTACACTCGCAGTGGAGCACTAGCAGAGGTAACCCTTATACTGGGATATACAGATTCCCCTATACAGGGAACACCGTTACAACACCAGGAGGCCTAAATGCCGTGAATCCAGGACCAGAGGCGCGACCCGTACAGATCGGACAGTTAATATGGAGAGACTGTGGAATACTGGCTCTGACAGAGAGGTGAATCCTGCAAGCTCCATTCAATCCGAGAGAGACTGACCCAGCCGGAACAGGGATCCAGATGGTTCTGTGCACATCAAGAGAGGCCTAGTCAGCCTGAGGATTCTGTGTAGACAAACTTGTTTGTTTCTGTTTGCTCTGCATGATGCTGTCTTCCTAGTGCAGAGCTCAGCAGAGAAAGTCCAGGATACCAGCAACGAACATAGGGAAAGAACATGTTGCCCAGGCACCTCCCATAGGGGAGGATGCCTTTTATGCTCTGAGTAGCTCGGCACTCAAGCAGAGACCTAATAGGGAACAGATGTAGTGTACCTATAAGTGTGTGCAGGATGCCGGATGCACCTCCTAAGAACATACCCAGGAGACCTCGGTTCCTAGCAGAGAAGGAGACAGATAGTCGCACGGTACCATGGCCAGGGTGAGCAGAACCATTGGAGCTGCGTGATGAGCGCCGATCTCCCTGCTTGCAGATACCAGCCCCACAGTCAAGGCCATGCCAGTCTGCATCTTGGGTCTTGTGTGGTAGATCTCTGCTTCTATGGCTCTTGTACCCAGTGCTTGCTCTTGTGCCTCTGTGCTGTCTTTAAGTCCAGCTTTTTCCAGTTATTGGTACGATTTCTCCATGTCAGCCACCTCTTTTATTTGTTGATGGTACATCCCATGCATCCCGGCTTGTCTTGCCATGACATTTCATGCTTCCGTTCTTCCTTCCAGGATTAGTGTTGTTGCCTTGGGCAATTCCTCAGCATCTCTTCTTTTGGAGCCATTTTTCTAATGTATTCCTGGCTACTCGGATACTCCTTGTTTCATCCATGATAGAGACTTGAGCGCCCTCCTTTTTGTTGGTATACAATGTTTGGGTGTTAGACTTGGGATGGAGACCTCCATGCATTGTAAAGAGCTTCCGGGTCTTCACATGTGCAGCCTCCATTTCTTCTTCTAGCCAGAACACTATGCCAGACGGGTATCTGATAACTTACACGGCGAATGTATTGATGGTGTGGATCTTATTGTTTTAAACCAAAAATTTTTTTTTATTAAGAGAGATAATTTTCCATAACAATAAGGTATCAGTAACTACAATGCAAGTATAACCAAGTGATGGGTGTTAAACAGTAGGAGTACACGAGACGGAGACATGATTGTGGGAAGGGAAGGGGGGCGAGCACAAGAGGTAATTCTAGGGAAGGAAAGGAGCACAGGTTGTAACCGCAAATCTAGGTACAGTTCACATTAACAGTGTCAGAATAATTTATGATGGGGGTAACGCAAATTCTGACGACGACCATAAGTCCCAAAAGTTGCCAATATGCTCTCATTGTTTGAGATAAGATGAGATACCATTTGTGATGCTAATGTGAATTAATTCTGGCAATTAGTTCCTTTTGAGTAGGTAGAATCTTGGATCTCCAGCATTTAGTCAGACATTGCCACGCAGCAGTCAGTATGTGAGACAAGACCGGAGACAATCCTGAAGGAATAGTCAAATCCAATGCTCAACAGTGCTAGAGGGCCATCTCAATGGAAGTGTACTCCAGAATTTTTTTTAATTAGATCTTCAACCTGAGACCAAAAAGTTCTAACTAAAGTACACCCCCACCACACATGCCCCATGTCTCCTAGTGCACCACAACCTTTCCAGCATAACGGTGTGGATGACTTATCAAATTTAGAGAGATTATGCGATGTTAAATACCAGTGCATATGGATCTTTTTCAGCTGATTAAGTGATTTAATACAGGAAGAAAATTATTTGGTCACCTTAGCTGCCAGCCACCAATCCTCAGGAGTGTATGTAAATGTCAGAGCCTTTTCCCACTTAATCATATAAGATGTCTTGATAGATGGTACCGGCAAATTTAAAGTTCTATAAAATAGGGACAAACCATGGATGTTAGGATAGTCTAATTTAAAATATTTCTGTAATGGGTCATTCAGCTTCCATGTCCACCAGTCAGGAAGGGTGCAGGATTGAATAAAATGTCGAATTTTCAGGTATTGAAAAAAGATGGATCTGTGCACTTGAAATCTTTGGTTCAAGTCTGCAAATGACAAAAGCACACTTCCCCCTCATAAAGATTATCCAGGGATTTTATTCCTGCGGAAACCCACCTCCCAAGGGACAACCCAGGAATGTGTGCTTCAAAGGCTGTGATGGTAATATATCTATATAAAGAACAAAGGAGGTCCCTATCTAACTTATTCCAGTACCAGAGCAAAGATGACATAGATTGTAAAGGAAAAGATTGCTTTAAGGGTTTCAAAAGCTTAATTTCCAGTAAACTTCTGGTAGGCCTTTGAGAAGTAAAGTTTAATTCCATTTGAACCCACCTATGATTACTATTATTGACCCACCAATCCTTAGCATCTCAACCGAGACATTGACTGGGAAAGCTATTGATTTTTTTTTTTTTTTGGTGTTCAACTTGTAGTACAAGATCGGCGAGAATTCAGATAGCGTATTCAGAGCTGCTGATAAGGAAGACTTAATATCCGTGCAGGAAATGATCACATCATCTGCATAAAGCCCTATTACATGACACTGATCTCCCACTTTAATCCCCTGATTGAGTCTAAGAGCTTCTGCAAGTGGTTCTATCATAAGGGCAAAAATAATGGGTCACAAAGGGCAACCCTGACGGGTACCATTCGTAATTGGAAAAGGGTCTGAATACATGCCTGGGACATTCACCTTGGCATTAGGGTTGGAGTAGAATGACAAAATTGTCACCTGCAAAGCCAAATTTTTCCAGTACCTGCCCCATATATCTCCAGTATACTCTGCGGAACGCTTTTTCGGCGACGAGCACACCAGGGATCCTGCTATTTTATATTAACTCCAATAGATTTATCACTCTTCTTCTGCTGTCCTTCGCTTGCCTTATGGGAACAAACCTGTCCTGATCCAGAGATATCAAGACCAGAAGAATTCTCATTAGCCTTGGCACGATCAATTTTGAAAAACATTTTAGGTGACAATTTATTACAGAAATACCGCAAGTAATGTCCGGCCTATCAGGGGCTTTTCCCGGTTTAGGGATAGCCGAGATAATAGCTTCTAGATTCTCCTTACGTATAGTTGCTGTTTTTTTTCCAATAGTTAAAAATTCTAAGGGACTAAGGTTTTTGAAAAGCAATGATAGTAACCATTAGAAAACCATCCGCTGCTGAGCCCATTTTAGTTGCGCTAATAGTCTGTTCAATTTCCAGGGCCGTAAAGGGAAAGTTAAGTTCAGATAGTTGCGACGTCATTCCCTTGGGAAGTTTTAAGTTTTGTAAAGAAATTTTGTATGGCATGTTCAGTTGGCTGAGTCATGAGGGATCTTCTTTTAAATCATATAGGTAATAATACCTTCTAAATTTCGCTGCAATTTTAGTGGGATGATAAGTTTTAGAGCCGTCTGATTTACAAATGCAAGTGAGTCTACTTTTTAAGCTTTCTTTTTAACTCCTCTGATTAACATCCTCCCAGCCTTATCACCCATAGAATAAAACTTTGTTTTAGATTTCTTAAGGGCCTTCTCATAATGCAGTAGGAATAGAGACCTAAGTTTTTCTTAAAGTTTCGTAATTGAGACAGATAGTTGGGGTTCTGGGTGCTTTTTGTTGACTAGCTCTAATTTATTGAGGTTCAAGACCTCCCCTTCTCTCTGTTTTTTTTCAATAGATGCCATTTTAATTGGGTTTCCTCTTATGAAAGCCTTGTGGGCCGTCCACAATACTTCATCAGAAGTGGAGATATTGTCATTCATTTTGAAAAATTCTTCCATTTTAGATTTCATAAGGCTGACATTACTTCTGCTACACAGTAAATACTCATTCAAGCGCCATCTCTTGGGAGAAAGGAAAGAGTCTCCCTCTGAGAGGTATAAGGATATGAGGGCATGATCGAACCAGGATATTACTCCAATTTCCGATTTCTGGGAAGCGTTAAGTAGTCTAGAATCTATCGGAACGTAATACAGCCTACTGTACATACCAAATCTAGGTGAAAAAAAGGTATAGTCCCTCTCGGAAGTGTGTTGTTACCTCCAGATGTCATATAATGAAAACTCTGATACTACCGCACCCTTCTCCTTTCTTTATGAAGTGTGGGAGCAGTCTAATGAGGATGTATGCCTCTGTTTGCAATTAAAACCTGCAACGTAAGGTATGTCTTGGAACTGGGCTACAACAAGATGGAGGTCTCAGCTGGCTAAAGGGCGGAGGAAGGGAGCACAGTCAGAAAAACTATACTAATAAGAATAATTAAAGACTGACTGGCATCTCACAAACGAGTAGGTGCAATCAGAAATATAAACCCACACATGCAATAGTATACCACTAGTAGTGACATAGTATTAGGACCCGATAAGATGAGAAGCACCTTGGCACGGTTATCGGACACATTCACAGCGGCCATTGCTAAAGCTAAGTCTTCTCAAGTTTCACATTACATTCTAGAGCAGTTTGCCATGTCTTTTTCCTTAGATCATTATTAGCTGTGCCTATAGCCCTGCCTTTCATTGTTAGCCATTATGCTGTTTCATATATCAGTGTTTAGTGTTGCAGCAAATTCTCTTTCTAAAATTCATGTTTTTTCTGCTTGCATCAACACATTTAGGTGATGCCAGTCAGTCTTTAATTATTCTTATTAGTATACTTTTTCTGACTGTGCTCCATACCCCCGCCCTGTAACCAGCTGAGTGAGACCTCCATCTTATTGTAGCCCAGGTCCAAGACATACCTTACATTGCAGGTTTTAATTGCAAACAAAGGCATATAAACCCACCTATGCAATAGCATACCACTAGTAGTAACATTGTGTTAGGACCCGATGAGAACTACCACTGCTTAAATACATTAATAGGCAAGTGTCCACTGCAACTGTTCGGTCATGTATTTCCATCAAATTTCTTTCATACATTAATATTCACCCTCTGTGTCATTGCTGTTTATGGTTCATGTCATTCAATACTCTATTTCCACAATTGAACTCTTTCTCCCCCTCTCCTTCTCAGCCCTACCAGGTAATTCAGCATTTTTAGTGGCAAAATATTTTTTCATGTTTTTTTTCCTTACATTTTCCTCCCCTCTGCCCCAATTGGTCACATACAGTAATATTGTCTTACAGTTTGCACCATATAGCAATTCTGGCCAACTGCTCGTAGTAATGTGCCCCATAGACTGTAAGCCTGCAAGGGCGCAGGGTTCTCTCCCATCTGTACCATTCTCACAGTTAGTTTGGTCATTGTATTTTTCTGTTGTGGTCAATGTAACCCTTTCTCGTGTACAGCACCATGGAATCAATGGTTCTCTGTGAATAAATAACAATAATAACAAAATAACAATCCTGGTCCGTATATTTTAGTAATTTCTTCATCTTGTAGTAAATTCGCCCATCCTGGTTCCATCTTGTAGGAATGACCCCAGGTCCCTGTGTTTTAGTAATAAACCCATCTTGTAATGCTCCTTCCTGGTCTATGTCTTGGAATAATGTCCCCTATTGTGCCATTTGTCACATACACAAACTAATAAATTCTTACCTGTTCTCCTTTCCCACAACATCCTCTCTCCTGTACATGCTTTTTCGCAGGCATCGTAGACCCTTGATGATCGAAGCCCTGTCCAGAGGGCCGCTGATATAAGCACTTTATTTCACTTCAACGTGTGTCCTTGAATTCAATTGAAATGTGTTGCCGCTTTCTGCACAGCAATACCAGTGCCAGCATCTAACGGCAAGTCGTCGCATGGCAGTGACGTCCTACATCACCGCTTCAGCATGCAGACAGCTGTAGACCTCTGGTTGGCTGGTGCCTAGCATTCGTATTGCTGAACAGAGAGCTTGTTTCTGAGTGCCAATACATTTCAAATGAACATGAGTCCCAGGAAGCACATTCAACTGAAATAAAGCGCTGATTTTAGCGGCCCTTGGACCATGCAACAACTGTCAAGGGGTATACGGTGCTTGCAGGCTGTGTGAAGTATTCTCAGGGGCCGCATGCAGGCTGCATTTTGGAAATCCTTGCCCTAGAGGATAGAATATGCAAATAGTCTGTGGAGCCTCGGTTAGGAGTCTCAAACACAGGACTAGCCATATATCCCTCCAGGGAAGGACCTAGCCAAGGGGTGGCTCCTTGCGGAGAACACCATAACCACCAAATGAAGTGGCCCTTTAAGTCAATATCCAACTCTTTTACAAGTTTACAGATATGACAAGGGAATACCAAGGCCAGGTATCCATCCACATACAGCTGTTTCGGGGTGTTGCCCCTCATCAGTGTGGAGTAGGATAGAATAGATATTTATAAATTCCCCGTTTACCTTTCGCATTTAAGGTGCCAACCTACGCAGTTAAGTAGAACTACTTATTGGATCTAATAGGGTACATTATCAGTTATGATAAAGTGCTTAAATTGCCCCTTTCTATCCAATAGGGATATAATTAAAGGGAACCTGTCACCCCAAATCACCCTTGTAAACTGTAAATACATGTCCCTGAAGCATAACACCACAGTCCTACACATCCCTTTGTGGTGTTTTACTTCAATATGAAAGTGCACTTTAGTCGTTTGCCAACTTACAAAATCCATGGCAGTGGGGCGTTCCCAGGCCTCTTTGTCCAAGAGGCGGTTCCCCTGTGTGCCGCTGTATTACGCCCCAATGGGCGTTTGTTCAATCTTTCTAGCGCGGGCACGAATCCTAATCTCGCGCCCGTGACGTCACGGTCATGTGATGCCGTGACGCGTCAATTCAGGGCGGGCGGGGCGCTGTTGTGTGACGCGCACCCGCCGACTTCAGTAAGCGATCTGCGCATGCGCCTCTGTCTGTGAACGCGCACTGGCCAACTTCAGCGCATGCGCAGATCGCTTACTGAAGTCGGCGGGTGCGCGTCACACAACAGCGCCCCGCCCGCCCTGAATTGACGCGTCACGGCATCACATGACCGTGACGTCACGGGCGCGAGATTAGGATTCGTGCCCGCGCTAGAAAGATTGAACAAACGCCCATTAGGGCGTAATACAGCGGCACACAGGGGAACCGCCTCTTGGACAAAGAGGCCTGGGAACGCCCCACTGCCATGGATTTTGTAAGTTGGCAAACGACTAAAGTGCACTTTCATATTGAAGTAAAACACCACAAAGGGATGTGTAGGACTGTGGTGTTATGCTTCAGGGACATGTATTTACAGTTTACAAGGGTGATTTGGGGTGACAGGTTCCCTTTAATGTGTTTTTGTATTGGGGATTTTTTTTTTTTTTTTTTTACTGTACATCTAATTTACTGTTTTTATGGGAATTGATCGTGTTAAACATCTCCCCTTGCCACACATCAATTTGCATAAACTATGGACACAGCTGCAGTTACATGTGCAGAAATAATCTTGTCTTTTAATATTTCAGGAGGAGCTGAAGGGACCATACCTTGAAAAGCTCCCGACTGTATTGGCAAGACTTTCTAAATTTTTGGAAGAAAGAAACTGGTTTCTTGGGGACAAGGTAATTCCATTATATTAGGGTATTTTTTGCATGCCCATATAATGCATATTTCTATCTTGCTAATCATTTTATACATTGCTATTTAAATTCACTGAATATGCCTGTATCTTAAAGATCACATTCGTAGACTTTGCCCTGTATGATGTCCTGGATCAGCACAATATATTGGATCCTACCTGCCTGCAAAAGTTCAAGAACCTGCAGGACTTTCATGCAAGATTTGAGGTATGTTTTAGATATAGAACTCCACAGTACAGAAGCAATGGATAGCAGGTCAGTGACCCCCACCACCATCATCATGCAATCCTCCTTTTTCTGATCATCATAATGGGAGACCCAGACAATGGGGTTTAGGGCTCTGCCCTCCGGAGGTCACACTAGGTACTACAAGTTTGTAGACACCGCCTCCTCCGCTTATAAACCCCTACCGCAGGGAACATCCTCAGTTTTTAACTTAGTGTGCTCGGAGGATCACGCTTTGCTTGCACTTCACTGCATTCTCACTACTTACGTGATGGCGTCTGAAGACAAGGTAATATGGTCCTATCGGGACCTGTGACAGCCTCCCCGCTCACCCTTAGTGGCACACGCTGGTGGAGGTACCGGAGGGCCTAGAGCCTGGACACTTCGTGTTCTCCCGGTACGCTGTCACGCTCCTTTCCATCCCTCTCTGGGGGGCTCTGGAGAGTGGGAGATGGGAGCCTTGCACAGCTCCGCTCCGTCCGAGGCCTCCCTAAATGGTGCTTACAGACCGGACTGGAGCCAGCCCAGTCCGAGGCCTCCCTAAATGGTGCTTACACTCCGGACTGGTGCTGAACCCCCGTCCGAGGCCTCCCTAAATGGTGCTTACAGACCGGACAGGCACTGAGGCACTCTGTGTCTCCTGTGTGCCTGGGGGTAGTGTCGGTCACTTTATGTGTCCTGACGCTCAGACCGCGCGTTGCCCTCGGGTCCGCGGATCTGGTGGTGTACCCTGTGCTGGGGTCACCCTGGCTGACCGCCCTGTGTGTCACAGGGGCTGAGGCCGTAGGCTGCAGAGGTGTGTTGGTGCATGCAGTCTGTGTGATGTTTTTTCACATTACTTCCCGCGCTGCGGGCTCCGGCGCCTTCATGCTGAGGCTGCTTGGAGGATGGGAAGCGGCCCGTGCGGTGACGTCATCGATGGGCGTGTGTGTGTGTTTCCCGCGTGTTCTCGGCGCCGCCCACAGTTTCACTGTCGGCGGCCATCTTTCCCCCTCACTTCCCGGCTGGGAACTGTCTGCAGCGTGCGCCTGCACTCCAAGGGGAGACCGGAACTTATCGCGGAGGTCACACACACACACCGCTTCCTCCTACCGCTTTGCTGCGGTCGGTAAGCCACCGGGATTCCCGGTTTTGTCTGCGATTTGGCTTATTTTCCCCTACTGTGGCGATGTCCTCAGTTAGGAAGCGTGCTGCTAAGGCGGCAGATGCCACCGTTACTTGTGCTACATGCAATGGTACACTGGTGGAGGGGTCCTGCAATAACTGTGGACGCCCAGAGGCCCGGACTGACTCTGCTGAGACAGCAGCTCCGGTGCTGTACCCTGAGGTTCAAGTGATCCCAGGGCCATGGGAAACTCAGAATAAGATTAATGAATCTCTGTTGTCCCAGCTGTCCTCCATGTCGCAATCCCTGGAGGCACTTAATAGGAGGCTGGACAGCCCAGCTACTCCTGCCAATTACCCCCGGGTGTCTCCCTCTTCTGCTGCGAGACCCCTTAAACGAGCTCGTCGTGAGGCGTCACCCGAGCTCCAGGTTCTCTCTGAGGAGGAGCGTTCCACTGATGGTGAGGAAGATGATGGGGGTTCGACTTTCGGGTCTGTATCTGTGTCTGAACCACCGGACGGGGTGGAGGACTTGGTATGCTCTATCAACGAGACCTTACGTCTCGTGACACCCCCTGAGGAGGTGACTGTACACCCGAAGGAGGTCTATCAATGGCTGCGGCCGGAGGCTAGACCAAGTGGCTCCTTTATGGACCACACCAACTTTGGAAGGGTGGTTAGAGCTCCCAGGTTGCACCCTGGGCGGCGTTATGTCCGCAAACTCAAGGACAATCGCTTCCCCTTCCCCCAGGAGGTGCTTCAGGAGTGGTCGCAGTCCCCGAAGGTGGACGCTTCCATGACCAGGATTGCTGCACGCTCCCTATTTTCTGCCTCTGATAGCTCCTCGTTGAAGGATGCGACTGATAGACAAGTCGAGCAACTCGCCAAGTCTTCCTATGAGGCTGTGGGGTCTTCATTTGCCCCTAATTTTGCCGCGGTTTGGACCTTACAAGCAATTACTACCTGCTTGGACGGTATCACTGACCTGGCAAGGTCCAGTCCAGAGGTCCTGGCACTTACCGATAGGGCAAGAGCCTATGCGGACTACGCCAGAACGGCGACCCTGGAAACTGCCACTCGCTCAGCTGTGGCTTTGGCCAATGCTATTGCGATTCGCAGGCTGTTGTGGCTACGTCTCTGGGACTCAGATGCCACATCTAAGAAGATTTTACAGAATCTTCCATTTTCTGGTGACAGGCTGTTTGGCACTGAACTGGATAAGCTGATTAAGGATTCTGCTGAGTCTAAGATACCGCAGAATAAGCCGAAGCCACGGTATACTGTTAAAAGGAACCCAAAGCAGTGGTCCTTTCGCTCCGGTTCGCAGTCATCAGCATCGTCCGCTCGTACGGACCGAGGGGGCAAACCCGCTTCTCAGTGGCGCACTAAGTCGTCCAAAGAAGCCGGCGGGGGCAGCGGCTGCCACCCCCAAACCCGCCTCTACATGACTCGCTCTGCCTTCCTGCCTCCTCACAGGTGGGGGGCCGCTTGTCTCGTTTTCAGGACAAGTGGCTACTTCACGTTCAAGATCAGTGGGTTCGAGACGTGGTCTCGCGAGGTTACAGGATAGAGCTGACGTCAAAACCTGTACACCGATTCCATCGGTCGGTCCCATCGCCGGAAAAGGCTCAGGCTTTCTTCCTGGTGTTGGAGGGTCTCCGCAGGGACGGAGTGGTAGTTCCGGTACCTTCTGGAGAGAGGTTCAGGGGTTTTTACTCCAACCTCTTTATCGTCCCGAAGAAGGACGGCTCCTTCCGCCCTGTTCTGGACCTGAAGTTGTTCAACCGTCACGTGCTGGTTCGGAAGTTCCGTATGGAATCTCTGCGTTCCGTGATTGCAGCTGTGTCACAGGGGGACTTCCTGGCGTCCATAGATATCCGAGACGCTTATCTTCACGTGCCCATTGCTCCAGCTCATCAGCGCTGGTTGAGATTTGCAGTGGGGGAAGAACACTTCCAATTTGTGGCGCTACCGTTCGGGTTGGCCTCGGCACCACGGGTGTTCACAAAGGTGATGGCTTCCATGATGGCCCTCCTGCACGCGCAGGGACATGCCGTCATCCCCTACTTAGACGACCTGCTGGTCAGGGCGCCATCGGAACACCTCTGTCAAAAAAGCCTGGATGTGACCATGCGGTCTCTGGAACAGTTCGGTTGGCTTCTCAATACTCAGAAGTCCACGCTAGTTCCGACCCAGTCTTTGACATATTTGGGCATGGACTTCAACACAGCCTCAGCCCTGGTGTCTCTGCCACGACTCAAACAGCTGGCGATCCAGTCAGGAGTACAAGCAGTCCTCCTCTCACCACAATCATCCCTACGGGTGTTGATGAAGCTGGTGGGACGCATGGTGGCGGCAATAGAGGCGGTGCCTTTTGCACAATTTCGCCTCCGCCCTCTCCAGCTGGAGATTCTCCGGAAGTGGGACAAGCGGACGATCTCGCTGAATCGGCTGGTGACCCTTTCCCAACCAACCAGAGATTCCCTGCAGTGGTGGCTACTGCCACATCACTTGTCTCGGGGCCGGTCCTTCCTAAAACCGTCTTGGTTAGTGGTGACCACCGACGCCAGTCTGAAGGGCTGGGGAGCGGTGTTCTTACACCACAGGGCCCAAGGCCTCTGGACTCAGTCGGAGTCGGCGTTGCAGATAAACGTGCTGGAGATCAAGGCGGTATACCTAGCACTCCTGGCCTTTCAGAAATTCCTCTCAGGACAGCCCATTCGGGTTCAGTCCGACAATGCGACGGCCGTCGCTTATATACATCATCAAGGAGGAACCAGGAGTGCGGAGGCTCTGGCCGAAGTTCACCGCATCCTATCCTGGACGGAGGACAACAACTGCCTGATCTCCGCAGTTCACATCCCAGGGGTCGAGAACTGGGAGGCCGACTATCTGAGCCGACAGGGGATGGACGCCGGAGAGTGGTCTCTTCATCCGGATGTCTTCAGAGAAATCTGCAGCAGATGGGGCACTCCGGACGTGGATCTGATGGCCTCACGGCTGAATCATCAGGTGCCGCAATACATGGCGAGGTCGTGGGACCCCCAGTCTCTGGGAGCGGACGCACTAATCTTGACCTGGTCCGGATTCCATCTGCCGTATGTGTTCCCGCCTCTGGCTCTGATTCCCAAGGTGCTGTGGAAAATCAGGTCGGAGTGCAGGGTGGCCATTCTGGTGGCTCCAGATTGGTCCAGGAGGTCCTGGTATCCGGACCTGTGGCAACTGTCAGGCGGACACAGGTGGGCTCTTCCAGAACGCGTAGATTTACTCGCGCAAGGCCCATTCTTCCACCTCAATTCCAAGGCCCTCAGATTGACTGCATGGCTCTTGAGGCCTGGCTGCTGACGTCGAGGGGTTTCTCCCCTACGGTGGTTGCCACTATGAATCGGGCTAGGAGACCCGTTTCCAGGAAGATATACCACAGGACGTGGAAAATCTTCTTTACCTGGTGTGCTTCTGGTGGACGTTCTCCGTGGCCCCTGTCCATCCCGACGTTGTTGGCTTTCCTACAGTCGGGTCTGGAGTTGGGATTATCCCTTGGCTCTTTGAAAGGTCAAGTGTCAGCACTCTCGGTGCTGTTTGACAGGCGATTGGCACTCCTCCCGAAGGTGCGTCAATTTCTCCAGGGGGTGTCGCGGATGGTTCCGCCCTACAGGAGGCCTCTGGACCCTTGGGACCTTAACATGGTCCTAGCGGCTTTACAGAAACCGCCGTTTGAGCCGCTGAGAGATATTTCTCTTTTGCGTCTGTCTCAGAAAGTGGTTTTTCTGGTGGCAATTACGTCTCTGAGGAGGGTCTCAGAATTGGCTGCACTTTCGTGCAAGTCACCCTTTCTGGTGGTTCACCAAGAAAAGGTGGTGTTGCGCCCACGGCCGGAATTCTTGCCGAAGGTGGTTTCAACTTTTCACCTGAACCAGGAGATTGTTCTCCCATCATTTTGCCCCGCTCCCGTTCATCAGGTTGAACGCGACCTCCATACTCTGGATCTCGTGAGAGCTGTACGCATTTATGTGTCCAGGACCGCTTCCTTTAGGAACTCGGATTCCTTATTTGTTCTCACGACGGGTCGCTGTAAGGGGGCCGCGGCTTCAAAGTCGACCTTGGCCAGATGGATTAAGACTCCCATTCAGGAGGCCTACCGGTCCTCTGGTTTGCCTCTCCCGGTGGGATTGAAGGCTCACTCTACCAGAGCTGTAGGTGCCTCCTGGGCCTTGCGACATCGAGCGTCTGCTCTACAGGTGTGTCAGGCGGCCACTTGGTCCAGCCTGCACACTTTCTCTAAGCACTATATGGTGCATGCCCATGCCTCTGCGGATGCGAGTTTGGGCAGGCGGGTTCTCCAGGCGGCGGTTGCCCACCTTTGAGGGGAACCATGTGTTATCCGTCTCGTTGAGGAACTCTTCCCGCCCTGGGGTATTGCTTTAGGACATCCCCATTGTCTGGGTCTCCCATTATGATGATCAGAAAAAAGAGAATTTTGTTTACGTACCGTAAATTCTTTTTTCTTGAATCATCAATGGGAGACCCAGCACCCACCCAGTTGTTCCGTTGCATGTTTTGCATTTGTTCTGTTCTCTGTTGAGACAGTGTTTGCCGGGTTGTTGAACCGTCTGTGCACGGCATTCTTCCCGATGTTTCGGGTGTGGTTTATTTTCCTCCTCGCAGCTTATGGACCAAACTGAGGATGTTCCCTGCGGTAGGGGTTTATAAGCGGAGGAGGCGGTGTCTACAAACTTGTAGTACCTAGTGTGACCTCCGGAGGGCAGAGCCCTAAACCCCATTGTCTGGGTCTCCCATTGATGATTCAAGAAAAAAGAATTTACGGTACGTAAACAAAATTCTCTTTTTTTTTTTTTTTTTTTTTTTCTGCTAGGGACAATTCTCGCCCTTTTGGCAAGCAAAAAAATTTGATGATGAATATCTGCTTCATTGAGTTGACCAATTCCTTACTCATAAAGAGAAGAAGAGTAGGGTTGAGTAGACTGAACTTTAAGGTGTGGTGTTCCTACCAAACTTTATTTTTTTAAAGTTTGGGTGCTTTACGTATGCAAGCCACTCAAACAGGCATTACTGTACTCAGGTACACTCGTGGGCCCTGCCCAGTGCAAGCCGCTTGCAGTTTTGGAATGGCTCACATTGAGGTTAAAATTAGCATTATAGGATGTAGTGTGCACCAAATATAAAAAGACAAAATGCCCCCCTCATGTCACGAGATGGTTATAACGTATAAGGGGGTAGGTTAGCAGGATGCCAATGAAAGGCAAAGGTAATTGAGGAAGCTAGTCTGACCCTTGGGCTGGGATTCTCTAGCTGACCCTGTTCCTAGAATTACCTCTGAAGGTGACTGTCTGGGTCGCCACATTTGCTCTGCTCTTAATCAGCCTTGGGCTTTCTCCCCCTTACCTCCACCCGTGGACCGGGATAAGAATAGCAACTCCCACACAAGATGGCTATCTTGAATAAATAAAGCTTCAGGAAGGCTTCAGCAAGAGCTGCTCTGTCCAGATAGCTCATGGTCAAAACAGATAATGGCCTCTATCAGAAACGTCAGCTGATGGGTCATGGGACTACTTAAAGGCTGGTGGAGTGGTCAACCACATGACCTGAAACACAGCAGCAGAAATTAACCCTTAAAGTAAAAAAAGGAATTACTCTTTTTAACTACTCACACTGTGGAGCATTTCTTTGAGACTGCAGAGCAGTCTACACATGACAGTATCCCCCAAACTTTGAGCGGTCTCTGGACCCTAAATCGAGCTTGTGTAGAAGAGGTCCACCTCTTCATAGTGATTATCTGTGGAAGATATTATTATGATTAATTTAGAGCAGGAGTAGTTCGATCTGGAACAATACGGGGTTGAAAATAGTAGATACCCTAAACGGATCAATAATTCCAGAACTAGGAGCCCCAGCTGCACACCTCTACCTGACGTGTTTGGACAACACCCACGCAAAATCATCCACACTCATGTCTGGACCTGAACATTTATTTACAATCATCTGGTTACAGAGAGAAATTGGTACCTGGACAGAGGGTAATTTCTTACAAGGGCAAACGGAAGTTTCTCTCCATGTTTTAGGACTTTTTTTTTTTTTTTTTTTTTTTTTTCCTCTCCCCAGGATACTTTGCAGGAGTCACTGTCCCACCCCGGCCATTCTTCTCAAGACCAAAGCTAAACCTAGAAATAACCCTAGGAGTAGGTCGAGCTTTACCCCTGTTCTCTGGAAGGCTCTCTTAACCACCTCTGCCGGAGATGCAGGAGTAGACTTAACATGGCAGAAACAGTAGCACCCATACCCTTATACTCACAGAACCTGCCCCAATTAACTGCTTCTCTGGCTGACCAGTCGATAACAGGGTTATGTTTTTTCAGCCAAAGAAGGCCAAAGGCGTAGGAGTAGGTCGATTCTCCCAAGATATAGCAAGATGAGAGATCCTTGTGAAGAATCCCTATACACAAGTTCACATTGTGTACAACTTGGGAGCCTTCTGGCTGAGAGGAGCTGAGTCAATGGCAGAGATTGGAATGGATCTCTCTAATACTCCAGTTCCGCTGTGAATACGCAACGGCACAATCACAGGTTTATCATTAATCACTACCTTAGCAGACAGTGAAAACTAAGAGCTAGTGAGGAAAAAAAATAAACACACTGATCATCTCTTTCCAAACAACCCAAGGACACGACTTCTGAGGCTGAGTGACCTTTAATAAAGTGATCAGTTTGACCACAATAGAAGAATGCCCCTCAACCTGATAAACCGCAGAAGGTTTAAAGGTTTAGCACGAGAGGCTTCTCCCCCCTCCCCCAATCCCTCCCCACCCCACCCTCCAACTGCATAGGTTTATCAAATTCCACACATGGACCCTCTTCACCAGGGATCACAACAAGCTTGGTTTAGGTCTCCCCCTCAGGTGTCTGTCTACCCTGATGGCAAGGGACATCACAGCCACCAGGGACTCAGGAGTAGCATGTTGCACTGGAGTGTACTGAGGTCAGCTAACAGGCCGAAATAGAACTGACTCCTTAGGGTAGGGTAATTCTACTGGGTGTCAGTAGCCCATCTCCCAAACTCCAAGCAGTACTGTCTGTATCCCCTGCTTGAGATTACGGAGATTAGACTCTTCAAGAGACACCCTATCTGGTTCACCATACTGCTGAGTCAAAGCCGTGGAAAACTCATCCACCAACTTCAAAGATAGAAAATCAGTCAGTAGAGAGAAGGCCCAGGTCTGGGGATCCCCCTTAAAAAGGGAGGTTACAATCCCCACATACTGTTGCTCACTCCCAGATGACCGAGGGCAAAACCTGAAATATAATTTACAGGCTTCTTTAAATACCAAAAACTTGTCTCTTCCTCCAGAAAATCTATCGGGAAGAGATCTTTTATGTTCCAGCACAGCCTGGGCCTGAGCCAAAGCCAGGTGCCTAAAAACTTGTAGCTGCTGCGCAACCATAGAATACAGACCAGTAATCTCATCAGAGATGGTCTGTATCAGTCGTACAAATGCATCAGCTGTGGCAAGCTGAGTTGTAATGAAACTGGGAAAAAGCGGGTAGGGTCGCTGATGTCAGGTAAAGGTAGTCGGGGAACCTAGTCTGACCCCTAGGATGGAAACACTATGCGAGATGCATGCGAGTATATTGCATGCATTTCACATGACTCACCTGCAACAGCCGCCGGCTCTGGACGAGAACGTGTCAGCTCCATAGAAGTACAAGCAGCTGACGTGCTCCCATTCAGAGAGGCATGGGACTTCTGGGTGAGTCACGCGAGATGCATGCGAGATACTCACATGCATCTCACATAAGTGTGTTTCCACCCTTAGACTGGGAGTCTCTAGCTGACCCTATTCCAAGAATTACCCTTAAAGTACAAAAAGGAATTACTCCTATTAACTACTCACACTATGGAGCAGTTCACAGAGACTGCAGAGAAGACTACACATGACACCTCCCTTCCACAGAAAAGCTTTGTTTATGGCTGGCTGTATGTGGGCGGAGAGCCGAACTGTCCAGTCAATGACTTCCAAAGAGGTTTGGATCAAGTGTGGGTCCAGAACAGTATATATAAAGAAATCCAGGCACTACTGGCCTTTGTCAGTAACTGAAAATGCTAATCAGAAAAATAAATTTGGTAAACGTAATCATTAAAAATAAAACGACGTGTACAGAAAATGTATACAGGCAGAATAAAAAAAAAGGAAGAGAGCGCAGATTTCTTTAGGCACAATCTCTTGTGCTGTACTGTGTAACAAAAAGTATAAGTAGGAGTTAGGTAAGGTAAGTCAAGGAAAGGGAGGGTGGACTAGGAGAGGAAAGGCCATCACCAGAAGGATTGAGTAAATATAATTAATTGGCTCAAAAGAGGAAGAGAATCAAAGGTGCAATAAGAAATTGAATATAAGGCATAAGGAAAGAAACCAAAGACCAGAGAATGAAATTATATCAATAGTGATGGGTGAACCTGAATTGTAAAGCTCGTGGTCTGTGCCTGGCACGGACCTCGAGCACAGACTTCCCTGAGAAATCAGTGTTACAGTTCGGGTTTGCGGATGGGGGACCTGTAAAAATAAAGTACATGGTTATTAAACATCATCATTATACTTAACGCTGTCCCGCAGCTTGTACTTCCAGGGACACTCATTACCCTCCGGGATATTCATTGCAGAGGCACAGAACAGCCAATCATAGACGCTGTGACAAAGAATGGGTGTCTGTGATTGCCTGTTGGGAGTAACCTGTAATTTGCCCATATATTCTAGATGCTAGAGTGTATGGGCTAGTTATGTTACTTCAGCAGCCAATCACAGACGCCCACTTTCTGTGACAGCGTCTGTGATTGGTTAGCTACAAGGGGCAGACAAAGGTGCAAATCGGGTCTTATCTGAGGATAATAGGAAAAATTCACTGCTCACTTGCTGGGTTGTGCCACTCACAACCAGTATAAGCGCCTGTGCAGCTGCTGCTGGACCCACACTTCCACGTATACAATGGTGGAGTTATAGACTTCAAAAAAAGGACGGCGTGATGTAGTCTGCACTGCCAATAAAAGCCAAGGGTTGATCAAACAACACAAAGCAATCACTGATCTCAGGGAGACCAGTCCAAGAAAACACTGCAGGCAGCCGGCTCCACACAGTGAATTCCTAGGCGCATTGCCTCCTGGAAATTACAAATATGCAAATAAAGTCTGTGGAGCCTCGTTTAGGAGTCTCAACACAGGACTAGCCAGTTATCCCTCCAGGTAAGAACCTAGCCATGGGGTAGATCTTTGAGGAGACCACCATAACCACCATATTAAGTGGCCCTTCCCTTAAGTGGTATTCCCTTGTCATATCTTTAAGCTCGTAAGAGCTGGATATGGACTCAAAGGGCCACTTAATATGGTGGTCTCCTCAAAGAACTACCCCATGGCTAGGTCCTCCCCTGGAGGGATAACTGGCTAGTCCTGTGTTGAGACTCCTAAACAAGGCTCCACAGACTTTATTTGCAAGGGTTGATCAAAGGCGGTGTTTATTTAGTATTCATCTCGACGCGTTTAGTAACAAAGTAACTGTTATATACGCACAAGAGGATGCCCAATTGTTGGGTGTCCTCTTGGGTGTGTATATAATAGTTACTTTCTCCAGTCACCTTCCACGACAGCAGAGGAGGTTGCCTCTCCACGCCTTAATTGGGACAGGAAGCACAAGAGAGGTTAAAAGGACCCTCCCACCTTCCACTAGCCAGTGTCTTTCCTGTCCCCATGGGGCATGGAGAGGCTTTTTTCTTCTCTGTGCTGTGGTGGCCCGGAGCTGCAGCACACCTTTTTTTTTTTTTTTTTTTTTTTTTTTTTTTTGTGGATTTTCTCAGCCGAGCAGTGTTGGTCGGGCCCTGCTCCTCCTCCTGCTGCTCCCATCCGCCTTGATGGTGGGACCGTGGCCCTCCGGATCCCCTTCTGGGGTGATGCAGGATGGTGGCTCCCTGGTTGGCGGCCTCCTCCACTGACTGAGCCCACCGGCCGCTTCATGTACATGCGCGCTGCCCGCGCGACCGGAAGTGGCGCTAATGGGCGTGACGTCCGGTCACACGCTCTCTCAGTGGGAGCGTGGTGCTTCCGGGTCCCGACGGGCGGGCCCGGTGGAGGCAGCGTGCGGGTTCGCCGACGCGACGGCCTGCCAGGATCTGGTGCGGGAAGCGGGACCATGATGGAGACACTGGAGGGCAGGCCTTTGGACATCAAGGCTGCTCTGAAGACTGCTGACCATGGTAAGTGTCTGCTGCACTGTGGTACCTTCCTGTCTTCCCCTGCATGTGCAGGGCTCAGTGTTCCCCCCTGCCACGATGATTCTGTGGATGAAGGGTGTCCCCCCTTTTTTCCTGCCTATAGGGCAGGGCCTGTTTGGTGATTGTACTGTGCTTTCTTCTGGAGAGCCCCAGCTGCCCCCTAGCAACCATCTGAGGAACACTGCTGCATGGCCTATTTGCACTGGGGTGGTTCCTCCTTGGATGAGACACATTGCTATGTCATTACTGCACAGTCAAATTCGTCAGGGCTGCACACCACAGCCTGGTGGATGGCTTGCGATTGGCTGGGCCTTCTCCCCCTAAGACGCAGTAGCTCCAGGCTGCCCTTTCAGACTCCGCTGAGGTCCTGGATTCAGACTCTGATGGGCCTGACGATGCCTCCGCCTCCTGACAGGCTGCGGTTAGGCGTTCCTGTTGTCCTCAGATGACATGGGTGCTGATTGGGGCCATTCGGAGTACTATGGGGTTAAACGAGGAGCAGGCTCTCCCCTCGGTCCAGGTTGAATTGTTTGCTTGCCTTCCATCAGCCCTGCAGATCGGTTTTCAAGTTCCTTCTACCATCTTGATTCTCATTACTCAAGAGTGGGATTTTCCTGAGAAAAGGTCCATATGAACCGTACGCTTGAGAGCTTTGAGGTGTTCATGGGAGGCCTCCTCCTCCACCATTCAGGCGAATATCACCTCCACATACGTCTCCGGGTCCCTGCCCAAATGGCTTGACCGGTTAGAGTCTACTGGTTCACAGGGCTCCCCTGGGGTCGTGCTCCTCATACTTCTCTCGGATGCCTCGGGTAAGTCGGTCCGTCTTCCGTCCTGGTCCTGGGTCTTGTCCACTCCCGCCAACTGGCCTTTGTGGCTGAATATGTGGAGTGGTGATTCCGATTCCAACAGGAGGCTCTGCTCTCTGCCGTTCAGAGGGGATTTCGTGTTTGGGTCTGCCCTTGCTGGCATTCTGGACGCGGCACCTGACCGCCAGGCTCTTCCGGAACAGGAGCCCTCCAGGAGGCGGCCCTTTCATCCCTCGGTGCCTCGAAAACCTCCCAGCCCGAAGGTGGAGGGGGACACTGGCAGGTAGTGTTACCAAACAGGTTGAGGAAACATATCCTTGCTCCTTCTTAGCAGCAGCAGCCTCCCCCTGCCAAACTGTGCCTCGGTCCTGGGGGGGCCGACTCTCTCTTTCCCCGTGGCGGCATATCGCCTATTGCTGGTGGGTTTCTGATAGTCATTTCCGAGGGCGAGTCGCCTCCTCTGCCACGTCTCCGGGTAACTGCCCTGCCCTTTCGGGGTACTCAGGATCTCTTGCATGCAACGGTTCAGGAGTTCCTTCACTCTTCTGTAGTCTCGACTGTCCCAAGCCTCGAGGGTAGGGGGATGGCTTTGTCTCTGGGTCTTGACTGGCTTTTCCTGGTCAAGTAACCATCGGGGCTGGTCTGGTTTATTCCTCATGTTGGATGCACCTCAACTGTCATGTCCATTCCCGTTATTTCCAGATGGAGTCAGTCAGGCCTGCGATTCTGTTGATAGGTGTACACCTCCAGATGCTTTCAATAGACTTGTTAGCCAATCCTGGGCAAGGGGAATGTCCTCCATTTTCAATTCTATGTCCTTCCCTTCGGGATCTCCTCTACTCCCAGTTTCTTCTCCATTGTTATGGTGGAAGTTGTTGCCTTCCTGCAGGGTCGTGGCATCTCCCTGGTACCTTATCTAATAGACTTCCTTCTCATTGCTCCTTCACCTCAGTCCCTCGGGAGCTGTTTAGTGGAGTCTCTGCCCATTCTTCTCTCTCCGGGCTGGTTCCTCACCCTCCTGCAGTCCCAGCTGCAACCCTCTTCCTCAGGACTGTTTCTGGGGGTGTTGTGGGTTTCCAACTGGCAGGCGTCTTTTCTGCCAGCAGGCCACTGGGTGGCCCTTCTGGCCAAGATTTCGGCTTGACGATATCTAGCGTCTCCCACCCTTCGGGCGGCTATGTCTGTTCTGGCATCCTGCCTCCCGTCGGTCTTGTGGGCTTTGACTCGCTCTCAGGACCATGTCCCGTCCTGTTGGGACGGACTACCTTCGTCTCTGCATCGACTGGCTCGCCTTCAGCCACACTCCGTTCATAGGGGGTCTGGAAGACGTGCCAGGGGGTCCCTGTCCTCCGATTGCCGGGCTCTAGGTCCCTGTCCTCCGATTGCCGGGCTCTAGGTCCCTGTCCTCCGATTGCCGGCTCTAGGTCCCTGTCCTCCGATTGCCGGGCTCTAGGTCCCTGTCCTCCGATTGCCGGGCTCTAGGTCCCTGTACTCCGATTGCCGGGCTCTAAATAAAGTAGAAGTGGCCATTCTTGCTGCTTGCGCTCCGGTCCAAGGTTCCCCCGTCCTTGTGTACTTGGTCGTTGTCACCACTTTGCGCGCCTCCGTCATTGGGGCGGTAGAAGGTCCGGCTCCCTGGCGTCAGGGTCCTCCCAGATTTTCCTCTGGGCCGAGCAGTTCCTCCTGTCCCTTTCAGCAGTCCACCTGAAGGGGTTCCCTATCCCTTCGGGCAGTTTTTTCTCAGTCGCCGGGATATTCGCAAGGGGGTATGGTGCCTGGGCCAGGCGGTTTTCTGCTCCCTGGTTGTTGGGGGGGGGGGGGGGGGGGCTCTACGGAGTTCAACCTCTTCGCCTCAGGCGCAGCTTGCGAGGTCGTGACCTATTTCTCCCTGGCTCCTCGGGACAAAGCCGTGGGGGTGGACACCTTCTCCCAGTCCTGGGCCTTTAGTCTGGCTTCTGCCTTCCTGCCTGTCCCCCTTCTGGCGAGAACTCTGAGAATATTCAGGGTGGCAGGAGTGCCTGTTTTCCGTCTTTGACCATGAAGGAGTTGGTTCAACCTGATCATGGTGCTCAAAATCGTGGAATCGGTCATTTAAGTCTGGTCCCAGAAAGCTGTCTCTGGGTCCTCTGTTCCATCCAGATCCGCTTTAACAGACCTTCTCTGCAGGGTTCTGAGCCCAGGTGCTGAGGGCTCTGGGCCTGTCCGAATAGGTGGTGTCCACCTTTGAAACGACACAGCAAACCTGTCTCTCCTGCGCTTTTACTACGATTTGGAAGTGCGTTTCCTCCAGGTGTGGTCCCCTTTCGCCTGACCCACTACAGCCCTCTATCTCCGTCATTTAGGGATTCTTCCATTTGGTTCCGACTGGGTCTCACTCCCAGCTCATTGCAGGTGCTGGTCTTGGCTCTCCGTTTGTGATTGCCATGGATTTGGCACCTCACTGTTGTCTTTGGTAATTCAGGGTATCTGCTAGTCGTCCGCGTACTGTTGTCCTTTCACACTCCTGGGAAGTCCTTGTAGTCCTCGCTGGGCTTTCTCGCCCTCGGGACCGCTGTCGTCCTGTGGGGTCTAGTTGTTGTCTCACATGGCAGCGTTTCTGGTGGTAATTCCTCCTGCCCGGAGTGTTGGGGTGCTTCTGGGTATTTTTTCCATCTGGGAACCTGGCCTGCCGGTCAGGTATGTCTGCATTATTCTTCACCTAGACCCTTACTTTCTTCCAGGGTGATCTCGGGCTTCCATCGCTCCCAGTCGATTGTTCTTCCTTCCTTTTGTCCACATCCACGGACTCCTCGGGGGAAGAGTTTTCTTTCTTTGGATGTCTGTAGGACAGTGCTCCATACTCTTGATGTGCCTGCCCCTGGCGTGTGGATCAGGATCTCTTTCTGCAGCCCTTTGGTCGGCATATGGGCATTGTGGCTAGTTGTGCTATGGCTAGTGGCTTTCCCAGCTGTTTCAGGCGATTTATGGGTTTACTGCTCTTTCTACCCCTGTCTCCTGGGCGGAACAGGCAGGGGCTTCTCTGGAGCAGTTTTGCTTGGCTGCTACCTGGTTCTCAATCCGTACTTTCTTGAAACTCTCCTGCCAAAAGCCAAATCCCTACTGGAAGCCAGGTCCAGGCAGCAAAGTCCTGCAGGCTGTCGTCCCACCCTAAGTATTTGTTGGTATTCCTCCTCTGCTGTCGTGGAAGGTGACTGGAGAAAATAGAATTATTCTTACCGTTAATTCGGTTTCTAGGAACCCTCCATGACAGCACTTAAATCACTCCCTATATTCCTCGATTATTCCTGGATTGTGTTATGGTTATTGTTACTCTAATGCTCTGGTTCTTTGTAAGACACTGGCTAGTGGGAGGTGGGAGGGTCCTTTTAACCTCTCTTGTGCTTTCTGTCTCAATTAGGGCGTGGAGAGGCAACCTCCTCTGCTGTCGTGGAAGGTTCCTAGAAACAGAATTAACGGTAAGAATAATTCTATTTTCTGTTAGTCATGTAACATGGTGTATATTCCTGTGGAAGGAGCAGGGACGGCTCCGAAAGCGTCTAGACGAATAAGAAATAAACACTGCCTTTGCTCAACCCTTGGCTTCTATTTGTATGCAACAGCGTGGACCACAGCACACCGTCCTTTTTTTTTTTTTTTTTTTTTTTTTATCGTCTGTGATTGGCTGTTGGGCCCTTCACAGATTGACTGACTGACATCATAGTAATATAAAAATAAATAATTTTTAAAAATGACGTAGCGTTACGCTGTATTTTTGATTCTCAGCACAGATAAAGCGGATAGCTACGGGCTGCCACCTCCAGCTTCTTGGCTGTACATAAAAACATAAATAGAAGTTCAAATCAGATTTGTAAACTGCGTAACAGCGGGGGAAAAAAGTCCAAGCGCCAAAATAAATTTTTTATGGTCACTGCAACATTCAAATATTATGTAATAATGTGCAATCAAAACAGCGCATCTACCCAAAAATTATATACCGTATATACTCGCGTATAAGCCGAGTTTTTCAGCCCAAAAATTGGGCTGAAAAGTACCCCCCTCGGCTTATACGCGAGTCATACGCCCCAGTGGTACACAGGCGCCCACCCCATGAGTATACAGGCCCCCCCCCCCTTGCTGCGGTAAACCTGTAAAGTAATAGATTATTATACTTATCCCCGACGCCGCCATTGCGCTCCTCCGGCTTCATACGTCTTCCTCCTCCGGCGCGCAGACAATGACGTCATTGCCTGCGCCCACACCGGAGGAGGAAGACTGATGAAGCCGGAGGATCGCGATGGCAGCGGCGGGACAGCGACATGGATAAGTATAATCATCTATTACTTTACAGGTTTACCGCAGCAAGGGGGGGCCCTGTATACTGATGGGGGGGGGGGGCCTGTATACTGATGGGGGGGGGGGCCTGTATACTGATGGGGTGGGGGCCCTGTATACTGATGGGGGGCCCTGTATACTGATATGGGGGGGGGGGGGCCCTGTATACTGATGGGGGGGGGGGCCCTGTATACTGATGGGGGGGGGGCTGCTGTATACCACACTGCTAGGGGCTGTATACCTGTGCTGGGGTCCACCCTCGGCTTATGCACGAGTCAATAGGTTTTCCCAGGTTTTGGGGGCAAAAGTAGGGGGATCGGCTTATACACGGGTCGGCTTATACACGAGTATATACGGTAATTAGAAACAACAGCTCAAAATGCAAAAAATAAGCCGTCACACAGCCCTAGATCTGAAAAAAAAAATGTGAATGCTACGGGTCACAGAAAATTACGCCAAAAGTGCAATTCTTTTTCTTTAAAAACTTCAGAATTTTTTTTACCACTTAGAAAAAGTAAAAGTATACGTCTGGTATCTAGAAACTCGTACCGACCTGAGGAATCGTACCGAAGCGTCAGTTTTACCATTATAGTGAATAAAAACCCGACAAACAAATATGTAATGCCGTTATTATTATTATTATTTTTTTTTTGCAACTTCACCGCAATAGGAATTTTGTTTCCGTTCTCCAGTACACGATATAGTGAAGTAAATGTGATTTAAAAGTACAACTCATCTCGCAAAAAACAAACGCTCATATGTCTATATAGACAGAAAATACGTTATAGCTCTTGGAAGAAGGAGAGGGAAAAACAAAAAAACTGAAGACTGAAAATCGCCTGGGGGTGAAGGGGTTAAAAATCTTACATAAAAAAAACACTGCAAGGAATGAACATGATGCATAGCCATGTCAAAATGACTTGCTGTGCATATGTTCCATCTTTTTGTCGCTACTTTTTGCTTCAGGCTTCGAAAGGTTTTTGCTGTCTCATCTGACAACAACATAATGTAGACAAGGAAACCCTGAATCCAATTAGATATCTCTTACTACTGACTAAAGCTGTTCTGACACTATGAAAGCTTTTGGTTTCAGAAACACAGCAGACCTGAGAGCTGCCCGCGCCCACACCAGGCTCTCACTATAGATTGTGCATTGACTGTGAGTTGTCAGTCACAGCAGGGGGAATGTCAGATTGCCAGTGCGAGACTTTGTAGCCTGTAATGTTAATCGTATGATCATAAAACCAATAGGATATGTAAACAATTGTGCAAACCCTGATAAGAGAAGCACAGTTACTTTTTGTAATTTAACCATTGCAGCATGTTGTCCTTGGCTTACATTGCAAAAACCTACTGACCTATTAACTTCAAAAGAAGTAACTTTTTTTTTTTTTGTCTGCTTCTACTTGGAAGATGCTAAGTAATGTTAAGTTTACATTACATAAAAAAGAAGCCTGCAGCACACTTGATGCAATAATGAGAGAAAAACACCACCAGTGTTTTCC
Organism: Allobates femoralis; assembly: GCA_033576535.1. NCBI lineage: Eukaryota > Metazoa > Chordata > Amphibia > Anura > Aromobatidae > Allobates > Allobates femoralis. Next base: position 248,702,372 of record JARQOC010000002.1, on the reverse strand, counting down.
TGAAGTGTCTTTGCTTCATGAGGATTTCGTGTACACATCTGCAAAGAAAATAATGGTCCAAATACGGACTGGACTACTCTCTTGTTTACTGACCTGAGCCTCCAATTTATGATGTTGTAAGTTGGGGTCAGAAGCCCTGCATTCATTCCAGGCATTGTGGTCCATTTAGATGGTGAAATACGGTTATTCTGAAAATGGCCTATATACAGTATTCCAAAATCATTGCTGTAGTGGGTAATCTTGGTAGGTAAAATTAGAATAAGTAGTAAAAGGATGTACTGTAGAAAGTGGTATCAACATGTTTACAAAAACATATACATTTTTTTTTTTCTGTCAGACTTTATCACGAACCCAGAATCGCAAGGAAGATATTCCATTAAAGGAGTTGTCCAATACTTCTACAAACATACAAACTCCATTTAAAAAAAAATGCCTTCTCTTAGTTTAATAGTTTCTTTAATTTCCTTAATTTCTCCTTCGCCTCATTGGGGGACACAGACCGTGGGTGTTATGCTGCTGTCCACTAGGAGGCGACACTAGGCAAATCTGCAAAAGAGTTCAGAGACTCCTCCTTTGTAGCATATACACCCTGAAGCAGGAAGCAATTCTCCAGTTTTTGCTTAGTGTCGATAGGAGGTAGACATGGTCCATAGGACCACTCCAAATTAAATAGTTAGATATTTTTTACTTAGATTTTTTATTCTTTTTTACCAAGAATATGAGAGGGCGACGGTATCTCCGCATACCGATCTCCCAAGACCAGCAACAGGCGGGAACGCGGGGTGTTACCTCCACGTATCCCCTCCTGCCACGATGGATAGGGAGCAAGGCGACGGTTCCATTGCGTTCCGATCTCCTTGTCTTTCTCCCATGGCCGGCGCTTCCACATTTTCCCCTGTCCCCACTGGGAACCTCAGGGTGACTTCTGCAGGCTTGCAGAGAATCACAGCAGAAAAGAGCTGATCCTGCTGGACAATCAGGACGCCAGGCCAGGCACAGACTTCCCCATCTCCCTTCTGGGTTATGGGTCGAGCAAGCAAGCCCAAGATGCCCTCCCCATTCCCTGTTAGGGTCTGGGTTGAGGAGCCTACTCAGGTAATCGGGGCTCCCCTGGGACCCTGCATGTTCTCTTTATTTTTCCCCCCTGAGCCGACCAGCTGCAGCGTCTGTAAGCTGCAGCACTACAAGCCTCACTAGGGGGTCTCTGGGACGCAAGCTCTCCCAACTCGGGTCCCCCCTCCTCCATACTATCCATGCTGTGCCCGCTACCCTGGAAGGGAGCACAGCAGCGGCGGCTTATAGCGGGCGCTGGGTGCCGATGGGGCGCTGCCCCACCTTGGTCGCAGCCTCCGGTGCCAGGCGCTGTGCTCCCAGTTTTGGCCCCGGACCTCCGCGCCAGCCCCCCGCCATTCCCGGGCCCGCGTTTTACGCGAGGCCCCGGCTTCGGCCTAGCCGCACGTCACCGTCCCGCCCACCGGCTCGCCCCATTGGACGGGAGCTCGCCAGCGTCAGCACGGGGGCGGGACAGGTCTGAAAAGGGCGCCATCCAGCCTCTCTGCGCACTCTCGCGCTGGCTCCGCCCCCTTCTTCATGGCACCGCAGCCATTGCAGCCCCGACGCTGACACCGCTGTATACAGCGGCGAACAGCGCTTGGGGCATCAGGGGACTCAGACTGACCAGGCCATCTGTGGCTGGAGGTCAGATGTTGTCAATACGCCACTACAAACACTGGGGTTGCACATAGGACTCTGCTCTGAGCAGAATGCCTGCAGGGGCACCCAGTAATGGGCAGATGGCAGCAGGCTCATGCTTGCCTCCGCTGAGGCACCCCTTGGTCCCTATCCTCCCAGGTGGAGATAATAGGGATACAGCAAGTCTCACAGCATCCGCTGTACGGGGTATACAGGGACCCCACACAGTACTACTAACACGGCTTCGCTGTGCGCCAGTCTCTGATAGTTGCTGACGGGCAGTCAGCAGTGGCGTACCCCCACCAGGTGCAGAAGTTGCAACTGCACTCGGGCCCTGCAGCCTAGGGGGCCCCAAGAGTGCTTTGTCCTATAGAAAAAGACATACTGTTAAACATTTGCAATAATTGGGGGCCCATTGGAGCATTCACATCGGGGTCCCGGGCCTGATGTTACGCCACTGGCAGCCACCATAGTACAGCCTGCCTCAACTTGTACTCCCCCCCCCCCCCCCCCCCTCCCTGTACACCACGCGTGTGACAGTAATGCTACCCCTGTACTCTGGGACACGGTAACATCACATTACTAGGAATACTGCTAATTCACAGAGCAGTACAGCCAGAGTCCCTCTGTCCAGCACACGGACCAATTATAGTTGTTCCTACCACCGTGCCAGAGGCAGGTACCTGTTGGTACACCTTCCCGATCTGATAGCCTTACCCGGGGAGGGTAGCTACGTTTAAGTGATATACCGACATGCCCTCCTCCTCGGTCCCCCTCAACGTTGGGACCCCTGTTGATATTCAGACATAAAATACTCATTCATCCCTTCCCAGGCCCCTACATAGTTGAGAGAACTAGGTTGCGTTGGAATTACGGCGAGTCTAACTCACAGGTTTCTTCCTGGGTCCTCCATTGTCGGAGAGTCCAGTTGAAGTTGCCGTAACCTACAATTATCTGACAACTGCAAGGGTCCTAGGACTGTTACCAATTTTTTCCAATCCCACAGCTACAGTTCCGGTTTGCAGGGATGATGGTCAAGTCCTTCAAGACACAGGATGAACTCCATGATCAGCCCTGCTCGAGTGGTTTAGCTCGGGTCTCTGGAACCGAAGACCCATAACATACTTCCTCCTCAGCTCCCCACTGTCGGAGGCGCTGGGTTGTAGCCGATATGTTATATGCCAAGCTTCTTCCTCGACTCTCCACTGGGGATTCGGGTTGAAGCTGCGAAGGCATGAGGCCTGGCCGGCCTCCGTCTCCTGACTACAAAGACGTAACTCGAGGTAGCACGACGTGGCATACGAATTCTGTTGCCAATCTCCTCACTGGACCTATATGGGTATTTGGCTTAAGATGACACGTGCGAGTACTCTGCACAGCCTGCCTCGAGACGGGACCTTGCGGCCCCTGACCGCATTAATCCAATGAATGGGCCCTTCTTGCCCCCGCAAGACCATGGCTCGAGCCTTCTTCCACGCACTCTGTCCCTTCTCGATTCAGGAGTCACCAGTGGGATAGTACTCGCGGTGTGCAGCACAGGACACCAGCGACCGAACGGTCGTGATCACAGCCTCCGGTTCTTTTCTCTGCCAGCACTGCTCTTGTCTTCCGGTTTCTCCGGACCTCCGCGACGGGCCTCTGCGGTTCCCAAGCCCCGCGTTTTTTAGCAGGGTCCGATTTCGGCGTAGCCGTGACATCTCTGGCTTTGCCGCCCGTTCTCAGCCCGCCTTCTGCCCGACCTCCACCTGCCGTCGGAGCTTCCGAACCTTCAGCTCAGGGGGTGGGGCCACGCTGAAGGGACTGAAGCGAAAAGAATCCATAGTTTTTTTCCCCCGCCTGAAAATGGCAACGTATATACTGCTTTTCAGCAGTCTTCCATCTCCGGATGGCTCTTTTATCAATCCATAACTTTCAGAGACTGCGAACACAGTGACATTTGCACCGTGCTCGTTAAACAGACTCATTGGGATCGACCTTCTCCAGGTCTACCCAAACTCCAGGGCGCGTGCTGCAACACAGCACATATATCCAGGAGCCCCAGCTCCGCTGCGTGCCCTTGACGCCCCATGCTGCAGCGTCACGTACAGAGTCTCAGCCATATGGGACGCACAGCATCGCATGATCATGGCTGCCGTTAGTTGCAACGCATTTACAGCTCTAGTCAGTTTCCCAGACAAAGCACAGTTTCTTCATCTTGGCCTCCGCAGCTTTCGTCAGGGATTTTCCTCAATCCTTCACAGCTGCTCTAAGAGTCCTGGTCACCATAGTAACCAGTTCCATGGCCTCAGCGGAATCGCCGGCCTTTGCAATTATCCATGCTCAGGCGTTGCACGAATACTGCATGGGGGGCGAGGTACCCCCCTTACAATGCTCAGGGCAGTAGTCTTGCCCTGTCTCGAACATACCCCTAAATCTACGCACATTCAGTAGTATCTCTAGGACTGTCATCGTTCAGTCACCTTCTGGCATTCAGACAAGTCAGGATGCAGTCAGTCAATGCCACAGCAGTGGCATATGTCAACCACCAGTGTGGAACCCGCAGTCTCTAAGCGATGACAAGTCCGCCACATTCTTCACTAGGTGGAATCCTACAACACGGTACTGCCAGCTGTTCTCATACCAGGTGTATTCTTCTGGGTGGCGTTTTCTTTTTTCCTACTTCGCCAAGGGATGGACTCAGGGTGACCAGCCCCTTCCCCTACACGTCCTCCGTCGAAACGCCGACGCCAGGTACCCACAGATATGGAGCTGACGGAGTCACACCTCAATGCCACGGTCCCGGCCTTCCTGGCCTGGTCTCAGGATCCGCAGTCAGTGGGACAGACTCACTAGTCCAAGCCTGGACCGGTACCCGCCTCTCCTATATTTCTTCCTCTCTAAGGACGTCTAACGGACTTGTCCAATTTATAGCTGCAGTACCAGGACGTCTAACGGACAGTTCAGACCTGTTCGCTCACGGCCGGTTCTTCCTCAGAACTCTTCACATCTAAGGTTAATACCTTTAGCCTTTCAGACCTAGAATTTGACCCAAGAGGTTTTTTTCCCAGGATATTGTGACGAGCGTAGTCACAGAGGAGGACACCTGCCTTATCAGCGATATCCCATCACACACGTGTACTCTTTTTGGTTTTTTTGCTGGGACTCATTTAGAAGTCATTCCCCTTGGCCCTACTTCTTACTGAGGACTCTCCGTCTTCCACTCAGACCTAGACTCAGGACTATCCTTTGGGTCTCTCACACAGCAGGTTTTTCACCCTCTTACGAGCACGTCTTGCCACCAGACTTCTATGAAACCATTCCTCGAAGGGTCTGCTATTTCTGGTCCCCATACAACAAGACTACATACCTGGGGAACTGACCTTGATCCTCGCGGCCGGCAAGAATCCCGTTTTCAGCCATGATGGCATATTACCTATAGCATCCTCATTCACATAGCGGTATGGTTCGGTGGCATTTTTATTTGTCTCTGCAGAAGTATCGGTACTTGCAGCGGTTTCGCGTACTCCATCTTTTTTTCTAGTCTTTCATCGGAACAAGACTTTCCTATGGCTGTTTCCTTTCTTCTTCCAGGATAGGTTTCCTCTTTCCACCTACATGAAGACGTCTCTCTGCCATCGCTATGCCCGACTTCAGTTCGTCTGGTCGCGAGGGACTTACATGTGCGGGACCTGGTCTGGGCCCTACGCATCTAGATGTCCGTGCCCTCCTGAGAGGTCGGATTCTCTTTTCTTTTTTCTCATTCTTCCAATGGGCAGAACTAGGAACACGTCAGCCTCTAAGGCCCCTCTACCATCCAGGTCGCTTATTCCATCGATGACTCATCCCTTCCAGAAGGTCATGGTATATTCTACTCGGCCAGGAAGGCCTCCTGGACAGTTCGGTAACAGGCATTGGCGCGACAAGTGTGTAGGCAGCCAATAGGCCAGCCTACACCCATACCCAAGCCGCTATAGCGCTTGCACTCGGTCCGCAACAAACGCAGGTCTGGGTACACGTGTCCTCCAGGCGGCAGCTCGCCTGTTGGCTCCTTGTTTTCACTGACCATGCTCAGTGTCACTGACCATGCTCAGTGTCGCTAGTTCCTGGGGCAGGGTTCTTCTCTGACCTTGCTCAGTATATCTAGTTACTTTGTTCTTTCCCACCCAGGGACTGCTTTGGGACGTCCCACGGTCTGTGTCCCCCAATGAGGCGAAGGAGAAAAGGAGATTTTTGTGTACTCACCGTAAAATCCTTTTCTCTTAGCCTCTAATTGGGGGACACAGCACCCACCCTATGCTCTTATGGGCCTTTTCTTCAGTTCTCACATTTCATGGTTAACATGTTTACCATGTGTGCCTATTATCACTCTGTTAGTTGTTGGATGTTTAAACTTGTGCCTGTTTAGCTTCAGGCCTTGTAGTACCATGAGCCTCTTTAATTTCAGGCTTGTTATACGATCATGTGCTTCGTTAACTCTTCACTGTTTTCCTCATGCGCCTGCTTAGTTACGGGCCTTGTGGTACTAATATTCCTCTGCTAATTCTTCACTGTTTATACACGTGCCTGTTCGGTTTCAAGCCGTGTTCCACTATTATTACCTTGTTAACTATATTGTTTACACGGGTTGACTGTGTGTACTTCCTGTGTCACTGTTATTTGTTGACTCTCCTACTGCTTTAGCACAAAACTGGAGAATTGCTTCCTGCTTCAGGGTGTATATGCTACAAAGGAGGAGTCTCTGAACTCTTTTGCAGATTTGCCTAGTGTCGCCTCCTAGTGGACAGCAGCATAACACCCACGGTCTGTGTCCCCCAATTAGAGGCTAAGAGAAAAGGATTTTACGGTGAGTACACAAAAATCTCCTTTTTGTCTTCATTTTCTTGAATGTTCTTTATCTTAAGTTCCACTGACAGGTCTTTTAGCTTTTTCAAAATAGTGTCGCAACTATTTATTTTTCCCGAGATCATGTAACTAATCAGTGGTCGCATCACTCTCACATCCTTTGAACAAATCACTTAAATCAGGAAGAAGTGAGATTGTGTGTCCACAGAGATCATGTGATGTCAATACAGTTATGCGATCCCAGAAGATTCAGTGTTCCTGAGGGAAGTACCGTATATACTCGTGTATAAGCCGACCCCCCCCCCCCCCCTACTTTTGCCCCCAAAAGCTGGGAAAACTTATTGACTCCCGTATAAGCCGAGGGTGGACCCCAGCACAGGTATACAGCCCCAATCAGTGTGGTATACAGGCCCCAGTAGTATGCTATACAGCCACCAGGACAGGTGTATACAGACCCCAGCAGTAAGGTATACAGGTCCCCCTAGTGGTATACAGGCCCCAGCAGTATGGTATACAGCAGGCCCCCAGTGGCACTCCCCCCCCCCCCCCCCACACACTGTGCAGAGCCCCCCCGCTGCATTATCTTACCATCCAGCGTCTTCATCACTGCGGGTCCTCCAGTCCATCCTCGCGCGCTGCGTTCCCGGTCTCATGTGACCCGGCGGTCGCAGTGAGATGACGTCATCATGCCGGGTCACGTGAGACCCGAACACAAAGAGCAAGGACTGGCGGACCGGCGGTGATGAAGACTCTGGATGGTAAGATAATGCAGTGGGGGGGGGGCGAGTGCCACTGGGGGCCTGCTGTATACCTCTGGGGGCTGTATGCACGGTTCCCCCTGCCGCTGTGATGGGCGGGGGGAGCCGTGCATATCTAATGAGCGGCCGCACGTGATGGGCCGCTCAGTCAGCAGCCTCCCCAGCACCCGGACACACCCCACCCCCCACACACCACATACCGTATTGACCCCTGTATAAGCCGAGGGGGGGGGGGGGACTTTTCAGCCCAATTTCTGGCCTGAAAAACTCGGCTTATACACGAGTATATACGGTATAAGTTTTTATTTTAGGGCTCGGACACACTCCTAGTTGCATCCGAGTTTGACGGAGGAGACTCGGAAAGGGCTGGAGCAGTGACCCTGAACAGCCTCTCCCTCTCTGGATGGAGAGTCTGGAGCTGCACAAAAACACAAGCAGCTGACAGCCCCGTGCTGACAGGGAGAAGACGTTCAGGGTCACTGCTCCAACTCTTTCCGAGTCTCCTCTGTCAAACTCGGATGAGTGTGTCCGAGCCCATAAATGGAGAAAAGTTTGAGATGGGGCAGTAGGGGACAACCCTTTAGGGTTAGCAGTGGGGACATGTAGTGTTCTCATTTATTTAAAACACTTTTGATAAGGAACTTACCCGTAGATTGCGAGCCCCAATAGAGATGGTGATATCTGTAGAGAACTGTAAAAATTCATGGCACTATAAAGTAAAATAATTTTTTCCCTCTCCTTTTCTTTCAGGCTCTGCCGGCTATTGCCGCATACATGAAAACGCCCCGTTTTATAAGAAACCGTATTAATGGTAAAATGGCTTCGTGGGCCAACAAATAAGGCTGGTTTATCAAAACAAGTTTGCCAAAATTAAGGATTAAATCGTTCTGAAAAGTGGAGTTTTTTGGCACAAGTAGCTGTTGCGCAAAACTTTTCTTCAATGTTCTTATTGCCAGTTTCTCTCAATTACTTTAAAATGGGCAACGCAGGTGTGTGATACCACAGATCATATGATTCATGACGAGCTGTGGCGTTAATTATGAAGGAAATCTTACTCCAGTAACTGACTGGGATAAGATTACTGCCGTTACATGTGCCCTCTTCAAATGCACCTGATTCAGTAAGAGCCACGCACCTATTAATGAATCGGTTGTTTCTGACTCCAACATGCCCCCTCATTAAGTCTAGCGCAAAAATAGTCAATCTTAATCAATCGGAGCCATAGTGTTGCACAACTTTATTTGTCCGCTTATTTTGCTGCCTTTTTGTTTCGTACTGCTTGATTTCTCATATTCACCTATAGTGTAATCTTCATAAGCAATAAATAAAAAGCTGTTTGTATCAGTGTGACTTATATGCATCCTCTCCTGTTCAGTATATGCTGGAGCCTCAGCATAAGATAATTGTCAAATTATTCATGTTTGTGGTAATCCTGTCAAAATAGTATGTTTAGAAAGTATTGTGGACTGTATTGAGAAAATGCTAACACCTTTTTCTAATGTATTTATAGGAAAGCAAGAATAGATTAGGTCCATCTTTCATTTTAAAACACACCTACAACTGTGGTTTAAATGGGCTGTTCACTACTATAATAACCCCTTTTGATTCCACATGTCTCCCCCAGGTAAAATAAGACACTGTACCCTTCTCCTGTGCTGGCACTGTTTCGGCAGTGCTGGTAATCGTGGTTTCGGGGCTCAAGTGACATTGTGACATCACACAACAAGCCCCTCATACAATCACGGTCTAATTCTCTTGCCACGCCTTTGGATAAGTTGCAAAATTTTGTGCAAATCTACTCTGGTCTCTCTTTGTACGCTAGTCATCTTCGGTGACACTTTAGCTGGAAAAGTCACATGTTTTGTAAGGAGTTGCCGCAACCGAAAAAGATGATGATAATTTATTTTTTTTTTTTGTAAAATACATGAATTGTACCAGTTTGAATTTGGGGGAAATAACTTTCAGTGTAAACCACGATTTAAAAGAGAATTTAAAAAAAAAAAAAACTACAGATGATGAATGGGACCCTGAGTCTTTTTGCTACGTTTTTGAGTTGGAACTCCCATGTTTTTGAGAAGCATTTATAGAGTTTTTAGTTTTGCTGTTAAATAGAAGAAAAAAAAAACTGTGTACATACCCCTCAGACTCTGATATGTGGTTTCTAAGTTCACTTTCAGTTTGGAATGGTGTACTTCCCGTCATGGGAAAACACTACTACACTACATGTGTAACACATGGGCAACACTACAAAAAGGTCTGACTCCTGGAATTAAATTGCGGGGTGGCCTAATTGGGGATCCAGCCCCCATTAACCCTCTTCAGACAAGGTACACTAATGGCTGGTTTTACCACTAATTTCACAACAAAATCACGGTATGGCCATTTGTCCAGAATGTCGTTAGGAACCATTTCTAAGCACAAGAATGGCAAACTGCTTGTTGCTTCTCTTACTGTGAGCTGCATGCGTGGCCTGCAGTGTCTGTGCATTTGAGTCCCATCAAACACATTTGTGACACAATTGGTCGGCAAATGGAGCTGGAAGCAGTGAATCTTGACATTGCGTTTCACATTACAGAACATTCCTCAAATAACTAATACCTCTTTGATACTATACCAAGGTGTGTAAGTGCTCGTGTCTCGTTCTATTGGATAGTGTTAGATGTTGCACAAATGCTAGAAAAATTAGCAAATTATTAACTAGTGTATGATCCAGTGATTTTCATAATTCAAACACTTTTTTGTTGCAATATTGAGTGTATTCACCTTTTTTTTTCGTGCACTGTCCTTTATATATAAATTATTCAGACTCTTAAGGTACCGTATATACTCGTGTATAAGCCGAGTTTTTCAGCACAAAAAATGTGCTGAAAAGTCCCCCTCGGCTTATACACGAGTCATACAGCGGTACCCGGTGCTATACAGCCCCCCCCCCCCCTACGCCCCCCCAACCCCCCCCCCCGTGGTATACAGGGCCCCCCCTTGCTTGTGGCAGACCTGTAAAGGAGGAGATCATTATACTTATCGTGTCGCTGCCGCCGCTCTGTCACCGCCACCGCGCTATTCCGGGTCTTCATGCTTCCTTCTCCGGCGCACAGGAAATGACGTCATTGTCTGTGCGCCGGAGGAGGAAGCTTGAAGATCCGGAATAGCGCGGTGGCGGTGACAGAGCTGCTGCGGCGGCAGCGACACGATAAGTATAATCTCTTCCTTTACAGTCTTGCCACAAGCAAGGGGGGCCCTGTATACCGCTGGGGCTGCTGTATATCCAGCTGGGGCTGCTGTATATCCAGGGCTGGGGCCTGCTGTATATCACTGATGGGTTGGGTGGGGGGGGGCTATATACCACTGGGGCTGCTGTATACTACCACTGGGGAGGGCCTGTATACCACACTGCTGAGGGCTGTATACCTGAGCTGGGTTCCACCCTCGGCTTATACACGAGTCAATAGGTTTTCTCAGGTTTTGGGGGCAAAAGTAGGGGGTCGGCTTATACACGAGTATATACGGTATATGATATAAGATTTGTACACTTGAATGATTTTAAAATGTGCATAGTAAAATGGGTATTATTAGAAGTTAAAGGGAACCTGTCACCTGGAATTAAGCTTCTGACCTATCACTAGCTGTTCCTACACCTTCCTAAGTGCTCCCTAACCATCCCTCTCTGTTGTAAAGCCGCCCTGTAAAGTTTTAGAAAAATGACTTTGAACTTACTGGACGTCGCTCTCTCAGGAGACTGGAAAGGCGGCTCCAGGCTTCATAGTCCCCTCCTCGCTGTTTCACTGCACGCCCCTGCTGGGTGTCGTTATTCTGTATTGATTTCCTTCTTGTTTTGGATTCACCGGCCGGTACGTCATACCCGGCCCGGTGCATTATGGGCCAGATCACGTGATCGTCCCTGGTGCATTATGAGCCCAATCACGTGATCGGCCCGCCTCCGCGCATGCGCAGTGGCCATATTGAAGCTGGGTAGATCACACGATCAGGCCCATAATGCACCAGGGCAGATCACATGATCGGGGCCATAATGCATCGGGCCGTATGAGGGCGAGAGATTCCAAATAAAGGAGGAAATCAATACAGAATAATGATGCCCAGCAGGGGCGTGCGGTGAAGCAGCGAGGAGGGGACCATGGAGCCTGGAGCCACCTTTCCAGTCTCCTGAGAGAGCGATGTCCGGTAAGTTCAAAGTCATTTTTCTAACTCTTTACAGGTCGGATTTACAACAGTGAGGGCTGGTTACGGAGCCCTTAGGAAGGTGTAGGTACAGCTAGTGATAGGTCAGGGGTTTAATTCCAGGTGACAGGTTCCCTTTAAAAAATTACAAAAAATGCCTTAGTGTGTTAGAACATGCCTTTATCGACAGGCTTCTGTACAATCTCACATTTCAAAAGTTAGTTTTCTACTACTTTTATATAACAATTAAATAAAAAAAAAAAGTTTTCAATGTGCTGTCCAAATAAAGAAACGAGCCACCTTAGCCGGTGGCACAGTTGCGAGAGACTCACGCGAGTTGCATATCACATCACCTGGCATGGCCGCCTTCACAGACAATTAATATACAATCAATAATGAAAAAAAGGTCAAATAGCAAATGTGTTTATTAGATACAATGACACAGTGCAGAAAAAGGTGTCACAACAAAGAGTATAAACATTAAAAATACACATATATACTGGACCCCAAAGACTATTAAAGTATACATGCAATATAAATCGTACTAGCAGAAAGGTAAATAAATGATAAACATTTTGAAGCCATATTTAAGTCTTAAAGAGCATAGTGCCACTCAATACATACAATCAAAACAAGGTGGAAAACTCAGAATGTCAACAATGTTAAGGCGCATGATCTCAAAATGCCTTAACGTGCATATAGTAATGAATCAGTGTATATCATACACCATCAGGAATTGCATCACTCAGAAAAAAAATAGTAAGGCCCTGGGCCCATGGCGTGTTGTTTGATACTATTTTTGATGCAGATTTGAGAATCTGCATCAAAATCTGCAGGTCTATAATGAGGAGAGCAAAGTCTTGAGAGTTCAGAAGTCCTGTGCCCACGTTGCTTTTTTTTCCCTTGCAGATTTGGAACATATTTACTCTTAAAAAAAAAAAAAACTCTCTCACACTTTGCTATCTTCAGGAAGGACATAAACATTTTGATGCAGATTCTTAAAAAAAAAAAAGCATGAAACATCGAACCGTGGGCACAGTGCTTAAGGCTGCTGATACATGAGAGAACTATTCCTTAAGGCAGCAGGTTACCCTATGTAGCACAATTGAATGAGTGAAAATCTAGCCACTCAAGATATTTCATAAGATGCATAATTGTAAAAGGGCTTACATTATCTCTAAAGGGTCTATGTGCAGGTGAACTGCCTCCCCAATGAATGTTTTGGGATGTCCATCAGGGATATATCATAACATTGAACTGAATGGTTCACAGCACCTAGATATCAGGGTAATCTATAATCCTATATAGTCCACTACCCCAACTGGGGCGCACGTACATCCAGGGAGTCCAGCCTGGATACTTACATAGTAAATAGAATAGAAACAGCGCCTCTCACATGGATGGTAAGGTAGCATAAGGAGGTGGAATAAAATGAAGATATTAACCTTACCATCCATGTGTGAGGTGCTGTTTCTATTCTATTTACTATGTCCTAACATTGGTCAGACTGGAAATCTTAATTGGCACACTTAAATGGACTGCAGTGGCCCTTCTGTAATTGCAGCTTTGCCTCAAATCTCATGCCAAGTTGATGGGTGTTTGCAGTAAATAAAAGTGAAATTTTTGTGCACTATTTTGGTACTTGCTACCATTCATGATAAATTATAAGCAGTTATTGGTAGAGATGAGCAAACTTTGCTCGAACATGTTCGCCAATTTTAAGTTCAACCGAACATGGCTGATTTGGTTCAGGTTCAACACACCTGAGCGATTTCCCAAAAAGTTGTTGAGCACAGATTTGTTCTGTGATCGGATTATAAAAAAAGCATTACTGTGTTTGTGATGCTTTTCTCTCCTACCTTCTGACAGTATAGGATAGCAGGCGGGATATGTTTGATGAGAGAGGGTGTGGAGAGGTCATCGGAGCATCGGACTCCATTTCCACTTCCTTCCCCGGGATTTTTTGTGTGGATGTTCCTGGTCTGTAGCTAATTGAGGCACATAAAACATCCACAAGTTGAAGACACGAGGGTTTGTGTCATTGGCTGGCTTCTTTCGTTGGCTGCCAAAGTCACATGTCCCTAGGGATGTAAAAAATGGCCAATTGCCTTCGTCATCAATTTCAGAGTGTTGCTGCTAAGAAGAGTGCTGTTGCTCTTTAGTTAGAATAGGAGGGCCAATGTGTCCATCTAAAGAGATCCATTTTCTACTGTGAACAAGGCTAATTCCTAAACCTGTGTGCATTGCAAAAACTGCCTTTTTTGCATACAGGAAGGGATTGCAAAATCCTTCAGTTTTTACTAAAAAGGCTAGGAAGGATTTGATATTCACAGGTTACAGGCCAGTTCCCCTAAAAAGGCACCTTTTTGCCTGTAACCTGTGATTCTAAAATCCTTGTTTCCCCTAAAAAGGCTATGTTTGGCCTGTAATCTGTGAATCTCCAATTCTTCAGTTTCCCTTTTAAAAAGGCCATGTTTTGGCTTGTAACCTGAGATTCTGAAATCCTTGAGTTTCCCCTAAAAAGGCTGTTTGGCCTCAAACAATTGCTTTCCAAATCTGTGTGCTTAAAAAATGAGTGGGAAATTCCGAGGCCATGGTGGAAAGAGGAAGGGTCAAAAGGTTTTTGGAAAGAGGAGTAGGCTTGGTGGTGGAGGTGTACTGGGGTAGGTGCTATTACTAATGTTACCGAAAGCTATAAAAAACTGAGTGCAAAAATCTGCGCAAAAAAATCACACAAAAACGCTGTTGTAATAAAAAATCCAAGTTAGCAGACCAAACCAAAAACCCTGTTTTTGATACTTTTTTTGGACAGCACTTGCTGCTAACTTGGATTTTTTTTTTTACTACAACAGAGTTTTTGTGTGATTTTCTGTGCGGATTTTTGCAGTGTTTTTTTTTTTTTTTTTTTTTTTTTGTTCAGCTTTGGTGGTGAGTGGATGTGGTTATGCAGACACGTTCACTGTGTGCACAGCTCCTATTAATCTGCACCTAGTATAATTCCTGCCCCTCCCTTATGAGTTTTGCACACACAAGCTATTTTCACAGACCGCCCATATCATATAAAGTCCTGCCTGAGTCCTGTTTAGAGGTATGTTCACACATAAGCAGGTTTTAAATACATCAGCTAAGGACTGCTTCAATCAGGGTTACCGTGTCGTTGGTGAAGCAGCTTACTGTACCGTCTTTGCAAATAACGTACAAACCAAAAACCCTGTTTTTGCTACCTCTTTGGACAGCACTTGCTGCTAACTTGGATTTTTTATTACAACAGAGTTTTTGTGTGCAGATTTTTGCACTGTTTTTTATAGTTCTGTTGTGGTGAATGGATGCGGTTATGCAGACGCGTTCACCGTGTGCACAGTTCATATTTATCTGCGCCTGTTGCCAAATGTTGTAGTAACCAAACCTTGGCTCGTCGTCCTATTCAAAGCGAAGTGACAACTTCTGTTACTGAACAACCTACTCCAGTCTTTGCTAGCACCAGAGCGATACGAGTTGTGGATGAGGCCCGGGTTTTGACACAGTTCATGGAAACCGCTGCAGCAAGATGCCTGTCCTCCTGTTCATTGTTGATCTGCTGGGCAGTAGAATTAAACTTCTGCATTTGCGCAGTGTGAGGTATCGACCGGAAAGATTGGAAGTGGCTGGTATGTGTCGCACAGGCAGAGGTTTCCTGCGATGTAAAATTTAGGGTGTTTTGCTGGGACTTGTTCCACAAATCTGCTATGGAATTAAAGTCTATATTTTATAGGTTAGCCAGAAAGAGCTGGGTGGGTCTGGCTAACCACATACCTCCCATAAATGTGTCTTAAGGCCGGTTTACTCACACAGATAATTGTGCAAAGATTGTTTGCAGATCTCTGGTTGCAGTAAAATCATGGACACATTGTTCCATTTTGTGGGCGTGTACAAATGGAACAATGTGTCCATGATTTCACAGCAACCAGAGGTCTGCGAACAATCTGTGTGTGTAAACTGGCCTTTATGTATATAGTGAGACTGCTGTGGTGTCACAGGACCACTGATGTCAGTCAGGTCCTGCAGCTTTCCTGTTTGAGCATATATGGAAATCCATGTGTGGGTGTGGAGCCATAGAACTCCTGAGAGTCCAGGAAGTGACTGAGAATCTGGACTCACAACAGGTGGTAATACGAAGCACCTGGTCTGTGATGCCAGTGTGCGACTTCCTGGATGCCGAGACTGGCTGGAGCCATTGTGAAACCTGCTAAGCTACTGACGAGGGTACCCAGGTTGGGATTTTGTGTACTGACTTAGCTCAGTGAAAATATACTGTGCGAACGTATCTGCGAATGAAACAAACCACCAAGTCACAAAAGTTCCTGGGGACAGTGCGGACGTGTCCGTATAAGTAACAGATGTTATGTGATATATGGTATTTCTGTAACCCTGAAATGCAATGCATATTATGTGCTGATACGTGGTTTATAGAAATAAAATAGTTGGAGCGCACATAGAGTGATATCCTCTTAGTTTAGCCACCAGGTGTCCCCCTTCTATGGAAACACTCACCTGGTCAGGTTGTATGAGTCACAACCAACTTGGACAGCTCCTGAGGTCGCAGCAGTGCCCAGCCAGGGGAAGATAAGATGAACAAACAGAAAGCGCTGAGTTAAAAAGAACCACCGCGCTCACCTCAAATGATGACAGAGTAATGGTGTATGCTCTGTTTATATAACCACTGGCCCTCGCGTTTTGTTGTGTAAATACCACTTCATCAGGGCATCAAGATTACCAGTCTTACACACATACTGTTGTGGCCAAAAGTATTGATACCCCTGCAATTCCGTCAGATAATACTCAGTTTTTTTTTCTGAAAATGATTGCAATCACAAATTCTTTGGTATTATTATCTTAATTTAATTTGTCTTCAAAAAAACCCACAAAAAGAATTGTCCTAAAGCCAAATTGGATATAATTCCACACCAAACATAAAAAAGGCAGTGGACAAAAGTATTGGCACTGTTAGAAAAATCATGTGATGCTTCTCTAATTTGTGTAATTAACAGCACCTGTAACTTACCTGTGGCACCTAACAGGTGTTGGCAATAATTAAATCACACTTGCAGCCAGTTGACATGGATTAAAGTTGACTCAACCTCTGTCCTTGTGTGTACCACATTGAGCATGGAGAAAAGAAAGAAGACCAAAGAACTGTCTGAGGACTTGAGAAACCAAAGTGTGAGGAAGCATGAGCAATCTCAAGGCTACAAATCCATCTCCAAAGACCTGAATGTTCCTGTGTCTAGCGTGCGCAGTGTCATCAAGAAGTTTAAAGCCCATGGCACTGTGGCTAACCTCCCTAGATGTGGACGGAAAAGAAAAATTGAGAGATTTCAACGCAAGATTATGCGGATGGTGGATAAAGAACCTCGACTTAACATCCAAACAAGTTCAAGCTGCCCTGCAGTCCGAGGGTACAACAGTGTCAACCCGTACTATCCGTCGGTGTCTGAATGAAAATGGACTGTATGGTAGGATACCCAGGAAGACCCCACTTCTTACCACGAGACATAAAAAAGCCAGGCTGGAGTTTGCCAAAACTTACCTGAGAAAGCCTAAAACGTTTTGGAAGAATGTTCTGTGGTCAGATGAGACAAAAGTAGAGCTTTTTGGGCAAAGGCATCAACATTGAGTTTACAGGAGAAAAAAAGAGGCATTCAAAGAAAAGAACACGGTCCCTACAGTCAAACATGGCGGAGGTTCCCTGATGTTTTGGGGTTGCTTTGCGGCCTCTGGCACTAGACTGCTTGACCGTGTGCATGGCATTATGAAGTCTGAAGACTACCAACAAATTTTGCAGCATAATGTAGGGCCCAGTGTGAGAAAGCTGGGTCTCCCTCAGAGGTCATGGGTCTTCCAGCAGGACAGTGACCCAAAACACACTTCAAAAAGCACTAGAAAATGGTTTGAGAGAAAGCACTGGAGCCTTCTAAGGTGGCCAGCAATGAGTCCAGACCTGAATCCCATAGAACACCTGTGGAGAGATCTAAAAATGGTAGTTTGGAGAAGGCACCCTTCAAATATCAGGGACATGGAGCAGTTTGCCAAAGAAGAATGGTCTAAAATTGCAGCAGAGCATTGTAAGAAACTCAATGAAGGTTACCGGAAGCGGTTGATCGCAGTTATTTTGGCTAAAGGTTGTGCAACCAAGTATTAGGCTGAGGGTGCCAATACTTTTGTCCGGCCCATTTTTGGAGTTTTGTTTGAAATGATCAATGTTTTGCTTTTTGCTTCACTCTCTTTTGTGTTTTTTCATTGAAGACAAATTAAATGAAGATAATAATACCAAAGAATTTGTGATTACAATCATTTTCAGGAAGAAACTGAGTATTATCTGACAGAATTGCAGGGGTGTCAATACTTTTGGCCAACACTGTATGTTAATGTAAACAAGTTTATTACAAAAATTAGATGAGGGCCCATTTCTATCGCATCGTGTGATTCTAGAAAGTGTGTGATTATATACTATGTTGTTAATGTTTTATGTTAGAAAATTAAATAATAGGTGCATTTAAAACTCAGTGATGGCAATAGAATTGTATAACATGTAAATAACAAAGTAGTGATGTATATGTTAAATATGCATATGTAATGCTGTAATAGATGAAAATGCTGCTATTCATGGTGAAGTAACGAAAATAATCAAATGATACTAATGGGCCCTATGGGAGCCGTGGGTACTCGGAGCCAGGTTTGATGATGTCGTCGGGGAATGGGATGTCACATTGGCGTGACCCGATCCGTGGTCCCCGGAGCTGTCAATAAAATGTTTAAAAGTAGGACTAAATGGGTTAAGGATTTGGTTGTCGTGACGCCACCTGTGGTATTCGGCTAGGAGTGGTGCGGGTCATCTGGGGATGATGGGATTGCAACCAGTGTAGAAGAGTTTGTAGTGGTGGGCTAGAAGGGCAGGTTTGACCGGAGAGAAGGATCAAGGCCTGCGCGGCTTAGCAGTCTACCGCTCCTCAGGTGGGAAATAAATAGTCTCACACACAGTTCTGAGTTCTAAACCTGGTTTACTTAGCTTTTCACTTGACGGTGTTACAAGGTACTGTCCTTGCACAATCTCAGTCTGAGTAGTCAGTATTTGGGATAGCTCATCCAAGATGCCCCCTTTTATGTTCATTCCTTCTCTGGTTGCTCACTCTCTCAGCGCTCCCTAACTGCCTCTTCCTTGCTTGTGCCTTCGCAGTCACGGTTTCTGTCGGACGACGGGCCGTGTCTTCTGACCCTAGTACGGCTACCTTCTCAGCGGATGTGTCGGGTGTGGGCCACAGCTCCTCTAGATCTCATGGCCCTGGTTCTGTGGTTGGAGCGTAGAGAGTCATTTGGTCATTTGATCTGGTGGCAGGGACCAGTGGGAGCCTGCAGATATTTTGCACCATTAGTGTCAATGTGGATAGCGTCCTATGGTTGCAGATCTTGAGTGCTTGGCAAGCCACCTCCCCCATGCTTTGACAGGTTGGGGTGGCTTTATCGTCCACACCTGTGTCTGCTCCATCTAGTGGGGTCTGGCTGCTCCCTGCTAGTGCATTTTTGGATTTGTTTTTGGCCGCAAATGGTGAGTTTTTTTTTCTCTCTATTGCTGCCCGTTCTATGAGTACTTTGTGTATTTTGATAGGACTCATAAGCGTGAGGACCCGTGACGGGGGTTACGAGCTTAGTGTCTTGGCCAAAACATCTAACCAATACCTCACAAAATAGTTTTTTTGTTATTATAAAAAAAAGTTTGCACTTTTTATCTTTTTGCAGGGGCAGCTGGGCCTCATGGGGCATCATTCATTCAGTGGTGCAGAGAAATTGATCTGGGCTGCTCATTTGGTCTGGTGCCAGGGACCAGTGGGAGCCTGCAGATATTTTGCAATATTACCGTGTTTCCCCGAAAGTAGGACCCCCCCGAATGTAAGGCAGGCTAGGGGGAGGGGGGGCCTGTTAATGTAAGGCGATTGTAAGGCCTCCTAGCGGGGGGTCGCTGTGGAATGTAAGACTGCCGCCTTCCGGTACCTTATGGGCCGCCGCTGTTCTTCGATGTGGCTCCTCGCTGTCCCCCGGTGTGTCCAGGCTCCTCCAGTGGCCTCTGTGTCCCCCAGGTGCAGCCGCGCTGGAGCAGATGGGGTTAATCACAGCCTAACTTGCTGTGTGCCCCTGCTCAACTCCACCCAGCCTGACATTACAGCAGCCAGGCTCGAGCTCTGATTGGCTCCCAGGAAGCAGCGGACGTGGCCAGATGACGTCGTGACCTCTGATTGGCTCGTCATCTGGCCGCACCCGCTAGTTCCTGGGAGCCAATCAGAAAACGAGCCGGGCTGCTGTGACGTCAGGCTGGGCAGAGTTGAGCAGGGGCACACACAAAGTTAGGCTGTGATTAATCCCATCTGCTCCAGCGTGGCTGCACCTGGGGGACACAGAGGACACTGGAGGAGCCTGGACACACCGGAGGACAGGGGTGAGGCACACCGAAGGCCGAGGGAGCCGGTAAGAAGCGGTTTGCGTGTGTGTATGTGTATGTATATGGATGGGAGGCTGCAGTGGCTGGGGCTGCCAATATAAGACCCCCCCCATCACCCGAAAGTAAGACAGGGTGCCACTTTTGGCCCCCCAAAAAATGTAAGGCAGGGTCTTACTTTCAGGGAAACACAGTAGTATCAATGTAAATGGCATCCTCTGGTTGCAGATCTTGAGTGCTTGGCAAGCCACCTCCCCCATGCTTTGACAGGTTGGGGTGGCTTTATCGTCCACACCTGTGTCTGCTCCATCTTGTGGGGTCTGGCTGCTCTCTGCTAGTGCATTTTTGGATTTGTTTTTTAGCCACAAATGGTGAGGTTTTTTTTTCTCTATTGCTGCCCGTTCTATGAGTAGTTTGTGTATTTTGATCTAGACTGGGGGAAGTCATGTGAAACACGCATGCGTTTCTGTGTAGTTCACTAGTCTTGATTTCACGTCATTGCCTTTTCTATTGTGCTGTTGCTTTCCTTTCTATATCTTCTGCATACTTTTTCAGATGGCACATCTTGGTGTAGATTTTGAGCGATTAACCATACCTGACTGATCAACCAAACTTAGGTTTATAGTGCCACATTCCAGTTTAGCTGCCTTTTGTAAGATCCACAATGTCCTATAGGTGACTGGTTTCAGGACAAATTTACAGACACCCAGACAGACTGAATACTGCTTTTATATTGAAGGAAGGGTATGTACTGTATATAAATGATATGTTTTAGACATCCTTTACATGTTCATGTTGATTCCAGAGTCCTTTTTAAGATTCTAATTAAATGAAATGTTCTCCTCTATATGATATCTCTCTCAGCAAGCATCCTTTTAAGATAAACCTTGACAAAGACCATTTGTAGGCCAAAACATTGGTCTATTTTTCATGTGTATGAATCGGACATCTATTAATGGGGACATTTGTTCTAATACTTCACCATTCTTCTTTGTGTACCAAAGTTTCTGTACTTTTTAGGTTAAAATTGGCCACCACAACTCATGGGCCACTGCTATGTGATTGCCCCCTAGGCAAAAATTTGCCAGTCAGCCCTTGCTTAAGATAATATGACAGGAATGATTTGTCAATGGTTTTATGATTTGTATTTATGTAATTCTTTTGTATTTGACACTGGTATTTTTCTGCATCGTGTTTTATTGATTACCCTGACACGTGGGTGTGTAACCCTCCCATAAAGGTGCTGATTTTATGTCAGTTTCTGCAGGCCCTGTTGAAGTACTTGTTTAAAGCAGATATTTCACAATACAAACTGCATACATTAAAAAACAAATGGCTTGGAGCTTATCAACTCTGATGTTGTGTTTACTTTGAAAACCATGTCAGAATGTCTGTACTGTATACCGTAATTCCTTTATGAAAGTTTATAGTCTGCCTATCTGCCTACTGATAATCCTCACCATCCCTCCTCCCTGCTGGGATCTCACACTCCTCAGTTCAAGCTCAGCGATGAGTCATATTGTGTGGTGAGGATTCAATACACTTGGACTCAGGAGTCCGCTAATAGTTTTCAGAATGTATATTTATTTCATTTTTTTATATCAGGTTGGGTTCCCATTACCATACTTAAAATGACAAATGCACCTTTTCTATACTGTCCATATCTATGTTTCACTTTTTCCTTACTTTTACATTTCTATTACACTTAATACAAGACACCAACTATTTATCTGACTTTATGGCTTTATCATAGGTATTCAGATCAACACAAGATTGTGAAAGAAACACACAAAACACTTTTATTGGATGTAAAATAGACCGAATTTTATTACAAATCAGAATATTATGTTATACAGTGTCTGAAATTTAGAATCAGCCACTTAGTATGAAAAAGACACCGAAAATGGCAAACCTCCGACTCACGAAGAATCATCCTTCAGCACTCAGGAGCGGAAAAAACCCCTGTGGAGGAAACCTCTAGGGAACCATGGCTGGAGGACTGCCCTTCCCTTGGGCTTACAATTGTGTTGGCATTAACCTTCTATCAGAATTTGTACATTGTATCATATTTACAGAGTGACATAATATACATCCACTATAGATATGACAGCAGTGACATCACAGTCACACAGGTTATATCAGCAGAAAACAGACAGTAATGAAGGTCAAAGCAGGTGCCCTGTGTGAGCACCGTATGGAGAGAGCCCAATGCGACCTCTCCAGGCCGTACATATAAAGGTGAAGGCGGCTAGTACTGGACATGAGGGAGATCTGGCTGCAACATCTGTCACCCCATTGATCGCTAGGGGCTTAGTTGGGCTGATCTGGCTGGCTGGGCGGTATGCTGATCAGACTGGCTAGGCGGTATGGCTAATCTGGCTGGCTAGGCGGTATGGCTGGTTATGCGGATGACCCGCTTCCTCCCTTACATATGTTGGAGTGATGAAGCTCCAGGTCTCCAGACACATCAAGTATGGCGCCTCCTCATATGACCGTTTGTCTGCTCTGCTGTTTCAGAATCTTCTCACCTAGATATATGTATTTATGACATCAGCACAGTTGCCGTAGTTACCACAGCTGTTATTTCATTGGCTAGAAAGTCCCTCTCAGTGTTCCATAGTTTTAACTAGTTTTAATAACTGACATTGTGCCTTTATATTGAAGAATAGAAATTAAACTTGTTGCTAGGCAAAACCATTCTCATTTTATGATTTTAAAGATTCCCTAATCAAAGTCTATCTATGAGCACATCTACAGATTTAAGGTGTAACATACACATTAGCACCTGTTAACCTTTTTTAGTTGCATAATATAATTGGATGTGTGCAGGGGCTGGCTGGCACGTTTTATCCTGGGGGTCAAGCACATAGCAGTGGCCCATGAGTAGTGGCCCATCCTTAAAGGGGTTGTCAGATCTTAAGCTAAAAGTCTATGGTCATGATATGTGAATCCTCACATTGTTCGCACTGTAAAAATTCTCTGGTACCAGCAGTGGGAGCGGGCAGTTATTTTATCTCAAGTATGTGATGCATATACTCTCGGCCACATTACAAGTAGACTGTTTCTGGCCTTGCTCAATACAGGTGCATTAAGTGAGGCCAAGCAAGTGTAGTCTGACTGTGACCGCATGTATGCAAATCACATACTTGCAGTCACACTCTCATCGAATCACCACAGCACTGTAAGCAATGCGAGGATCACAGTCTGCAGTCACATATTATCTGTATATAACATCTGATGTCTGTACATAGTATATTACACCCAGTACACAGGAGTCTACATGACTGGTTTATGATATACTGTAACTACAGACATGTGATGGTATATGACAATGGGTGTTTTGTAACATCTGAACTCTGTACAGGGTATATCATACTAGTCTGTACACTAGATGTTATTTTGTACACTGATTTACAATGCTCTATACTGGTCACTCCTTGACATGCCTACATTACCTCAAATATTACTTGTAAAGGCAAGGCATTTAATTTTCAGTTTTAACATAGCTATGCAGCACGTTATGGTTTGCTACATGTGTGCAAGATTAGAACCACTGTCAGTATATGCATGCAGTGACACAACCACCATTAGTAGATGAATGCAGCAGTACAATGACAATCAGTACATAAATTCAGCGCCAGAACCACCATTAGTAGATAAATGCAGCAACAGAACCACTATCAGTAGATGAATGCACCAACAGAACCACCATTAGTAGATAAATGCAGCACCAGAACCACCATTAGTAGAATAATGCAGAGACAGAATCACCCTCAGTATATAAATGTTGGGACAGAACAGGCATCAATATATGAATGCAGCGCCAAGCTTAGTACAGGGATCCATTTCAGTGTCCGATCAGTCCCATGATACTCTAGCATGACATGAACATAAACCTATGACAATGGTAAGGAGATGCTGGGAGTTGTTGTTACCCCATCATCAGACTGCAGACCATACAGGAACCACAGAACTGATGAGACATAGTTTCATAAATATTTCCACCTAGATGACATCTACCTGGATTGAAATCATTCCCATCTCTTTGGTCTCCATGTAGTACAGATGCCATGATGAGATTTCACTCCTGCAGCTTTTCTCCCCAGATTGCACTCGCCTCCATCTTCAGCAGCATTTCCTGATAATTTTTAATTTTAAGGGCACCGTATCATTATACTGCCCCCAAAATATAAATATCTCCCATGCTGCGCCCCTGACTAAATAATTGCCTCTGACTGTTGTGCTTCCTGCATAAAATACCCGACTGTCCCTCTCCATAATATCCGTCCCAATCCGTCACTCCCAATAATATACCCCCTACACCACACCTCTCCATAATATACCCTATACCCTGCCCCTCCCCATAATATACCCCCTACACAAAATACCCCTCACACACAGCACCCCTCCTTATAGTATACCCCCAACCAGGGCCAGCTGCAGGTTATTGTGAGCCCCGGGCAAAAGAGTCTTAGTGGGCACCTTTAACACATACCACAATTCATGATTAGAATATAGAGGCTGTGGGCTGTAATATACAATAGAATCCCCATAAATATAATCTCCCCCTGTGTGCTGTCTCCCCCCTGTGCTCTTTGTCTCTCCACCTCCATATGCACTGTCTTCTCCCCCTGTAAGTTGTCTTCACCCCCTGGTCCAGTGTCTTGCCCCGCTGTGACAGCCCCTGCTGTCCATGGTGCTGAAGTTTGGACAGCAGGATTTCTGAGCATACTCTATGCAAAAAATCGGATCTGGGTAATCAGATTTTTTCACGAATCCGGTGCCAATAGACTACAATGTTATAGGTGCCGGATAACCCTGATCCGGGACTGTCCGATTTTTCTCAGCGGAGCCCAAAACCGCTGCAGTCTCCGATTTTGTGCACAGTGAAAAACCGGACAAAACCGGATCAGGCACAGAATACACAAAACCGGATGGCCAAATAGGACCAATCCGGCACCATAGGGATACATGGGAAACAAAACCGGATCAGGTTCTGTCCGGTTCAAACAGGATAGAACCTGAAGCCAAAAACCGTGGTGTGGAGCCAGCCTTAATTGGAGAACAGCACGCTACAGGGACAGAAATCCTGATTTCAGCAATGTAGCAAGCACTGGACTGTTTGCTGTACTTTTAATAGAATACCTCTTTTCTGTAGACGTAGCAGTGCTGAGCTTGGTATAACCCCACTTACACCCCTGACTGGCAGCTTTCTATATACACAGGTACATGGTACATTGTTATCAAGCAGCCAATCAGTGGTGGGTACAGGAATACTCAGATTAACTGGATTTAGTGGCACATGATGTATGTGTGCAGCGGTATATTTTTGAATGGTCGCAGATGAGTATTATGCTTTATTTTGAATTGAAGTGAATGAGTTGCAGTAGTGAGGCAGCGGCCACTAAGTATTGTTCGAGGCTGCTGTATTCAGCCTGTACAATCTATCTGTACACCTAGCCTACAGTATGCGTCTGCAATGTTTTTTAGACTTATACTGTAAATCCTCCATAGGTGACCGTGTGGCACCCCTACGGTTCGGTTGCCACAAGAACACCTGGTGCGGGGAGGGATTTCCACATCAGGTAAACTTACACATGCAACACCTTCCACCCCAAACCTGAAGGGGGAGCTCTACTTGCCGACTTCTGGCAAGGTCCCCTATAAATTCAGGCCTGAGGGAGGAGTTAGGCAGTTCAGGAAGACACCTGGTGAACGGAGCCGCACTAGGCCCGAACCAGGGGAAAGCCTTGCCAGTGTAATGGACCCAAGAGTGAGGGTCAGAGGCAAATCGAGATGGAGAGGGCACAGGAACCATACCAATTCACCCCAGAGAGGCAGCAGAAGCAACCTGGACAGACGAGATAGAGATGCCCAGCAGAAGGTTCTCATCACCTGCTATATAAGTGAGGGACACAGGAGAGGTCAGGGCCAGGTGTCACACAGGCCAGGACTAAAGAACACGGACACAGCAACAAGGAGGCCTCACAACTCATTGGGTGTGGAAATCCTGAACTGCCACCCGACCCCCTGGACTGTTCCCCAGACAATACCTTACATTACCATCAGTAAAAGGTATGGAAACAAAGCCCCAGTGTGTGTGTGTCTGTTATTGTGGCCCCTAATCCTGCCCTCATCATAAACAATTTGCCAGCATCTCCACCTGATTAGCCGCAGCACAAGAAACAAGGCCGTGTGTAGAGCTGCCTCCCTGTGTGAATCTCTATTCATCCACAACTACCCCAGGGATCTCACTCCACCTACGGGGTGTGTCAACAAGTGGCTGCCCCATCATCACCTCGGATGTCTGCAAGCAGCACCGGTATCATTACTGGGAACCATATATGGCATCACAAACTCTCTTTATTTTTATTTTAATCCCCTTTTTCAGCTACGACCAGGGCCATGGTCCTGTGCATCAGCCACCCATGGCATCCCCGTGAACTACAGCCTGGCACCGGGTACCCCACAGCCCTGGGGTGGGTCAGCTTTTGGCATCACGAGCAGGATTCCGTGCCCGGTAAAACTGGGTACTGTGTGCCATGTATTGACTTTATTGAACTGTTAAACTGGGCCACCATAACTGCGCCACAGAGCGGGAAGAAAGGGGGCGTAACAGCTGAAAGTTTGCAAAGACAAGCCCCGCCCCGCACTCTGCCGAGAGCGGACGAAGCGCAGCTGCCCGATCTGGAAATACCTGAAGTGCTCAACTCCATGCCTGAGGAGCTGTCGACTGCTTTTCCTTTTGTAATAGACTGGCTAAAGTTAACTAGGGGGAGCGAATATGGATGCGCAGGGGGAAGCCGATGCAACGGTTCCTAACCCATATATTGCCCGCAATGAAACAGCAGCCGGGACCTCAGCCGGCGGAGCAGCCGCAGCACCTGGAGCTGTGGCACCGATCATGCCAATCTCCCTGCCGTATGTCCCGGGAGTGGCATGGTTACCGCAGTACGGTGGCAAACAAAATACTCTGGCTGGGTTCAAGAAAAAGATTTGTAATGTTCTGGACATTTATGCAATGACTGGCAAGCAAAGAGTGTCTTTTGTGCTAGGACAGTTAATGGGTGCAGCAGAGCTTGAGGTTTAGTCCTGGTCAGATGCAGATCAAGAATCAGTAGCTAAAATCTTTGATAATCTGAAAACTGCCTTTGAGATCCATACTGAGGCTGAACTGAGAATGAAGTTTTACCACTGCAGACAAAGGCTGCAGGAGAGTATAAGAGACCATGCCTTACTCCTCCAGGAGACGCTGCGGGCCTTAAAGTAGGTAGTCCCTGCCAGTGTGCGGGAGCAAGATAATATGCTAACTGACCAGTTTATTCAGGGTTACAATCATCCATCGATCGTAAGCATTTGCATCTGTGGGCCCTAGAACATCTAGATGCCCACTTTGTAGTCCTGAAGGACCGGGCCATTAGAGCGCTGCAAACCCCTGTGACCACAGACCGTGCACCCCAGTCATGGCAAGTCAGCACCTCCCCTCTGAAAGTGGTGCCCCTCTTCTTCAACTGCAGCGGAGGCTAATGGACAGGCTGTGACATTTGGTGCCCCTGATGACCTACCTTCCAGGTGCAGTAGTTAAGTAAGGATGTGGCCATGATCTTAAAGGCCATGCAGCTTAAGCCGTAGCCCAAGTCAGAGAAGATCCAGCTGGCCGACAGCCCCAAGGACGTCCCTTGGATGGGAGCAAATAGGACCCCATCATTCCGAGGAAGGATCAATGACTGCTACGACTTATCTGGACAATCCATCTGCCACTGCTTCAACAAAACGGGCCTCTTTGCCAGGTCATATACTTTAAATCAGCAACCCCTGGGGCCGAGGGCCAACCCCCAGGAATAAGAGGACGAGGCCTGTCTGACTGGCATGATATGTGGGAGGACAGCCAATCCTGTCTATCACACTGGATTGTATTCCCACATCTGTACTATTGGACAACGGCTCGCAGGTGATAACAATACCACATATCCTTTATAACAGTTTCTGGGCCGATACTGAGCTCACCCATCCAGATCCTTACCTCACTATATATGCTGTAAATGGGTTACCAGTTAACCAAGTTGGGTTTAAAGAGGTAGCAATAAAAGTGGGGAGGGTGGAGCTAAAGGGCCAAGGACTTATTGTGGTTAAAACTGATCCTAACGAGAAAAATCCACAGATGATACTAGGCAATAATGTGATTGAAAATTGTCTGGGTGAAGTGCTGTTTTTACCCCAACAGATCGCTGAAACTGCTGACATCGGGCAGCAGAGGGTCCTACAGAAGGAGATCAGAGCCCTCTTGCAGAGACAACAGGTAAATCTGTCCGGTGGAGAAATTGGCAGTGTACAGGTGACAGACCCGATCCTCACTGTGTTACCCCCGAGAAGTGAAATGATGATATGGTGTCGGGCAGCAATAAGCCTCAGAGGGAAGGATTACCAGGCAGTAGTCGAGCCCATGTACTCGGAGAGTAGGCCCACAATCCTGACAGCCAGGAGGGTGGTTGATGTACGCAAGCGGAGGGTGCCCGTACGTGTATTAAACTGTGGAGAGGAGGAAGTCAAACTGCCCAGTTGCCAAGCTGTTCACTGTCAACAACAATTTAATCCTGGCAGTGGAACTCTTGACCCCGCTAAACCCGGTGGAGGACAATAACTGCAAGGGACAGCTACAGGACTGGTGTCAGCAGCTGCATGTAGCCACAGATTCCACCCCTTCTCACCAGAAGCACAGAGTTTATTGGGTAGTACAGGAGTATGAATGGGTATTTAGTAAGCATCCACTAGATTTTGGGTTGATAAAAGGGATACACCATCACATACCCATGGGAAACGAGCCACCCATAAAAGAGAGATATAGGCCTGTACCACCAGCTCACTATCAGCATGCCAAGGAAATGTTACAGGACATGAAGGAGGCTGTGGTTATCAGAGATAGTTGTAGCCCCTGGGCAACTCCACTGGTCCTATTTAGAAAGAAAGATGGCACAATGAGGATGTGTGTTGATTACAGATAAATAAATCGCATAACACATAAAGATGCTTACCCGTTACCCCGCATTGAAGAGTCACTTGCTGCACTGAAAGCTGCTAATTACTTTTCCACCTTAGATCTTACTAGTGGATATTGGCAGGTCTCTGTTGCAGAAGAAGACCGGGAGAAGACCGCGTTTCACAACACCAATGGGCCTGTGTGAATTTAACAGCATGCCATTTGGACTCTGCAATGTACCCGGATCGTTTCAAAGACTGATGGAGTGTTGCCTGGGGCACCGAAACTTTGAGACCATGCTACTCTACCTGGATGATGTCATAGTGTACTCCAAAACCTTTGAAGAACATCTGAAACACCTGGCAGAGGTATTTGCAGCATTGTCAAGGTTCGGGATGAAGCTGAAGCCATCAAAGTGCCTTTTGCTGAAACCAAAAGTTCAGTATCTCAAGCATGTGGTCAGTGCAGAAGGAGTGGCATCAGACCTTGAATAGATAACTGTCATTAAGGTCTGGCCAAGACCAACAACCATCAGAGAGGTACGTCAGTTCTTGGGGCTGGTAGGATACTACAGGAGGTTCATAAAGAGCTACACTAACATGGCAGCACCTTTGCAAGATCTCCTGGTAGGCCAGACCAAGAGGAGCAAGACTTCGGGTCCTCCATTTGAATGGAGTGAGAAAGAAGAGAACTCCTTCAGGCAGATGAAGTGGGCCCTGATCGAAGAAGAAATTGCTGGCCTATCCCGACTACAATTTACCGTTCGTGCTGTACACTGATGCCAGCAACGTAGGATTGGGAGATGTCTTGTCACAGGTGCAGAAAGGCAAAGAACGTGTGATTGCCTATGCCAGTAGGAAGCTCCGTCCTACCGAGAGGAACCCAGAGAACTACAGCTCGTTCAAGCTAGAATTCCTGGCCCTGGTCTGGGCTATCATCGAACGGTACAAGCACTACCTGGCGGCTGCAAAGTTCACTGTCTTCACGGATAACAATCCACTTACCCACCTGGATTCCACAAAGTTAGGTGCACTAGAGCAACCCTCGATGGCTCGATTGACACACTATGACTTCACCATCAAGTACCAGGCAGGCTGTAAGAATGCCAATGTAAATGCACTGTCAAGGATGCCTCACTTACCAGATGCGGGAGAAGACGTGGATGAGCTAGAAGAGATAGAGCTGCCAGCCTTTCACCGCCACCGTGCATCCCAGTGTCAGCAAACTTGCAACAAATGTCAAGAAACCACACTGAACCGTTACCTCACCATGGGTGGAAGGAGACGCAAGACAGTGACCCAGCTGTCGCTTAGTCAAAGAGCTGACAACCCAACCAGACTCCCGTCTTAGCCCAGATGCTTCCCCAGAGGCACAACACCTGTGGAAAGAGAAGAGCAGGTGGTTTATCTATCAGGGTAAGCTGTGTCGACGTTTCATCAATTCTAGAACCGACGAGATGGTGTGGCAGATAGTGGTACTGAAGAGAGATATCCAGATGGTGTTGGTGTAGTGAGGTGAGCAATTCAGATTGTATTATTGAAATGGACACTGAAGTGAGCATTACACAGTCCGATACTGCCCCTTGTGGACAAGTGCTGAAACAAACGCAGGGAAGTGGGAAATTCCCTTTTCAGCAAATGTGTTTACTCAGGAAGAGAGAGCAGCAGGAAGTCAGTAGAGATTCAGAGTTGAGCCAGGGAAGATCTGCCTGTGGATGTCTGTTGAAAGTGGACTACTTTGCTACACCTTGCCGGAAAAATCACCCCGCAGAAGCCCTCGTGACAGATCCTGGGCCACTGGACTTTGGTGCTGTGACTCTGGCCGCTCTGCAAAACCTTGCCCGCCGAGCACCCGGAGTGCATGTGCAGGGGCCGTGACCGACATAAGGGAGCCATTTGTACTGCCGTGATCTCCCCTTCTGCTGCTGCTCGGTGTGCCCTGAGACTGAGAGAGACTTCTGTGCTGCTGTGGGCCCCCCTTCTGCTGCTGCTCGGTGTGCCCTGAGACTGGGAGAGACATTAAAAGAAAAATTCCGTTACCTGCGGAAGGAGACCAAAGAGGAGGACTAAGGAGTTTCCCCCTTCAGCGCTGCACCGGGACCCGTCCTCGTGAGATCCCCAGGCCTGCGACGTGGGAGCGACATCTTCTTCTGTGATAAACTGGTACGTGATTTTAGGGAAAGTTAGGGAAAGATACCTTCATTGTTGTGTTTTTTCTTGCTGCGTACCCGGAAGAAGTGAAGATCCAGAGACTCTAATATATACAAGTGCGCATATAGTTTGGTTGACTGTGATATAAACATGTTTGCCAGTAAAGAAACGTTATTATCGGTTAAACCTGAGTATGGGGATTCTGTTGAGAAAGATCATACACACACACCCGCGGCCTTACCACCGGTCGCTACATTGGAGGCATACCACAATGGAGCAGGACACTTCGTTTGGAAGAAGATTGAGATACTGTTACGCGAGAGATTCTGTTGCGTTGGCATGAGGGCCACCATCGAGAAATGGTGCAAAACCCGGGGGCCATGCAACTTAAGAAGGAAGGATCGTAACAGGCAAAGAGCTACACTACAGCCAATCGTCACCAAACAGCACCTAGAACTCGTAGCCTTGGATCATGTAAAGCTGACGCCCAGCAGATCGGGTTATACAGTTAGGGCCAGAAATATTTGGACAGTGACACAATTTTCGCGAGTTGGGCTCTGCATGCCACTACATTGGATTTGAAATGAAACCTCTACAACAGACTTCAAGTGCAGATTGTAACGTTTAATTTGAAGGGTTGAACAAAAATATCTGATAGAAAATGTAGGAATTGTACACATTTCTTTACAAACACTCCACATTTTAGGAGGTCAAAAGTAATTGGACAAATAAACAAAATATTTTTATTTTCAATATTTTGTTGCGAATCCTTTGGAGGCAATCACTGCCTTAAGTCTGGAACCCATGGACATCACCAAACGCTGGGTTTCCTCCTTCTTAATGCTTTGCCAGGCCTTTACAGCCGCAGCCTTCAGGTCTTGCTTGTTTGTGGGTCTTTCCGTCTTAAGTCTGGATTTGAGCAAGTGAAATGCATGCTCAATTGGGTTAAGATCTGGTGATTGACTTGGCCATTGCAGAATGTTCCACTTTTTTGCACTCATGAACTCCTGGGTAGCTTTTGCTGTATGCTTGGGGTCATTGTCCATCTGTACTATGAAGCGCATTCCAATCAACTTTGCAGCATTTGGCTGAATCTGGGCTGAAAGTATATCCCGGTACACTTCAGAATTCATCCGGCTACTCTTGTCTGCTGTTATGTCATCAATAAACACAAGTGACCCAGTGCCATTGAAAGCCATGCATGCCCATGCCATCACGTTGCCTCCACCATGTTTTACAGAGGATGTGGTGTGCCTTGGATCATGTGCCGTTCCCTTTCTTCTCCAAACTTTTTTCTTCCCATCATTCTGGTACAGGTTGATCTTTGTCTCATCTGTCCATAGAATACTTTTCCAGAACTGAGCTGGCTTCTTGAGGTGTTTTTCAGCAAATTTAACTCTGGCCTGTCTATTTTTTGAATTGATGAATGGTTTGCATCTAGATGTGAACCCTTTGTATTTACTGTCATGGAGTCTTCTCTTTACTGTTGACTTAGAGACAGATACACCTACTTCACTGAGAGTGTTCTGGACTTCAGTTGATGTTGTGAACGGGTTCTTCTTCACCAAATAAAGTATGCGGCGATCATCCACCACTGTTGTCATCCGTGGACGTCCAGGCCTTTTAGAGTTCCCAAGCTCACCAGTCAATTCCTTTTTTCTCAGAATGTACCCAACTGTTGATTTTGCTACTCCAAGCATGTCTGCTATCTCTCTGATGGATTTTTTCTTTTTTTTCAGCCTCAGGATGTTCTGCTTCACCTCAATTGAGAGTTCCTTTGACCGCATGTTGTCTGGTCACAGCAACAGCTTCCAAATACAAAACCACACACCTGGAATCCACCCCTGACCTTTTAACTACTTCATTGATTACAGGTTAACGAGGGAGACGCCTTCAGAGTTAATTGCAGCCCTTAGAGTCCATTGTCCAATTACTTTTGGTCCCTTGAAAAAGAGGAGGCTATGCATTACAGAGCTATGATTCCTAAACCCTTTCTCCGATTTGGATGTGGAAACTCTCATATTGCAGCTGGGAGTGTGCACTTTCAGCCCATATTATATATATATAATTGTATTTCTGAACATGTTTTTGTAAACAGCTAAAATAACAAAACTTGTGTCACTGTCCAAATATTTCTGGCCCTAGCTGTACGTATGCCCTCACGGTGGACCACTATTTCAGATTTTTAGTGGCAGCCCCGGTAAAAGACTTAACAGCGGAAATTGCAGCGAGAGCCTTTCAAGCCTACTTCTGTAGACCACACGGGTATCCAGAACAGGTGTTGACAGACCAAGATGCTGCGTTTGAAGCTGAAGTGTTCCGGGAGTTTTGAAACGTATATGGGTGCAGGAAAATTCGTACCACGCCTTATCATCCGCAAATCAATGGCATGTGCGAGAAGATGAATTAGGTAGTCATAGACCTGTTAAAAACCTTGCCTTTGGAAGAAAGGAACATGTGGCCAGAAAAGTTACCAGACTTAGTGGACATGTACAACAACATACCTGTAAGTTCCACCAATTGCACGCCAGCGTATCTAATGAGAGCAAGACCTAGAAAATTACCAGTTGATCTCGAGATGGGAATTGTCGTACCAGATGGTGACGCACCTAATGCTGATTAGGACTGTAAACACCAAGAACAGTTGAAGAAAGTACAAGAGTGCGTGGAGAAAAGTCTAAATCAAATTAGAGAAAAACAAGAAAAAGATTACAACAAAAATGCACAAGCTGTTCCTTTAACACCTGGAGAAATGGTTCTCAAGAGAAAGAGAAGAGTTCACAAACTTGATGACCAGTGGGAAGCAGAACCTTACACCGTGCTATCCTCTAACTTTGATAACAGAAAGACTTGTTTGATCAGCAAAGATGAAGGAAGAACATCCACAACAGTTTCAAGAGACCATCTGAAGAAATGCCCTGAGCAGCTGAAACCAAAAGAAGTAATTCCACCTCAACCGGAGGAAAAGAAATAGGTGATACATACTGTTCTAGGAGACTTTCCTGAAAATTGGCCTCAGTACAATTGAGCCATAATAGTGCCATTAATCACTTTCCCACAACTAGTAGAAGTACCAGAAAGACTGGAAGAACCCATTCAAGTTCCAGAAGAACCACCCATTGTAGCAGAACCAGAGAATCCTGCAATTGGTGAACTTGGCAGTCCTGTAGTAAGACTAAGAAGATGCTCAGGCATACCAGTGTTACTCAGATCTACACGCAGACTAGTGGACAGTGCACATACAGTAACAGCAGTAGACATTAAAACACCACTAGTTGAGACACCCGTGCTACGTAGATCAACCCATAGTAACTTTGGGCAGTTACCACTCAGGTACAGAGAGTAGGTGTAAAATAAAAAGTGTATATATGAGACTTGCATGTAAATAGACAGTAAATAGTAGTGTACAGAAGGGCGGAGGAATTGGACTCACCCCCATGCATATTAAGTTAGGAAAGGTAAGTTCCTGGGGGTGGGAGGGTGAAAGCCAGGACTCCTAAGCCGAGACGCCCATAGGAAACCATAGGAAAAATTTAAATGTATTGTTGCATTGTATTGATTGTGACAAGGAAACCCATAACCGTAAAGCGTATTGTGCCTGCAGGACTATTGCATGAACTTTTTGAGTTTTCTTAAGCATGGACCATTGGCCTCGGGACTGGTGGTGGAAAAAAACTTCTTTACCAGCCTGCGGCATATCTGGCATGCACCTTTTTCCTGTTTTTTCCCGTTTTCTTGGTTTTTGTATTTTTGAATTTTGAGACTCTGTCATAATAATTGTTAATGTTTATATTGTTTGGAAAATGTTTTTCAGTCCAGGAGTACTGAATTTAACTAGGGGGGAATGTGGCACCCCTACGGTACGGTTGCCACAGGAACACCTTGTGCAGGGAGAGATTTCCACATCAGGTATTATTATTATTATTATTAGTTATTTATATAGCGCCATTGGTTCCATGGCGCTTTACATAAGGAGTGGGGGTAGCAAGGACAGGTACAGTACATATGAGCAGTCAATGCTTGCTGATACACGACGGGAGAGGTTCCTGTCGGGAGAGGGCTCACAGTCTACAGGGGTGGGGGAGGACACGATAGGGGGGGATGAAGCGCCAAGCGGTTGGTGGAGCGGCGCTGGGTCTCATCATGGGTTGTAGGCTTGTTGGAATAGATGAGTTTTCAGGTTCTTTTTGAAGCTCTTGAGGGTAGGCGAGTGTCTGACGTGCTGGGGGAGGGAGTTCCAGAGTCTAGGGGAGGTGCGGGAGAAGTCTTGTATGCGGTTGTGGGAGGATGAGATGAGGGGGGAGGAGAGGAGGAGTTCTTGTGAGGAACGTAGGTTGCGTGCAGGTTGGTATTGGGAGACCATGTCGGAGATGTAAGGGTGGGACAGGTTGTGGATGGCTTTGTAAGTCAGGGTTAGGATTTTAAATTTAGATCTTTGGGGGGTGGGGAGCGAGTGAAGTGCCATGCGGAGAGGGGAGCTAGGGGAGTAGCGAGGAGACAGGTGGATTAGACGGGCAGCTGAGTTCAGGATAGAGTGGAGAGGTGCAAGGGAGGAGGCAGGGAGACCGGTGAGCAGTAGGTTGCAGTAGTCAAGGCGGGAGATGATGAGGGCGTGGACGAGAGTTTTGGCGGTGTCATGGTTAAGAAACGGGCGGATGCGTGAGATGTTCTTGAGTTGGAGTCGGCAGGAGGTGGCAAGGGCTTGGATGTGGGGCTTGAAGGAGAGGGAGGAGTCGAGGGTGACCCCGAGGCACTTTGCGTGGGGGATTGGGGAGAGAGAGCAGTCGTTGACTCGGATTGACAGGTCTGGCAGAGGGGGAGGGCGGCTGGGGGGGAAGACGATGAACTCTGTTTTGTCCATGTTCAACTTGAGGAAGCGAGCAGAAAAGAAGGATGAGATGGCGGACAGGCATTGGGGGATTTTAGACAGAAGGGAGGTGATGTCGGGCCCGGAGAGGTAGATCTGGGTGTCGTCGGCGTAGAGATGGTACTGGAGGCCATGGGACTCAATGAGTTGACCT
Organism: Allobates femoralis; assembly: GCA_033576535.1. NCBI lineage: Eukaryota > Metazoa > Chordata > Amphibia > Anura > Aromobatidae > Allobates > Allobates femoralis. Next base: position 248,666,310 of record JARQOC010000002.1, on the reverse strand, counting down.
AGGCCGAGGGTGTAGATGGAGAAAAGTAGCGGTCCAAGTACCGATCCCTGGGGGACGCCGACAGTAAGGGGGTAGGACGAGGAAGAGGTGTCGGCGTGGGTGACGCTGAAAGTGCGGTCCGTAAAGTATGAGGAGATCCAGGAGAGGGCGAGGTCGGTGATGCCAAGGGATTCTAGGATTTGGAGTAGGAGGGAGTGGTCGACTGTGTCGAAGGCGGCGGATAGGTCGAGGAGGAGGAGGACGGAGTAGTGTTTTTTCCTCTTTGCGGTCAGGAGGTCATTGGTAACTTTAGTAAGGGCAGTTTCGGTGGAGTGCTGAGGTCGGAAACCAGATTGCAGGCGGTCGAAGAGGGAGCGGGAGGATAGGTAGGACGACAGTTCAGAGTGGACGTGTTGTTCGAGTAGTTTGGAAGCGAAAGGGAGAAGGGATATTGGGCAGTAGTTGGCGATGGATGATGGGTCGAGGGATGGTTTTTTGAGGATGGGTGAGATCAAGGCGTGTTTGAAGGAAGAGGGAAAGACGCCAGTAGTGAGTGACAGGTTGAAGAGTTGGGTTAGGGCAGGGATGAGGGCGGTGGTGAGGTTTGGGATGAGATGGGTAGGGAGAGGGTCGAGGGCACAGGTGGTGAGGTGAGATCATGACAGGAGGGTGGAGAGCTGGGCTTCAGTCACATTGGAGAAGCTTCCTTTGGTCGAGGAGGGTTGGGCGGTAATGGTGGTGGGTTGGGGGGACGTTGGGCCAAAGCTTTCTCTAAGTTTATCAATCTTGTGTTTGAAGAAGGTGGCGAAGTCGTCAGCGGAGATAAGGGGGGAAGGAGGAGGTGCTGGGGGACGGAGAAGGGAGTTGAAGGTTCTGAATAGTTGTTTGGGGTTTCGGGACAGTGTGTTGATTAAAGAAGAGAAGTAGGTTTGTTTTGCGGCAGTGAGTGCGTCCTTGAAGTTGGAGAGGGATTGCTTGTAGATTGTGAGGTGGGCCGTGGAGTGGGATTTCTTCCAGCTCCGTTCAGCGACCCTGGACGTTCGGTGAAGCTCTTTTGTGAGAGGGGTGAGCCAGGGTTGTCTGTTTGTGCGGGTTTTGGTGTGTGTGAGGGGGGCAGCCTGGTCGAGAGCCGCAGTTAGTGTGGAGTTGTAGAGGGTGGCGGCAGTGTTAACGTCGGGTGAGGAGGCAAGGTCCGTGAGAGGGAGGAGGGAGTGGGAGAGTGAGTTGAAATCGATGGCTTTTAGGTCTCTGCGTGGGTGACTGAGTTTCCGGAGAGGGGGGGGTGAGGTGGGGGGAAAGAGGGAGGAGAAGGTCAACAGGTTGTGGTCAGATTGGAAGAGGGGTGAGTTTGAGAGGTCGGTGAGGGAACAGAGGCGGGAGAAGATGAGGTCAAGCATGTGGCGTCTTTGTGAGTGACTGAGGAGGACCATTGGGAGAGGCCGAAGGAGGTGGTCAAAGATAGGAGTCGGGAGGTAGGCGGGTCGGGGGTGTCGATGGGGATGTTGAAGTCGCCCATGATGATGGTGGGGATGTCGGAGGAGAGGAAGTGGAGAAGCCAAGTGTTGAAGTGGTCAAGGAAGGAGGTGGTGGATCCCGGGGGTCAGTAGATGACTGCGAGTTGGAGGTTGCAGGGGGAGAAAATGCGAATAGAGTGCAGTTCGAAGGAGGGAAAGGAGGCAGAGGGAGGTGGTGTAGTAGGGATGAAGGAGCAGCTGTCGGACAAGAGAATACCCACACCACCCCACGGGTGCTATTAGGGCGTGGTGTGTGGGAAAGCGTGAGTCCGCCGTAGGAGAGGGCGGCAGGGGAGGCTGTGTCGGCGGGGGTGAGCCAAGTTTCGGTGATGCCGAGGAATTTGAAATTATTGGTGATGAAGAGGTCATGGATGTAGGAGAGTTTGTTGCACACTGAGCGGGCATTCCAGAGTGCTCCAGACAGGGGGACTGGGGTTGGGTGAATGGGTATGAGGTTGCGGGGGTTGCGAGAGTTTGTGATGGGGGATGGACGAAAATTGGAGGAGAGTGGAGGGATGTGGTGGGGGGGTCCAGGGTTGGGGGATATGTCACCTGCAAGTAGGAGAAGTAGCGAGAGGGTTAGGAGGTGGGAGCAGGAGAGTTTGCGTGGGGGCCGTGCGTGTGTGGAGAAGAGTGATTGGGTGTGGAGGAACAGTTCGGAGGAGGGGGTGAGATGGGTGGGTAGGAAGGATGGAGAGATCGCTATGGCCTTGGTGGGTGGAGGGATGTTCGGGGTTAGGAGGAAGTGGAGTAGGATGGGGGTGAGGGTGAAGAGGAGGGGAAACATTGTGGGCAGCTGGTTTTGGCGGTGAGAAGTGACAGGGGTGGGATGTGGCAGGTGAGGTGCGTGAATGGAGAAGGGGTGTGGGTAGAGCTAGGGGGTGGCGGAGGACGGGGTGGAGTCGGGGGTGGCGCACGGTGTGGTGTGGCCAGGGGTAGGGTGCGGTCAGGTGGTGGGGTGCAGCCTGGGGTGGGGTGGAGTCAGGGATTTTAATAGGAGGGGTGGGGTGTAGCTGGAGGTGGAAGACAGCTAGGGAAGTGGTACAGCCGGGGACGCAGGAATAGCCCAGGATGCGTAAAAGCCAGGGATGGGGTACAGCGAAGGGGTGCCGTCGTGGTCACAAGTGGGGTGCAGTCCGTGGATGGAGTGGTGCAGCTGGAGACAAGATGATGGAGCCGGAGACGAGACGATGGAGCCGGAGACTAGATGATGGAGCGGGAGACGAGGTGGTGCTGTTGGATGATGAGATGGTGCCGTCGGATGATGGAATGGTGCAGCCGGGGATCCAGATGGTGCAGCCGGAGACGAGATGATGGAGCCGGAGACGAGATGATGGAGCCGGAGACGAGATGATGGAGCCGGAGACGAGGTGGCGCAGCCGGGTGGTGCTGTCGGATGATGGGATGGTGCCGTCGGATGATCGGATGATGCAGCCGGAGACGAGATGATGGAGCCGGAGACGAGATGATGGAGCCGGAGACGAGGTGGCGCAGCCGGGTGGTGCTGTCGGATGATGGGATGGTGCGGCCGGGAATCGGATGGTGCAGCCGTGGACGGGGTGGTGGAGCCAGGGGGTCCAGGGTAGCAGGAGAGATTGACAGCAGGCAGGTGGTCGATGTTAGCCAGGAGCCAGGCGTAGCCAGGGGGGTCAAGCGTAGCCAGGAGGGTCAAGTGTAACCAGGGGGGTCAAGCGCAGCCAGGAGGGTCAAGCACAGCCAGGAGGGTCAAGTGTAGCCAGGGGGGTCAAGCGCAGCCAGGAGGGTCAAGCGCAGCCAGGAGGGTCAAGCGCAGCCAGAAGGGTCAAGCACAGCCAGGAGGGTCAAGCACAGCCAGGAGGGTCAAGCACAGCCAGGAGGGTTAAGCCCAGCCAGGAGGGGAAGGGACGTCAGACACGGCCAGGAGGGTAGGTTGTAGCCGCAGGGCTGGGGGCGGACTGGAGCCAGATGGAGTCGGGGCCCAGATGGAGACAGGCTAAAAGCAGCAGGGGCCCAGGTGCAGTGGACAGGGGCCAGGAGCGGGGGCCAGGGGTAGCCTGGGGTCCTGGTTGTGCCTGGGGGCTGGTGCAGCCGGTGGATGGAGAGGGCCCCTCTGTTTCCTCACCTGTCTGGCTGTGGTGTCATGGGAGCGCTGGTGCTCCTGTCCTGGCTGTGGCTGGTCGGTGCTGGCAGGGCAGGCGGCCGCCCAGGGCGTCAGGCGCGGTGCTGCTGCTGCGGGCCGGGGATCCGGCCGGGAGTGTGGGGCCGCCGGCGGGGTGCACAGTCACCGCTGCGCGCAGTGCGAGGTCCCGGAGCGGTGCAGGTGTCCCGCCGCTGTGGTGGGCAGGAGGAACGAGCCGCCTGCTAGGTGGCCGCGGGGCCTACAGGTAAACTTACACATGCAAACCCTCCACCCCAGACCTGAAGGGGGAGCTCTACTTGCATATTTCAGGCAAGGTCCCCTATAAATTCAGGCCTGGGGCAGTTCAGTACGGAGCAGTACTGAGGAAGACATCTGGTGAATGGAGCCGCGCTAGGCCCGTAGCAGAGGGAAGCCTAGCCAGTGTGAGGGACCCAAGACTTAGGGTCGGAGGCAAGGCGAGACAGAGAGGGGGCAGAGGAACCATACCGATTCACCCCAGAGAGGCAGCAGAAGCAACCTGGATTCCGGAGTCCGAGTCTGCATGGGTCCAGTTAGCCCAGCAGAGAAGACCGGAGGGCCAGGAAGACTTCAGTTGCAGCACAGCCACCAACAGAGCCAGGGACCGCAGAGGAGATAGCAGTGCCCAGTAGAAGATTCTCATCGCTTGCTATAAAAGTGAGGGAGACAGGAGAGGTCTTGGCCAGATTTCAGACAGGCCATGACTAGAGAACATGCACAGAGCAGCAAGGAGGTCTCACAACTCATCGAGTGTGGAAATCCTTAACTGCCATCCGACCACCTGGACTGTACCCTGGACGATACCTTGCATTAACATCAGTAAAAGGTATGGAAACAAAGCCCCAGTGTGTGTGTGTGTCTGTTATTGCAGCCCCTGATCCTGCCCTCATCATAAACTGTTTGCCAGCATCTCCACCTGATGAGCCGCCTCCCCCTGCAGCACAAGAGACAAGGCTGTGTGGAGATTTGCCTCCCCGTGTGAATTCCTATTCATCCACAACTACCCCGGGGATCTCGGGGAGCATCACCAACTGGCTGCCCCATCATCACCCCGGAGGTCTGCAAGCAGCACCAGTATCATTACCGGGAACCGTAGGTGACGTCACCAACTCTTTTAATTTTATTTTATCCCCCTTTTTCAGCGACCACCAGGGCCACGGGCCAGGGCACAGGCCGCCCGTGACATCCCCGTGAACTACAGCCCGGGACAGGGTACCCCACGGCCCTGGGGTGGGTCATCTTTTCCCAAGTCGCAGACTGAAAGTGTGATTTTTTTTTTTAGTCTCTATCTGGCTGGCATGTCCCTATCTAACTGTAGGAGAGCGCAGTAGACTGCATATTTCAAAAGAGGGGGACACAGCAATGAGATGTAAACCATCAGTATACATGTCTTTATAGTGGGTCCCTACGGTGGATGTATGCTTTTGGAGCCACTGACAGTGCACACTAATTGGTGCACACCTCCCAACCGTATTCACCTGACAGTGTCAACAAGCACTGTAGGGACCTAGTCTTAGTTTAGGCCTCTGCAGCAGCAGGTTCGCCTGATCGTGATCTTCTTGGGTCACCACCAGACTGTTATTGAGATGAGTCAATTGTTAGGTCCTGCTTTTAACAGTTTATGGGATGTGTGTCTCTGGAAGCACAAGCTATGTATTGGGCACTAAATTGAGATGTTTGCAATTTTCACTCTGCAACATCCAGTGTGCTATTTTATGGAATCCATCAGTGAGGTCAAAATAGTCACTACACTCCTTGATGATTTCCCTTTTTGAGTATTTCTGCTCTGTTGGAAGCTTTGATGCTCTGCAAATGGTGCCCACATATTACTTCAGGAAACTCGGCTCCTTAAAAGCCAAATGTCAATCCAATCCGTGTCTTGAGCCGAAACAGAAGTGTATGACCACATATAGGGTATTGTTGTACTTCAGCGATATAGCTCAATAATTTAAAAGGTACCCTTTTTCTTATCGGTCATAGTAAAGATGAAATATTTTGAGCTAAATGTTATTATTCTCACAATTTTTTAATTTTTAATTTTCACACAGCCCAATGGTAAATAAATTAGTCACTTTTGGGATAAAAATACTCATTAAACCCCCATATGAATTCTTTGAGGGTTGTAGTTTCCAAAGTGGAGTCAGTCCTACGGGAACTACAAGTGGAGCCCAGAAACTTTTACTGCCAAATTTGTGCTCCAAAATCCAATTAATGATTCTTCTCTTTTGTGCCATGCTGTGTGCACAAATAGTATCACAGTTTCTGAACACATATTGGGTATGACCACATTCAGAAGAAATCGCTTTGTAAAATATGAGGTCCAAAGTTGTGTTCAAAATGCTGAACTCAACCCTAGATGAATTTCTTTAGTAGTGTTGGTTCCAAAATGTGATCACTTTTGTGGGTTTTCTGGTGTTCTGGCTCCATGAAGGCTCTACAAGTGACACCTGCAAACTGCTCTGGACAAATTTGGACTATAAAAGCCAAATAGCGTTTTTTCCCTCTGCTGTGAGTCTAAACAGTAGTTTTTGACCACATATGGTATATTGCTACATTTAAGAAAACTTGTTTCACATATCGTGGGGTCCATTTTCTCCCATTACTCCTTCTGAAATAGAAAAATTTGAGGCTAAAGCATCATGTTAGTGGATGTAATTTTTTCATTTTTGCATCCCAATATTCTTGTTCAACATTTTTATTGGGTTATACACAATTTTACAAAGGTCGCCTTAACAATGACGGTACAATAGGATGATCAAAAAAATACATGTTACAATAGTATGATGATAACGGAAAATATCAAACAATAAACAATAAGAAAGTTCGGTATTCTCGATAATTCCAAACAGGGAGGGGGGGGGTAGTGAACTGGGAAGGAGGGCAGTGGGGAGAAGGAAGGGAGAGAAATGATTCACAGTTATGCTTGACTAGACTATTCTGAAGCAAATTGGAAAGGAGTCAATTCAGGTCCGAGTAAAAGGGACATCTTGTTGATAGAAAAATTGGTTCCATGGCGTCCATTTCTTTTTGTATTTTGCTTGGAGATTATTTCTCAGAGAGTGCATATATTCGTAAGAGTTATGTGATGCGATGGTCCCCAAAACTGCATCAAGCGTGGGTGGATCCGGGTCCTTCCAACGCGTTGCAATACAATTTTTACACGCAATGAGAATGTGCACTATAAGGGCTCTGAGGTCTGAAGGTATGTCGTTGATTCCTATTGATAGCAATGCAAGTTCTGGAGTAAGATCTAAATTAAGTCCAGTTATATCACAAAGAAGTAGATGAATTTTTCCCCAGAAGTGACAAAGGGAAGGACAGTCCCAAAATATATGTGACATTGAGCCAGGGTGACCGCAGTTCCTCCAACACAAAGGAGACAAGGTGTTAGAAAATTTTTGAAGTCTTGTGGGAGTGAAATACCACCTGGTCAAGGTTTTGTAATAGGACTCAAGTAAAGTTGCACATGAGAGACTTTTGAGCACAGTTTGTAATGTTTCTTCAATTAAGTTGATAGGGAGCGGGACTTGAAGTTCTCTACTCCAGGCTTCAATGTTGGGAGTGATCGAGTATGCAGAGTCAAGAATCCATTCTCTGTAAATGGATTTGAAAGACCAGAAAACCTTCGACTGGTTGAAACGGAAGAGCTGGGTAATGTTTAGCGGGAGGTTAAGATTGAGACTGTTTTTGTTGAGTATACGTTTGATTTTGGTCCAAGTTCCGAATTCTTCCTCTGGTAAGCCAAATTTGGTCTGCAGGATTGTAAAGGATTTAAGTTGTGTATCCTCATCGAGTATGTCAGACAAGGTGTGAATACCGCTAATAGTCCATGTATTGATATCTACAGCTGACGAGAGTGCTGGTAGGAGAGACAAAGGAATCCAATAAGGAGAAGACAATCGATTTGATGCTTGTGATTTCATGGTCAGGCATCTCCATGCGCGTATGGTTGCTTTTAATGTAGGCATAGAGGGTAACTTCTTGTTTTTGTCACACAGATAGGAGAGTAATGACCAGTGGAGATCTGCCGTCTGGTGAAATGCTTTCTCTATGTTTATCCATCTTGGAGTCTCCTCCGAACCCCACCAATTCTGACTCAGTTTGATCAACGCCGAATGGTAATAGGCCGATATGTTGGGCACAGCTAAACCACCATGTGGTTTGCTTTTTTTCTAAAGTAGAAAGAGCAGTTCTGGGTTTTTTCCCTCCCCAGATGAAGTTGGATAATTGGGTTTGAAGTTTTTTGCACCAATTAGAATTGACCTGGAGGGGGATCGAGCGAAAAATATAAAGTAGTTTAGGTAAAATGAATAGTTTATACGCTTCTATCCTGCCCAACCATGTCAACTCAGTTTTGGAAATATTAGTTAGGTCTATTTGTACAGTTTTGTATATCTTTCCTAAATTGGATTCATAAGTATGAGATATGGGTTTAGTAATTATAATTCCCAAATAATCCAACACATTCTTCTCCCAATCCAAACCATTATTTTGTTGTAAGGAGGAAATAATCTGGTCTGGGAGGTTATAACTAAGTACTTGCGTTTTAGCGATGTTTATTTTATAGTGGGAGACCTTAGTGAAGTCTTCCATGAGGGAAAGGAGATTACACATTGAGGATATTGGATCTGTGAGAGTTAAAATTATGTCATCCGCAAATAGACTAATTTTATAGGATTCGCTGTTCAGAGTAATACCAGTGATTTGCGGATGAGATCGGATTTTTTCGGCCAACGGTTCAATGAATAAATTAAAAAGAGAGGGCGAGAGGGGACAGCCTTGCCTTGTGCCGTTAGTCAACATAAATGGGGCAGATAAGTGATTGTTAGTGAGTAACCTTGCCGAGGGGGCAGTGTACAAGGCTTGAATGGAGTTAAATATGGGGCCATTTATTCCAAATTTGTGCAGGACCTCAAATAGGTATCCCCAGTGGACTCTGTCGAACGCTTTTTCTGCGTCGACAGAGACCACTATCATAGGGGTTCCAGAGGATTCAGCGTGAGCTGACAGGTTTAAAATTCTTCTCGTCGCGTCAGTGGAGCTTCTTTTTGGGGTAAAACCCACCTGGTCCTGGTGGATCAAAAGCGGGATAATTTTTTGCAGTCTGACATTAATTGCTTTAGAGATAATTTTAATGTCAGTATTGAGCAGAGAAATGGGTCTGTAATTAGATACCAATTCTCTATCTCCTTTATTTTTCGGAATCACTGAAATTAATGCTTGAAGCATCTCGTGCGGAACCGATTGATTGTTATTGGATAAAGAATTAATTAATTTAGTGATGTAGGGAGTAAGTAAACTTTCATAAGCTATGAAGTATTCATTTTGGAGACCATCAGGGCCTGGGGATTTATTCTTTTTAAGTTTAATGATAATATCTTTTATTTCCTGTTCGGTGTAAGGTTGATTGAGTCTATTTAGGGTGTCCTCTGTAAGGGTCGGGAGTGTAATGGAATCCAGAAAGGACTTAATATTCTGCTTTGTGGGTTGATGCTCCAATGGATCATTTTTGAGATTATAGAGGCTTTTATAAAATTCTACAAAGGCTCTAGAGATTTCCACGGGGGTTTTAACCACGTGGTTTTGTTTGTTCCTGATTTGGTGGATACAAGTTTTAGATCTATGGATTTTAATCAAATTTGCGAAGGTTTTGGAGGGCTTGTTCATATTAGAGTAGAAATTTGATCTGGAGATACGGGCCATTTTATCATAATCTGATAAAAGAAGAGATTTCAGTCGGATCCGGAGTTCAAGAAGATCTTTGTGTTTCCTCTCGGATGGATCTGCCAAGATATCTCTTTCTAAGTTGGAGATTTGGTGGATCAGCTTTTTCGTGTCCTCTTGTTGAGCTTTTTTGTGTTTCGCATTTAAATAAATTAGTGACCCTCTTATAGTCGCTTTGTGGGCGTTCCATAGTGTGAATAAGGATACCTCAGGAGTTTCATTTTCTTTAAAATATAATTTGAGTGATTCTTGAATCTCTGTTTTATATTGAGGGTAAGTGAATAGGTAAGAATTGGCCCTCCATGGGGAATGTGCATTAAAGGGGGGGCAGTTGGAACATTCGAAAATAATGGGGGAGTGATCCGACCACGTTCTTGGGAGAATGGATATGGTTTTAACTTTAGATAGGGAATGAATGTCAGTTATAACTAAGTCAATTCTAGAGAAGGATTTATGCAAGTTGGAATAATGGGTGAACTCCACAGATGATGTGTGTAAGCATCGGAATACGTCGAAGAGTTCTTCCTTTTGTAAGAGAGGGTCAAGTTTAGTATTAAGATTCCTCAATTTATTAGAAGAATCTAATAGGGGATTCGGGACTGCATTAAAATCCCCAAAAATTAAGAGTGTCCCCTTTTGTTTTTCATGGATTAGGGCAAAAAGACGTCTGAGGAAAGTGATTTGGCCATTATTAGGCGTGTAAACGTTCGCGAGTGTATAGGTGGTGTCATTGATCTTGCAAATCAAGATTATGTACCTTCCCTCGTTGTCTTTAATAAGCTCGAGCTCTTCAAATTTCAGTGAGTCCTTGATAATTAATGCCACTCCCGCTTTTTTTTTGGGGTTGGACGATAGGTATATGTGAGGAAAATTTTTATTGGTGAATTTGGGAGGGTTCTGTAAGGGGAATCTAGTCTCTTGGATACCCGCTATATCAACACGATTTGATTTCATCTCCTTCCATAAGCTGAATCGTTTTTGTGGCGAATTAAGTCCGTTTGTATTTAGTGACATAAATCTTAGTGCCATTGTGCTAGTCAAGGAATTATACTAAAGCTTTATGATAAGGGGAGGGTAAGGGGGTTTGGGTGAAGAAACGGAGGTAAAGAGGTACTTGGGTAAAATACAACAAGAATACAAGAAAGAATGTAAACAATACGAATTAGATCGTAATGGGAAGGAAGAGTTCCAGGGAACTGATGTGAGTCTTCCTCTTGGGCTAACGGTGGGGCCTTTGGTGCTAGTTTTAATGCCAACAATAGGGAAGTCGGCAGAGTTACTCATGTATGTGAAGGTGTTTGAGGAGTTTTAAACCTTCCGTGGAGTCCTCTATTGTGATCTGCTTTTGTTTGTGGTAGAATATGACAGAGGTAGTAGGGCGACCCCATCTGTAGGCTATCTGTTGTTTCCTTAAAACTTCAGTGATTGGTCTCAAGGATCGTCTCTTCATAGCAGTTTCTCTGGAGATGTCAGAGTATATTTTTAGGGAGCCGTAAGGGGCAGGCAGGAGGCCATTTTGTCTGGTATAATTATTTATTTTATCTTTTGTCTGAAAAAAGGTGAATTTTACAATAACATCCCGAGGGACGTCTTCAGGGAAGCGCGGAGGTTTAGGGATTCTATGCGCCCTTTCTATTGAAAGCTCTATGTCTGGCAGAGAAGGGATCAATTTTTTTTGTCAGATTTTTAATGAAAGGAATCAATTCGTGTGACTTAACCTGTTCTGGTACACCCCTAATTTTTAAGTTAGATCTACGGTCACGATCTTCTCTGTCAATAAGTTTGTCAGAGAGGTATTTGATGTCACCTTTGGCTTTAGACAACTCAGTACGGCATGCTTTAATCTCTTTCTTTAAATTGTCTACATCAGTTTCAGTTTTATCTAATCTTGAGTTTATGGCGTTAATTGATGTTTTCACATCTGTAAATTGCTCTCTCATCTCCTCCTTTAATGAAGAGAACAGCTGAAGGAGAAATTTCTTGTCAGGAATTTGGTTTGGATCCAAGATGCGATTGACTTCGCTCTCAGCTTGAGTGACTTTGATTTTTTGCCTCGCTGGGCTTCTGCATTGTGATTGTGCCTCATCCTGTGGAGGCGATTCAATGTGTTGGCGGGGGGGAGAGTCTATCTCCTTCCTCTTTCAACTATGTTGGGAATTCTCATATAGCATCGAGTCCTCATGAGGGTCTGATTCTTCAGTTAGTGGTAGGGTTTTGGTGGGATGATCTCTTCCCTTAAAGGTTTTACCAGGGCTATGTGCCATGGTAGGTATTTTGCTCTTGGATCTGCTTTGTTGCGCTTCCATGTTCTTATCAGAATGGTCTGTGTTGGAAGTAGATCTGGATTTGGAGGGCATTAGTCCCCCAGTATCAGGAACAATCGGGAGGTTCGTGGACTCAGGCTGTGTTTTGCAGAGAGAGATATTTAGAATAATACAGTACTTATCTGAAACCTGGATGACCAAGGGTGAAGGGAATCGCGCCGTGGATCTTGGAATCCTGGTCTACGAAGCTGGCTTGCGTGGGGGGCTCGATAACCCCACTTGCTAGAAGCGATCTTCCCGTCCGAACCTTTTCTTGCAGGTCGCTCAGCGTTGAAACAGTTAACAGTGAAGAAGAATGCAATCTGTAGCTCCTTTAGTACCTCAGCGCTCAGGGCTGAAACAGTTAACAGTGAAGGAGAATCTTTGGCTCCTCAGTGCCCCAGTGCTGAAACAGTTAATAGTGAAGGAGAATCTTTAGCTCCTCAGTCTCTCAGCGCTGAAACAGTTAACAGTGAAGGATCGTTAGCTCCTCAGTACCTCAGGGCTGAAACAGTTAATAGTGAAGGAGAATCTCTGGCTCCTCAGTACCTCAGCGCTGAAACAGTTAATAGTGAGGGAGAATCTTTAACTCCTCAGTCTCTCAGCGCTGAAACAGTTAACAGTGAAGGATCTTTAGCTCCTCAGTACCTCAGTGCTGAAACAGTTAATAGTGAAGGAGAATCTTTAGCTCCTCAGTCTCTCAGCGCTGAAACAGTTAACAGTGAAGGATCTTTAGCTCCTCAGTACCTCAGGGCTGAAACAGTTAATAGTGAAGGAGAATCTCTGGCTCCTCAGTACCTCAGCGCTGAAACAGTTAATAGTGAGGGAGAATCTTTAGCTCCTCAGTACCTCAGGGCTGAAACAGTTAATAGTGAAGGAGAATCTCTGGCTCCTCAGTCTCTCAGCGCTGAAACAGTTAACAGTGAAGGATCTTTAGCTCATCAGTACCTCAGTGCTGAAACAGTTAATAGTGAAGGAGAATCTTTAGCTCCTCAGTCTCTCAGCGCTGAAACAGTTAACAGTGAAGGATCTTTAGCTCCTCAGTACCTCAGGGCTGAAACAGTTAATAGTGAAGGAGAATCTCTGGCACCTCAGTACCTCAGCGCTGAAACAGTTAATAGTGAGGGAGAATCTTTAGGTCCTCAGTACCTCAGGGTTGAAACAGTTAATAGTGAGAGAGAATCTTTAGCTCCTCAGTACCTCAGCGCTGAAACAGTTAATAGTGAAGGAGGATATATGGCTCCTCAATACCTCAGCGCTGAAACAGTTAATAGTGAGGGAGAATCTTTAGCTCCTCAGTACCTCAGGGCCAAAACAGTTAATAGTGAAGGAGAATATATGGCTCCTCAGTACCTCAGCGCTAAAACAGTTAACAGTGAAGTAGAATCTATGGCTCCTCAGTACCTCAGGGCTCAGCGTTGAAACAGTTAATAATGAGGTAGAATCTGTGTCTCCTCAGTACCTCAGCGCTGAAACAGTCAACAATGAAGGAGAATACAATCGTGAATGATCTTCTCTGCCAGCAGGAGCCCAATATGGCGCCGTTACCTCAGACTGAAGAAGATGGGGTTCTCCTTGTGTGGCTTTCTCCTCATCAGATCTCATCAGAACTCGCCTCGTTCGGTCACTGCGGGTAGCTGGTTAGGCTGGTAGCTAGTTGTGGAATCAGAATGGCATTAAAATGTCATTAAGTCCGTCGCTTTGGATAAAGCACCAGGAGCTCCTGTGAGTGTGACTTCACATAGAGCCGCAGGCCACGCCTCTCTGCATCCCAATATTCTAAACTTTTAAAAGAACCCAAAAGGTCACTCTACCCTTAGATAAATTCCTTGAGCGATACAGATTCCTAATTGGGGTCATTTGTGGGTGGCTTTTGCTGCTTTGGCACCTTGGGGGAACTAAAAATGTGATATGGTGCCCATGATCTATTTCAGCCCAAAAATTTGTTCCAAAAGTCTAATACCACACCTTTCCTTCAGAGCCACGCTATGTACCCAAACATTAGTTGCCAACCATATTTTGGGTATCAGTGTACTCAGAAGACATTGCTTATAAACTGTGCTCTCCATTTTCACTTTTCGCCTTTGTGAAAGGGAAAAATTTGGGGCTAAAACATTTTAGTGGAAAATATTATCTTTCATTTTCATGTCCCAATGTTATCAACTTTTGTGAAACACCCGTGGGTCCATAAAGGTGACTACAAACCAAGATGAATTCCTTCAGGGATGCAGTTTTCAAAATGCGAACACCTGTGGAAGGTTTATGTTGTTTTGGCACTTAAGGTTTTCTGCAAATTTGATATGGTGTCCATAACCTTTTTAAACCAAAATTGCGCCCAAGAGTCAACTAACGCACCTTCGTTTCTTAGTCATGCCATGTGTCAAAACAGTAGTTTCGTAATTTCTAACCACATATAGAGTCTTGGCGTACGCAGGAGAAGTTGCTTTACAAATTGTGAGTACTTCACACTACTACCCTTGTGAAAGGCAAAAAAGTGGGGCTAAAATAACATTTTTGTTGAAATAACATAATAACCATTTGTGAAGCATCTCTGAGTCTGAAAAGATTACTACACCCCTAGATTAAGAACTTGACGGTATAATTTTCAAAGTGGGGTTACTTGTGAGGCGGAGGGAGGTTCTGCTGTTTATACATTTTAGGGGCTCTTGATCCACAATATATTCAAATCAAAATTGCCCTCTAAAAATGAAAACACACACCTTCCCCTCTGATCCCCGCCTTGCGCCCAAGCAGTAGTTACCAATCACATATGGGCGTATTCGCGTATTCAGGAGAAATTGATTTACAAATTGTGTGGTCCATTTTCTCTAGTTCTCTTTGTGAATAAAGTCACTATGCCCAAAGATGAAGTGTTTAATCTTTTTATTTCATTTTCATCAATTCTGGTGAAGCACTTGAAGGGTTAACAAACTTTCTGAATGCGGTTTTGAATATTTTAAAATAGTTTTTAAAATGGTATAACTTATTACGAAATGGTATAACTATTGAGGGTTATCTAACATATAGCCCCTTTACAGTAACTTAAAAATTAATAAGTCTGAAAAAATCTCTATTATATAATTTCCCTGACGTGTCTGTCTGTCTCTCTGTAACCGAAATCCCGCGTCGCTGATTGGTCGCCGGGTGGCCACACCCCTAGCCAGAGCCCCAACCTGATTGGCTGTCCCCGCTGTCACTCACTACACCCAGACCTCTATTCTTTTCACTATCAAATGGGAAGAGTTTTGTGTTTGGGGAAGGAGATGAGGAGCAGAGCGAAGGACGGGGCACCTGCCTGCTCCACTGCCGGGGCCACAGCACTGGGATGGAGAGCACACAAACTCCTGGGGATCTGGGATCAGCTGGAACAAGCTCCAAGTACTAAGAGATCCGGGGATCTCCCTCCAGGGCAAGTGGGTGTAAGGTGCAGCATCTCCAGAGGAGCATGAGCGGGCAGATCGGCTCCCAGGACCCCTGCAACCCTGCTGTTATCTCTGCTCCAAGGACCCCTGCTGTGATCTATGTGATTTCTGCTCACTGGATCCCAGTGATCTCTGCCTCTCCAGCACATTCCTGTGACCCACACTGACACCACTGAACACCGACACCGCCGCACACAGACACCGCTGCACACACACACTGCCGCACACTAACACCACTGAACACTGACACCGCCGTACACAGACACCGCCGCACACACACACTGCTGCACACTGACACCACTGAACACCGACACCGCCGTACACAGACACCACTGAACACCGACACCGCCAAACACCAACACCGCCAAACACAGACACTGCCACACACAGACATCCCTGAACAACGACACTGCCGCACATCCACACCACCGCACACTGACACTGCCGAACACTGACACTGCTGCACACTGCCACCACTGAACACTGATACAGCTGAACACTTTTCACGTGCTTAGTTGGCGCTGACCTTGCTGGATGCTGCTGTGTATGTGTTTGTCTTTAAGAGTTGCATGGTTGATGGTTGTGTAGGTCCTGGGCCTCCTGTGTTGTGCTCCAGAACTGCATTCACTATGAGCTTCGGCTGCTGGTTGAGAGGTTAATATGTGACTCACCTGGGCTCCCCTCCCCCTAGCCTTTAAGTAGCCTCTCCTTCCACCAGGTGGTGCTGCTGACAGTGTCTCACTCTATGCCTGGAAGCCGTGCTGTGCTGATCTGTTTGTTTATGTTGCTTAAGTCCTTTCCTTTGGAGTTTCTGTATCCCAGTTCTGTGGAGGGAGGTGAGGGGGAAATTGCGCAGGGCTAGTGGAGGAGTTTTAGGAAGAGGCTGGAGGCCCCAACCTTCTCACCTTCTCAGATACCTTCGGGATCAGGACCATTCAGGATTCCTAGACTAGGGTCAGACTAGTCTTCCCTGGTCACCCTGCCCAAAACTGTCATTCCTTCATCAGCATTCTCACTACACCGTGACAACACTGACACTGCTGAACACTGACTCCGTTGAACACTGACACCACTGAACACTGGCACCGCTGAACACTGACACCTCTGAACACCGACACTGCGGCACACAGACACCGCCGCACACAGACACCGCCGCACACTCACACCTGCACACTGACACCACTGAACACTGACACCTCTGCACACAAACACCACCGCGTGTGGGTACAGTAAATGTAACATAGAACCAATGTAACGTAGCCTGTAAATAGTAACACTTGTAAAAATGTAAATAGTGGCGTACAAAAAGGGTGAAGAGTAGGCAAAAACAGGTCACACCAGGTACACAACACCAAAAGAGGGGTGAGTGGAGTTGGCGTAAGGAGCTAGGTAGAGCAAAATCTTGGCCAAAAAGTGACTCCAGGGCCAGGAGGCCTACAGCTCTTATGACTGGTAGAGGCCCCTATAATACCTAGGACTCCTACGCCGAAGCACCCGTAGTAAATGTTGTTGTGTATTCTGAACTTTAAGCCTACAGAGACTTTGCTTGTAAGGACTTGTTGAACTTTTGAAAAACTTTATCCCTTTTCCCCTGTAAAGACTCTTCAAAACAACTCTTTTCCCTTCTTTCCAATTTAAAGGACCACAGTCATAGGACTGGTGTGACAATTAACTTCTTTTTCCAGCCTGTGGTGGATGGACTAGCACCGTATGGACTGTACCTGTTTTGCGATTTTTTTAGTGGTTTTTGTAAATTTTTAATTTTGAGACTTTGTACATATGTTACCTGTTATTGTTATATGAATGTTAATTTCAAATGTTTCAGTCCAGGAGTACTGACCTTACCTAGAGGGGAATGTGGCGCCCTGCTAACACAGATAACCACAGGCTCACCAACAGCATGGATGGGTTCCCACAGTGGGTATAGAAACAGACAATACCTTCCACCCCAGCACAGTAGGGGACCTCTACTTGCTGCAAGATCCCCTATAAATACTAGTGCTGGGGGTGGTGTTAGTTGGAGTGTGCAGACGCTACAAGAGCTGTGAAGATGTGCTGGTGGTCGGTGCTACATTAGGCCCGAGCCAGTCACCCTGAGCAGTCTCCAAGTAGTCCTGCAAGGCCCAAGAGTGGGGTCAGAAGGCAAGGAGAAGAAAAGTGAACAGAGGGGACCGAGGAGCTAGCGATAGGTTCACCGCCGAGCAACACACCGGACACCGCAGTTCGCATCTACTGGAGTACACCTGGCCCAATAGAAAACACCAGTACACCATGGAGGCTCCAGTCTCCCTGGGCATCTGCGCAGTCACACACCAGGTAGCCAGGCACCGCAGAGAGAGAGACAGCGGTAGTCAAGAGAGGGTATCCCGATGAAGGCACAGGTGAAGAAAGAGAGCAGAGGAGGCCAGCAAAGTTCTACACAGGTAGGGGCTTCACACACAAGGGGAAAGCAATAAGGAGGCCTTATACCCACTCGCTGTGGAGACCCAGAAGTGCACCACAAACACCCGGCAGTGCTCTGGATAGTTTACCTGCAACAACTTCAGTAAAATGTAAAAGAACGACCAGCAGAGTGTGTGTCAGTTCCTTCCCCACACCCCCGCCATCCTCAGAGACTGTCCCGTTATCCAATATTTCGGCTTAATCCCTGCTCCATCCCTCACCAGCACCTCCATTACCACTGGTGCATCCCTGCCCCGGAAGGCCAGCTCCACCTGCTGGGAGTTGTACCATCTTGGCTGCCAAACCACCACCCTCGGAGGTCTGAGGCGGCGCTGGTGCTCAATCACCAGAAGCTGTGGGTGGAGACACGACAAACTTTATAAACTTTTATTTCTCCCATTCAACTTCCCCCTTCTTAGGTTGACCACCAGGGCCAAGGGTCTGGGCAGGCCACCAGTGACATCCCTACTGCGGCACAGGGCCCAGATACCCGAGTCCCCATATCCTGTGGTGTGTCATATGTAAGTAGAGAGTGCTAGTGATCATAGAGGACATGTAATATGTAAGTAGAGAGTGCTAGTGATCATAGGGGACATGTAATATATAAGTAGAGCGTGCTAATGATCATAGGGGACATGTAATATGTAAGTAGAGAGTGCTAATGATGATAGAGGACATGTAATATGTAAGTATATTGACAGTGATGATAGGGGCATGTGCAAGAATACAGGGTGGCTGGGCAGTGATGAAAGATGGGATGGCTCATAATAATACTATGAGTAATGTTATATGTTAAAAGCTTTACCCAGCTGTCCCAGACCCCTGAAAGGCAATTTACTGAGATATATAACAATAAAGGTCTAGATATGCAATAATTCATAACTTGTATTACAGTATACTAAAGCATCACCCAGCTTTCCCACACTCCTGAATGTCACTTTACAGAGATACCAACAATAACGGTCTAGATATGCAATTGTTGGCTTCACCCAGCTTTCCCAGACTCCTGGAGGTCAATTTACAGGCAATTTACTGACATTTGTATAACAATATAGGTTATATATATTATTGTCTGCAACCTTTATAGAAGAAAAATATATATACTGTATATACAGCAGTATGTGCTAAAGGGGGCCCACTGTGACTTTTTCACCCGGGTCCCACAAAATCCTGGAGCCGGCCCTGTGTGTATGCTTTGAAAATCATGTCAGAATGTCGGTATAATTTATGAAAGTTTATAGTCTGCCTATCTGCCTACTGACAATCCTCACCATCCCTCCTCCCTGCTGGGATCTCACACTGATCAGTTCAAGCTCAGCGGTGAGCCATATTGTGCGGCGAGGATTTAATACACTTGGACTCAGGAGTCCGCTAATAGTTTTCAGAATGTATATTTATTTCATTTTTTTATATCAGGTTGGGTTCCCATTACCATACTTAAAATGACAAATGCACCTTTTCTATACTGTTCATATCTATGTTCCACTTTTTCCTTATTTTTACATTTTTATTACACTTAATTCAAGACACCAACTATTTATCTGACTTTATGGATTTATCATAGGTATTCAGATCAACACAAGATTGTGAAATAAACACACAAAACACTTTTATTGGATGTAAAATAGACCGATTTTATTACGAATCAGATTATTATTTTATTCAGTGTCTGAAATTTAGAATCAGCCAATTACTATGAAAAAGACACCGAAAATGGCAAACCTCCGACTCACGAAGAATCATCCTTCAACACTCAGGAGAGGAAAAACCCCCTGTGGAGGAAACCTCTAGGGAACCATGGCTGGAGGACTGCCCTTCCCTTGGGCTTAGAAGGTTAATGCCAACACAATTGTATCAGAATTTGTACATTGTATCATATTTACAGTGAGACATAATATACATCCACTATAGATATGACAGCAGTGACATCACATAGTCACACAGGTTATATCAGCAGAAAACGGATAGTAATGAAGGTCAAAGCATGTGCCCCGTGTGAGCACCATATGGAGAAAGCCTAATGCGACCTCTCCAGGCCGTACATATAAAGGTGAAGTACTGGACGTGAGGGAGATCTGGCTGCAACATCTGTCACCCCATTGATCGCTAGGGTTAGTTGAGCTGATCTGGCTGGCTAGGCGGTATGGCTGAGCTGGCTGGCTAGGCGGTATGGCTGATCTGGCGGCCTAGGCGGTATGGCTGATCTGGCTGGCTAGACAGTATGGCTGATCTGGCTGGCTGGGCGGTATGGCTGATCTGGCTGGCTAGGCGGTATGGCTGATCTTGCTGGCTAGGCAGTATGGCTGATCTGGCTGGCTGGGCGGTATGGCTGAGCTGGCTGGCTAGGCGGTATGGCTGATCTGGCTGCCTAGGCGGTATGGCTGATATGGCTGGCTAGACAGTATGGCTGATCTGGCTGGCTGGGCGGTATGGCTGATCTGGCTGGCTAGGCGGTATGGCTGATCTTGCTGGCTAGGCAGTATGGCTGATCTGGCTGGTTAGGCGGATGTCCCCCCTTCCTCCCTTACATATGTTGGAGTGATGAAGCTCCAGGTCTCCCAGACACATCAAGTATGGCGCCTCCTCATACGACCATCCGTCTGCTCTGTTGTTTCAGAATCTTCTGACCTAGATGTGGGTATTTATGACATTAGCACAGTTGTCGTAGTTACCACAGCTGTTATTTCATTGGCTAGAAAGTCCCTCCCAGTGTTCCATAGTTTTAACTAGTTTTAATGACTGACATTGTGCCTTTATACTGAAGAATAGAAATTAAACTTGCTGCTAGGCAAAACCATTCTCATTTTATGATTTTAAAGATTCTCTAATCAAAGTCTATCTACTGAGCGCATCTACAGATTTAAGGTGTAACACACACATTAGTGCCTGTTAACCTTATTAGTTGTATAATATAATTGAATGTGTGCAGGGGCTGGCTGGCAAGTTTTATCTTGGGGGGCAAGCACATAGCAGTGGCCCATGAGTAGCGGCCCATCCTTAAAGGGGTTTTCGGATCTTAAGCTACAAGTCTACAGTCACGATATCTGAATCCTCACATAGTTCGCACTGTGCGCTGTGAAAATTCTCTGGTACCAGCAGCGGGAGCAGGCAGTTATGTGATCTCAAGTATGTGATGCGTATACTCTCGGCCACATTACAAGTAGACTGTTTCTGGCCTTGCTCAATACAGGTGCATTAAGTGAGGCCGAGCAAGTCTAGTCGGACTATGGCCGCATGTATGCAAATCACATACTTGCAGTCACACGCTCACCGAATCACCACAGCACTGTGAGCAATGTGAGGATCACAGTCTGCAGTCACGTATTATCTGTATATAACATCTGATGTCTGTATATAGTATATTACACCCAGTACACATGAGTCTACATGACTAGTTTATGATATATCATCACATGTCTGAAGTTACAGTATATGACAATGGGAGTTTTGTAAAAAAGAGAGACAAATGCGCAATAGGGTCTTATCTCTAAATTATAGAGGTATATATATGGCGACAAGGGCCTGCTCACCTGATTTGGTTGTGTAAACCCACAACCAGTATGAATGCTTAGTCGGTAGCTGCTGCTGGATCTACACATCCACGGGTCACCGTGGTCAAAAATCAGCATACAAGGACGAAGTGTCGTAAAATTCGCGCTGCTACCAAAAGAAAGACCAGGACAAATGATAGTCTCCTTCTCCCTGAGGAAGGAGCCAGGAGGGGCTCCGAAACGTGTAGGATTAAAGAGTTAACTTCAACCAGACAACAGAACCACTATCAGTAGAAGAATACAGTGACAGAACCATCCTCAGTTTATAAATGTTGGGCCAGACCAGGCATCAATATATGAATGCAGCGCCAAGCTTAGTACAGGGATCCATTTCACTGTCAAATCAGTCCCATGATACAGTAGCATGACATTAACATAAACCTATGACAATGGTAAGGAGTGCTGGGAGTTGTTGTTACCCCATCATCAGACTGCGGACCATACAGGAACCACAGAACTGATGAGAGACATAGTATCATAAACATTTCCACCTAGATGACATCTTCCTGGATTGAAATCATTCCCATCTCTTTTGTCTCCATGTAGTACAGACGCCATGATGAGATTTCTCTCCTGCAGCTTTTCTCCCCAGATTACCCTCTCCTGCACCTTCACCAGCATTTCATCTCCCAGCTGCTCAGTCACACTTGGCAACGCTCCAAAGATCCCGACAACGATACGACCTGTAGGTATTGCTGGAGCATCGCCAAGTGTGCCGCACGGAGGTCAGTGGCGATGCAGCCGGGAGATAACCGGTGCTAGTGATGTCGCTCAGTGTGACATGCAGCAACGACCAGGCCCCCGCTCTGAGATCGCTGATCGTCGTGATCAGTAAGGTACCGTCACACTTGCCGACGCTCCAGCGATCCAGACAACAATACGACCTGTAGGTATCGCTGAAGCATCGCCAAATGTGACAGTACCTTACTGATCGCTGGGGAGGTGTCACATGTGCAGATATATTGAACGAAGCTGCGTTGCTGATTGGTCGCGGCCGCCCGGAATTTCTGTCGCGATATTGGCGCGGAATGTAACCCCTACTCACAGCTTGAGTAATAACATTTAATGATAATGTATATATTTTACTCAGAAAATCCTGTGTATTCATTGCATTATTCTTAAATCTTCATAAATAAACTACATACATATTCTAGAATACCTGATGCGTTAGAATCAGGCAAACATCTAGTATATTATAATCATGAATCATGGTATGTGTTAAAGGACCACTGAGGCTGTTTCACCTGAGGCCCACAAAAACCTGGAGCTGGCCCTGCTTTTTATGATCCTCCATAAGGGATCTCCATTCTAGTTATTTCTGCAGTGAGTAAACTAAAAGTTACTGTATGAAGGATGTACTTATAGACACTTCAGTGTGCACAGTAATCATGAACCTCAATATAGCAATTACATTATGGTCACCCTTGTACTCAGTCAATTAGAATGGATTTACTTTATGGAGAACCTTCTAATAACATTATTGCATGCACATAATTTTTTTTCATGCCAGTGTTGATGTAGGGTCTGCCAGAGTTAGGTGTGCCAAACTTAGTCAGATACATGGGCAGTGGCGTATGGTGGCAGACCATGCGGCCACTATGGGGCTGATGAGTCAGAGGGGCCTGTAGTTAGTGCTTTACCCACCGAACCCCGTGCCCCCCCACCTCCCTCGGTCATTACACTGCGATGTTGATACAGTTGAAAGCAATGATGAAAGAGGAGGTGCTCCACTCCCTCCTTCATCATTCTCCCATTGTGCCTTTGATCTGATGTCTCAGCGCAGCAAGCCCAGTGATGTCACTACTACGTGCTGCTGGGCTGAGGTGTGCAGGGCTGCAGGATGCTTGTACGGAGACCGGAGCAGTGGAGGAAAGATGAGTATGGTGCAGAGTTTTTTTTTTAATCAGTGAG
Organism: Allobates femoralis; assembly: GCA_033576535.1. Taxonomy (NCBI): domain Eukaryota; kingdom Metazoa; phylum Chordata; class Amphibia; order Anura; family Aromobatidae; genus Allobates; species Allobates femoralis. The sequence goes on along the minus strand of JARQOC010000002.1, from coordinate 248,643,327 downwards.
TACATGATGGCCTAAAGACTATGAGGTGTATTCAGGGGCTGGCTGGCCATTGAGGCAGGGCGGTATATGCCCCCAAGGCCACTCCTCAAGCAGCTGTTCAGGGCCACCCTGCCACCTGCTCCATTAGCGCCACTGGATATCACTGCACTGTCACTTTAATAAGCAGTCCGGCCGTAAGAAAATGTAGTGGATGTGAAGATGAAGAACGCTGTGTTTGGCCACGACTGTTTAACATCACGCAGAGATCCTGGGATTCCAGGCTATCTGTTCCTTTAGTGCAGGACCTGTGTGGTGCTCAGTGCTGGTTCCACCTCCCTCCTTATTTTTCTGCGCTGTCTCTCAGTTTCTTCTGCTGCCAGTTCCTTGATCTGGAATTGATGGTAAACTGCAAACAATATCTTATAGCTCATGTGTTGTGAGGAGGGACATGAGTTTGTTACCCTGGTAGAGCTGCAGAGGATGTTATCCTGGGGGAGCTGCAGGGGATGTTACCCTGGGGGGGTGGCTGTAGGGGATGTTACTCTGGGGAGTGCATGGGATGTTACCCTGGGGCAGAATAATGTTACCCTGGGGGCTTGTAATCAAGAACACAGGTCATCGTACAATATTTTTTGCAGTTTGTTTATAAATAATTTGGGGAAAACAATGTAGGTTCCCCCTCATTTTGGAAAATCAGCCAAGATAAAGTTGACAGCTGAACTCTCTAAGGCTGGGTTCACATGCTGCGTTTAGCTGTGTTTTTGCAGCTGTTTTTTGAGGATCAGTAAGAGGGATGCTCTTTTGCAAAAAAAGCGCATCACCCTTCACACAGTGCACTTTTCAGGATGCGCTTTTTTTGGAGTCTATTCTTTAATGGGGGCAATGGAAAAGCGCATCTTCAAAAGTGCCAAAGAATTTACATGTTTATTCTTTTTAGGATACGCTTACTAGTGAAAACTATCCTCAAAAAGACGGAGGGTCTGAACGCTAAATCGGGAAATGCATTACCTTGGCTGGGAAACCAAATGGTACTGCATTTCACTTGATTTACAGATCCTCAAAAAAACGCTGCAAATATGCAGTGTGTGAATGTAGCCTAACATCACCACTGCAGCAAAAATGCAGCAAAATCTGATGTTTTGATTGTAAACAACAAATTTCTTAGAGAGTTAGTTTTTGAGTTCCAGTGAGTGAGGAGTAGTCAGTCTGTGAGGAAGAACAGTTCAGACGTCCTGGGGACTGGAGCCGGAGGAACTCGTCCTAGGATAGAGAACAGCAAGCGTTAGGGACCCGTCAGATAGGAGAGAGCCTGGTGAGGGGAGCAAGTTGCCTGCTCACCCCAGAGCAGACCGCCAGAAACGGACACCGGAGTTCAAGGTTGCCTGGGTACTAAAGACCCAGCAGCCAAATCAGGAGGACGGGAAACTCCATGTCTCCCGGCCACAACAAAGCACCTGGAGGCACAGCAGCACTCGAGAGCCCAGGGTGGAGCGGTACCAGAGAAGGGCTCAGGCTGCCTGCCATATGGGTAAGAGACTCACCAGCAGGAAGAGAGGGTCGCAGCTTAGCTACAGGCAGCCAGGACCAGCAAAGAGGAGCGCAGCAGGGAGGCCTCAGAACTCACTGAGTGAGGAGATCCCCAGCGTGCTTTCAGGACATCCAGACCTTCAACTACCAGTAAAGGTAAAGGAGACTTCATACTGTGTGTCTGTCGGTTATTTTGCTGCAGGCTGGGCTCTGCAGTAACGGCATCCGTTTAACGTGGGGCACCTGCTAAGTGTGGCCCTAGCCTTATTCTAGATTCATACCATGTATGTTAATGTAAACAAGTTTATTACAAACTTAGATAAGGGTCCATTTCTATCGCATTGTGTGATTCTAGAAAGTGTGTGATTTTATATTGGTTGAACTATGTTGTTAATATTTTAGATTAGGAAATTAAATAAAAATAGGTGCATTTAAAACTCAGCGATAGCAGTAGAATTGTATGACATGTAAATAACAAAGTAGGGATGTATATGTTAAATATCATGAATGCTGTAATAGATGAGAATGCTGCTTTTCATGGTAAAGTATCGAAAATAATCACATGATACTGCTGCGCCCTGTGGGAGCTGTGGGGTACTCGGAGTCAGGTTTGAAGATGTCGTCAGGGAATAGGATGTCACATTGGCGTGACCCGGTCCGTGACCCGGAAGTGGTCAATAAAATGTTCAAAAGTGGGAGTAAACGGGTTTAGGGATCTGGTTGTCGTGACGCCACCCACGGTATTCGGCTATGAGTGGCCACGCTGCGGTGCAGGTCCTCTGGGGACGATGAGATTGCAGCTGTGTTGGTTTTGCTCCCCACGGATAGAGCGTTAGAAGGTAGAGTTTGTAGTGATGGGCCAGCAGGGCAGGTCTGGCCGGAGAGAAGGATCAGGGCATCTCACAGGCAGGTCTCTACAGCCTGCGCGGCTCAGCAGTCTACTGCTCCTCAGGTGGGAAATGAAAATCTCACACACAGTTCTGAGTTCCATACCCGGTTTACTTAGCTTTTCACTTGATGGTGTTACAAGATACTGTCCTTGCACAATCTCAGTCCGGGTAGTCCTCAGCAATCGAGATGGCTCATCCAAGATGCCCCCTTTATGTTCCTTCCTTCTCGGGTTGCTCACTCTCTCAGCATTGCCTAACCGCTGCTTTGTTGCTCACGCCTCTGCACACAGTGCCCCAATCCAGCAGCCACGGGTCCTGTCGGGTGATGGGCCATGTCCCCTGACCCTAGTATGGTTACCTTCTCAGCGGATGTGTCGAGTGTGGGCCACAGCTCTTCTAGATCTCATGGCCCCGGTTACATCATTTGAGTGTAGAGTCTCCTTACCACCTTCAGAGCTGATTCCCTGGTCCTCAACCTGCCCTTCCGTTTCACTTCAGAGTCAGGCGCACAGGTGGATCGCTTACTACCCGTGCCCCTAGAGCTCCCTCTGTTTCTCTGCAGTCGGATGTTTAGGGACCCAGGACGAGTCTCGTCTCCGCTCAAGTCCTCCGGGTCCTTCTCCTTTCACTGCTCCCACACTCTGCCTCTCCTATTTCCTGTTGTTTTTCTTTCTATATCCTCTCCTACTTCCTGACTTCTCCTCTACTAACTTCCCACCCTCCACCTTTTATCTCCGTCGTCCCACTGACTTACTGGGCCCTCCCTCTATCGGGTCCGCCCGCCGTCCCCGGTGTGTGTTGGGTGCTTTTGTTGGTGTACGGACTTACCATCCTGTTTACTGAGCACGAAAATACCCCACCTGTGGATTGGGTGCAGTACCCCTCTGTGGTAACCAGACCACAGGGGCGCCACAATACAGCGATAATATCTAGACTTCAGAGAGTCATCATTACGGTACTACGGTGGGGTACTGCATCCTGTGAGAGTATGGTAAATCTGCTCTCCATAGATTTGTTATTACGGCGGCACCTGTGGGATGCTGCATCCTGTGACAGTCTCATTCATATGAATTGCGGAGATTCGTTGTCATGGTGCTGACGATGTAATGACGCATCCTGTAAGAGTATTGTAGATCTGCACAATGAAGACAATGAAGATCTGCACAATGAATGTGACAATTTAATGGGTCTTGACTGGGGGAAGTCATCTGAAACATGCATGCACTTCTGTGTAGTTCACTAGTCTTGTATTCACATCATTGCCTTTTCTGTTGTGCTGTTGCTTTTCTTCCCATATCTTCTGCATACTTTTTCGGATGGCACACATTGGTGTAGATTTTGAGCGATTAACCATACTTGACTGATCAACCAAACTTAGGTTTATATTGTCACATTCCAGTTTAGCTGTCTTTTGTAAGGTCCAAGATGACCTATAGGTGACGCTGTTTTCAGGAAAAACATACAGACACCCAGACAGACTAGATATGGCTTTTATTTGAAGGAAGGGTATGTACTGTATATAAATTATATGTTTTAGACATCCTTTACATGTTCATATTGAAATACATATGTGAAAAAACAGAGGTAAACAGGTTAAGATGGACCAAACCACAAAGCGTGACTTGTCTCCGCAGGTTCCAGTCCTCCTTCACAAGACTATAAGCCCCTTTTTGAGAGTTCATTGTGGCACATCTCTGGATTTCATTCCAGAGTCCTTTTTAAGATTCTAATAAAATTAAATGTTCTCTATATGATATTATCTCTCTCAGCAAGCATCCTTTTAAGATAAACCTTGACAAAGACCATTTATAGGCCAAAACATTGGTCTATTTTTCATGTGTATGAATCGGACATCTATTAACGTAGACATTTGTTCTAATACTTCACATTCTTCTTTGTGTACCAAAGTTTCTATACTTTTTAGGTTAAAATTGGCCACCACAACTCATGGGCCACTGCTATGAGATTGCTCCCAGGCCAAAATTTGCCACTAGCCCCTGCTTAAGATAATATGACAGGAATGATTTGTCAATGGTTTTAATGATTTGTATTTTATGTAATTTTTTGTATTTGACTGTGGTATTTTTCTGCATCGTGTTTTATTGAGTACCCTGACACGTGGATGTGTAACCCTCCCATAAAGGTGCTGGTTGTATGTCAGTTTCTGCAGGCCCTTTTGAAGCACTTGTTTAAGGCTGCTTTCACATCAGCGATTTGCACTGATCGCAGCAGTTGCGGTGAAAAGACCGCAACTGCCATGATTACCG